>OZ007517.1:4137504-4813784 GCA_963931865.1 Axinella damicornis | reverse complement strand
CATGCATGGCAGTGTAGCATCGCGGCCGGGCACACTGCACACAAACACCATGCCCCCGTGCACTGCCAGAAGACAGACTCTGGCACAGTGTACAGCGCTAGTGGAGGAGAGTAGAACAACAAACTCTGACCACTAACTTCAAAGACAGCATCAATGTAACATTTCCCAACCCAACACAACCACCGACACATACATGTACATGTCTATGTACATAATTATGCTGGTGGACAGTACACCGGCAAGTCAGTACTGGGGGGTATTTCACCCAAAGTTGACAGGGAATGGGAGGGGAGCCAATTATATGATCGGATCAAAGAAATGACCACATCAAAGGATATTAAAGTAAGGAAAGCGGGGGTGGGGGGGGGGGGGGGGGGGGGGGGGGGGGGGGGGGGGGGGACAACCATGGCAAGTGGATCATGCATCCACACCACCTGCCTTTGACCGCTTGCAGTATGCGAAAGATGGGCCACCTGGCTAGCGGAGGAAGGGTTGGTGTAAGACTCCGGAGCATGTGGTGCCAACATACATGTATGTTGTCACATGTACATAGGTTGCTACATGCACGCTTGAGACCAATGCCTAACCAGCTTTCTCCTGCTTCGAGGGAGGGCCTCCATCTCAACTGGCTCCTTCCTGCGCGGGTCTCCAATGATCACCTCGGGGATGCTCACAGCGCATACCAGGTGGGCCCATCGAGCCGTGTCTGTGGGCTTCAGTGCCCCACCTCTCAACAAGCACAGGCAGCACTCCTGTGGATGGGGGATGGTCAGTTTATACTCACAGCAAGGAACGGCTAGTTAGTGCTTGGTACAAAACATACAACAGGGAATTGATTCCCAGACCCAAACAACCAAAGTGTGGATTGCTTCCAGTATCACGTGTGAGGAAACGATCCACACTGGGGTACGCTGCTTGGATCTGGGACTGAGAGTAGGAATTAATAAGCTCACAGCATTGGTTGCATTCTGTTCACATCTCGTGCATAGCCAGTTGTGGGATGAAACAGCCTGTGACGAAACTCCATAGCAAGCTGGAAGAAGGTATTACACACAAAATTATACGTGATAATAGTAGCTGTTCCATTCATCCCCCCCTCCCCAACCTCTCCCATCCCCTTTAATTTACATACTCAATACTTACATCTGTGAACACATATGCTGCAAGACAGACAGGTCAGAAATTCTTCGCCCTCCCCATCGGATTCCTCTGAAGGGATGTCCCTGTCATTACCACCCACATCAGCCACACTGCACTTGTGTAGCAACGACTCTGGTAGCTCAACCAGTGCCCTCTTCACTACGACTGTGAGGGAGAGGGGCTTGCGTATACGATGCCTCTTGACAGGAGACATCCGTTGGCAGAGCCGCTGCAGCTTTGCAGGGTCAAAGGTCATGTAGGGGCTGGGATAGTTGAAGATGGAGCACACACAGCAGGAAGTACCTCCAGCAGACATAAGCTGGTTGAAAGCTCTCTCCAGAGCAAAGTTGTGTGGTTGGGTCTGCCACAGCCCAGAGAACTTGTCAGTCCAGTCCTGGTGAGAGGTGCCAAGATTTAAAATTATACAAGTTCACATTGCAACTACACATACCAGGATAGTCCAATGGCCCTGTAAGTGTCTCGGTCATTATTGGAAGAGCGATGGGAACAATTATAAGAGTAACTTCTGCACTACATGTAGGTGTGCATGCATCCACAAATACATAAATCCATCTATACATTCAATGTGTTTATGTAGTTTTTGCAGCAGAGAAAATTTGCTATCACACAATGGCACATTGGCATAAGTCTAAATAGAGCCCACCCATAAATTTCTGAGGGGGTTGGCAGATCCAGAAGTGTAGTAGCTAACGAAAAAACAATTAGGGTTTCATTAAGGCAGCTTGAGGGGTCCAATGAGTCTTTGCTGCACACCCCTGAAAGATTCCAATGAACAGTATATGTATGCAAGGGATTCCCTTACTTTGTCACGCTAAGATCCCCCCCCCCCCCCCCCCCCCCCCCTAAACGACGATTTTCTACATAAAACACTGGTATTGCAACAAAAGGAGAAAGCTCATAAATGCATGGTGGCAAAGATTGGCACTGGGAATCTGCTACAGCCAGACAATCTTCTCGTAGGGATTCCAACTCAGCTTCACACTAACACAGTACAATCTGAGGTCTGATATGCATTGCCAAATGGCCTAGTCTGGAACTGGACATGCAGTGCACCCTCAGTGTACGTTCTCACTAGGCGAATACATATACCAACGGCACAATTCCACAAGTCTCACCCACAATCTGATTTAGCTTGGCAGTCAGAGGGCACTTTTCTCATATAACATCACGGTTGGGGGTGATCGACCTAACCCACCAACCACAATTATAGGAAATGTACAATCTTTGGTGCCCTCTAACTGCCAAACTAAACAAGCCTTAGGCTTCAAACGTGGAGGCTTTACTAACTACCCTAAGGCCTACATGCACCCCAAACATCAGATTGCCACTCCCCTCAGAAAGTTTCTGGTAGGCTCTATTTAGACTTGGCAAATGTGCCATTCTTTATGGTCTGGTGCAAAGCAGGCCCTTCACTATCAACTATAGGTAGCTAGGGCTTCTGAATGATATTATTGCCGAGCGCATTAGCGCGAGGCTTTGAATGGGGGATCTATTTCTCACTATATACGTATGTACGTACGTACGTGGTACGTACGTACCGGAAGATGTCACGCTCAGGAATGTTGATAGGAATGTTGCGGGTTTCCTGCCGGCCAATTGAGTTTTATTTGCTGTGAGGGCTCGACGGTGCGAGAACTACAACCTTGAGAAACAGATTAGTGGACGAGCGCGCGGTGCTCCAGGGCTTGCAGAGCTGGAGCAGCTACATATGGAGTCAAACAGTCGACATCTGTTTATACCGCAACTCCACAATAGTCTCGTGTAGCCAGAGGCTAGGGTATTAGCGAGCGGGGCCTTCACGGCTTGCAGAGCTAGAGCAGCTACATGTGGAGTCGAACAGTGAGTGTAATCGACATGTTTATCTTAGCTCCACACTCGCAAATTCACACTTAGCTATTACATACTCGTAATTCGTAAGCACGTGGCCAGGCTGCGCATGCGGCCGCGGCGTACGCGCGAGGCAATTATGCGGATACGTATTCCTAGTACTATACTTAGGCTATTCTAACCAATCAGGTAACAGTATTTGCGGGAAATAACGGGTCTTATATCCCGTGGCCGACTGCGCGCGCAACTGTAAGTGATCGCGTGCACGAGAAAGCGAAGAGCTAGCTTTGTTAGTCTAGCCATGGGCTCGTGCCTTTACCGCTGCCTCAGTCAAGTATCACGGATGCCTCTGTCTACGTACACAGTGTACTCACCTAAGAATAGCCTAAGCACAGTATATATAAGCAGTGCTCGCGATAACGTCCGGTAACCGGACAATATACGGACAAAAATTACTAGTGTACGGACAAAGTTAGTATTGAACGGTAGCTATGTCTGGACAAGCGAAGCGTGTGCAAGAAGCCGAGAGTCGTCGTCTTCAACAGAGGGCCCACCAGCAAAAAAGCGTGCTAATCGTTGCTTGAACGAGTAGTTACGCCCACGAAAGTACACTGCCCTCGAGTCGTTTACACAGTATACGCACGTGGTACCGTCAACGCGATAAAATGGCAGGATTCAACGCTCTGTATCTCCGGTTATGCGACAGCTACAAACACGGATCAAACGCCAACAGTGAGAGGGATCCTTCGTCTAAAACAGCACCTACGCACTGAGCGTTAGATCGCTACTATACGGATCGACGGTACGTCTACAATGTACCGTTCATGTTATAACGCTTACTGTGCTGTGTCTGTCCTATTGGTATCCTTCAGACTTGGTTATTCCTTAGACGAGGGATCCATCTTCCTGTTGCTTTTTGTCCCATATTTCTAGCTGTTGTAGAATAGGCGCTAGAAAGCGTTGAAAATTAAAATAATTTACAATCGCGCTTATCTCAATAATTGCATTCCGGAATAATCTACACGGGAGTACGAGTGTTAATTTGAGTTACGTATGTAATGGTTAGCCTCGTTCCCAGACCTTCTCACCCCAGCGTTTGCCTGGGAACGAGGCTAATTTCTGGTATTATAATACAGTAAGATGTCATGTCAAATTTTCTCTGTGACGGGTCAAATTTAGATATGGCAAGACATTATGACAGGATACATAGGAAAAGTTATCGTGAGCACTGATAAGTTACATTTAGTTGTATCCCTGGCCAGCAGGATGTAAGACCCGTTACAGCCCTTGGGAGGCCAATTTCGTTCCGCCTCGGAAGTGCCTCGGGCTTCGCCCTCGGCACTTCCTCGGCTCCACTCAAGCACTGACCTCTCCTACGGGATATAACGGGTCTTACACCTGTATATCCCGCTGGCCAGGGATATAACCTATACATATAGAACATACTTCTTGATGGTACAGGTATGAACTCATTATGCAGCCTCCTAAGTCCTAAAATAAATTTCTTGCCAGAACATTAATTAAATTCCTCAGTGTGATAAGTACATACACAGGTAATATCACTGACTGTGTTGTAAACACATTGCCAATGGCAACTGCATGGAAACTGAGTGCATGTAGATTTGGAACAGTTTGTCAGCATACATACCTCTTTCTTTGGGTCGGCAGTCCGTAGTCTCTTGCTCACAATGGGCTCGTCACTCGACAAGATGGGACCCTGGCTGGCTCGCTTGCGACCTGTCACCGGCCTAAGGAAGACAACCAACCACATCATCTTATTAATGTGTGTGTAGTCACTGCTGCATAAAATATGTGCATCAAATTTGTAGCTTAACATCATTCTCTATAGCCTCGTTCCCAGGTCTTCCCCGTACTTTCTGTTCTTCGGTTTGCGTTGACAATAATACATGGATGCGGAAGAGTGGCGAAGAACAGGGAAGGCCTGGTATCATTCATCACGCAAATGACGTAAGGTGGACGTGGGGGGGGGGGGGGGGGGGGCATAGTTGATTAAGCAGGTCCTGAAGCAGTTCATCATCTGGTCAGCTTGGGTTCGAGTGCTCCGCGGCTAGTCGAGACTCCCAGACAATCTACACAACTTTGTCAGCCAGTTTTTAAACTTATTTGCGGTTGGGCTACAACCCCGGCCACTATGTCCACCTGACATCAATCAAATACCAGTTTTTCACTGTGCCACTACTACGCATCTGTCTACGCAACCAGAAAAATGGGGTTCTCCACATTCACCCTACATTATTCACTGAACAAGCCTGAGAGACTAACAAGCAATAAGGTGCATAAATTAACACATTTTTGAGGCACCAAAGCCTGAGGGTATTAAGTGCATAGGGCTGAAGGGCTATTCCCTCAACAATTTACACAACTCTGTAGTCTGTACACCTATTAGCTTTGTTCGAATTCCCAGGCCTCCACCCAGCTTTTGTCACTTGCAATACACAATGCAGAATCACATGATCTGATTGACTCTCTAAGTTATGAGTGTCATATGGCTGACAGCATCATCACGTTGTGCCCCATGGTACCCAGTAGCCCAATTATCCATGCCAAAGAATTGTACCAGTTACATTGTTACCTGAGATGTCAAGACCTCCATTCACCTTGCTTAAAACAGGTTTCACAGCCGCAGTAAACACAGGGACGACCTTTTCCAGGCTACCGTGAAGCATTCTCTACGCAGAGAATTCAACTCAATCAAAGGCAGGTGGACTAACTGCAATGCAACAGTGTCTGCACACAAAGCTGGAGCATTGAGCACTTGATTGTCAAAGAGTTGCACTGCAATCAATGGTGGCTACACTCTGGCAGTCTCAGCGTAGAGAATGCTTCACATGGCCCTGGTATAAACTAGTCTGTATAACTAATACAGAGGGAGGGGGAGGGGGAGAGAGGGAGTGGGGAGAGGGAGGGAAGGGGGAAGGGAGGGGGAGGGGGAGAGGGAGGGGGAGTGGGAGGGAGGAGGGGGAGGGGGAAGAGGGAGGGGGAGGGGGGGGAGGGAGGGGGAGAGGGAGGGGGAGAGGGAGGGGGAGAGCCTGGGAACTGTGTCCAAGGCTCGTCAGAAGCAATATTTATGTCAGGAACACAACTTCCATGACAGAACCATGGCTGAACAGTTTTCTATATAGGTCTATAATGCTCTGTCCTCAGAGGAGCAGCAGCTGTCTCCCCCCACAAGAGATCATTGTGAATACCACCAAAGTCAAAAGTCACACCAATGTTTGAGTGCGCTAGCTGAAATAGTATGCTACAAAGTGCATGTCGATTCAGAGTAGATTTCTGGAGCTTTGTCCATTGACATGATGGACACAAGCAACCAAGAAGACAATAAAAGATCTCAGAGCCATTGATCTTTCATTCCCAGGCCTTCTACACCTCCACTTTTGATAGCTTACAGCACGGGGCCACTGTTCACCTTTTTGCCGACGCAATCCCCCTTTTTGCCTTGACCTGTGAACCAACAACCAACCATGACGTCATAATGACGTGTGCGTAGTATACGGAGGTATACGGTCCAAGTAATAAGATATATGGAAGTGCACAAGTAATGGACACGTGCAATGAAGGCTGATGAGCGCTTGAGCGCGCGTTGACGATCCGAGGCCGTGGAAGAAGCGTGTCCTCCTACCAAGAAGCTCTGCAGTTGTGGGGCAGATCTCTCATCACTGAGCGTATATCATGTCAGAAAACACTTGGCTGTGTCGAATCACTTGAAGGTACAGGCAGCGAGTGGGCGGCTGGCGCCCACGTCGGAGACGCCTGTGGTTCAGTGCCCGAGCGCAGAGCTGAAATGGAGGTAGCGAGAGGGCCTAGGGGGGATAGGGAGGCGGTTTTGACTGCATAAAAGGCTAGAATTCCTGCAAGTACCAAATTGCCACTCCGAGTACTTTTTTGCCTGAGGGGAGAAACAACCAACCAACTAAAGTGGCATTGCGTCTGGCAATTTGGTAACTGTGGCCCCGTGGCTTACAGTATCAGTGTAGAAGGAAGGCCCTGGGAACGAGGCTATGCATGTGGCATACACATGTACACTAATCTTATACTATATCTTGGGCAAGGAATGAGATATGAAGCTGGATTTGCACCATTGTGATGAGCATGAATGGAGCATTCAAATGATGTCCATTGTGCTGTAGGTTTGAAATTTGACAAAAAAACCATGGATTATAGCCTTAGGTCGAGTGTGATAAAATTGCGACCAGCACATCACTGGAAGGTTCTTGTAATGCTGATCACAATTTTACAATACCAAGCTTCATACGCATATCAGTATCTTTAGACAGTGGATAGATATACAGAGTTAGTCTAGCTGCTAAACCCTCCCTCTCCCACTGAAAACGAAGGCAAGGAAACTTTGTTTTCGGAGGGAGAGGGAGGGTCTAGCTGCTAGACTAGTAATACGGAGTAGGAATTAGGTCAAATGTTTGGGCTAAGGACTACACGGCACACCAGTGGACAGGATCTGACACCAATGAATTGCCGAGCGGGAAGCGAGGCTTAACTATGATCTTTCGGTGTGGGCTATATAATCTGAGGGAATGTTGGTATGTATGTGTGTGAAGTGTTCAAATGTCTGAATATTTAGTCTCGGTCCCAGACCCAAACCCACCCCAGCACGGATCGCATCTAGTATCACACGCGGGGAGGGAGGATACTGGAAGCGATCCGTGCTGGGGTTGGTTTGGGTCTGGGGCCGAGACTAGTGTCTGAAATCCTCAATATCGTGGCCCCACAGCGAAGTCACTGTCACACACAATACCTGTGAAACCCTCCTATTGGCAGCGGTGAGGTTGCACTACAAAAGTGATTTTGGGTTTTTGGCTGAGCTGCTTCATGAATATACTTACACGGACTATGAATACATAATCAGAACTATGAATACGTAAAGTTGGCTTCACTAAGTTCACTGTGTGGCTTCCCACTGTGGATATTGACCAGCACTTCGCCCGGAATATGGCTGACCGTTATAAATACACTCTGCACTGTATGTTAGCTAGCTTGCTAGGAATGAGATACGAGACTAGGATTTGCACCATTGTGATCAGCGTGAATGCAATAATGTCCATTTTGCTGACTTTTGACCAAAATCAAGCTTTTTGCTGGTGACATGCATTCAAAATAGCGAGCTTACTGCTGCTAAGATGAACGTACCGTATGGCGCTTATATTTCGCGGGTCTAAATTTTCGCGAATTGCTCTTTGGGAACATTTCGTTGAAAAATTTCACGAATTCGCGGTAAAACGCCACGCCCACACAATGGGCGTGGTGTACTACACTGCACTTGAAGACTTCCGTGCGCACTGAACTCAACTAGATACCACAGACCACTTCATCGATGCGTTGTATTCTGTGACACTCACTTCCCCACTTCGACGCTCTCAGAGTTCGTTTTCAGATACCTGGGCGTTCCCCTAACCTTCGCCGGATCGAGCTGGCAGCTTCAGTATTGGCAGATATCGCACATGTCAGATGGTACCTCTTGGGAGAACTCTCCATGTGGATCCGGAAGCTTACACTTCGACTACTGTCCATCCTCACTGTTGAAGTACACAAACAGAGCCATCAAGCTAGCCGTCGTGCGTGTACGTTGGAATACAGCTGTAGGCGCACAACACATGTCAAAATTTTCGTTGAAATAATTTCGCGAATGACCTGTAATTCGCGAAATTTGCGAAAATTTAGACCCGCGAAATTTGTATATGTAATAGCATGGCTTGCAGTGCAATTTGGGATAAATTGCACGAGTAATGCATTCAGGAAGGTGATAAATTGCACGAGGCGAAGCCGAGTGCAATTTGCCTTCCTGAATGCATTACGAGTGCAATTTATCCCAAAATTGCACTGCAAGCCATGCTATCACATGTTAATCATATAGCTAGAGTGCTCTCTTCCAACAAATTAAGATGAATAGAGTAGGCACAAGAAGACAATGTCATGACAGAATCAGCCAGAATCTACGAATGCACGACTTCGTTCGAAGACGCTACTGTGGAACGGAGGTGCTTACGGTAAGCGGTGTACGTAGCGCCGGGTAGTGGGAGGGGTGGTAGGTGTGGCAATCATGTCGGTCTCAAATTGTGTTTTCGTCGCCAGATAGCGTGCCAGGGCACTGTAGAATTCGCCGACTCTTGTTCGGTAAGAAACACCACGGTAGACGCAAAGAACAACTCGCTGCGAGTAACGAGGTAAGCTGCCTTCTTTCTCTGTTTCATGGTCTCGTCTGTTTACAACCGTCGTTGCTACGTGCCTGATTAGCCAGAGAGCGCCATTATTGACCAATGAGACGCGTATTTCACTTTTTGCACTGCTAGGCCGTGCAAAAAGTGAAATACGCATTTCATTGGTCAGTAGCCGTGCAATTTCAGTCTAAATCTGCATTCTTACTATACAGCTTTAGTACAGTGAATTAAAACGCTATATGATTAAAGCGCTATACGGTATCCCCATTGAGGTCCTAGGAAATCTATGTCTGAGAGTACACCAACCCTGATTGATCAAGCAACAAAGACTGGGGTGAGAAGGCCTAGGGTACCGAAATCTGTCTTCTTACTACGTATCTATGGTCTAAGGAAGGATAAGCAGGTAGCCCACACCTATAGCTTCGTTCCCAGCCTCCCTATAGCTTCGTTCCCAGGTCCTCGTTTCCAGGCCTCCCTGTAGCCTCATTCCTAGGCCTCCCTATAGCATCGTTCCCAGGCCTCCCTATAGTCTCGTTTCCAGGCCTCCCTATAGCCTCATTCCCAGGCCTCCCTATAGCTTTGTTCCCAGGCCTCCCTATAGCATCGTTCCCAGGCCTCCCGATAGCCTCGTTCCCAGGCCTCCCTATAGCATCATTCCCAGGCCTCCCGATAGCCTCGTTCCCAAGCCTCCCTATAGCTTCGTTCCCAGTTCGGCCTCCCTATAGCCTCATTCCCAGGCCTCCCTATAGCTTTGTTCCCAGGCCTCCCTATAGCATCGTTCCCAGGCCTCCCGATAGCCTCGTTCCCAGGCCTCCCTATAGCATCGTTCCCAGGCCTCCCGATAGCCTCGTTCCCAAGCCTCCCTATAGCTTCGTTCCCAGTTCCCTACAGCCTTGTTGCCTGGCTTCGTTCCCAGGCAAAGACCTTACAACATGCACACTAACCTCCTGATCAACATGTGTATCTATGGTCTAGCAAGGATAAGCAGGTAGCCCACACCTATAGCCTCGTTCTCAGGCTTCCCTACAGTGTATATCTTTGTTTCCAGGCCTCCCTAGAGCCTTGTTCCCAGGCCTCCATATAGCCTCGTTTCCAGGCCTCCCTACAGTCTCCTTCCCAGGCCTCCCTATAGCCTCGTTCCCAGGCCTCCCCATAGCTTCATTCCCAGGCCTCCCTACAGCCTTGTTCCCAGGCCTGCCTATAGCCCCGTTCCCAGGCCTCCCTATAATCTCGTCCCAGGCCTCCCTATAGCCTCGTTTCCAGGCCTCCCTATAGCTATAGCTTCATTCCCAGGCCTCACTATAGCCTTGTTCCCAGGCCTCCCTATAGCCTTGTTCCCAGGCCTCCTTATAGCCTTGTTCCCGGGCCTCCCTATAGCCTCGTGTCTAATTCCCAGGCCTCCCTATAGCCTTGTTCCCAGGCCTCCATATAGCCTCATTCCCAAGCCTCCCTATAGCCTTGTTCCCAGGCCTCCCTATAGCCTCCTTCCCAGGCCTCCCTACAGTCTCCTTCCCAGGCCTCCCTAAAGCCTCGTTCCAAGGCCTCCTTATAGCCTTGTTCCCAGGCCTCCCTACAGTCTCCTCCCCAAGCCTCCCTATAGCTTCTTTCCCAGTTCCCTACAGCCTTGTTGCCTGGCTTCGTTCCCAGGCAAAGACCTAACAACATGCACGCTAACCTCCTGATCAACATGTGTATCTATGGTCTAGCAAGGATAAGCAGGTAGCCCACACCTATAGCCTCGTTCTCAGGCCTCCCTATATCTTCGTTTCCAGGCCTCCCTAGAGCCTTGTTCCCAGGCCTCCATATAGCCTCGTTTCCAGGCCTCCCTACAGTCTCCTTCCCAGGCCTCCCTATAGCCTCGTTCCCAGGCCTCCCCATAGCTTCATTCCCAGGCCTCCCTAGAGCCTTGTTCCCAGGCCTGCCTATAGCCTCGTTCCCAGGCCTCCCTATAATCTCCCGTCCCAGGCCTCCCTATAGCCTCGTTTCCAGGCCTCCCTATAGCTATAGCTTCATTCCCAGGCCTCACTATAGCCTTGTTCCCAGGCCTCCCTATAGCCTTGTTCCTAGGCCTCCCTATAGCCTTGTTCCCGGGCCTCCCTATAGCCTCGTGTCTAATTCCCAGGCCTCCCTATAGCCTTGTTCCCAAGCCTCCCTACTGTCTCCTTCCCAGGCCTCCCTATAGCCTTGTTCCCAGGCCTCTATAGCCTCATTACCAGGCCTCCCTACAGTCTCATTCCCAGGCCTCCATATAGCCTCATTCCCAAGCCTCCCTATAGCCTTGTTCCCAGGCCTCCCTATAACCTCCTTCCCAGGTCTCCCTATAGCCTCCTTCCCAGGACACCCTTTAGCCTCCTTCCCAGGCCTCCCTATAGCCTTGTTCCCAGGCCTCCCTACAGTCTCCTTCCCAGAAAGCCTCGTTCCAAGGCCTCCCTATAGCCTCGTTCCCAGGCCTCCCTATAGCCTTTTCCCAGGCCTCCCTACAGTCTCCTCCCCAGGCCTCCCTATAGCCTTGTTCCCAGGCCTCCCTATAGCCTCATTACCAGGCCTCCCTATAGCCTCATTACCAGGCCTCCGTATAGCCTCGTTCCCAAGCCTCCCTATAGCCTTGTTCCCAGGCCTCCCTATAGCCTCCTTCCCAGGCCTCCCTATAGCCTCGTTCCCAGGCCTCCCTATAGCCTCCTTCCCAGGCCACCCTTTAGCCTCCTTCCCAGGCCTCCCTATAGCCTTGTTCCCAGGCCTTCCTACAGTCTCCTTCCCAGGCCTCCCTAAAGCCTCGTTCCCAGGCCTCCCTACAGTCTCCTTCCCAGGCCTCCCTAAACCCTCATTCCCAGGCCTCCCTATAGCCTCGTTCCCCGGCCTCCTAAAGCCTCGTTCCCAGGCCTCCCTATACCCTTGTTCCCAGGCCTCCCTATAGCCTCATTCCCAGGCCTCCCTATAGCCTCCTTCCCAGGCCTCCCTATAGCCTCGTTCCCAGGCCTCGGTACAGTCTCCTTCCCAGGCCTCCCTAAAGCCTTGTTCCCAGGCCTCCCTATAGCCTCGTTCCCAGGCCTCCCTATAACCTCATTCCCAGGCCTCCCTATAACCTCATTCCCAGGCCTCCCTATAGCCTCGTTCCCAGGCCTCCCTCTAGCCTTGTTCCCAGGCCTCCCTATAGCCTTGTTGCCTGGCCTCCCGATAGCCTCGTTGCCTGGCCTCCCGATAGCCTCGTTCCCAGACCTCCCTATAGCCTCGTTCACAGGCCTCCGTATAGTCTCATTCCCAGGCCTCCCTATAGCTTCATTCCCAGGCCTCCTCCTCCAGCTTTTGTCGCTTGCAGTACGAAGCTCACACCAGTGAGAAACAAAATACAGCACTGACGATATGCATGCATGCGAGTGCATACTACAGGTGGGAAAACCTTGGGAGTGAGACTAGCCCCACCCATTAGTTATAGTGCACTCAGCAGATACCATTATTCGGGTACTAAATTAAGATTATGGGATACTTGTGTGTGTGCTGCGCGAAGTGTATTGGAAGTGCATGCTGAACTTTTGTAACCAAATATCTCTAGTACGAAGAGCGTGAACAACTTGATTCTGACGGTGGTTCGTTGTCACAAGCTGCAGGGCATGATGGAAGCTTTTTATGGATACATTTGTATGCTGTATAGCCGTGCAAAAACGAGCAGTTTAGTTCACCAAAACGTTTTTCGCAAGCGAGACAGCAGATTAACTTGCATGCCCTTGATGACTACTTTAACACCGTTGACCAGGTTCAATTCGACTTCCATGATTTTATTTTTGGTTACAAAATCCAGCATGCACTTCCAATACACTCGTGTGGCGTGTCCGTAATCTTAAGTTTACCAGCAAACTGATCATGAGCGGAGCAGTTGCCACTTCAACGGACTCCAACAATCAGTAATACAACAATTGCTACTACATGTACAATGTAGCTCCGATAGGTTATGGGATACTTGTGCGCACGCCATGCGAAATGTATTGGAAATGTATATTTAATTTCTCTCGCCAAAAATCTCTAGTACGAAGAGCATGAGCAACTCTTGATTCTGGCGGTGGAAGTGCGCTGTCACAAGGTGCAGGGCATGACAGAAGCTTTTACGGATACGCTGTATAGCCGTGCAAAAACGAGCAGTTCAGTTCACCAAAAAGCCGTATTTACCACTTTTCTTGAGCGAGACAGCAGATAAATTTGAAAAAAGCTTCCATCATGCCCTGCACCACCGCCAGAATCAAGTTGCTCACGCTCTTCATACTAGAGATTTTTGGTGAGAGAAATTAAGTATACATTTCCAATACATTTTGCACGGTGCATGCACGAGTATCCCGTAACCTTAATACCCACCAACTCTGCTGTATGCCCAGTTTGCTAAAATTAGTACCTGCAAACAATAATGACCTTGTATAAGGTGTAAAATTATTCATCGGTATAAACCTACACATCAGGAGCTGGTGATGGGGGCTGAACACATTCATCCTGAGCTTCCTTACTCCGCTTCTCTGGCTGTATAAGCAAGCAGTAAGAAAGATACGTGTAGGTGAATGCCACATTTGCATGTCTAAATAGACCCCACCAAAACATTTCTGAGGGGCTGGCACTCTGGTCTTAGGGTACATGTATGTAGTTACATGTAGTAAAGCCTCAAAGTTTGAAGCCTTAAACGTGCTTAGTTTGGCAGTTAGAGGGCAACAAAATTACATACGTCATGTTGCTTGGGGGGCTACCCCAAACCATATGTAACGTATAGGAAAAGTGCAATTTTTAGTGCCCCCTAACCGCCAAACTAAACATCATTTAGGCTTCAAACTTGAAGGCTTTACAACATCTGTAACTACCTTAAGACAATCAGAGTGCCAGCCCCCTAAGAAATTATTTTGGTGGGCTCTATTGAGGTGGATGAGGTGGATGGAGGTAGAGAGTTGACGTGGGAGACTCGGTAATTGCTTACCTGAAACTTTTTCACAAAGAGGTCCATATTGATTCTGACGTTGTCCTTCCTACAGTGGCACTGGGTAGCCTTCTTCCCGAAATCGATCCAGCGCACAGAAGCAAAGTTGGTGGACTCAGCACAGTTGAGGCCCTGATTGAAGCCAGCATGGTAACCATAGGGGAAGGTGATGATGAAATGGCCAGACTCCTGCAGCACCTGGAGGTGGGACAACAAACAGCTGGACTCATTAGCACCATTAACACAGCTAGGGTGAGACTGGGCCAGTTGTCCACAGCCTGTATGCCATATATGGATGCTCTTTGCAAGCACTCAGTTGGGGTAAAATAGAAGCTGGCTAGCCTCATTCCCAGTCCATTGCCCAGCTTACAGTACTACAGTTTTTGGTTGCGTGTGGGAGAGCCTGGGAATGAGGCTAGAAGCTGGCTGTATAGCCATACATATCCAAACCACAGTCTGGCCATTCCAAGGTCTGTTTTAAGTGTTTCAGTCTGTCATGGGGTGTCCATTGCTCCCTGCTGCCTCACACACTTCGATCTGTGTTCCTGGCTCTGTTCACACCCTACACAAGGATATTCCGACTACATTTACAACATTGTAATTTGCTACCGTTCACTGACTCACAAATGCGGAGAAACTCGATCAATTTTCGTCTTCCAATTGGGCGCTATTGCTTACTTTGACCACGGTAGCCAGTAAGAGATGTCACATACGTGTGAAAACTGGGAGCTGGTAGAGAGTCTGCTGATCGAAGTGTCCACGTGGTGAGAGTAAAGCAAGGCATGAAGCATCATCCTAGCCTCATTCCCAGGCTCCTCCCCAGCTTAATGTCGCATACTGTAAATAAAACGTTTTTGTACAGTATGGGGCATACATGTAAAGTTGGGAAGGAACCTGGGAACAAGGCTAAGCTTACCTCACCAGGAGTGCAGGACAGGGTGTATACGTATAGTAGCCTCGTTCCCAGGGCTTCTCACCCCAGTGTTTGCCGCTTGCAGTGAGGCCTGGGAACGAGGCTATATAGAGTTGACAGGAAGGCAGGTAGGAGGGGGAAAGCCATAAATATGACCTCATCAAAGAACTTAATGCATTCCAATGCTCACATCAAAGGATATTACAATGTACATGTAGGCCAGGAAGGGGGGGGGGGGGGGGGGGGGGGGGCTCCTTCAGACAAACAGTTTGGTGCCCTCCTTTGGAGAAACACCACATGACTGTCCAAAATCATGTGGGGTTAGTCTGTAGCCTCATTTCCAGGCCGTTCCCAACTTCCCACTGCCAGTATTTCCTCGCCTCCAGTATGAAATATGGCGGGGGAAGGCCTGGAGATCTGGTCATGTGTGGTGCTATCAGGTTGACATATGGTAGACACACGGAGGGTGGTGCCCAATGAAGAATAACATCCTGTCTCGTACTGTCCGTCCAAAGGCTGGATGTCAGAGCGTTCGCAAGGCAGATGATCTATACTGTGTTCGTTGTTCACAACGCTGGGGACGGATTGACGCGAAACAGGTATTATAAACGGCTGTGCACCACCCCCCGTGTGTCTACCATCTGTCTACCTGACGTCACCGCACGTGACCAGATCTTCCCCTGCAGTATTTCATACTGGAAGCGATGAAATACTGGTGGTGAGAACGACCAGAGGACCTGGGAACGAGGCTAGTTAGCCGGTCTATCAAGCTGGACCAATTTCACTCACTCAGGAAGTACGGCCCCGCCCCAACTTCCAAGTGAGAAAATTGGTCTAATAGACTAATGTGGGGTTAGTTCAGGCTCATCCAAGTAATCTCCATAGTAAACACACATTGTAATTGCTGACCTTATTGAAGGGGATAGAGTACTGCTTATTGCTGACCTTATTGAAGGGGATAGAGTACTGCTTGAGCACGGAGGGAGAGATCATGGTCATCTTGTGTCGCAGGAAGCTTGAACACTCCTCGTAGCACTCTGGAAAGAAACCTGAGGACCATGTGGTATACAGCTCATTAGAGAGTGTCTCAGGCCTGGGAACGAGGCTGATAGCTTATACGTAGCATCTAACATCAAAACACAGACTAAATATTTGGGATCTCCCTTGCCAAACTTAGAGACTATTCTGATCCATTTTAGTGAAGGGGTGACCAAAAAGTGAGGTGCTGAAATGTTTGGAACACATCTACTGAGACACAGTATGCTGTCTGTAATTGACATGAGCAACTCTGCTTCAATGGATGTGACCAACGAGGGCTGACCAACTATACTTCAACGGAGCACGACAGGCAAGGGCAACCAAATACACTTCAATGGAATATACTATGAGGTTGGTAGACAAGAGTGACCATAGTATGAGGTACACACAGACAAAGGTGACCTATACAACGAGGTTGACCAACTATACTTCAATGGAGTTTACTACGAGGTCAATAGACAAGGGTGACTGACACATACATGTAGACTATGAGGTACACAGACGAGGGTGACCCATACTGTGAGGTTGACCAACTGTGTTCTATATACTATGAGATTTCCAGGCAAGAGTGGCCAGCTATACTTAGATGGTGACCAAACACGAATAATTAATGAGGCGGAAGTTTGATGTTGACAGGCTTCCACATGGTGTTCATGTACATGTACAAGGGTGACCTACATGTGGACACAGACAATTAAGAGTGACCTACATGTAAGGTTGATAGACCAACTATACTTCAAGGGAGTATACTAGGACGTTGATAGACAAGGGTGACCTCTACTATGAGGCGGACAGGCAAAGGTGACCTACATATACTACCAATGTTTCAATGGAGTGTACTAGGAGGTTTACAGACAGGATGACAAAGTATTATTCAATGGAGTATAATTATATACTACGTGGGGTTCAGTACTGCAGCTACTGCTCGACATCACTGCCGATTCATCAATGACATGATGAGAGGCTGTTAGTTCAAAGCTGAAACACATGGCATAAGCCACTTATACACTTGATTACTCTCGCATTACCCTTGATGCTACAGTTTAATAGGCCTCTTATTCCTAAAATTATGCCGGCGTAATTATTGCCACAAGCCTTACGAGGTTGCTAGACAAGGTGACCAACTATGCTTCAGTAAGAGTTCACAATGAGGGTGATCGACTGTTTGATGGAGTATACAACGAGGACGATGCAGTAAGCAATATGCCATGTGGTTGGTACTGTATGTGCACACTATACATGTATACTCCTCACCCTTGGCAAGCCTCTCCAACCTTGGGCCATGCTCTGGTGGGATTGCATACCTACAAGTGAACGAAACAAAAGCAGTATAGATGCCACTGTAGGCAGTATAATAACATCGCATCCACATAGATGCATGATAGACAACTGTCCCCTCCCCTTTCTCCCTCCCCTCCCCCTCCCCTCCCCTCCCCTCCTCCCTATCCTCCCCCCTCCCCACCCTCCCCCCTCCTTCCCCTCCCCCTCCCCCTCCCTCCCCTCCCCCCTCCCTCCCCCCCTCCCCTCCCCCCTCAAGCACTCACCATTGTTTCGGAGCACCGAAGTGTAGGTAATTGATGCTGTACAGGTCCATATCCTCAGTGTGCCAGGCAAAGCTGGTTTTCCACATCCCGAAGTAGAGGTACGCTGTGTTCACGCCAGGGATGTGCACCCCATACTCCCGGGGTACTGTGTCCAGGATGGTGTTCAGACTGTTGATGTTCCATTCCCGTACACTCGGATCAGTGAGCGTCCCTGGGATGTCTGCACCGTACAGCGGCTGGTTGAAAGTCACATTCTTCCAGTATTTCCGTTCCAATTCTTCATTGTCCTTTGCCTTGGGAGGTTTGTACCTGAGCGACCAACAATCAGACACCAGGGACATTTGGATAACGGTAAGCAAAGACAAGGATGCACAGTGAAGCTCCCTGGTTGGTTTATACCAACCCTGTGCTGGCACCAACCTATGTGTACACTGTATTGTGTCCATGTCTACTTGATGCCATCAACCCCTATGCTGATGTGTCTACTTGATGCTATCAGCCCGTATGCTGACACCAACCTATGTGTTTCAATAGACTTGATGCTACTCATGTGACAGCCTCTGCCCCAGGCTGAGAGAGTCTGGCACCGAGGCTATCCATGTGACCAGGTCTCCGTGTCTCTGCAAGCTGGTGGGAAGCTTGGGAAGAAGGCTGAGTATATAAAGGCAAGCACGACTTACAGTAACATACACGTTAACATACCTGTCACTGTTGGCCATTTCTGAGAAATCATGGAAGCTGATGGCCTTCTTTTGGATGTTGTACACCTGGTACATGCCCTGCTGCCCAGTCACAAACTGGGAGATGGGAGTGCCGATGCGCATCGAGCCAATGTCATCGTAGGACTTGCGTGGCCGCCACTCCTTCGGTGGAATCACCTATACAATGGACCAAATGTTAATGAAGACGGAGTGTGCAACAACAAAGATATGCACTCTAATTGAGCAATGATGAGCGAACCCTACATAAGTTGCATACAGAGGAGACAACAACAAATGTCCAGACTGTAACCTGGCGCATGCAAATACAACGTACAAAGCATTCCAATCCTAACTTCGATGGTGTGTGGACAAGGAAGAACTGGAAATGAAAGTGAGGTGGTACCAAAGGCATAGAACACCAAACAAGACCAGGAAGAAAAGTTATACTCATGTGACAAATCTGTGGATCCATACAGCTAGTGTTGACAATGCAGTACCATGTAGTTGGCTCAAGCAACGAGATGAAATCATCACAGGGAACTACACTATATTACGACCTCATGAATACAAAGTATACCCCATTCTCTAAACGAAGTGATTATTGGTCTGGCAGGAAGTAGGCCAATGGGTAGGGTACTGCAGGCGCTCTAATAAAGGCGCCTTCAAGAAATAATTATGATCGGTGGAGGCGTCTTCATTGGAGAGAGATAAATTGCTGTGGAGTCTTGGGGGTGCCTTAATTAGAGTAATTAGAGCAACATTACAGCCGTCAGTGTCCGCGTTCTGATCAGTGTTCTCCTGTACCTAATTTCCCGCTTCTATTGGGTGGTCTACTGGACGCTTCATCATTTGTGCTGCAAGGGGCTGAAGGATAGGCTGATGGAGCAGCAGAGTACGACAGTGTCCTACCGGCCGTGTGAAATCCCTCTTATTGGAAGGCACAACCCCAAAAAATGTTTCTATGGCTTGAGGGTGCTCACTTTTACAGCAGAAAAAAACAACACATTTTCTGGTTGTGGGGGGCACCTTTATTGGAGAGGCGCTTTTAATTAGTGCCAACGGTAAGTTAGGGTCAGGGCAGGTGCTCAATGAGCATGCTACACTCCAAGTATTAACTTCCTGCCGACTAATATTCACTTCCGTCTCAAGAACAAGTTAGTTATCCTCTGATCTGTGGTGCTCGCCACACCTGCAGCTGCTTATCTCAACTAATTTATGACGTAATATGTTTAGACTTCCCCCAAAATATGAACTCAACGCACGACTCTTACCTTAGCCACGCCACACTTATGAGCTCCCTGCTGTTCCATGTACTCGATGAAACGGGAGAAGTCGCGGAATTCGTCCATGGTCGGCGTGAAGCACATCACGCCGCCCTCCTCCCACCTCCAAGCCATCTCACGAGTTATCAATCAGAGAAACGCTTAGGCCGCGTGTGATGCTGGCAACGTAGCTAGTCAAGAGACCTTTAATAGCGCTGCTGCTACTTCACTCGTCTACTCGTCTTCAAGACAACAGTACAATTAAATTTTAATAGTACAGTATAGTACACCATTAGCAATGACGTCAAGGTATAGCTTGATCTTCGGAGCTCCAGCTCCGTTTTCTTGGCCGCACACTTGACCTACTAGTGAACCGAATCGGGTCGAAGGTCAAGTATGCGGCTAAGGTGCCCGGAGCTGGAGAAGCCTTCCACGCTTCCGCGATTGCATGGATTGTGCTGTATGCAACAGAGACACTGCATAAGCTGGAGGCGTACATGTAGAAGGCCTGGGAATAGTCTCGGTACCTGACTAGCCTGGGAAGTCAGCTACAACAACAGTTACAGAGAGGGAGTGCCAGTGGCAGAGGACCTACCAGAGGAGGTGAGCACCATAGTCTATCTACTTACCAGAAAACGACAGAGACGCAAGCACGCTCCTCGTTGGCAATAGTCCGCGCGTGCACATTTGCCAGGCACGCGTTCCCACCAAAATTTTGTTTTACTGCGAATACCAACCAATCAAATGAGGGCGTTGCTGGCTAGGTCACGCGTTGCCGGCTGGCTCTCTGCGAGTATATAAAGAGCGTCAAGTTGTGTCTTTGTCATTCGGGTTAGGTTTAGCTCGGGTTAGGTAAAGGAGAGGTGAGCCCTCACCCTAACCTAACCCTAGCTAACCGCCAGGGTGGGGTGGGAGCATGGGAGGGGGGAGCATGGGAGGGAGGGAGCATGGGAGGGGGGGAGCATGGGAGGGGGGGAGCATGGGAAGGGGGGAGCATGGGAGGGGGGGAGCATGGGTGGGTGGGGCTGGGGTGGGAGGGGGAGCATGGGTGGGTGGGGCTGGGTTGGGAGGGGAGCATGGGTGGGTGGGGCTGGGGTGGGAGGGGGAGCATGGGTGGGTGGGGCTGGGGTGGGAGGGGGAGCATGGGTGGGTGGGGCTGTGGTGGGAGGGGGAGGGTGGGTGGGGCTGGGGTGGGAGGGGGAGCATGGGTGGGTGGGGGGCTGGGGTGATTTGAACGGTGCAATTTCGGTGTTCATGATACAGCTAGCTCAGTGAGTATATAAAATTCTGTCTCATAAATGTCTCACTGCAGTACGTGCGAAGAGACAAGCCTGAAAGTTTGCCTACCACAGCGATCGACGTGAAAAGTTCAAAGTTCGAATTCACTATTTCGTTTCCAGATTGCATGCTTCGCAAATTCCGTGTTGCAGTGCATTTTCCACACTCCAGTGTGGAATCATTACGCCTCGAAACTACTACACCGTGAGTTTAGCAGCTAGCTACATGCATATGCAAGCATCATGCAGTTGTGCATATTAATTATTATTTGCATGAAAAAATGATCAATAACACAGGTCACACAAGAGGGAATGAGTTCTGGCTCCTGAGTACATTACACAGTCTTGGAATTCAGTACCAACAGCATCCATGTGTACATATGGAGAAATCCAGGGACATTCACACCAAGTCACACCTTTTTAGGTGTTGATAACGCAGAATTTGGCTAAAATTCTACCATTTTTTGTATGTTTCTTTGGATTACTTCCAAACTATTTGAGATATGAAAAAGCTGAAGTCTGCATCTATTACCTCTATCTCTGTAGATCCTTCTGATGTCAGACACAAGCCTGTACGGGAAATTCTACCACCGTCATTTTGGGGGAAGATTGTGCAGAATAGATAATGTATGGGGAGCCCCTGCCACTATGCGTTTTGATGAACATTTCTAAATATACGTACGCAATATCAAAAACCTGAACCCAGATTCTGAAAGCTTAGTGTGTGAAGATTCTGAAAAGCTGTAGTTGTCAATACTTATTTTGAAGTTTACCACCGTCATTTTTAGGTAGAAAGTTGGTTGTTTTGATACAGAGAATATAACTGCTGCTGATGGCCAAGCTTGGTTGTTTTGCAGTAGTGCTAGGTTTGTTGGCGTTGATTCCAGCGAGCTCATCCGGTCCTGGAGACGAGGCAACACGTTCTTCAAAGTTACTTGTGAATGGAGTCGCGGGTCTTACCTGAGAGGGACATAACCGTCTCACTTGCAGTGGGGATAGATAAGACCACATGCATGGTCTAGTATACTAGTACCCTCTAGCTCTATAATATGTTACATGCAAGGTATTTTGTGTTGTTTGTAAACATGCTACTACATCGAATCTGATAATAATATAACAAGTTGTTTGTAAACATGCTTCAGCATGTTTAATACATAATTCTATCTAACTGCCTCCGAACACCATCCATGCGTACAAAACGGAAAACTAAGACCTTGCCACCAGGTACGTTGATAGCAGACCCTTCCTTGTCATAGTCCTTCAGGGATTGACGCTTGTGGAGGTGATACTGTATAGTATCTACGTTGACGTAGCAGAAATCCTGGTTCTCCGAAAGAATGCGGATGTGCCATCTGTCACCCAATAGTGGCTTTAGGTCAGCATAACTATGCACTGTACGGTATACATCATGTCCATTTCGTCTGTGGAGAACTCGGCCACACTGCTTTAAGCCCCCTTCAAATAGCAGGCGATCAAATGGGAGCTCTATTCTGACTTCTGGTTCTCCTACTTCCAGAATTGAGAGAGAGTTTGATTTGGTAGGCTAGCTCTTGATGGGGATTGTATGGCTGATAGTCTTCTAATTGCTGCCCATCACTCCCGATGCTCACCAATTCACTGGGGTCCCGCCATTCATCGTGTCGATCGGAATAGCCAATGTAGTGTATCTTGACACTATCCTCTTGCCTTTCGCTGATTTCAATAGGGTAGTTCTTTTGTCGGGTAGCGCGTGGAATCTTCGGCTCGGCTAGTCTTCTGTAGTCCTTGCGAGGTCGGTTGCGGAGGTTGTAAGCCATTGCTTTCGTCTTCTTGATCCAATGCGCAGTTTGTGCTCTTCGTTCGAATCATTGTCTTTTATTGGAGGTCTGTATCAATCGCTCGCTGGGACGACTGGCCAAGAAATGAAATGACGTAACAATCATTTCCAATATTCAAACATAATACGGAAGTATACAACTCTGGCAATAATTAGCACGCTAATTAGCACTCGGACCTAGAATGTTCGATCTAGGCCAATATTTCTCCATATGGCTCCTGTAGCTCCAAACCAGCTGTATAAAGGCCTGAAATGTAAGACAGAAGTGCACTATAAGACTAAGTTTTAATTTATTCATGCATGATGTACAATTTCTGCTCTCAGCAATACTACCAGCATGGATACCAGGAAGCCAACAGGATGCCCACGAGTTTCTGCTACGATTCCTGATCAAGAGTTTTCAAGAGGATTGAGGTGGGTGTAGCACTGTAGCTATATAGTGTAGCACAAACATTTTTGTTCCGCCTATTCTCTGTCCGCACTTGATAATATCTGATAATATCCCTTATGGAGCAACAACTGATCATAGTAGAACTATTCAAACAGGTAATTGTTTTTTTGGGGTCGCACACTAGATGTAGTGTAACAAGTACCATAGTGTGCATGGGTACATACAGCAAAATTCAATGAACTACAGTTGAACTTTGACACTGGGTAATGCTCTCCAATAGATCCGCCAATATATGAATGAATGAAAGATTTTTTTGTCACACCCCATGGGCAGCAGGCCACATTTGGCCCATGAGACAATTTACAACACATAGTATGCAATTAAATTCATTACTGTTTAATTCTTGTTCTGGTTCTATAAGCTATGGGTGTTGTTGTCCTAATAGGTGTCCATTTCCAGCTATGCATAGTGTTGCCATATCTGACAGACAGGCCAGGAATTCCTTCCTTTTCTTTATATTTAGCCTGTCTAGCAGCCCTTATAGTAAGCTCTATATAGGAGGGACAGTTAGAGTTCACGGATGATGGGAGCAGCCCCAAGCACATGGGTGTCTATATAAGTGGGAATATCATGGTGGCTATAGTGTGCCCCAACCAAGGAGTTGCAGGACCTTGTGTCAGGCTTGCTGGAGATGACAGCCCTCGATATGGGCCCACCAGGAACTACATTGGCAGGCGTGCAGGCTGGAATAAGCATGTTCAAGGAGGGGAATGTATACAAGATTGCATTTGAGCAGGGGTACATTGCAGAGGCAGTTTACCAAGCTGAAGGCATTGCAAAAGGACCTTGCAGCTAGAGCACCACAGCGTGCCATCCCGAGACCCTGCAATGGAACTGATCCAGGTGGATAAGGAGAAAGGCGGAATAACCCTACAGGCAGCTAGGGATGGCATAGAGCATGATGTGTGCGGTATGGTGTCATTTAGTGAGCTGGTGGAAAGCAGTGATGATACCATGATGGATGACGGTGGGAACATGGCAACGTGGTGCCTGAGGAAGCCCAAGGATGAAAATGTGGAAGTGTGTGGGCTCGTGATCTTTGGATACCACAAGGAAATGTGAACAAAAGTTACAGAACAAGAGTATATGCATGCATGAGTATGTATAGATGTCTTGCTAGTCATAGTCATTTGGCTAGTAGGTGACATGAAAGGCAACCATAGGATGTGTGTTCATCAGCAAGCCTCTGCAGAGCCACTCTAGCATCATGAACAGTCCCCCCCCCCCCCCCCCCCCCCCCCCCCGTCTGAACGCAGTATGGATGGCACCAAGCCTTCGCAAAAGATCACTGGCCACACCACAAACATCCATATCGTAGAGCAAGTGGTTCTGGAAAGTGCACAGAATAATATTATGAGCTATATTGGCAGCAGGGTGCATTGCACAAGCCTCGTCCCACAACAGCCTGATGGCAGCAAACTTGCTGTCTGTATCCAACCAGGCAGCATGCCACACCTTGCACTTAATGGCCCAGACATCAGTAGTCTCCTCATAGTTCTCCAACTCCTCTTTGAGAGCCCTGCACAGAGCAGTGGCAAAAGCCTGCAGTTTGAGTGTCATGATCATGTGATGTTAGTTAGCTAGGTATGACGACTCCATTTGAAGGCAGTAAGACAGTCTGGGTGTTGACCCAGAAAGGCACTGGTAGTGTGGCGTTTGTGATGGTCCCTAAAATACTAGATGGACGCGACAAGTTTGAGTCTGAATTGAATGAAGCTGTTGCCTGGAGGACCTTGAACAAAGCTAACCTTGGCGTCCTGGGGGATGGGGAGTTCACCAGGCTGACTGCCAATGTCCATGACCTGTATGTCAGGGGTTTCTACTCTTTCAACTTCGAGGGGCCACATGGTGGCAAGGGAGCATGTTGGCACCTCCTTGAGAACATATAAAAAGCAGCCAGAGCACAAGCACAGCTCCAGAGACCCCGCCCTTATGACAGTTGAGTTTGGCATTAATGGAGAACGTGGCATGGTGATTACACCAAATGCGCCATTTGGCGTCGACGGACCACTGAGCTTCAGGATGGCCGTAGTGGACGTGATAGGGGAGCCTGTGGTCAATGATGAACCCCAGAAGACCTAATTCAACACTAGGCATCGCCCCCCCAAAGGACATTACATTGGCCCAAACGATGTGTGTGGGGCATGGGTTTGTATTGTAACGATCATGTATAGTAATATGTACCTTGTTCACACTGCACAGGAATGCTGCTCTGATTCTGCGATCACGATGTTGTCGACAGAGTGGCAGGAGGAGGCCAGCTTGTAGAAGAGACTGAGGTGGAGGCACAGCCTGACTGTATTCCGGACGAAGTTGTGGACAATGATATTTCGTCCCTTGAACAATTCTTTACAGCCAGTGGCTGGAACCTAGTACAACAGGCAGGTAAGTACAGTAATGTGAATTGAATAGCTAAACAGGTTTTTGATATGTGGCAATTGCACTTGTTTGGTAGTGGAGGAGGAGGAGTGGAAATGCGGGCGTGTGATGATGTCACAACAAAGATCAACATGATCATGTGCGACACATGCATGTCATTATGTAGCCTCGTTCCCAGGCCGTCTGCCACTTCGTTTTTATTCGCATACGTGACCTTTGAACCCTTATCAGATAAGCTGGCAGAAGGCCTGGTACCACTCCTACGTCATTTACAAGCAAAGTGGACACGATTGTGACGTAGGTGGACACGATTTCATGGGGGGGAAACCAACATCTTTGATGTGAAGCAACATCCAAAAATACAGGACAAGTCACAGGGAAAAGGGAACCAATATAGAGCCTCAGATCTCAAGGTACCTTATAATATAACTATAACAAGGGCTTGGCAAAGGCGAAAATACATAAACCAATAAATAATGTGTACAGTAAATATACACAAACAATAAACAAATAAAGAGAGGTCACTGCTGATTAAATGGATACTTCAGAGTTCCACATTGGACTCAACCGAGCACGAAAAATGATGTGGGAGGCGGCTACTACTGAAG
This sequence comes from Axinella damicornis, assembly GCA_963931865.1. Taxonomy (NCBI): domain Eukaryota; kingdom Metazoa; phylum Porifera; class Demospongiae; order Axinellida; family Axinellidae; genus Axinella; species Axinella damicornis. Next base: position 4,787,665 of record OZ007517.1, on the reverse strand, counting down.
AGGATGCCAGGTCGAGAAGCCTGGTTGTGGTGGCTTTAGTGAGCGAGGGGAAGCATCGGCGGAGGGCATGGCAGGTGCAGGGTACCCAGTGGCCCAGGGCCCAGATTTCGATGATGAACAGGGAAGATGCAAAGCCCCTTGCCTCCAGGTCACTTAAGACCAATTGATAGTTTTGTTTGGATTGTTTCCGTTCCTTAGCATTTGAGAGGGACTCCGGCGAGTTATAGGGGATTGTGAGTTCAAGTAGGATCACCTCCCCTGGTCTCACTAACACAATGTCTGGTCTAGCGGACATGACTAGGATGTCAGGTGGGATGGTTGAGTGGGGATTGTCACTCGCTCGAAATCCTGGAAGGTCAGCATACAGCTTTTCCCCAGGCTCAATATGTCTTTCTAGAGCAGAGGTCAGCTTCTTCAAGGCACAGTCATGTCTCCATGTGAATCTCCCCTGTGAGAGGGCCACTGGGCAACCACTGAGGATGTGATGGGTGGTACACCAGGGACTGTCACATAAAGGACACTTTGCATCACATTTGATCTTCCATCGCTTCAAATTCATTGGGGTTGGCAGAGTATCCGAACCTGCACGTAGTAGGAATGACAGTTGACCCGCAGGAAGACCGTCTCTAATTCGGTTCCAGACTCGGTTCTGAGACTCAAGTTCAGTGATATCTGTGAACTTATTCTGGACTGTCAGGCTGCCAGAAGTTCAACGGGCTAACGGCAGGTTTCCTAGCGAGTTATTGTTGGCTTTTACGCTACCGTGGTGGACCACTGGAGGTGTCAGGTATGGTTCTCCTTGTTGTACAGTTGTAGTAGCCTAGGTAACTACAATAACTTACCTCTACAGTAGCTTACCAAGCACTTGATACACCTGAGTAGTTGAACGTTAGTGCATGCTGTATTCGTGTTAGCGCTGAGTTGGCATCAAGTTCCTGTCTTCGTGGTATCAATATAAACTCGAAAGCATACGTGTAGTCGAGTTGCTTCATAACCGTGTCCACTTTGCTTGTAAATGATGTAGGAGTGGTACCAGGCCTTCTGCCAGCTTATCTGACAAGGGTTCAAAGGTCACATATGCGAATAAAAACAAGCTGCAGACAGCCTGGGAATGAGTGGTTTCACTGGTAAGTGTTTGTATGAATAACTACGATCTACTGGTGAATTTGAACATGCTCACCACCTCAGGTCATGTGTAAACCTATCAGCAGAACCCTCAGGAAACTGGTTTTGTTTCACTTGCCTACCTCAGATAAAGCGAAAATTACTTTTCATGAGCTATTCTTGTATATATACCAATTCTATGCTACTAGATATACCCACCTCTGTATCATGCTACTATATACTCACCTCTGTATTATCCGAGGGTTCATATCACCGTTTGCGTGTTTTTTTGACCAATGAATGCACGACTCCATTTGCAGGCAGCATGATGACAAAACCACGGTCCATGTAGTCAGTTTGGAACCGCGGCGCGAAAAGGGTAAAGTTCACTAATTTATTTTATTCCTGTCTCTAGCCGCTAGTATTTGCTATAATATTTTCTAGTCTCGTTCCCAGACCTCCCTCCGAGGGGGGTCTGGGAACAAGACTCATAGATAACAAGGGGGTGACACTCCCATTGACGCCGTAGTCGAGAGCTGTGACCAGGGTCAAGAAATCTTGACCATCAATTTTGCTGACCGCATCGCAATATTGAATCTTGACCGTCCGACTGTGCTGTACAAGCGTGGTCGCAGCTGTGACGGCGTCTATAGGAGTGTCACCCCCTTGATCGATGATGTCATAATTATGGTCTATGAAGTTAAAAATCGAGGGGATAATTGTTGTGGGTGGGGTCATCCCACCAAGCTGCAAGGGGGGTTGGTATGAGCTAGGCACACGTGCAGTTGGCGTCCCACCAATTGTGCGACAGAGACGCAGACATCCTTTGTTTCATGACGGCATTATCGTGTGCTATGATAGTTCCACAGTTTGTGTGACATCATACATTACATTCCTACAAATGCTACATCACCATCTATGCTACCGCAAGGAACGAGAATAGGCCATTCACCAGACTATTTTTCCCCTCCGCGTGCGAAAAATGGTCTGGGAACGAGACTAGGTACATTCAGGCTAGTGCATTGTGGTCATTATTTGGTTAGAACTGAAGATGGTAAACTCTAGTAACTATGAAGAGTACAGGGCTGGGATAAAGAATGTGATCTTACCTTGCAGGTAGGGCCTACTTATGGCCGAAAGACCATGACAGGCCTTCTGTCATCACACGGCCTCCGTGTCAGCCAGAAAAGGGTAGGGGACTCACTACGGAGGACCAATCCTGGCTACCAGCATGCCCGCAGGACAGCTACTGCACGGAAGATGAATCCAATTCCCTACCATGCTGACTACTTTGGCCACAAGGTTCATGTGGACCAAAATGAAAAGCTTGTCATGTTTGGCGTGACCCATGTATGCGCAGTTGATGGGTATAGCGGCAAGATTGTTGGGTTTGTCACCATGCCTGTCAAGAATAACGTCGAAATCTACACTCATCTTTTCAAGTAAGTTCTTTCCTTAGTGTTCATTTAGAAAATTAAAAATTTGTAGCATGGCAAAGTAGGGGGGGGGGGGGGGGGGGGGGGGGATTCCCTAATTCATCCTCCTGCAGGAATCCCTTGACAGCCATACTATATATTGACATGCATGTCTCTTTCTAGGCCTATAGTCCTGCAATATGGAATCTGGGACCAGGTGCGTGTAGACCAGGGAAAGGAGTGGACCCTCATGCTCTTTGGCCAGGAACAGCTTGCCCATCTCCGCCGGAACCTCAACCGAGCTCCCCACCTCCAGACTACCTCCAAACAGGTAATTACCCCTTTAGGTGGCTGATGATGTGGTAATGTGACTCATTTCACACTTCTTTGACTCAATAAGTGTTAACTGTGTAAGCTAAAGTTCTGATTTACCTTTTAATACTGCCAATTATCGCTCTTTCCTTTGTTCTTATTGGGAGATTTGGTCACATCTGGCTATGTTAACCAGACCTGAATTTGTGTAGCTACTTTTAACTCAAACTGAGACACTATCTCCATGCTGCACTAATATTAATGTCACTAGCTCCAGCTGGATAATGTACATGTATCAATGTATAATTCAAAGTATGTACGCGCTCGGCGGAGACTTGGTTAAAAGCAGCTGCAACAGCACAAAAACTTAAGAGTATTGACAGCCTAATCAATTATGACATCACACACTGGTGTCATGAAGTTCACATTTCACAGTACTGTTATAGTTGTGCTTTCTGTGCACTCTTCAGAACCATTGCGTTGAACGCATGTGGGTGGAAATCAATGGCCGTGTCAACTACCCCTTAAAGGCCTGCTTGGTGATGCTGCAAGAAAGGGGAGAAATTGACCTGGATTGTCCTCATCAGAAGTTCTGCACTTCATGGTTTTCCATTCGCGTCAGTAACATTGGAACTGCCCTTGCTGTTCAAGCTTGGAATGAACATCCTATACCAGGTATACCTTGAAGCTTCTAATTAAAGCACCCCAATGGATTTTTGGATATCCACGTGCCTTTTGGAGTGCCTTAATTAGATGTATTGTACATAAAGGGGCTGTGCATACAATGTCACTGTCAATCCTTGCTGTGCTTCACTGCCATTGACAAGAAGTTGCATCCATTTGATTTTCGTTGATTCTAGGACCTCGTCGGGGAGTGCCGAATGAGCTGATGAGAAGGAATGATCAGACTGTTCAAGTTGACCCTCAATTAGTGCCTGAACGCTGTTCAGCAATTTGAATCACATGGTGGGCACTTAACTCTGTTTAGCCCTTTTGGTGAAGACCCACTTCAAGGCAGAGATGACCTGGTCAGCCAAAGAGCTGCTGATTTTTTTGCACAGTATCCTGATTTTGGACCATTCTTTTATAGTGTGGTTAATGGGACTACACTTTGTTTCGTGCTGGTCTATTGTACTTAATTCAAGTTAGTAAGCATCTAGAAGTGCAATTGTAAAATTAATGTTTAATAATGATAGACAATGTCATAATCATGAAAACGTATACAAAAGCTAATGTTAGAATACAGATGCTGGTGGAAGTTCCTCTGCGTCCTGTTCTTCCTCAGTTTGTATGGCTTTACGAATCTCTGTGAGGAAGTCATCGAGGCCCCGCAGAAGCATGGTCTCATTGTAGCCCCTTTCTGCTCGGCATGATGGACAGGTTTTCGTCAGGGCCTCCTGCCCACTGTACCAGCTGTTCACACATGTTGAGCAACCTAAAATAGTCTTGCAACATTTGGTGACTATAACGGGGGGTACAATAGGCACACAGTGACATATATGGCACTCAAAAGTGTCCCTCATAGGCTTCAGACCCAACGGGATCTTGGTGAATTTGGTGAGGGTCATTGCTTCTGCTAATGTGTCCTTGATGCTGACCATTTCGTCAAGTATCATCTCCAGCTTCGCAACCGTCTTCGGCTTCTTTTTCCTTGGCTCAAAATCGTCATCCTCGTCCGAGTCAAGAACGATTGGCCGCCTTTTAGATACTCCCCCCTTGATGTCCGTTTTCGTCACAGCGAACAGCTTTCGGCGAGGGTTCTTCCAGAACGTCAGACCTGCATTGCGACAGAAATAAACAGAAATGATTATTTACAGTTGTAAACAACACATGAACATGAAGCTCAGAGCTCCATATGTGGGTAGGCTTCACTAGAACAGTGCATAGGACGCGAATGAAAACCATGCAGAAAGGAGATGAACAATAGTTGACATGCATACCTTGCGTCGCTGTGGAGTCTTCAATCTCAAGGCCGTCATTTGTCACCAGCGTGTACTCTGCCCCCCACCGAGACGAGATGACACCCAGTATATGTTCCACATTTGCTGTGGCCTCTGTTAGCTCCAAGTACGTCTGGCTGGTTGGCTGGAACTCGGCCTTTCCTCGTCCCTGCCTTTGCATAGTTGCCTTCACTACTTTGAGGCTAAAGGTAGGTCCCCTGCGGGTTGCTGTCACAGACCGAAATGTTGGAGGAGGAAGTGACGACGTTGGGGTAGGTATGCTTGTTACAGACACCTGGCGCGAGTTGCTTGTCCTCTGTCCTCCTCCCATCTCCGGGCCCTCAACGACCAGCATTGAGTACGTCGGCATGCTGTGGAGATGGAAATGACCCTCCTGCGGGAAGTATGCCGTGCCATCGCAATCATCCCGTAGCCACACCTCTGCTGGATCCACCTGTAGATAGTAGTAGTGTATCAGTATTAATAGGTATTGCATTACACTCTGACAAGTGCACGCCAGATCCCACACTCCAGAAACATATTTGATCAGCACACAGCATACTAATTTGCGTACCTGGAAAACCCTCCGTAGATTCTCGACAGTGACTTGCTGTATCGGAATGTCTGCTGTCTTTCCATTCCTCTCAAGGGTAACCCGAGTGGTAGTTTGGGATGCCATAATCAGGTATGCTGCTTCGAAGAGAGGTCTTGCTGATGCTGCTCCGCGGTTGCATCGCTGCGGTTTCTGTGGTCCCGATAGCCACGTGTTCGTGCACGTACTGCGCGTACGAAAGGCAAAGAAGCGATCTATACAGGGAAAAGAGACACTGCCTCAGAAGAGAGTCTAGGCCATGGTACGTACATATAGCTAGAGTGTTGACAGTGTCGAAGGGTGTAGAACCTCGCTAACGTCTTCGTATTCTTCCTGGCAACGCTTAGCCATCAATCAGCAACTTCGCACAACTTCGAACAACTAAACTTCGCACGCTCAGTAGTTCCGCTAGCCGTTGAAGTTTAATTTCAAGCACGTAAAGCGGAAGTTACACTTCCTGTCATTGAACTGATAGTTCACCAAAATCAGCGCCTACTGCAACTCGATTTTTCTCGGGAACTGTACGGTCTATGAACATGCGGTTTTCACAGTTTTGACAAGAAACGAGTTGTCTATTGACGTTTCCACCCACTCGAATTCCAAGAGGAAACCAGGTAAATGAGAAGCACTAAAGCTTCCCACTGTTACAAATATTGACCACACGGTATGGTGCACAAGTCTACTTCAGAAATCCAGCTCAGGAACAGAACTCAATCAGAACCACAATCATTTGAGGGGGGATAGGTACATCTTGCATTTCATCAAGAAAAAAAGTGTGTCTATGCATTCCTTTAGCTACCACAGCCTATTTAAAACTATACAAAAATCATTAAAACCACACATGATCTGAATCATAGATAATACACTATTCCATACTTCTGAATTTTCAACACATCCTCGCTGATGCTATAAAGTGTATAATCTCTACTTCTAAGGCCATTAGCCTCATCCCCATGCCTTCTACACCTCCAGTTTTTGATCGCTTGCAGTATGGATAAAAAAAACTGGAGGTGTAGAAGGCCTGGGAATGAGGCTAAAGGCCATATGGACGATCATTTTGCTGGGAACGTGCTAGGCTAAAGGCCATATGGCTAAAGCCCATGAGGCTAAAGCCCATGAGGCTAAAGGCCATATGTAATGTGCTTATTAAGTCAGTACATAAGTCAATGTAACACCGGTCCGTAAAAAGGGGAAGGCTCGGGCACTCAGGGCTAGTCAGGTCCATCCTCGTCGGAAATAGTGAATGCACATTGTGCAATGACATTTTGTGTACACTCCATTAACCGGAAACCAGGTGAAATCAGCCTCTTCAGAGACTGGCTCCAGGTGTTACTGAAACCGACTGTATCTGTCAGGCCTGTGGAGAGGATGTGAGATGAGGTGTACATTTGAGTGAGTATACACCAAGATAGGTAAAAAAAGTTACCGTAGTAGCACGTTATTAGGCACATGCGCCTATAACTCCACAGGAAGGAAATATGCGCCTATAAGCGAGATGTGCCTAATAACGAATATAATAATAATGACATTCCGAATAGGAAGTGTGCTTCAATTCGAATTATAGCTGTTTTCCACTCCGTACAGGGGCGGCGCCGCCGGTCCGGCTGGTCCGGCTTTGGCCGGACCACTTTTCCAGTCGACCTGATATCACGTGCACGTGTCGTCACACATATATGGCGCATGGCCGGCCCCGCGCGGCAGCGTGCTCGATTGTAGCTGCACTGCAGACTGACTCAGTAATGGCATCTCCGGGACCACACCAGCCAGGGTCTTTTTCCTTTCCAAAACGGCCGTTTGGAAAGAAGAATATTGCCTATAGATCGTTTCAAGCAAGTTGGTTCGGCTCGTGGTCGTGGCTGCATTACGATGAAGCCAACGATACCGTACTGTGTCATCTGTGCACGAAAGCAGTGAGAGAGAAGAAAATGAAACCTGGAAACTCGGATGCTGCCTTTGTAAGTTAAAGTAGCTATTTAATATATTAGCAATTTAACTTTAACTATGATTAAATTTTCGAAATTCGTAGTTGTCCAAGGGTTTCTCCAATTGGAAGGACGCGACAATTTCTTTTCGCCAACATGAGAAAAGCCTGTGTCATAAAGAAGCTGTGGAGAAACTACTGACACTACCAGCAACCACCACAGATATTGGTGAAATGCTTTCAAGCACATTGGCACAGGAGAAAGCTGAGAATCGGCACTGCCTTCTGAAGGTTTTGTCCAGTTTGAGGTTCCTTGCTAGGCAGGGCTGTGGTATCAGGGGGCATGACGACAAAAATGATGGGAATTTCTACCAGTTATTCACACTCCGTTGTGAAGATGACTCCAAGGTAGGATGGTATTCCTTATAACATAATTTTATAATAAATTTGTAGCTAGCTACATGATGTTCATTGTTACCATCGCTTTCAATTAGTGTCAAGCCTGGCTGAAGAAGAAGACAGAGCGTTATACTAGCCACGAATCCCAGAATGAATTGCTGAAACTCATGGCCATGGCTGTTCTGAGGAAGATTGCAGGTGATCTTCAGGCTACTGAGTTCTTCACAATCATGATGGATGAATGCACTGATGCTGCTAACCAGGAGCAAGTAAGCAGTAGCTACATTAAATTTTTAAATTACTGAATAAAATTATTATATGTAACACAGAAATACTGTAATGAATTGCTTTTGTCACAGGTGGTTTTAGTGTTGCGATGGGTAGATGATGATCTCAGTGTTCGTGAGGAGTTCATTGGCCTGTATGTAGTACCCTCGATTGAAGCGTCAACCCTGGTTTTTGTCATAAAGGACACTCTGCTTCGAATGAACCTTACTTTGGCAAAAGCTCGTGGGCAATGTTATGATGGGGCCAGCAACATGTCAGGAATTAGGAAGGGTGTCGCTAAGCTAATCAGAAATGAAGAATCAAGAGCGATTTTCACACATTGCTACGGCCACTCCTTAAACCTAGCAGCAGGTGACACCATCAAAAAGTGTAAGACAGTGAAGAAGGCGTTGGAGACAACACACGAAATAACTAAATTAGTGAAATATTCACCGCGGAGGGAGAATCTTTTTCACACCATTAAAGGTGAAATGGCACCCGGTACACCTGGTGTTCGTACCCTTTGTCCAACCAGATGGACAGTCCGTGCAGATTCAATGCAGAGTATCATCCAAAATTATTCTGTCCTTCAAGACCTTTGGGAGCAGGCAGCTGACATCGTTCATGATACGGAGACCATCGCTCGAATTCGAGGTGTAGCTTCTCAAATGCAATGTTTCGAGTTCTTCTTCGGACTAGTTCTTGGAGAAAATCTTCTCCGTCATACTGATAATTTAAGCAGAACCCTCCAGAAAAGCTGTTCAGCATCTGAGGGGCAAATAGTGGCAGATATGACAAAAAGGACTTTGCTGGGTATCAGAAGTGAGCAGTGCTTTGACCTCTTCTGGGAAAAGGTGAACAGAATGGCAGCAGATGTGGACGTCAATGATCCTGTGCTTCCCAGGAAGAGGAAGGTACCACAACGCTTCGAAGAGGGAAGTGCAGCCCCAGAGTTTCATTCCACACCAAAGAATCTCTACAGACAAGTATACTATGAAGCACTTGACCTGCTTGTACAAGCCATTAACGACAGATTTGATCAACCTGGGTATAAGACCTACTGTTGCTTAGAAGCACTGATCCTAAAAGCTATCAAAAAGGAGGCCTTTTCAGAAGAACTAGAGGCAGTACTTGATGTGTATGGCTCAGATCTCAATGGTTCAAATCTGCAAGCCCAGCTAGAGATTCTCAGCAGCAACATAGAGTCAGGACAGATCATGGATATTGTTGATGTCAAGAAACATCTGCAACAGTTGACTTCTGCAGAGAAGACACTTCTGTGTGAGGTCATTCTTGTAATGAAGCTCATTCTTGTGATGCCAGCAACGAATGCCACAAGTGAACGCTCGTTTAGTGCAATGCGGCGCCTGAAGTCATATCTACGATCCACGATGACACAAGAAAGGTTGAACCATTTAATGATGCTGCACATACATAAAGACTTGACAGACACTTTAGTATTGACTGATGTGGCAAATGAGTTTGTTAGCAAGTGTGAGCGTAGACTACAAGTGTTTGGTAAATTTTGAGTTTGTACTGCTGTTTTTAGTACAAGGCTAAGTCCTTGCCAAATAAGAGCTCCGATAGTTGTAATTATGATATTTAGCTGCATTCGAATTCTGTATTATAATATACACATTAGCTATTGAGCGGCTGCATTGATAAAACCACGTGACCGAGTACTTCCGCATGGCAAAAGAACATGGAGTTCAATGGCAGCTGGACGGAAACTACTAACTCACTTGTACTAGAGGTCGCGTAGCTGCTCGATCTAACCGGCATGGTAACTGCGCTACAGCGACAGTTGACACAGTAGTACTTCGTAAGTTCCGAGCTGCTTGCGTTTCTAAGATCACTGTAGAAATTGCTGCTTCTTGCCATGCAGTCTTATGAGAGAAACGGAGTATAACGGAGGGCGTTTCGGTTGTTTTACGGCCGGTGGCGTCAAACGCAGCCGCTCTAGAGAGCAAAACATAAAATGCGTTGAGATGCCACGAGAGCGCTTCTTCATAGCTAAAATAAAGACGTGAAAAATTTTTTCCGCGCTTCGCGCGGACTGATCGGCACTTCGCGCCTCCGACGGACACGCCGCGATCATTGGCCGTACCACTCCTCCTATGCCGCTGCCGCCCCTGCCGTAGGATCAAAGATGGCAGAGTTTCTGAAAGAAGACTGCAGCGCTTAACAGCGAGTAGCTGGGACGAGAGTTGAACCTGCGCCTAACAGCGAATATGCGCCTATAAGTGAGCTGCGCCTAATAACATGCGACTACGGTAACACACAACTACATGTACCACCAAAGTGTGTGTTATACCCGACTGCATAACAAACACAAACTTTGTAAAGATGACAACAATAGGTGCGATCGATGAGTTGGAGAAAATGTAGGTAATCGTCACTTTGGGGATGACATACCTCTCTGTTCAGTCCACTACAATGAATTCTTAACTTGGTTGCTCCCTGTGCCAGTTGTGGGGCACCGCCTGGAGAGGGGACAAGGTTTTGTCGTCACCCTCCAAATGCCACGCAAGTCAACAGACTTCTAGTTCTCCTGTTCACAACTCCAGTGCGATATGTAAATCTTGCATTGTATTTCACAGATTCATCATCTCCGAAAGCAATTTTAAACAATAATGACCAATTACTGCTAATTATTGAAGACCTCAGTAAACAAGTGTGTCTCCTTCCTGCTCAAATGAGACAGAAATAACCTATGGGCTTTAAACAAAGCCGTCCTAAATGTGGCGACAGAAATAGAATGCAACCATGCCCTTCTCATGAAAACGTATATGATGAGTTCTTACATTTGGAGCAGTAGCATCAGCTGATACCCATAGCAGATTCCTACAAAACCTTTGCGCTGACCATAAGGTACTGCTTGACTGCAATCTTAGCTCCGCATTGTTTCTGTAGATAACATTGAGCTGCAGTCACATGCACAAGTTTATGCTACAGATTCCAACCAAAGCTACCACGGTACCTCTATTCAGTGTGTCGAACCCATGCCCAGAACATGTGTTCTGAATGCACATTCTTGTGTTATTGACATACAAAAGCGAGTGCATGCACTTACCCCCAGCAAGTCTCCATCTGTGCTGACGGATACAGCAAAGTGCATGAGGGTGCATGAAGTCTTTGGCAAACGCTCAGATGTCAGTTTCTTTGTTCTCAGCAGCAGAGCCTGTATCTGATGTTGGGTCAGTCCATGTCGGATCAGTCCACGTCAGTCTCAGCAGCAGAGTCCCGGGTGAGCAGAATGAGGACAGTGACGATGAAGTTCAGAGTCAGTGCCTAGCCATAGAAATTGAGAACCCAGAAATTGATGACATTATGAGGGAGGTGTTCGGCAATGAAAACATGCTTCTATGAGTGATATGTATTTTGAGATCTACGTACTTGAATGATTTATGAAATACACCAACCTGTATCAAATTTGAAAGTCAAATTTGACTTCTAACGCTATACAAAATAGCACAGTGGCATTCAGTAACGTTCCTGTTGTTTACAGTAAACGCTATAAATCCCAAACTTTTCACCGCCTGTATCTACTTAACTATACCTGAGACACAGGCAGTAACAGAGTTGTAAAAGCCTTCCACCCATCTACTACACATATTTGGACACAAACAGTCCCTACCTGGTATGAGCTGGAAGTCTGAAGTAGCTTCCCAGACCATATCGCTATGTCGCGATTTGGAGGAGTCTGATGTTTCCAGTGGCAGAAACCAAGTACTTTATCCGATAACGTTCTAATGTGATCCGTTCGAAAGACGATGCCTTCAGCTACCACGCAGTTCAAACCGCATGTGTGTAGCCCTTACGGTCCTCGAGAAACTTTGAGTTGAAAATAACGTTGATTTAGGTCGCTTTATCCGAGCCGACCGGATGTGATGCTTGTACTTATTTCCTGTGTAAATAAAATGTACGTGAAATCGACCGCCTGCGGAACTACTGCGCTGAACTGACTTTCGCACCTTCGTTTTCTTCCACAGGAAACCACGCCTACTATACTATTACAGATTGTGAGCGTGCGCGCGCGAGGCACAGACACTGCGCATGCGTATTCCTAGTTATGATTAAAACTTGAGTTCACTAATCAGGTTTACAATAACCACAAACCCCATGTTCATAATTATAGTATGACTATACGTATGGCGATCACGTATATAATTGTCTGCATGATTGTGCTTCCCATAATACATGAATTATTTGATGACTGTACTGAAGTTATAATGCACGACTGTGTGGTTGGCAGGAAATTCAAGTTGGGACTCATGAATGGCAGCACAAACAAGAGCTCAGGGTTTATGGCCACAATTAAAAACTGATTGCATTCTCTATATCTCTACAACTCCCAGGCCCGGAATCCCTTAAATTATGCCATATGCAGGCAACAGTCATGCTACCTTACAAACAGCCCTCACAGAGAGTAAAGGCCTCAATAGTGACGATCAAGATTAATTGGGGCTCTGGGTCATTCCATGAACTCCATCCACTAATCATTGCAAAAGACAATTCCATGCCAATTAATTAAGCACCACTGGGCCTGAACAATGTTTGATGAGGCTGCCAAGATTGTTATCTGCACCTCTCACATACAGATGCTCCAGACTCTATGTCTTATAGCTGCTTTAATAACCACTTTGGGACGGTATTACAAGCCCACACATAGTACTTGGTGAAGGCATGATAATACAAAACAACCTACCTATTGATCACCCAACTGGTGCCCCCAAAATAATGTATTGGAAATCCTGTCGTCATGACTCACGACAATGGATACGTATTAGAGGACTAATTCAACGGCTATGTATTCATTCCTTCACACATCAAATAACTTCGTCATTCCATGGGTGAAGAGTATGCAAACGTAAGCATTTTCAATGCAGCAGTGTTAATATGACATTGTGGTCTTTGGATGGGTTAGGACAGTTTATGCATGAGGCCTCCTTAATCGGCAAGCTGTAGTCATTGCATCTTGCATCCTATATGTATGTAAAATGGAGAGTTGCATTTGAAGTCAACATTAGCACAAACAACACAACTATTCTTATAACAGTGGGCCAATATGTATTCGTTCATACATTACATACAGGGCCGGCGCGGCCAGTACGGCCGGTACGGTTTTGGCTGTACGGCCGTACCACTTTTTAGTCGCCTAGGTACGGCTAGCTCGTGTCTCAGTCACGCCTTGTTGAGGTACGTGTCTTAGTCAGACAGTCTCCAGATCCAAGTCGCTGTGGCCTTGTTGAAGTAGACTGTCGTGTCTTCTCTAGTCTATAAACGAAAATTCGCACCAAACTTGTCTATGTGGGGCTTGCTCACTCAGCAAACTCGTCTATGTGGGGCTCGCTCACTCCTAGAAGTTATGCGCACAAAGCACACATTATCGCCATACCACGTCGACGGTCACGGATGACACGGAAAGCAGAAAGCAGTTACAGTGCAGTGCAAAGCACGAAGGTGCCACGAGAGCCCATCCAGACAACACTTAAGGTGAAAAAATTTATCCGCACTTTGCGTGGACAGATCGGCGCTTCACGCCTCTATTCACTCCTTCGGCAGTGGCCGTACCACTCCAAAATAGCTCGCGCCGGCGCTGACATAAAATGATAGCATGTGTGTGTGTGATGAAAGTGGATGTTCTGGAGGCGGGACTAGACTAGTGACACGCGACCATCATACTTAAAGATGTCCTTGCTCACCAGAGACGCTAGTTATTGGTGCATTAGAGTACGGAGTTGTGCAAGGCTCATGCAGACGCATGCAGTGAGTGAGGTGAGACCTCTATGAAGCATAATCCACAGTGGGATGCATGGAGGTGAGAGTTCATCATCAGAGAGCTGCCTGGTGCTGGACTGCTCACGTAGGTGAATGAGGGGACAGTAGCTGAGGAAGCGTAGAGCTACTTGTACAACTTACTCGGATAATTTGCAAAACTATGCAGACACTGTGTCATAAATTGCCCTGACACATTCACTTTTTGACCAGAAACTGGATGTCTGGATGTTACCCTGACTCCTTGAGCCCTGTTAAGCTTATCGGAAAACTACACCTCTAAATAGTTGCTGAAATTCATTCTGAAACATCAATACATAAATGCTGTTCCATATTTGAAGCCTGGGGCGCAGTCCCCTGGTGACCATAATTATGCTGGCACACCACCCATGTTGTCACTGCTACATTGCACATGGACGTTAATGTACATGTACGTATATAGCTGGGAACATCCTGCACTGTATTAAACTTACGTGAATCAGATGCTTCAGTGTCATTCCAGCTAGTTGAACGGTTTAATTTTGATGGCGATTTCTGGAGAAAAGAAAGCAAGGGAGTGAGGTAGTGAGTACTGATTTCTGCACCCGTGCAGGCACAGACAGATGTGGAGTATCACGTACTGCCACAGGGACAGGAGTGGCAGTAGAGATGATCTTAGGTGAGGAATCTGCCTCGGGAGGCAGCTGGAAAAGGGAGGAGGGACTCTTGACTCTTGGCATGGGGCCCAGAGGATCCAGAGTGGACCCCCAGAACTAATGTTTTAGTAATGGCTTGCAATATATGGACCCCCTCCCCGAATTGCAAACTAATTGCAAGGGGTCACACGATGTAAACAAAGGGTATACACACCTGAACAATTAGTCGACTAGTCAACTGAACTAAGGTTGTCGACTACATTTCTTGCATGTCAACTAGTCGAGAGGGCCAGCCTTACTCCATAGCATGTATGTAGAGATGCTAGTGTATTTGAACAATTACATACTAGGAGAATGCAGGGCATTGTGGGGCTCGCCTGACGTACTGCATGTCAATATAGTAGTGAAGGCTGGGCAGTATATGAAAACGGTCAAAGCCATGATCAGCACTGTTGGAAGCAAGTGTGTGACCGAAGAGGGCTATTGCTGGCTGAACCATTCAGTGTTTCTGTTTACGCTAGCAATGTTGTTGTACGCATTAGGCTGAAAGACCATGAAGTTGCTGAAAGACGATTTTTAGTATGTCATTGTAGCTATATTCTCTGCATCTAGGCTATCTAATTGCTTCACTGTGTTGTCTATTTGCACTATCACTTTGCATTGTATATTGTGTTTATTGGTGTTAAGTGATCATAGGCTGTTAGCCCGCGGGCCGGGCGGCGCGGCGCAGCTTATAAGGGAAGCTGGGGGTGGGGCCTGAGCATAAGTTTGCGATGTAGACTACCCGTGCGCGGTAGGTGTATCCTCTGCTTGATGATGGTCTGCAGTTTCAAGTTTGTAGCTCATGCTCCGTTCAGTGTGGAGTGTCAAGTTTGTTGTACGTACGTTGAGCCAATTGTCGTCCATTGCTGTCTGCACTGAAGTTTCAAGTTCGTGGTAGCCTCCTTCACAGTCCCACGCCCAGCTTTTCCTCACTTCCGTACTGAGTCCATTCGTTCACGGCAATCTAGAGCTTCAACTTTGTAGTACGTACTTTGTAGCACCGGCATAAAACGTAGCAGGCTCAACTCGGAACTGTCGAATCAGTGTCGATCGGGCGTAGCATTATGACCAGCACGCGGGGCGCAGAATTTCAATTTTCCACTTGGATATACGGTCATACGGTAAACGGCCAGCAAACAGACAAACATCCACCAGACGGACACCCTGAGAACACGACTATGTGGGGCTCGCTCAGGCTCGCCCCAATTATGTCATTGATGTCAGTGAAGTGATTTGTGCTGTGTACAGCTGGTGATGACTTTATCAGTTAGTGTTCAAATAGTTGACTATAGTTGTGCAAACTGCAAAACCATTAGTCAACTAGGGAAATTCCTAGTCATTCATACCCTAACACCTACCACAAACCGGAAGTTAGGTGGGGGCACAGAGCAAACTGCACATACATATGGCGTGATTATAGGTGCATCCCAAAGGTCTCTAAATGGCTAAGAGACCTGTTGGAGTGCATTAACCGGCTCAGACTATGGGTTATATCTTTCTGAATGAAAATTAATATGAATTTTTGATGAGGTGTCAATTGCATTTTAATTAATTAAGTTAACTCTTTAGGGCCCAAATTTCTTTCTCTAGGTCTATAGAACACTTAAACATACCCTAATTTCTGTTCCCTGGCGTTGCTGGGGTCGAAACTGTTCACACAAGTAATTTCAGCTACACTAAGCATATATGTGACTTCCTACCAACTACAATCAAGCCTCCTGAGTAGTGGCCCACCTGCTGTAGCTAAAAAACGGACCATGAACACTGGAAATGGAGGGCCTACAAGGCAAGACAGCTACTTTCTAAGTCCATTTATGCCAAAAACGGCGGAAATGGCCCTCCCAATGCCGACCAAGACCTTTCTACCGCGGAGCCCAGACACGGTCATGTTGTTTGCACCCTCCGGGTGCACCCACCCACCTCCCCCCTGTTCCGCCCTTTCTGCTGTCGCAGAACCTATCTCCCAAGTTTGAAACATCTGTTTCAAACTTCTTGAAATATTTATTCGGTTGGTGCGATATTTATTCGGTTGGTGCGCGAGCTAATACACTGGGCTATCTCCCAAGGACATTGCCGGATGTGACATCATGAAGCTGAAAGTCTCATGACGCCATAGGCATCATTAGGTAGGAAAGGGTTTTAAAGACCTCAAAAGATCAAAGCACATAATTCGCATAACATAGTCTAATACTGCCAATGTGTTTGACATACTGGGTGGGATGAAGGTCACAGTACGCACCTTGATTATCATGGAAACTTCTTCTGCTCGATCCAAGTAAACCTGTACCTACACAGAAAAGAATTGCCAAATCACTACAATTACAATATCAATTTCTTGTCTGTTTGTGGACCTGGAGCATAAGCACCAAAGTTAATATATTTTTATCAATCAATCGTTCAACTGTAAAGGTAGTAGTAGTGAGGTACCTATATATGTGTGTACATACCTCTGATTTAATCAATTTCTTTTGTTCATGAGTGGGAGCTTCTGCAATGCAAAAGATAACAAATAAAGTATGTAACTATATAGTCACTGTATACACCCTTGTCCAGCTACGTATGATCAGTTCTACAGTCTACAGATGCACATGCAGGCATGGAAACAAGACACTTAAGGTTACAGGATACTCGTGTGCGCGCCGTGTGAAATGTATTGGGAAATCTATACTTAAGCTCGCTAACCAAAAATCTCTGGTACGAAGAGTGTGAGCAACTTGATTCTGGCGGTGGAGGTGCAGGGCATGACGGAAGCTTTTATTGATAGCATAATCCCTGGCAAATTTATCTGCTGTCTCGCTCAAGAAAGTGGTAAATACGGCTTTTTGGTGAACTGAACTGCTCGTTTTTGCACGGCTATACAGCGTATCGGTAAAAGCTTCCGTCATGCCCTGCACCTTGTGACAGCGTACCTCCACCTCCAGAACAAGTTGCTCACGCTGTTCGTACCAGAGATTCTTGGTTAGCGAGCTTAAGTATACATTTCTCAATACATTTCGCACGGCGCGCGCACGAGTATCCCGTAACCTTAAAGTGACCTCTACAGAAAAGAATCCAGCAGTTAATGCACATACAACAAATAAGAGCAATCACACAGTGCTCTTATTAGGGAACAAAGAAGCTATATGCACACATACCATCAATCAATGAAATGAGAATTGCTATAGCATCCTCGTAGAGCTCCAATGCTTGCTGATAGTCACCACGAGAGTCCAACTCCTCCGCTAGCCTAGTTTTCGTAAGTGCCGCCTTCAACTTTGGATTTTCAGACTGCATTCTGTCTGTTACCATGAGTGCCAGATATAAGAGCAAATACACATTGCAGTAAAGGTCTGCTTACACGTATAGGCAGCAGGTCATCAAGAGTATCATCCAGTCTTGCAAACTAAGGGAGATGTGGTTCACTGTCGTTTTCATGGATGGAGCACAATAACATGCAGGGTTTCATAAAGGATCTCTTGCTGGGAAGTGAAGACTATTAAAACATGTAAAGCAGATGGCATGAAAAAGTACATGAATCTGTGTACTATGCAAATCTGATGAAAGATATGTAATACAATTACATCTACGTACTCATCGGGTCTCAAGGTGAGTTACTGGTGTCCTCTCCTACTAATCATTGTTTAGTGTACGTACCTAACAGCCTGAGCGGAGGTGGCTGCTGTCTAAGAGATGGTCTCCTTGTCCTAAGCAGTTCCTTCAAGGTTTCTGCTCTTTCCATGTATTGTTCAATCTGGATGGATGTAAAGTGTGTACTGTTGCTCTACTTGAGGAAGAAACAAAGCCCCACTGAAAACATCACTACACCTACCCTCTTTTCAAGGCGCTTGGTACGCACCTGGTATCCACTGTACATGCATGCGTGGCTACCCTGATTGTCTGGGAACTTGGAAACTACTGCTATACTAGTTGTGTTGCACAACCGTACATTAATTACTGAAACACGGGAGTTGTTTATATCAGGAGCTTATGAGCGGCAAAGCTGCGAAGGAGCGTGCAACTCCGTTCCGTCCAAATCCTAATTACTTACGTATTTCCGTTTTGGTGACGAAGAGGAAGGCGTCTTCAAACAGTGAGGGGTTCCGGGATCTTCAAATCTACCACGTTTTTGTCGCAAATCGCTTTCACTGTCACCCGTTCCCTTGGCCATTTCACTGCGGCTATGTCAAAGGCGCTCCACTGAGCGAGTGTCAAACTTCTCACATCGCTACCACAGAACACGTGGGTTTTTACGTCGTCATTATGACGCTAGATTGAAGAACAGGTTTCCATATTTGGAAGTTCGCTAGCTAATAATTGGATTTCGACGGCACTCGGGCGTATGCGGTAATTGCACGCTCCTTCGCGGCTTCGCCGCTCATAAGCTCCCGTTTATATATATATACAAGACGCAGCTCTGTTCAACCAAGGTGTGTCATACGTACTCTCTCAGTAAGGTCGGAAAGCCAGGAATGGTGAACAGCTGACAGCAATACAGCGCCAGAACAGATGGCCTCCATTTCGGCCATTAACAAAAAACAAAGACGTAGTTACACAGTTCACAAACCGAGTTTGAAAAATCAGTCTGCTACGAAGTGTTACCATTTGTAAGACTTGCAATAGCAATCCAGGGCAGTATAGCACTAGTTGTTGTGAGTTCTGGTGATATCCTGATATCCTCGTTTTGGTGGAGTATCACCTCACCAGGCACATGGCCATGTCATTTGTCATATGCCTCTCCCCCTTTGTCTTGGCCTAGATAATTACGCACATGTGCTAAAAGTGGATACCAGGCCCTTTCTTTTTTGGGCAGGATGGGGCCTGGGTACGAGGCTAGAGGCAGAGTGCCTATGGTACGGATCGGATACCTATCACACTGATGCTACTGTAGATGCATGCATGAGTGATACATGTGCAAGAGGTAGAACTTCAATCATTGATGAGAGACCTTACAATTTGCATGTGCGTAATATGCTGTACAATCATCCAAATCTTGGGATACATGGACTTACTTTCTGATGCAATGCCTCCTTGGTAGCTGGATCTTCTTCATCTACAGACGGAAAAAACACTACATTACATCCACAAACAAGTAACGATTGAATGTAGATGGGATAAACAAGCAACTAACCTCTGGTATTGAAAACAGTCTAAGCAAGTCTAACCACACAGAGCATGATATGGACCGACCATAAAAGCAGTGCACCCACTGCCTGGTCTTCCCACTGAACAGACAGCTGTCGACTCTGCCAAGTTCCAGAACCTCCTACTGGCATTTAAAAAGGAAACCACAGCCAAGGAAAGCCTAACAAACTCTATTCAAATGCCTCAACGTTGCCAATGCATGGAGCTAGCCACTACGAGTCAGTCAACATGAACAACAGATGCACCTCAGAAAACTAAAAGGTACTAAATAGAACTGCTTGCCAACAGAACAGCCACTAGGTTTAACTATGTGCTTATTCCTGCATAATTTACTGTAGGCTGAATATCCCACAACCAGATGACAAACTTCATGGCAACAGATACCTCCCAAATGGTACACAAGTAGCCAAGTAGAACGTCCTTGCCAAGGAGCGACCAGAGGTGAGTTTTGAAGGCTAGAACAGCAGTTTTATCAAACGGCTACACTTTTCACGGGGTAAAGAATGTAATTACTTCGCAGTAATTGGAAATGGACGTACGTGATTCGCCTACCCGAAATCAAAACTGCTGAGCTCAGCACATACGGGAATTTTGCCAAGTGTCACCAGGCCCTCTTCTGCGTTCCACGTGAGGGCCTGGGTACGAGGCTAGTACACGTGTGATAACTGAGAATGAGTATGAATTCATTGAGTATGAATTATGTGATGATGTAATCTGATGATGTAATAGATCAACTTGCCATATGTGCTCGAAAAAGTGAAAAGCTGGTGAATTAGTCAGTACACAGTGCTAGCTACAAAATAGGCTTTAAATAGCTATCCAACAACCCAAAGACCACAGGCTGTTACACATGAACCAAAACTTTGCCATCTAGAGAAATACGTAGTGCGCACTATACTCTTTGAAAAGAGCATGTGAAACCATGGCTGTGCAAGACACAGCCCCTCTCTGTCAACTGGCATCCAACATTTATTGTTGATCTCTCGCACCTTCTCTGTAAGAAAGATGTATTTGCTGATGACATGGGCATATGGAAACACACAGGGTCCCCCTCACAGTACTTTTGAGTGAGGAGGAACAGATTGCAAGACACCATCTCCACCACCTCTGATTCACTCTGCTGGCATCCCACTGGCTAACATCAACATCAGCCAGCTGCCAACATCCTGCTATGTACCTATTAACCAACCTTCCTATATATTTGCCATCAGAATCCACACCTTCTTATTATCATTATTACCATAGGATGAATATCCCACAACCAGATGATCGTCTTCATGGTAACAGAAACCACCCAAATGGAACTATTGCCATGTAGTGAAATAGTGTGCACTATACTCTTCGAAAAGAGCATGTGAAACCATGGCTGTGCAAGAAATCTCTGTCAACAGGAATGCAATATTCATTGTTGATCTCTTGATGACATGGGCATCTGGAAACACACAGGGTCCCCATCACAGTACTTTTGAGTGAGGAGGAACAGATTGCAAAGACACCATCTCCACCACCTCTGATTCACTCTGCCAGCATCCCATTGGCTAACATCAACATCAGCCAGCAGCCGACATCCCACTACGCACCATGCCTCACCATAGATAATAGAATCCACACCCACTTATTATCAGTGCAGGTTTTAACGAAGCAAAGCAAGGTGTGCCAAGACTGTTGAGGTGGGTGCCAATGAGACGCTCAGGAACATCCTGTTTCACCTCCACATGGATTTATCTGGAATGCCAGGAGTTCTGTGATCGAGTGGCAGGTATAAACTATCACAGGAAATGTGTGTTCACTTCTACGCCAACCTGCAATCCATTCTGAGGAAACATCCAACATTTTGAGCAGTTGGTTTCACCATACCCACTGCAGTGATAGTAAATTTGGGAGGAGAAGTCCACAAGCACTTCCTCAACACAATGTTTAGCTCAGTTCAACTCCACCATCGGACACTCAGTCGAACTCTACCCACTTGTTTGTTGATCAACTTATCGTCCCATCACTTGTGCACTGAAATTACTTTTGCAGTCATATGATTCCATGTAGTGTATTAAAGTCCACCAAGAAGCATTATCACTTATGACCTTTGTTGTCCAATCATATTTCCGGTTACAGTGCAGTTTCATCGCATAGTTTAGAGGTCGAACAAGGTGGTCAAGAAAGTGGAGTGGGTGACGGCCTTCTCAGAAATAGTGAACTAACTATGCAAAGAGGTGTTCTGAAAAGTCTAGAACATGCCGATACGTGGAGAACAGTTAGGCACATGTATGCCAACTCGGGTCCCCGGGTCCTCAGTCCCAGGATCACTGGGTCCACTGAACACACGTAGCATCCCACATGAAATGGCAGTACAGCTGTTAAATTTATATCTATAGTCATGCATGCATGAAGCGCAAAGGTGTCTATAGGTTTCCAAGGGGATCTAAACTGTAGGTCCAAAGGGTTTCATTGCCTAAGGTATTTATACTATACAGCCGGCAGCCAATCAAATCGCTGCCTGTATACAGTTAGCAACCGTGCAGAGATGAGTCTGTATTATAGCAGCTGGTCTAACCATCCGCTACCTACTTAGGTACTCGCTGGTCTAACCATCCGCTACCTACTTAGGTACTCATGTCTCGTGTTTGGGACAGCGACTCTGAAGCCGAATCATGCAGACTCTGAGGTCACACCAAATACGCCCCGCCCCATGACACTTATGGAGGTGTTTTTGTGAGATGTTGATGAGCCAAGTCCAGCTCACTACATGTACACACCTGGCTCCGCGCACAAGATGCTGACGTGCCATACAGAGAACTGCACATGTGCACGTATACGGTCTATTATAATAGTGTATGGAATGATGTATGGGGCCACAGTTCACCTTTTTGCCGACACAAACCCCCTTTTGCCTTGACCTGTGAACCAACCAACCAACCATGACATCATAATGATGTGTATGTAGTATACAGAGGTATACTATCCCAGTAATAAGATATACGGAAATGCACGGGTATAGGACACGTGCTAACAATGTAATGGAGGTTGACGAGCACACGCTGATGAGAGAAGCGCCTCCTCCTACTATGCAGTTGTGGGGCAGATCTCTCATCACTGAGCGTATATCACATCAGAAAACACTTGGCTGGGTCGTAAGACTTGAAGGTACAGGCAGTGAGTGGACTGGGGACACTAGATACCTTTTTTGCCCACGTCCAACCAAGAGGACGCCTGTGGAGCAGCGCCCGTGCACAGAGCTGGAAACGGAGGTAGGCTTAAGGAGAGGCTAAGGAGCATGTTTTGATGATATATAAAAGGCTAGAATCCCTGCAGGAACCAAATTGCCACTCGAGTACTTTTGCCTGAGGGGAGATACAACTAAAGTGGCTTTGGGTCTGGCAATTTGGTAACTGTGGCCCTGTATGGAACTGTACAACTACAGAAATTATAGGTGTAATAAGTGAATTACAGGGGAATTAAGTTTGAACCCTTTCAATTGACAATCAGCTGGAGGCAGTAAGGTCATAATTATTCCCTTATACATGTAAGACTGTCATATGTGAACATCACTTACACTCCAAAGCTGGCATAAAGTATTCCAAAGCCTGGCAGTAGTAGTTCACCGCTGACCCAACTTTGCCTTCTGAGTCTTTTACAACTGCTTGCATTACCAACGACTTCTGCATGGGAAAACAAGGTGCCGTCTCTCAACTTACATGTTAGTGGTGTAATCATGGATAGATCACAGGGAACTGGATTGGAAACACGTGCGCCGCCTTCACTCCAGAGTCGTAGACAAAAAGCATGTTTGGGCTGTCAAAAATATGGACATATCCCTGAAATTGTGACACCTGTGAATTTTGCACCTCTGGTGCCACACGTGAACGGTTCTGAGGCTCACCTTTTCTACTGTTGTATTGGTCTGGAACAGGTATATGCCCAGTGGCAACGTTTACTACTGACAGTCTTGAGTAATGGCATGCTTGAGGCGAAACCCACATTCAATCATGTGTTTCCAATCCAGTTCCCCCCCCCCCGCACTCAGAGGAATTCTATTATTCACAAGTAATAAAAAACATTTAAAATGTAACAGGATGTAGGGATACCAGAACCGCAAAAAGTAAGGAAACAAGGTAGGGATGATCACACAAAACAGTGAAGTATACAACCCCCTACAGAGATCTTTTTCCATAATACGTGTATAATGAAAAACGATATGTAGGGGGATTGTATACTTCACTGTTTTGTGTGATCATCCCTACCTTGTTTCCTTACTTTTTGCGGTTCTGGTATCCCTACATCCTGTTACATTTTAAATGTTTTTTATTACTTGTTTATGTCATTTTTTTAAGCAGCAGGCACATGCATACTGGACTCTGGCATTTACACTGCCTGCAATGGCTGAAGAATCAGACCCAAGCATCTCAAAAGCTAACCCTTTTCTGGATGGATACTAATTAAGCCAGTGCTCCACCATAGCTAAGTATAGTGTAGCTAAAATAGCTATACCAGATAGTAGTAGCGACACATTGTTGAGTCTTTAGCTAGGCATTCACCCCTCTCACAGAACACAGTCTAGTAACATTAAACATAGCTATATAGCACAGAGAATTTACCTCAGTGTAGTTACGGTAACACAACAGCACTTCTAATTCAGCGATCTTGGATAATAATAATAATTACGTTTCGTTGCTAAGTGATCGTTTAAGTGCGCATGCGTACAAACATGAAAATGGCGTGACAAATGAAGCCATAGTTATTGAGTGAGCAGCTGTAGCCGCCTGGTGAAGACTTGGAGGTTGCCAAAAAGCGATGGGCTGGTGCAATGCTCGGTGTAAAATGCTGCTGTTTCGTGCGAAAACCATCATGAGGGATTGAGGCGACGTTGAGCTAGCCCGTCTGAAAGAAGAAAGAAAGAAAGAAAGAAAGAAAGAAAGAAAGAAAGAAGAAAGAAAAACAATTTGCCAGTTTTGCGAGTACCTGGTGCGGTACTTTCGCGACGGTTTTTTGCGACGCGAGGAGTCTGGTTGGTCATGAAAACACTCGAAGATGAACGGTATGGGGTTATAAAGGCTTATAAGTGTGCCGTTTCTGAGATTTGGAGAGATTCTTTTGTATTAGCATATATTGCGTGTACGTCGTATCCCTACATACAGAGTCTACCGACTCTGTGATGGTAAAATATACCACTACTACTAAAATTAATGATTTGGCCAGCAAACTTAGTAACAATAGCTCTGCTCAGGTTGGGGGGGGGGGGGGGGGGGGGGGGGATGCTTCGTAGACAGTACTAATCGTGTTAATTAACGATTTCTAATTGATTGGTGTGAACAACATAACTAAGCAGTGGCGCAGAAGGACTACGTAGTTGTACAGTATCATAGGTAATCTATGGTTATATGTACGGAAAACTGAGCAAGGAGGCGGAAAGTCGGCGAGAACAGTGTAGCAAGGAGGTGGGACGACAGTTGGAGATCGTGGTAGGTAGTGTTGCCCATGGGATTGCCCAATATTGTGTAGAGAAACTACAGCTTGCAGATATATATATCTATGCAGTGACCTTGCCAACTAAAGCAGCAGCTGACAAAGCAGTTAGCGCACTACCAGAGCGTATGCTCATGCAGCAGCGGGTGGAGTTCAGACCACAGAGTCCATGCTGAGATATGTATGTAGCTCAGCGATCTCTACCAGCAAGGACGCTTGGAATTGCTCTCTTTTGTTCCGCTTTCAGTATCCCAAGCTCCTTGCTCCGTACCCGAGCGCGTCTTCAATATCTTCTGGTTTAACCGTCTCCTTGTACAGTAGCTTGCTCAACGAACGCCATAATGGCTCTCATCTGTATATTTTTTTCTCGTGTGAAACTGCAGAGGTATGATGTAATCGCTTGCAGGACTTTCTAAAGTGCAAGCTGATTGGTCATGCTAGACCCTCCTCTCCCTTCCGCGTTTCCGTTTGTTCATTTCCGGGAGGGAGAGGAGGGTCTAGCAGCTAGACTAGGGAGCACCCCGATACTCCCCTTTTGGGGAAACACTGAAATAAGTCCAGACTGCATGAGCAATTGAGGGCAGGTCTGAACTGAGGCTGGAGCAGACAAATACAGTGCAGAGTACAAATGTAATGCAGGAGCTGATGACAGGGTGTGGTAGTACATTTGATATACATATACCTAGTAAATTGGGAACACGCAAGTCAACCTACAGCCAATTGTAAGCTGTCAGGCCGCGGCATGTGCTCCAGGTCAATGAAAGGATGGTTGAAGAAGTCATCAAAGGATAGTCTCATCTGAGGGTCTCTCTGGAGGAGCTTCAGAAGCAGATCTCTACACTGCTCCGACACCTCTGAGTTTGTAGGAATCTGAAAATTAGAGCATAAGAAATACTATGTTAGATAAGCTATTAGCGTACCAAAAGTTCAGCAAGGCTTATAGGGAACATTATGTGGAGGTATATAGCCTCATTCCTAGGCTCCCCCTGTGCGAGCAGCGACGAAAGTACCTTTTGTCGCCACATGTGCAGGGGGAGCCTGGGAACAAGACTAGTGTGCAGGATCTCCAAATACATGTAAACAGACATGTAGACGATGTACACTTGTGCTCAATGTAGCTTCATTCCCAGGCCTTCCACACCTCCAGTTTTTGATCGCTTTCAGTATGCATACTGCAAGCGATCAAAAACTGGAGGTGTGGAAGGCCTGGGAACGAGGCTAATGATAATGTACACTAGAAGGTATTGATGTATTGAGGGCGGACAAAATTTTAGCACGGGGGAGGCATGAATTGCCGTGCATACATATAATAGCTCTTGGGTATCTTTTCAAGCAGGGGGAAGCATAGACTCAAGCCCCCCCCCCCCCCCCCCCCCCCCCCAAGTATGACCGCAGTTCAACCTCCTCCACGGACATGCTACTAGAGTTGTGTTATGATTGCCAATACAGCAGATGAAGATTGTTCCTGCCATGTAAGCCTCTAAAGCTCGGTTATTCATGGTAAGGCCAGTATTGATGACTAGTGGCAAAAATCTTCTGCGAAAAACAAAAAGAATTTAGTGATGGCCTGTCGCATTCGGAATTATTCCACCCTTCAAAAAAGCTAAGAAACAAGGAGAAATGCCTTTAACCAGGCTCAGTCCCATCCCATTATAGGTCTATAATGTAGAATTTAGGGAGGGGATGGGACTGAGCCTGGTTAAGGTTACGGGATACTCGTGCGCGCGCCGTGTGAAATGTATTGGGAAATGCATACTTAAGCTCGCTAACCAAGAATCTCGAGTACGAAGAGCGTGAGCAACTTGATTCTGGCAGTGGAGGTGCACTGTCACAAGGTGCAGGGCATGACGGAAGCTTTTACCGATACGCTGTATAGCCATGCAAAAACGAGCAGTTCAGTTCGCCAAAAAGCCGTATTTACCGCTTTTCTCGAGCGAGACAGCAGATAAATTTGCCAAGGATTATACTATCTAAAAAAGCTTCCGTCATGCCCTGCACCTTGTGACAGTGCACCTCCACCGCCAGAATCAAATTGCTCACGCTCTTCGTACTCGAGATTTTTGGTTAGCGAGCTTAAGTATGCATTTCCCAATACATTTCACACGGCGCGCGCACGAGTATCCCGTAACCTTAAAGGCATTTCTCCTTGTTTCTTAGTTTTTTTGAGGGGTGGAATAATTCCGAATGCGACAGGCCATCACTAAATCCTTTTTGCTTTTCGCAGAAAAATTTTTGCCACTAGTTTGTGTACTTTTTCGAGCGCATGAAATGCGTAACTTCTTAGTCATGGTACGTGCAACGTCATGTCACCATAAGGGTACGGGGGAACTGGATGTATGCCAGATTTTAAGGTGCTGTTACTTAATCACCATGTTAGCCTCGTTCCTAGGCCCGAGACTACGAGGCGATCACCATGTCAACAAAGCTGTGATGGTCTCTCTTGTGGACGTGGACCTTCTGCTGGGCACTGAGCAGGCTTTAATGATTCATTTAGTTTCCAGTATTTTTTTGATGTTGCTGTTGTGATCAATGTTTATTGTTACCTTTGCGGATGAGGGGGTGGGGCATGCACCCTTCATCAGATCAGAGCGCTCGATGGCAGCCGTGTAGGTCATGTACTTGCAATAGAAATCCAAAACTCTAGCCTCTCTGCCCAGTAGTTCTGCATTGTAGTTACCGTAAACTCCGGGTGCTAAGTGCACCGTGAACTTCTGGCACACCGCCATTTTACATGAAACCGTGTCCCAAAACCGTGTCCACTTAATGTAAATGACGTAGGAGTGGTACCAGGCCTTCTGCCAGCTATCTGACAAGGGTTCAAAGGTCACGAATATGCGATGCGCGCGCGACTGGCAGACAGCCTGGGAACGAGGCTAATGCTGAAATAGGTAATATTATATACCCTAAAGAGCTCAAACTTAAGAAGACAACTGAAGCCTTCAATAAGCTTTCGTATTTAGATATTACGATTGAGATTGAGGATAGCAGCTTTAGAACGGGCAAGTGGACTTCGCGGAAACGACGGAAACGGAAAACGGAAACGGACAACGGAAACGGAAAACGGAAATGGAAAACGGACTGGACTGGAGTGGACTGGACTCACCAAAAACTCTGTTTTCAGTGTAGGACAGAAGCTAGCATACATATTCATTCACTAAGTTGTTGCATAGCCTGCTTTCGTGGCTTTCCACGAGGTCAAAGGTCACGTGCATATTTAATGAGCTGCAATGTAAAGATTAGAAGAGCATTTATTTACTGAGAAATCGAACTCCAGCCTTTTGCTGAAGCTTAGAAAACAAATAATATTCCTCTATCTGACTGAAGCTCATCGTTGAAGCTCATTGCTGAAGCTCATTAAATATGCACGTGACCTTTGACCTCTACCGACTCGTGGAAAGACACGAAAGCAGGCTATGCAAGCAACTTAGTGAATGAATAAGTATGCTAGCTTCTGTCCTACACTGAAAAAGGCATTTACAGAGTTTTTGGTGAGTCCAGTCCACTCCAGTCCAGTCCGTTTTCCGTTTCCGTTTTCCGTTTCCGTTGTCCGTTTCCGTTTTCCGTTTCCGTCGTTTCCGCGAAGTCCACTTGCCCCTTTAGAACAGATGTATATGATGGTTTTGGCTTTCATATAGTTAATTTTCCAAACCTTAGTAGTAACATTCCACTTACGGAATATACGTATCCCAATTGGTAAGAATAGCTAGAATATGTGATAGTTCTCAGAGGTGCAAGGAACAAGCTTCCTACACATAGACTTTTACAGCAAGGGTTTGAATACCATAGACTTTGCATGACTTTCAAGAAGTTTTGTAGTAGGTACCCAAAATTGTTTCAGAAGTTTCACAGTAGCATTAAAAGTCTTACAATAGAAGGCATACAACTACCCGTAATTGCTAGGAATGGACTTACTAGGCACATTATTAACTTTACTTCAAAGGTATAGTCCTCTAATTGGACGTGACTAAAACATGGAACGGACCGGAAAACGGACCAGAAAACGGACCGAGTTTTTTTCATGCCCGGGCGCCCTAGACACCGTATATTTGATCGTGCAGTGACCCAAAGTTTAGTCCAGCAGACAGTCACCAGCACCCAAGTCCGCAGTCACAGTGGCCACGGGATTATCCGTAGTATCGCTCTGAACATCGCCGAGCCGCCCGAGTGCCAGCCTCCCGGGTCTGGCTTCGCCGCCAGACTTGACTGCCCTCCTGTAGATCGCCTACGTGAGCGCTTACTACTAACGTTGGTGCAGAGCTCCTATGCACTGAAGTAGTTCATAGATTCGTGACAGGCAGGTTGGCACGCGAGACTACTGAGGTAGATCGTGGTGTAATTTATCGACCAGTGATGTGGACCTGAGCTGGGTACCAGACTTGAGCTGCGAAGCGCTGGTTACCGTTCATCCATGGCTGCGCGGAGGCACTGGTGGTCGTCCGCTGGGCTGCAGACTGGCTGTACTAAGCTAAAATGTGCGATGGAGCAGACGCCGTGTCTAGTGCATGGAAACCCAGTCCGTTTTCTGGTCCGTTTTCCGGTCCGTTTTCCAGTCCGTTCCGTGTTTTAGTCACGTCCCCTCTAATTATACATTGAAGAAAAATTTTCTTGTCACCCATAACATGTACGTGTACAACCTAGTTACATAGCAACAAGTTTACAGCTTGTTTTTGAATTGTTTGGGGAGCTGTTTTGTAGTGAACTCAAGAACAATGAAGCTGGATGACGAAAAGGACTGAATACAGCCTTCTTTTGACAATGAAAGGAGGTTTGCTAAATCAAATTATTGCTGGATGGGTAGGGAGAGTTGGCATGCCATCAAAAAGCTTTTAAACCTACCATTCCTGATTCTCAAGGTCAGGTATCCAGCAATAAAAATAAGTTTACGGTTTCTTTTGTTACGGGGTGGTTATAGTAATGAATTCAAATGCATCCTGCAGGCCTATAGTTTGACCCACGAACCTCCTTCTTTAGGCTATTATGGCATACACATAGCTTGAGGACTAGGAAGGAACTAATTCCCACTCACCCATAGTGTTTGAAGTGTTTGGGATTTGCAGAAACTCGTTGCCCAGAATTACAGCAGGTTCGCCATTGAAGGCATCCGCTGCGACCATCTCCGCGACACTTGTTATGTTGGCAGTAGACTCAGTAATAGCAGGAGCGCATGAGCCGCCTTCGGCGGCTCATGCGTTCCACTGTTTCTCACAGTCGTTCCACTTACAAACTTCTACGTACTTTCGCCAGTTGTCAGAGTCAGACGCAGATGGCTGAACTGAGCGATTACCACGCACTGGCCTGGGCCCGGACGAAGTGCCGACATAGTCGTCTGATTCCTGAGCACGGACGCCCGGCGGCTTCTGGTGTTGAAACAACACAAGGATGGCAAAAGTTTGAAGGCTGCCTCTTCACAGCAAACTACTTGTAGACTAAGTATAGTGACAATTTAGTGTATTATTGTTAAAAGCTAGCTTTAAATATAGTTAACAATTGACAGGTGGCCACTCTCCAGGGGAGGGGACTGCACAAGTGGAGACTAGAGTCGGAAAATCTTAGTAGCTACGTAGCTAGCAGTCTAGAAGGCTTCGAGGCTGCGAGTTGTGGCACACTCAGCCAGCAGCTATACGCATGCGTCTTAGCAGATCTGCGAGCTTGATTGGGATCTGAATTCCTATGATTGACCCCACCCACCCCTTATATACTACTATTCCACCCAGAAGAAACAGAGACAAGGACACCCAACTAGTGGTGGTCCAACCTGGAGGTCGTCTCGAGGGGCCACTTGCGCAGTACCTGCACCCTTTCCAGCTTCACCCAGCGGTCATCACAGATGGGCACCCATGTGGTAACTGAGAATCAGCCAGGAGCAACTAGGGGACATTGTTAACCTATGGTGTGTAGTGTGCACATGTCTTTAATTGTGGTAAATTTTACTTCCTGTCAGTCACCTCAAAGTGTGAGAGTGAAAGCTGCGATCATGTCTTCGTGAATTCATATGAACATTGTTAATTTTATGCCCGGAAGGTTTTGCGACGTCATCTGAATAAATCCACGTGGGTTTATATATAAGCGCATGAGCAAACAGTGGATACCAGGTGCTTTCTCCCCCCTCCTCCACGCCTGGGTTTGAGGCTACTCCCAACCTTAGCTCCAACCACATCCGGTTTATACAACCCACTGTCAATGATACACTGTACATACCTCTATTGGCTTTGGGTCAAGAATTTTATCCTGCAGTTCTTCAAATGTCTTTGATGCAAAGGGAGCCATTCCAAACAGAGCCTCTGCAATAAACAAATGAATAATGATTGCATGTATATATATACATGTATCATATCTATTGGGTTTCAATACCAGACAAGAGCGGGTCTGGTGACAGGGTTACATTTACCATGCCTACTGCCAGACCTACATACGTATGTACATGCAAGAAGGAGCTCGCCCAGTGTATTAGCTCGCGCACCAACCGAATAAATATTTCAAGAAGTTTGAAACAGACGTTTCAGCCACTATACAGTGGCCCTTATCAGTGAAAATCTGATGAGGGCCATAGTGGCCGAAACGTCTGTTCCAAACTTCTTGAAATATTTATTTGGTTGGTGCGCGAGCTAATACACTGGGCATGGATACACCCAACCACACAGGACTTTATAGAAGAAGGAGCTCATAAAACCGTAAGAAGGATCATTTGATTCCAAGTTCCTTATAATTAATTGGACCTGCATAATCAGTCACACAAGGATGGTGGTATGGAAACTACCTTCTGATTCTTGTAAAGCAAGGTCATCGAGTGTGAAAGCGAACGTTGCACACAGGTTCGTCACATTCAGGAATGATTAATCAGTTTGTGAACACAGTTACAGTGAGCATCAGGAACATCAAGAAAAGTTGCAAACAGTGAGAAACACCACAGAGTTTACACAACAACACCACAGATAAGGCCACCTCACAGATGTGTGTACAGGTACACTAAGAACAATGGTTCTGTTTTGCAATCACTGTTGAAGGTCCCAATTAATTGCAAGTACTAACAAAATTTTGGATTTGCGGGTATTAATTTTAGCATTTTAGCTAGCTAGAGATGGATTCTCAGAGTAAGAGGTAAGCTTAATCTTATGTAGCCAGACTCGTGTGCAACAGACTGGATACATGAGGGTATGGGAGGCTAGTGAACACAGATAGGGCAGATTGATGACTCAAGTCTTGCTCTCACCTCATGGACAGCATACTACGTATTCCCACAGCTGGCCTCCTTCCCTAGGCCGCTTCAAGGCAACTAGCTTACGACTTGCTCCTGATAAGCACCTGTATGTGACATCACATGCTGCCACAACTATTGTTTGCGGGTTCAAACAATTATTTTGCAATTTCACAAATTTGTTATTATTGGCACCACAAATATAAAGGTGTTCACGACTCAAGAGAGAGAATCCATTCTTACCATAGAGAATAACTCCAACCGACCACAAGTCCACTTTGGCATCATACTGTTCTCCGAGTATAACTTCAGGGGCCTATTAGTATTTAAACATACAGAACCAACATAATATTACATGCACCTGGGTTCCCAATTATGGGGATGTTCCTTCAATCAACTTGAGGGAGAGACAGTTGGTCATTGCTGCATGAGCACTACGTATATATACATACCATGCAACTACTATGAGTCTGAAGTGTTGAGGGGCGTTTAATATTCGATTAGTATATGCCCCCACAAACACGAGGATGCAGTAAGATCAAAGAACGACGTTGCTGTACCTATCTGGACAAACAGCAACAACATCGGTTGAGACATTCACTGATACTACTAACCAAAGATTGGCAGTGAGATGACTTATAACAACTGGAGATGAAGACTGTGTAGTTCTGACATGTGTCTACGTCTTCAAGGGGGTAACACTGTGACAGGCTTATTAATCCATCCCCTAGCTACATAAAAGCTTAGCTGTAACGAATTCGTAAACTATATAATATTATAAACTAACATACGTAAGATTCATGGACTACTGTATGCAATTGCTGAGTGCATTAGCATGAGGCACTGAATGAGGGATCTACTCTCATGATATGCTTATGCATATGTACGTACGTACATAATTATGTATAGTACATACCGGAACCTGTCACACTCAGGAATGTTGATAATACTTAGGAATGTTGTGGGTTTCCGGCCAATTGAGTTTGTGAGGGCTCGACTGTGCGAGATGCATGATCAGTGGACCAGCACGGTGCCTCCAAGGCTTGCGGAGCTTGAGCAGCTAGATACGGAGTCGAACAGTGAGTGCAGTTGACATCTGTTACTCACAATAGTCTCGCATAGCCAGAGGTGGACCTTCAGGGTTTGCAGAGCTAGAGAAGCTTCACGAGGAGTCGAACAGTGAGCGTAATCGACATATTTTCACAGCTCCACACTCTCAAACTCTCAAATTAACTACGATCATGCTCATAAGCACATGGTCAGGTCACATGTACGCATGCGGCGTTCGCGAGGCATGCGGATATACGTATTCATACTAAGAACTTGGGGGTTTAAGAGGGTGGATTCATGGGAGATTATGGTTTTGGAACTACCTATATACTGCTAGAGTGAATTAACGTCATTGACTATTGGACTTCGACCAAAAGTATGTGTGCTAAGCCACCCTAGAACGGCCTACATGTAGTTGTGAAAACCGAGACAGGCTGTGCACAATAGTCTGGTATGGTTGTGCAGAGTTCTCAATTTATTGAACATCTGAAAGGTTTGTCTGCAATCAAAAGTTGATCATGAGACCACCTATACATACGAATGCCAGGTTGGATGACCCAGTTCCAAAGGCATATTGCAACCAGCAATCGGCTGCTATGTATGCCTTTGGACCTGGGTCATGATCATCCAACCTGAGATGATCCCAGCAATATGTTCATAGTTAGAGGCCAATTCCAACGAAAAAGTTTCAGAGCCCAACATGTTTGATGCCATAACACCAAACCCACTGGGTCTATGAAAATGCAGTTTGCATTGTATTAAAGCCCATGGAGGTTAAGGCTACGGGATACTCGTGCGCGCGCCGTGCGAAATGTATTGGGAAATGTATACTTAAGCTCGCTAACCAAAAATCTCGAGTACGAAGAGCGTGAGCAACTTGATTCTGGCGGTGGAGGTGCGCTGTCACAAGGTGCAGGGCATGACAGAAGCTTTTTTTGATAGCATAATCCTTGGCAAACTTATCTGCTGTCTCACTCGAGAAAAGCGGTAAATACGGCTTTTTAGTGAACTGAACTGCTCGTTTTTGCACGGCTATACAGCGTATCTGTAAAAGCTTCCGTCATGCCCTGCATCTTGTGACAGCGCACCTCCACCGCCAGAATCAAGTTGCTCACTCTCTTCGTACTCGAGATTTTTGGTTAGCGAGCTTAAGTATGCATTTCCATATACATTTCGCACGGCGCGCGCACGAGTATCCCGTAACCTTAATGTCAAGCATCATGTTGGCATACAGTGGTTGGCAAAAATCTTTAGGTACATATTGTCTTGAAAATAAAGTGTTATGCATACTGCATGGTTACGCATGAAAACTTAGGCATCTTAGGCAACCATTTGCATACTACATGTGCACTCACCATATAGAGTGGAGACCCTCTAAAAGACTCAGCACGATCATCAGCACTCATATGCTGGGCCATGCCAAAGTCTAAGTGAAGAAAAAGAGCAGCAAATGCTGTCTGTATCTGTCTGCACATCTGTTAGTGGACATGTGCAGCTGCTGTTATTGTGTTTAGGTGCTCAGATTCCTCTCCAAGTCGGCTGCCATGTATTACTGATGAACCAAACTTGAAAGAACTTTGAATGGCACATTTTCATAAGTCTAAATAGAGCCCACCCCAAAATTATGAGGGGGCTGGCAATCTGATTAGAAGGTCCTGGCTAGGCCAGATGGTAATGGTCCAAACTGGAGAGTTGCCTGTCTCAGGCAGTTAGACTATCATCATCAGATTCACTACTCACATCTATCACAGGCATAGCGGGGAAGGTTACAACTGTCAACTGAGAGAGAAGCTCAAGCATTTCTCGGCATGTACCAATTGAATAAACTTGGGGCCAACATTATTATGGGGGGGAGCATGGCCCATCTGCCCCACTGACAGGTACGTAACTAACCTGCACACGTATACACAGTCCAGGTAGTATGTTTGGGAAGTCAAATAAAGATATTCATCAGTGTATACAAAACAAACTATAGGTGGTTAGGAGCTCTTCTGAAGGTGGTCATAGGTGGGACAGAGAGATCTCGTCTCTCTATTCAGGGGGAGGGGCTGTTTCCTGATGTGGCATGCTTCCAGTGAGAGCCTGAGGTGCAAGTTCTCATGATGGTCACCCCACTCCAATCCACACTGTACGTGGCCTGCACTCCAAGTACGTATGCTTTGCTACCGCTGACAAAACTAAATCTGACATCCCTCACTGCTGTCATGTGTTCATCAACCCTCAGGTTCATCCACCCTCTCCCTCCCACCTCCTTCTGAAGAGCTCCTAACCACCACTGTATGGTGTTACATACATCAATTCATTCACTTTAACATTTTGAAAACATTTCCCACCCTTTTACCGCCATTCCCTGTATGATAGTATCTAAGCTCACCTCTGGTTTTTGTCTCGGCACCGAAGTGCCGAGACACAGTGCTGGATGCGTAGGTACGTACGTGGTACGTACGTACGTACGTCACTTTTCGCAATGCGCCCGCGCTAGCTCTACACTCTTAATACGGTGTCAAACGTATTTATAGCCTGCAAGTACATCATCAAAAGTGATTATGGGTTTGCACTCAGCCATCCCAAGTGCATACTAACTCACTCAGCTCTAGCTAGCTAGATAGATAAGTGCTGGAAGAATTGGCCAAGGTGTTGTCTAGGTCCATTTATGAATTAAAACGGGCCACCAGGCTCTGACTAAACATCAAGCCCAGACATGACCGTATATACTGCTTTCACCCTTTGGGTGAACATTCCCACCTCACCCTGACCCACCCCTTGCTCACACAGAACCTCCAAGGATATTGACGCTCACTTAAGCAAAGCTAACAGGTTTTGCAGTCATAAAGGGTTAAACAGCTGCCATGTCCTCCGCATGATTCTAGCTGATACCAAGTCGTGCCGAGACAAATCAAGTCTTTTAAGGTAGCATTATAGCATTATACCTTTACCGTTAGGGTACCTTTAACCGTCGGGGCCCCGACGGTTAAAGGTACCCTAACGGTAAAGGTATAATGCTACCTTAAAGACTCACTTGTTACTGTTTTGTACACTGATGATGATAACTGTAGTTAGTGCTACTCACGTGACCCTCAACAAATCAGATGCCTCAGAATCGATCACATTAAATCGCTTAATGCACACTTTAGTATGCTAGCTTTTCAATGACCAACGGCTGTTTCGGGTCAGTGAGTAGCACTATTAGTAGCTTAGATGCAGGATTGCAGTAGCCTCGTACCCAGTCCCACGCCCAGCTTTTCGTCGCTGCTTAGTACGGTAAAGCGGGGAGGGCCTGGTACATTTCCTCACGTGAGTGACGTCAAGGGTAGAAAGGGGTAGAAAGACTGGAAGTTTAACGTGGGCGTAGTGGGTCTCAGAACAGCAAGAAGAGCGAAGGTACCAGGTAACACACTACACGTATCTAGCTAGCGGGGGGCGACTGTCATACTCACCGAGCGTTGAATGTGTAGATGGCTGAATAACACGCAAAACGTAGCGTCTTCGTTCTGAAAATTTTGCGGTTTTTCAATTACGTCATGCTCACGCGAGGAAATGTACCAGGCCCTCCCCGCTTTACCGTACTAAGCAGCGACGAAAAGCTGGGCGTGGGACTGGGTACGAGGCTAGGATTGCAGTGCACTAAACTCCGTAATGCATTGCAAACTGGTATCATTACACTCCTGGTAGGGGAAAAATTGTGCCGCGTAATATAATATATATAATGTTCGAGTACTTAGGCTTGGCCTACAGAAATTCTGACTACACCGCCGTAATCGCTATCATGCCCTGACCTGAATGTAAAAAGATGGTGCTGAAACTCACCTAGGTGGTGGAGATATGAGCTCTTTTGTCTTGCCGTGGCCGCCATTGCTCGAGCGCTCTCTTCGACTTCCGGTGGCAGTACCGTTCATAGGAAAGGCACACGAAGATTCTGACCACATGGCCGTGATCGCTGTCGTTCACTGACGCTTACATGCCAAAACTCACCCGTGCCAGCAAAGTTGTAAGTACTGTAATAACTTCGTGTCTTCCCGATCCCTTAGGCCGCCATTGCTAGCGATCGACAGAGCGTGGTTGCCACGTGGCATGTGCGTTAATTGGAACTAACCGCGATACTTAGCTTGCGCTACGGCGAGTCGCAGCCGGCGTGGCAACGGCTACCAGGAGTGCGGTTGCCCCTCGATACATTAAGATTTTAATGTGTGTGTGTGTGTGTGTGTGTGTGTGTGTGTGTGTGTGTGTGTGTGTGTGTGTGTGTGTGTGTGTGTCGGGAAGTGGGATGTTCAAGGGGCGGGACTAGACTAGTGACGCGTGACCTTAGCTTCGTACTTCAATCTACTGAATCGCGAGGAATGTTCGAGAACATTGGGCTCTGGCACGCATGGGCTGGAATCTTCCAGAACAGCTGATGTGCAGCAGTTGAAGCGGATGCAATCGGGGAGCAGCAGTTGCAGCAGACGCAATCGGGGAGCAGTTGAAGCGGACACAATCGGGGAGCAGCAGCTGAAGCGGACACAATCGGAGAACAGCAGCTGAAGCGGACGCAAACGGGGAGCAGCAACTGAAGGCGGATGCAAACGGGGGGCAACAGCTGAAGTGGATCAATGAAATCGCGGAGCAGCAGCTGAAGCGGACGCAATCAGGGAGTATAGCAGCTCTGCTCAGAGAGCTGTTCGGCGCCAGATTATCACGTAGGCGAACGAGGGGGAAGTAGCTGAGCGAGCGAAGCTACTTGTATATACTTATCGAAATGTCTGTTTAATCACATATCTTTTGACTCGAGTGAAACAAACTACTATGTCTACACCTATAGTCACACAGAATTGCTCGCATATACATAGCCTACCTGCAACTTTCAGAATTGGTCTTCTGTCTCCGGTCAGAAGTAGGTTTTGGGGCTTTAAGTCCATGTGTGCTATACCTTTGGACCTGAGGAACTGCAGTGCAAGAGCTGCAGGAAGACAAGTATACAGAACGTGAATAGTCTGCTGTTCCTACAGGCCAAGTAATTGGGATAGATGGTGATGGCCTGTACTGCTCCACCCACCTCTCGAAAAAGATAGGGGATCCCGGAAATGCCATCACCTATTCTCAGCCCAATCCAATTTACAACACGTAGAACTTACGGATGGGATGGGACTGAGGATGGGAAGAGATGGACTTCCAGACTTGCTCAATGTCAAGTGAAATGCCTTCTCAGGCATTGCTGAAGTGAACCGCGAGAGGTTCAAGGCACTGGAGAACTACAAGCAGTACGGTGCGAACAAGCGGGCAGAAACAGCTAAGTATGTTTGTCACCACAGGGGGGCCCGCGGCAGCTGAAAGCACGGCAAGTACAGCAAGGTACATGTAGTCAATAAAATCACCTTCAGAAATTTAAATGAGCAATTTTCAACACAAAACAATCCTGATGCACAGTATGTACGTACGTATGTATGTAGCCGATGTACAGTACGTACATACATATGTAGCCTCTTGGACAGTGCTCAGTCCACAGCTTCACACAAGGGACCAGGGTAACCTTACCTAGCTGCCTCAAGAACTTCCTCGCAGAGCTCTCTCTCAGAGACCTCCTGCTGTGGATGAAGCTGGACAAGTCACCTCCACTGCAGTACTCCATTATCAAGAAGATATGTGTGTCACACCACTGCAGGGAAGCAGAAGATATAACTCACCTGCTATATTTAGGTTACTTACTTCATAGTATTACGAGTCATGACTGCACTTCTAGTGGTGGGGAAACCAGTCAATGATATGTTGTGGATTCTTAAGCAGACTCTGATTGCATCCGCCAGCTAATACATACTTACAATTCACCCCACATACATCCTACAACAGTTGTGCAAAGGTGGCCAACAGGAAGACAAACACACCGGTACCAAGGTTGTATACGAGGCATCAGCAGACTCTGATGATGTTAATGCCTGTACGTAATTACAGCTTGCTCCAATTAACACACAATTATTCGGTGCCACACACTGCTGTGCACAAACAGTGTTCTCCCCCCACAGGTGGCGCCAGAAATGCCCCCCCCCCCCCCCCCCTTTCCTGCCAACTTTGGGGGAAAGACAGCATAACTACATAGGTCAAAGATTCCTGCACAGGTCAAAGTACACTTGAACACCTCACTTCCCTAGCAGTGAGAAACAGCCTACCGAGGTGCTCTAATTATGCGTCACTAAAAAAAAAATCGTTTGTTGCAATGTAACGCAATTTTAATTGGATCGACGTAAAGATTAGCTGGTAGTCAGACTCTCACTGCCTTTTTTCCTACACAGGGCATCCATATCCTCGGGAACAGAAAAAGAGTGAGTTGCTTCTGCTGCAGTTGCCAGTTCGTACCTTCACTGATGATGTCCCAGCCATATTGCAACTGTGCCTTTATGGCAACATCACGACCACAGGCAGTGATGACCCCTGTTCACCGTTCAACTGTACTGTGTGCGCTTTCAAGCTACCCATGATAATCGCATGACGTAATAAGTCTCCAGAGTGCAATACATTATTCAGTTTTAGACTAGGAATTTTGATACAGAAATGGCATATTTGCATAAGTCTAAATAGAGCCCACCCATATATTTCTGAGGGGGTTGGCAATCTGATTTTTTGGGCGCATGTAGGCCTTAGGGTAGTTAGTAAGTCGATCTCCAAGTTTGAATCCTAAAGGATGTTTAGTTTGGCAGTTAGAGGGCACCAAAAATTGTACTTTTCCTATATGTTACATTATATACCTAGCCCCCAACCACATGTGAGAATAGTGCAATTTTTGGTGCCTTCTAACTGCCAATCTAAACAACCTTTAGGCTTCAATCTACTAACTACCCTAAGACCTACACGCTCCCAAAAAATCAGATCGCCAGCCCCCTCAGAAACTTTTGGGTGGGCAATACTTAAACTTATGCGAATGTGCCACTAGAAGCATTGGACATATGTTTCCCAAACATAGCTCTTAGTATCAGTGATATCAATACCTAGTGTCACCAAAATTATCAACCATCCTAAATCAATCTCTCAAATAGTCCTTCTCCTACCATCAGTGACCGCCATGATACGTTTACTGACCAGAAAATCAAAGTTCTTATACACCCTTGGACTTCTCAGACAAACGTAGGTAAGCAATGACAATTCTGACATCTACGACATCAGCCTTGTTCAGCATCATAGGAGTTTGGAGATTCACTATAGGTCCAAGATCACTCCATAAAATTGATCTTGAAAACACAGCTCAGTGATGTGGAAGCAACAAATGATCTACTCTTGCCAATCACCCCTCACCAC
This sequence comes from Axinella damicornis, assembly GCA_963931865.1. Lineage (NCBI taxonomy): Eukaryota > Metazoa > Porifera > Demospongiae > Axinellida > Axinellidae > Axinella > Axinella damicornis. Next base: position 4,747,174 of record OZ007517.1, on the reverse strand, counting down.
GCGAAGCTATACCGCTTGACCTAAACTGTGGGATGTACCATGTCGTCCAAAAGGACGCGAACGATTCCAATTGGTGTGTGAGTCATTTCATCCCATCTTTGGCCACAGAGACCTGCACTAGCTGAACCAATCCCTACAACTTTCACTGAACACTATCTGTTCAGTCCCAGCCTCATCCTAGGCCTGGTGCCTTATAGTTCACTGTACATTCATTGTCAAGCACAGGTTGTACTGTGTGGTAATCCCTTAAGCTTGTGGGTAACAATTCAAGTTTTCACAAATCCTTATTTAGACAGAGTCATCATAAGTGCTTACCTCAAAGTCTTTCAGTTTCACGATGTGCTTATGGTCCAACTCCCTCATCACTTTTATCTCAGTTATCAAATTTTCCATGGACAGTTTTGTTAGCCGACTCCGCTCTATGCATTTCACTGCAACCACCTCCCTCCCCTGACCCTGCAGGAATAAAGTGCAAGCTCTTGAAGTGTAGCACTGACAGAAGGGTAGTCGAAGTATCAACTGATACTGTTAATAACAGCTGTGTCTCTGATACAGGCTATATGCTATAAAGGGTTCAATTGGCGGGTAACTCTAACCCCCCCCCCCCCCCCCCCCCCCCCCCTCCCTTAAAGAAGTATTGTGTATGCACCACCTAAAGCAACCGCTCCATTGCAAATTTCAAACCTGCAGCATCTGTGTGTGATTGGTGGGCTATGAACTACGTATACGTCTTACTGGTAGGCCACATAGCACCTTTTCATTGGCAAAAAAATGAATGATCTCTGTGTTGGTCTGGCAGACCTAGCAATGTAATTTATGACCCACTATAGACATGTGACGAGGGAGTAATAATATTTTGCAAGTGGGGCAATTCTGTAAATGCACGCTGCTGGAACGCAGGTACGCTCAGGTACAAGTCAAAGTTCTGTGGCCATGGGACGTATGATACTTACCTTTGCCTTGTCTGGGTGAACAGCAAGATACAATACGTTTTGCACTCGCGATCGAATCTGGGAAATTCCCGGGGCTTTGCTAGAATTACAGAATTACGTACCCGGTGGTGTGGATCCGCATCGTTTGCACCAGCTGTACATTAGTATCATACTAACCCCATAGTTACCCCGTGCGCATGCGCAGCAGGGGGTAGAGTGATCGGTTTGTCTGTCAGTCTGTCCATAGATGTAGAGCGGTTTGAGCAGTGAAGGCCTTGTTGAAGGCTTATTTCAGGATAGAAGTGTCAGAATTCAGAAAATATTAGCGTCTACGTAACTCACAGACCAGAGATCTACTCGAGAGGCTGAGAAAAGCTGCGTGAAAGTCGTGCTTCTAATTTATACAACTTGACCACACCCTATTTCTAACATTACTGCCACAACTTACGGTATCTCATTCTGCATGCTGATATCGCTGTAAATCGTGGCCTAGCTAGCTCATCGTGCATGTTGTATGAATAATCGGTGGTCAAGTCAAAGTAGTGCACGGGTACGTGCTCTGCTGAGCACCTCTAGTTTTGTAGGCCGTGGTGAAAACCCGGACCGGACCGGACCGGACCGACCGGAAGTAGTAATTAGTGTCTCCACGTGTAGAGAAAATAGCTTACTTGGACGTGAAGTAGCCATTGCGAGTAGCCATTGCGGCATTGCCTCGTGCAGGGAAGTCTGAGAGCAGTTTAGTCTCGCGAGTTGGCTGATTTGCACAGTATTTTGAAGCCACGAAGCGTTAGTGAGGTAGCTGCCTGTACGGTAGCGACGACCCCGAATTGGAGGACGACTTGAAGGAGGCAACCAGGCATTAAATGATTTGTTGACGTTTCACGTTGCTATAGGTAAGTCAGAGAGCTGGGCCAAGCGAGTGTGAGTAATCTATACTACAAAAGCATCGAGTACTAGTTATTTACTCTCCGTGAGACTCGCGATCGCCCCTTGCTAGCTATAAGCTTGACATAAACGCAACGCTAACTACAAACGCAGTAGCAATACAGACAGTACCTTTGCTGAAGCTCTTCGGGTCCCACGAAACTCCTCCGGCAATTGTCTGCAGGTGCTACGTGTAATAGTGAGTCGTTTAGCTAGCGCTAAGTCGCTCGACATTAATTATTGCTATTTCACTTCCGATCGGTCCGGTCCGGTCCGGTCCGGGTTTTCACCACGGCCAGTTTTGTACCTAGATCCTTCTCTAGAGAGTCTGGGACAGACCACAGAAGCCTACTGGAAATGATAAGCGGACTGTCAACGCCGACTACTAGCCTACGTTTGGCAATGAGGTTGAACATGGACTAGCGCCTTACATGCCTCAGAATGGGCAATAAGCATACTTCCTGTTCATGACCCATATCCCCGCCCCTTGGACATATTTTAAATTTTCCCCCTCGGACACAGGTGAAGGAAATTCGTGTCCCTGTTGGACAGCCAACTGACTCCCCCTAGATCCTGACACTGCCACTGGTGAGGATATTAAATAATTTCGTGACCCTGTTGGTACAAACAATTTATAACGCTGCCAACCTTCTTGAAGGCTTTGTAGACTGTGGCATAGGTGCCCGAGCCCAGTCTCTCCGCAAGTGCAAATTCCTCCAACTGTGGGACAGCAGACCTGAACCGAACGCTGGAAGACACACTTTCATCCATCATCAGATCGATAATCACGCATCTAAACAGGGAATTCCCCTGGAAAGGTCGTGCGGAAGCTGTGGTCTCGTTCCCATGCAGCTCAGTCTGCATGGGAACGAGACTACGCTGGAGCCCCACCTCCATGTACTCAACCCATGCAGCCCAACCCACCATAGATAAATAAATAATGCTGTTCCAATTAACAACTACTGACATAATTTGCAGACCATGCATGCAGACTAGCTCTGCATTCTGCAATGATATATCCTTTCAGTATTTCTATACAAATTCTCAATTATAATGGGATTGAGCGTGTCTTATATTTATACGGTCAAATTATTGAGGTACACCAAAGTCCCAGGTTTGAATCTCTTCATGGGATCAATGATCAGTCTCAGACCTACACCTTTTGCTGAGTGTTGGTGTTATCTCTGATTGTATATACAGTACCAATTTCTGGGTTTTGTCTAGTTGTCTAGCTCATCTTGAAGCATGAAGTTTCCAAATGCACTGCGTGTCCTGTTCTTGATGGGACTCTGAGGTCACGAAGAGGTCGAGCTAATGTTATGAAAGTTATGAAAAGTAGGAAATAGCCGAAATACAGCGAAACGGAGCGCCTTGACTTCAGTCAGGTACACATAGAGCAGTTTTTTGCTATTTGCTATTGTTTGACTCCATTTCGATCAATCAATCAATCAAATCTTTTCAGTCCCCTGCAATTGCAGCCAGCCTAGGTTAGGCTTATGAGACTACAAAAAGAACACTTAGGGCATACACACAGGACATACAGAACACACGAGGGTCTATGTGGGGAGATTTCAATTTTTGTCAGCCTGACAGACGACTGACAGACAAAACCGATTGCTTAACCCCGCTTCGCGCATGCGCGCGTGGGGTAATTAATGACAAGTCACTGTACTCTTGCAGACCAGACCCCTTCGGCCCTTCCTTTCCCATGTGGAAGTCAGCTGGTCCACAAGACCACTACTGTAACATGTTCAGTTCATTATCGATCTGATAATTATCCCAGCAATGCAGTTGAGATCCCACTAGGTTATCTGTTGAAGGGTGGTTCGGCTTACAAAAGGAATTTTCCCTTCGCCCAACAAGTTTGAGCAATGCCATTTACGGTACCTCAAGCAAGTTCAGTGACGATGTCATAATTAGTGCCGGGGCTCAGGATTTGCATGAAAACCTGCTGCATGCATTGGAGATGCGGCAGGACAGAGCCTTGGTTGCACACTGGAGATACTCACTCTACCATGCAGTACACCACTGCGCACCCGTCAACTTGAACCACAAAAGCATAATGCACGCTGAGTCAGACTTGTATTCTTGAATGTATAGAAAAAGTGCAATTCACACACTGCAAGCGACTTCACATGGTACAATTTTGCCATGATTATAAAAGTTGATGGAATTCACCATTTCAATAACACAAAGCCTGAAATAGGTAATTATCACTACAGTGTCATGTACTTGGGTGTAGGTCTGTGGAGGGAAGATAGTTGCACTCTAACAATCACACACTGCTTTGCTTAGCATCTACTTCATGTTTGGCATTACGTAGTCGATCAAGCTGGACCAATTTTCTCTCACTCAAGAAGTTTGGGGTGGGGCGTGGGGAAAAGCGAGACCTTGCTCTCGCGCTCCCCCCAGCCCTGACCCAAACTTCCCAAGTGAGAGAAATTTGATCTAGCTCGATAGACTAGTTTGGCATATCCCTAGCTGGCTGCAGACTTCCTATTACGTATCTCACTGGTTTATCTTTCTGGTTCATCTATAATAATTATACTCCAGTATGGTTCATCTATAGCCTCGTTCCCAGGCCAAAACACGGAACGCACAAGTGGGCCTGGTGACACTTGGCAAAATCCCTGTATGTGCTGAGGTCAGCAGTCTAGATTTCAGGTAGGCGAATCACGTTCGTCCATTGCCAATTACTGCATAGTAATTGCATTCTTTACTGCGTGAAAAGTGTAGCCGTGTGATAAAACCGCTGTTCTAGCCTTCAAGACTCACCTCTACTACCAACAGCTACCTGCCGCGTGAATACAAATACATCCAAGTAAGGAATGTAATCGCTTACACAATTATGCTGACTGAGCACAGGGAATTTTGCCAAGTGTCACCAGGCCCTCTTCCGCGTTCTGCGTGTGGGCCTGGGTACGAGGCTAGTTCATCTACTCCATGTTCACCTACAGAGCAGAATACAATGGGTTAGGGCTAATCAGGCCTAGTTAGGGCTAATTAGCCTAGTCTAAGGCCATTCCCACCTCCAATCTGTAGTATGCAAATACAGGGAGGGAAGGCCTGGAAGATCTGTATGCATTGCGCATCAGAACTCTACTCGTTATTCCAGTCCTAGTTCTAGGGTGATAGTTTGTCGGCTCTTATATCAAGCTCTCTCTCAATAACCAACTGTTATTGATAGGTCCCACCTGGACAAACCTAGTGCTTCACTATCTCTCTGAGAACGTCTCGGTGTAAATATATTACACATGGCACAGTCATCAATACATTAAGATTTTAACGTGTGTGTGTGTGTCTGTCTGTCTGTGCTTGATGGAAGTGGGATGTTTGTGGGGTGGGACTGGACTCTAGTGATGCGCGACCTTCGTACTTAATGATCGTTACTTCAATTTATTTACTGAACCTCGAACTCCGCATAGAATGTTCGAGAATAGTGGACATGGCTGGAATCTTCCAGAACAGCTGGCGGGGAGCAGCAGCCGAAGCGGAGGCAAAAGCTGGGGGAGCAGCAGTTGAAGCGGACGCAATCCAGAGCAGCACTAGCAGCTGAAAGCGGACGCAAGCGGCGAGCAGCAGCTGAAGCGGATGCAAACGAGGAGCAGAATTGAAGTGGATCGAGCGGCAATCTCGTCGGGAGCGCTCGAGCAGCAGCTAAGCGGACGCAATCGGGGAGCAGCAGCTCTGCACAGAGAGCTGTCCGGCGCCAGATTACTCACACAGGCGAACGAGGGGGAAGTAGCTGAGCAAGCGAAGCGAGCGAAGCTACTTGTAATATAGTATGATGGCAAGTTTCTACAAGTCCCTTGATTCATGCATGTACATTTGGTGGGCATTCCAATTAGTGATGCACCGATAAGGGATTTTAACTGATATTCCGATAACTGATTATTCATGGCCGATATAGGCCAATACCGATAACCGATCCGATATTGTAAGCTGACAATGCTAACACATGGTCACACAATGTCAGTGTTCTCCTGCTCCATTTGGCTTACTTCCTGCCCACAGCCAAGGCTTCCCAATTAGCACTCGCGCAGTGGGTTTCGCGGTTACTTCATGAATATACTTACCTAGTCAGAGTGGTTAAATGAATACACTTACCAGGCTGTGAATACATAAACACGAACGCTTCATTCAGTTATCGATCTACCGATGCTGATACACCGCAGGAAGGTCTTTATCGGCCGATACCGATAGCCGATCCGATTATTGGTGCATCACCAATTCCAATTACCCCCCAAAACGTTCACAGTACAACCATGCTGGTCTTCAGACTGAGAAAATGGGGAACTTGAATTGTTTGCGTACTGGATTGGCTGGGGAAGAGAGTTGTCAAGCTTGATTTATGGTTTGATCTGCTTCATGCAAGATTTGCTTTGGAAAGACGATGACATGAAGGTTGAGGTGCAACATGTGCAGATTAATGGGAAACCTTGTGGTGTGAAGGTTTGTAGGTAAAGGGTGAGGTAATATTATGTGGACCTGAAAATGCTTTCATGCTCCTTATTGTCTGCACGCACTAGAGACAGTATGTTTGAGAAAATCAAGGCTGAAGAGTCTCCTAATACACCAGGATTCCGTGTGTTGAACGTGTAGATGGTTGAATAACATGCAAAACGTTGCGTCCTCGTTCTGAAAATTTTTGCATTTTTCGATTACGTCATGCTCACGAGAGGAAATGTACCAGGCCTTCCCACTTTACCGTACTGCAAGCGACGAAAAGCTGGGCGTGGGACTGGGAACGAGGCTACAACAGGGATGCATCTACCTTCCAATACCTGTTCATGATAATAGAGGTCAGATTTGTCCAATCACCAGATAATTGTATTTCAGAACTTATCTCTGATGTTCACATCTGCACCCGCCTCTATGAAGATGGTAGTAAGCTCCAGTGCACCACTGCTGACTGCTAGCATCAGGGCTGCAGCTGTTTGCTTATCCTGCAGAGGGATTGGTTCAGTGTGTAACTCATATGTAACAATGAAGTGAAATTACTATGGGGATATCACTTCACAGTCCAACTGTTACTGCAGAGCTCCATCCCACACCCATCAACCAGTTGCTAGCTAGCATTTAACTTTAGATATTGCTCCGATCAGTAACAAGCAACAAACCTTGCTCATTTTCACTTGGCTTTGAACATGTTACTTTGTAGCCTCGTTCCCAGGCCTCTACAGTCTAGACTCTACTGAGCCGTTATCACTTCAAATAGTGAAGCCGTGAACGTGGACATGAATCAGATTGCTACCTGGCGACCGAGACTTGGTTGAAAACATGGAAAAGAGCTCACCGAATGGAAAAAGGCTGTGGCTATAGCTAGGCTCCCCAAAGTGGTGAGTGTAACAACGGAATTAAGTTTTATTGATGTGTTGCCTGGGCTCTGAGCTGTTACTGGTGGCACTGGGTGTCTGTCATGTAGCTACGTAGATGCAGATAAATAATTCAGTGGGCATTTAATAGAGTGCAGGGTGACCACAAAATGTTGGTGTCCACTGCCATCACCCCCTGTTCCTACCCAGTGGCGGATCTAGAAGTTTTGAAAGGGGGGTTCAGCAGGTTGGTTGGCACAAAGGCGGGGCGCAGATGTGCGAAGTGGTGATCAGTCCGCGCGAAACGGTGAAATTTTTTTTATGTGTTCTTTTTAGCAATCAGGAAGCGCTCTTGTAGCATCTCTGCGCATACTGCACATGTTCCCAGACGCAAAGAAGATTGACTAAGTAACCAGTAAGTATCGATGTGTGGGCTTCCTTCTTTTCATCGTCAACGGATTACAACCACGTACGTGGACAGTCAATTATTTTCTAATTATACGTATATACAGAAACAAAAATAATTAAAATTGTGTAGCAGCGCTAGCTCAAGACTATGTCTGCCTTCAGGCTTTGAGCCTGTGAACAGTCAAGGTATTACCAACCACAGCTACAATAATACAAGTAGTTTATGTTAACAATTGGTTGGTAATACAAGGTATTACCAACCACAGTATACAATAGTTTATGTTAACAAGGGTCAAAAGGGGAGTTCGCTCGCACCCCTAGATCCCCCCCTAGATCCGCCACTGCTACCTGATCTCTTATTTCTTCCAGAGTACTGAACAAATGGAGCAAATCAGGCGCCAGAGACTTAACCTCGGCTAGCGTCGAGAAATTCTCTTCAAGTCACTCGGTGGTAGCCGCTATCCACGGGGAGACTAATGTGCTTCAAGATTCAAGAAACTAGCTACATGACGAATCTGGTGTTCAAGCACCAACACAGATACGGTGTCACCACCCTGCAACCGCACATTTTGGTCCTCGAGTTGAGATACTCTATATATGCTGGATTTTGTGCTTGCAGAGTGCATGCGTACTCTGCGTACTACTTCTGTACTGACCTTGCACTGAGTTCACAGGCAGACTCAGACGGGAAGAAGCTGGAATTTGCCCACCTGTTGCACCAACCACATGCCCTAGACTCGTGCTCGGATGATGTCGGACACCATGCAGAAATACTATCACTCCAAACTGGCACTTGGAAAAGCTTGCTGCAAGATTTTTCTGGAGCCTGACAGTCTTCCTGCCAAGCTGTGAAGTGCTCCTGGACCATGGACTGTAATGCTTACTAGGTATGAGCCATGCATCTTTTGGTCCTTCCTGTAGTAGCTAACTTGTTTTTAGCCTTTTGATATAATATGAAACAAGTTTTATAATACAAACAACACTTGAAAGCATTTATGCCAATGTCTAAACACTGTAAGTCACAAGTACACAGTATTTGGCCATCTCTCGCCCGGCATATAAGCGGTGACTGCCATTCTCGCTGACCACGCTGTCGGCCGGTCTTGCTGCTGGCTGTGGTATACGTATAATCCAAAAGATCGGATGCAAAGCTGTACTGCTGGTGTCATCCGTTCATTCCCGGTTTCTCTTAGATTTTCACATCGCCCTTGAGTCTTTTCCTGCCTTCGTCTTTGCTTGTCACACCGCCCTGCCTCTGCCCTTCCTCTCTCTAGCTCTAGCTAGCTCTACTGTCATGTTGCGCCCGTGCGACATAAATTAACAGATTACTTCCTGTTTAACCGTGACGTACACAGTGGCACACATCACGTGATAAATTTCACCAGGTCTTCTCCCGACCTTTCTCCACGGCTGCAAGATAGAGTCTGGGCGGATGCCTGGGAACGAGGCTAGTTACTGTGCGCACTGATTAATAACGCCCCCTTTCGATTTCCAAACATATACACGTACTAACCCCTTGATTGCAACAATCCACTCATAGCTACCGCCCCAATGTCCAACCTAGCTAGGACTTACATTGCCAGAATAGGACCCCTACAAAAACAGTGCCATACTGCCAAGTATGGGTAATGTCAAAAGGAGAGCAGTTGTTGCTATAGTAACTGCACATCCCAGTAAGCAGTGCAGCCATAGACTGTAATTTAGGGAGAACAGCTGTTGCTATACTAACTATCCAGCCCTGTAAGCAGAGTCACACAGAACAGCTGTTGCTATAGTAACTGGACAGGCAGAGTCAAGCCATAGAACTAAATTAGCCTCATTCCCATGCAGGCCCATGCCATTTTTCAGGTTGCACGAAGAATGCAGAGGGCCTGGTATCAAGGGTAGAAAGGTGGTACATGCATATACATGTTGAAAGGACTTAATTGAACGTGGGCAAACTGGGGCTCAGAACAGCAAGAAGAGCTACTTAAGGTACGTACAATGTAACTTGCCACACGTATCTAGATAGCGGGGGCAACACACCAAGCGTTTAATGTGTAGTTGGTTGAACAATACGAGAACGCCTTCCATTCTGAAATTTTCCGTACTGCAAGTGACGAAAAGCCCCAATTTCCGTACTGCAAGTGACGAAAAGCTGGGCGGGGCCTGGAAACAAGGCTAGAATGTAATGTCAAAGGAGAACAGCTGTGGCTTTCGTAACTGCACAGCCTTGTAAGGCAGGGTCAAGCCATAGAATGTAATCAAAGGAGAACAGCTATTGCTAGAGTAACTGCACAGCCCTTTAAGCATCAATCGGTAATCAATGAACAGAGGTCTACACCAATGGAACCACTTCCTTTTGAGGACGCCAATAGCGGTAAGCCCACTTTGAAACACGACATACGTATGGAAGTTATGTCTCGCTCTCTCCTTTCCCCACCATCCATCCCTCCCCCCTCCCTCCAGAAGGGTGCTACAGCCCAAGCAACGCTTCAGGAGTTCGAGAACATTGTAAAGGTGGCAAGGAGGTCAGGGTAATGCAGATTGCTCGCTACAAAACAGCACAGCAGGGACCCGCATACCTGGCTATGACAATCAGCGATTACCAGCTACTTCCCAGGTATGTAAAGAGGGTCAGGTGCCAGGGCCAGCCTAGTGGTAGACCTACGTAGCTGTTCCCTGCAACGCCTCAGGGTTCTGGAAGACTCATCCAGAATACCATACGAGAGTGTAGCATGGTTTGGAGTGCAAAATGCTACACCAGTAAGGTTTGTAATTTCACAGCACCAAGGCCAGCTAATTCTACAGTTGGAACCCTGCAGATAGCAAATCACCCTGTATGTGTACCAACCTCGACCAGGAGAGGGGAAAGCAAGCGCGAAAATATGGACGCCAACATTCACGACGACACTTTTCCAACATCAGAAGCCCCCAGGTGTTCAGGAATTGGGTTACCAAGGGACATCGGAAGTCGCAGGAACGTTGCGGAAGGAGGTTGAGTGGTTGAAGTTCATTGAAGTCTGTAGGTGGAGCGATTGCATGTGGAAGGTGTCCAAGCTTCCTATCCAGCTGACCAAAAACGATGCAAACGTGGATCGAGTGTCCCAGATGGTTCCAATGACACTTTCAAAGGCGAACCAGTTTCCCTGCTGGATAACGACTACCTGACGATACTCGGTACACCTAGCATCAGGAGTGAGATTGATTATCATTACTGAGTATGCGCACACATGCATTTAGAAACAAAACGAAACGGTGAAACGGAACAAAACAGGAAGCCACACCCAAATATTGATTCTGACTGTACGAGTGTAGCTACGCTTCACAGCTAGGCTCTTGCTTCCAGTATGAAAGGCCACAACAACTGCTGTCAGCATGCATGACATGAGCGACTTAGAGAAAACTCTCTGCTCAATTTGTGCCAAACCCAACCAAGAATGCGCCCACACTGTGACTGTGTTACACCGCCTGAAATAGAGATCTGCAAAACGCCTGTAGGTACACAAGCAAGCCCGTCTTTAAGGCTAGCCTCGGACAGTGCAGAAGTGGGCTGGCTAGTGAGGCTACCTAACAGGGTCTCAGATCACAAAGTTCTTGATTCTTGATGCTGATTACGCAGCAGCAATTTTGCTTTCCGTATTGCAAGTGACGATTTCAATATTAAAGGTGTGGCTTCCTGTTTCATTTCATTTCGTCGTTTAGTTTAGTTTCTTGTTTTACTAAGCCAATTATGCTTTCTGTATTGCAAGTGACGATTTCAATATTAAAGGTGTGGCTTCCTGTTTCATTTCATTTTGTCGTTTAGTTTAGTTACTTGTTTTACTACAGCCCCATGCATTTATACCATAAGGTACACAGATTGTGTTGATGTTACAAAATTTAGATTGTCTGTCATGGGGATGATTGTGTATCCTACGTCCACTACTGTATCCAATAGTTAAAGCTGTTTGTGTGATTACATGTATGTGCACATGGTGTACGTAAGTGTTTCCATACAGCCTGTAAAGAGTAGGACATATTCATGTGCACAGCTTTTCAGGTATAAATTGCAATCTGCTGTAAAGTGTCTCGTTGAGCATTTGCTGCACTTCTACATAAAGTGGCCGGTTCAGGTATGAGGAATGGCTTAGCCTAAGGGGGGCGGTTCTTCATACTTCGTACTTGACACTTGATCCAAGCATACGCCACAGTGGTGCTACTTCCGTGGGGTCACTTACATAATTGAAGGTCCATGCCAAGAACCATTAGCGGTCTTACCCAAAATCAAGTATGGAAATTGCATGACTTGCACAAAATAGATACACAATGTCATATACATATGGCCGAAAGTTGGTGGGTGGGATTCAATATGTTTGCGGGTTAGACTACTCTGCCTGCATGCCTAACCATCATATATACATGTACAGGTGGAATGCATATGGCATTGGATACTTGTCATTGCCATATAGGGCCCATATTCTGGAGGACGTCAAAGCGGATCCGTGCAGTGAGTGATTACAACCCAGCTGCTTTTCAAGATTCAAGTTCTGATAGTGATTTCGAGCTGTCTCCTCGTAAACATACCAAAACATCCTCCAAGGGCAGTGCACTTGAAGAATGACTTCAGAAGACAGAGCGTGAGCTGGAGACCCTGGTCAACATTCGGTGATACTCCCTAGTGCTCGAATCAGCCACGGTGACAAAAAGTGAGCCTGCAGCAGAGGGATCATGAGGCTTCCCGAAAATGTAAAAATCTCGAAGAAAGTTCCTTCAGAGAAGAAGCAGGGAGCATCGTACTATAATACATCAATTTGTCCGATCATACGTACCTTCGTCCGAAAATAGAAATTGGTTGCCTGTAGTTCCAGAACCAAGCATCACCAAACTTTCAACTCAAAGTGCGATGGGTCTGTAGTATCGACTGAAGGTCCCACCCACTTCCGGTAATATACGCGCTCGGCACTAACGTGTCCAATTATACATGCAGGTCACCCGATACTCAATCGCTTACTCTATAACAGTCAGTGCAGTTGACATCTGTTTACACTGCAACTCCACACCAGAGGCTAGGGTACAAGCGGGCAGGGCCTTCAGGGCTTGCAGAGCTACAGCAGCTACATGTACATGTGGAGTCAAACAATCGACATGCTTACGTATCTCAGCTCCAGCTCCATGCACACTCTCAAAGTCACACTAGCTAGATCGATCATACTCGTAAGCACGTGGTTAGGTTACACCGCATGCGGCGTGTGCGCGAGGCATGATGCAGATACATATTCCAAGTAGACTCTGATAGCTGCAGCCATGCATTAATCATGCTATCTGCAATTGTGTGTACTGTAACAGTAGCCTCGTACCCAGTCCCACGCCCAGCTTTTCGTCGCTGCTTAGTATGGTAAAGCGGGGAGGGCCTGGTACATTTCCTCACGTGAGCATGACGTAATTGAAAAACCGCAAAATTTTCAGAACGAAGACGCTACGTTTTGCGCGTTATTCAGCCATCTACACGTTCAACGCTCGGTGAGTATGACAGTCGCCCCCCGCTAGCTAGATACGTGTGGTGTGTTACCTGGTACCTTCGTTCTTCTTGCTGTTCTGAGGCCCACTACGCCCACGTTCAACTTCCGGTCTTTCTACCCCTTTCTACCCTTGACGTCACTCACGTGAGGAAATGTACCAGGCCCTCCCCGCTTTACCGTACTAAGCAGCGACGAAAAGCTGGGTGTGGGACTGGGAACGAGGCTACTGTAACAGTACATCTAACATGCTGCAGTTGAATAATGATGAATTTCTCTATGATTAATATAATTATGATAGCGAGTGCATTTCTGGGAATTACTGCACTCGTAAGGCCAGTAATTTCGGCTTTTCCTTGTGACCTCACTCGTGTAAACAATTTGCACCCCAAACCATGCTATTACATATAATTATTATACAGAACGTCAATGAGCTCACATTGTTAGCAATGTTGGGGTTGCAATATCGCAGTCTGGTGAACTGGGATGCCACCGGAAAGTTCCCATTAGCCACAGCATAGTGGAGAGCCGTGTTACCCTGAGGTGGAAATGGCACTCATTAAATCACGACTGAATTCTTACTGAAAGTCACACAACTCACAATGTCATCTGAGAAGTGTGAGGAGAACAAACATCTACTGCCCTCAACAATGTGATGTTGAGCGCTGCTCCGGTCCCCCTAGTCGACGTACCCCACCCCACACAACTCCAAATCACTGTGGCTGGTTCCCCAATTACACAAGTGAGCCCAGGTGACCGTGAAAGCCAGAACGTAGGAACACGGAACGGAATGGAAGTAGGAAGGTTAGATTTGGCAGCAGCAGAGTGATATTACATACGTACATGGAGAAGCAAAATAGCTCGAAACAACACTTGTTTTTTGACCCATACTTAAAACTCATTTGCGTACAGGAGCTAGGCTATTGATGGCTGCTGTGTGTATCTCTGCACTGATCTGACTTGGGTCAAGTCTAGAGAAAATCACATGCACTGAATCACATACAGTTGATCACTTAGGTTAGGGCCAGGTTAGGCTTCTGCTATTACCTATACACATACTGGGCTTATCAATACATTAAGATTTTATGTGTCTGTGTGTGTGTCTGTCTGTGAGTGACGGAAGTGGGATGTTCGTGGGGCGGGACTAGACTATAGTGACGCGCGACCTTCATACTTTAATTTATTTGCTGAACCTCGAACTCCGCGAAGAATGTTTGAGAACATTGGGCCCGGGCATGGGCTGGAATCCAGTATGCAATCGGGGAGCAGCAGTCGAAGTGGACGCAATCGGGGAGCAGCAGTGGAAGCGGACGCGATCGGGAGCAGCAGCTGATCATGAAAGCGGCAAGCAGCAGCTGAAGCGGGCGCAACCGGGGAGCAGCAGCTGGATGCAAGGCTGAGGCAAACGGGGAGCAGCAGTGGAAGCGGATACCACAATCGGGCCCGGGAGCAGCAGCTGAAGCGGACGCAAGCGGCGAGCAGCAGCTGAAGCGGACGCAATCGGGGAGAAGCAGCTCTTCAGAGAGCTGTCCGGAGCCGGATTACGCATGGTAGGCGAACAAGGGGGAAGTAGCTGAGCGAGCGAAGCGAGCTCAGCTACTTGTAGTATTTATACTAGGCTTATAACTACATAAGTAAAATTTACAGGTGTATAAGTGAAATAAACCCCTTTCAATTGGCCAATCATATCACAGTATTTCATTGAAGTATAGTATAAGTGAAATTGGCCAATCATATCACAGTATTTCATTGAAGTATAGTATAATGTGATTTATACTATACCTAGGCTATTCTAGTCAATCAGGTTGCAGTAATTTCGGGAAATAATGGGTCATATATCCCGCGGCCGGCCGTGTGTGCATACTGTAAGCAATTGTGTGCTTGAGAAAGCAAAGAGCAACCTTTGCAAGGACTTGTGCCATGACCGCTACCTCAGTCAGGTATCACGGATGCCTCCGCCACTGATCGGTGAGTGCCTACACCTAGCCTCGTTCCCAGTCCCATGCCCAGCTTCTTGCTTGCAGTACGATACAGTCTGGTACATTTCATCATGTGAGCATGACGTAATCGACAAATGGCAAAATTTTTAGAATGAGGACCCTACGTTTTGGGTGTTATTCAACCATCTACACGTTCAACGCTCAGTGAGTATGACAGTCGTCCCCTGCTAGCTAGAAACGCATGGTATGTTACCTGGCACCTTCGATCTTCTTGCTGTTCTGAGACCTAGTTCCCCCATATTCATTTAGGTCTTTCTACCATCTTTCTATCCTCATGTGAGGAAATGTACCAGGCCCTCTCCACTTTATCGTGCTGCAAGCGACGAAAAGCTGGGCGTGGGACTGGGAACGAGGCTGCCTACACCACAGTATCTATGCACAGTCACACAGTGTACTCACCTTAGAATAGCCTAAGCATAGTATAAGTTAGTTGTATCCCTGGCCAGTGGGTGTAAGACACGTCACATCCATTGGGAAAGGCCAGTGCTTTCGTTCCACCTCGGAAGTGCCTCGGTTTTCACCCTCAGCACTTCCTCGGCTCCACTCAAGCACTCACTTCTCCCGTGGGATATAACGGGTCTTATATCCCTCTGGCCAGGGATATAACATATACTTACGTACATCCTGTTGGCCAGGGATATACGTAATCTATACATAGTTACCATACCAAATACCACGGTATACTGGTATAGTTATCATACTGAATACCGGTATTGAATTTCTCATACCTCCCAACCTTAGCCTCGAACCTAGGCAAAGAGGAGGGGAGAGAGTGCCTGGTATAGACTGTTTTGCACATGCACAAATTTCCGGAAATCCAGTGTCATCTCCGTGGTTTGGTCACATCAGGTACGCGTATGTAACTGTATCACAATCTTATTCTGTCAATAACGGTGACTATATGCAAGACCTAGACTCAACTGTTTCGTAACTCCAGGGACTTGGACATGAAGTGACCATGTTCGAACAAGAGCTTTGAAATTTGTATACGAAGAGACTTTGGCTACCCACTGGTTTTGGTAAGTCATATTTGTGTCCTTCAAGTTTGATGTGAAGCTTGCCTGAGTTGACAGCGCAATCAGTGTAGTCTCGTCCCTCATGGCACTAATGACAGACCAAGCTCAAAGTGTGAGAGTGAAAGCTGCGATCATGCCTTCGTGAATTCATACGAACATTGTTTATGCCTGGAAGGTTTTGCGACGTCATCTGCATAAATCCATGTGGGTTTATATATTATAAGCGGATGAGCAAACAGTGGATACCAGGTGCTTTCTCCCCCCTCCTCCACGCCTGGGTTTGAGGCTACTGCCAACCTTAGCTCCAACCACACCCAACACTAGGTTTATATATACAACCCACTGTCAATGATACACTGTACATACCTCTATCGGCTTTGGGTCAAGAATTTTATCCTGCAGTTCTTTTGATGCAAAGGGAGCCATTCCAAACAGAGCCTCTGCAATGAACAAAAGAATAATGATTGAATGTATGTATCATATCTAGTGGGTTTCAATACTGGTGACAAGGTTACCATGCCTACTGCCAGACCTACATACGTATGTACATGCAAGAAGGAGGTCATAATAAATTATTGTAAAATCGTAAGAAGGATCATAGTTCCTTAATCGGACCTGCATAATCAGTCACACAAGGATGGTGGTATGGAAAGCTACCGTCCGATTCTTGTAAAGCAAGGTCAAACAGTGTGTAAGCGAAAGTTGCACACATGTTCGTCACATTCAGGGATGATTATTCAGTGCGTGAACAGTGAGCATCAGGCGTGTGGGTTTGTTCATGAACATCAGGAACATCAAGTTGCATACAGTGAGAACACCACAGTTTACACATGCAACAACACCACAGATAAGGCCACCTCACAGTGTACAGTAAGAGGTACACCAAGAACAATACAAACATTTGGTTCTGCTTTGCAATCACTGTTCGTGATCTTAAGGTCCCTATTAATTGGGAGTACTAACTTGGAGTAAGAGGTAAGCTTAATCTTGTGTAGCCAGACTCGTACGTGTGCAACAGACTGGATACGTGAGGCTATGGGAGGCTAGTGCACACAGATAGGGCAGATTGATGACTCAAGTCTTGTTCTCACTTCATGGACAGCGTACCATACACACAGCTGGCCTCCTTCCCTATAGATAGGCCGCTTCAAGGCAACTAGCTTACGGCTCACTCCTGATAAGCACCTGTATGTGACATCACATGCTGCCACAACCATTGTTTGCGGGTTCAAAACATCGATTTCACAAATTCGTTATTATTGGCACCACAAATAATAGGTGCTCACGACTCAAGAGGGACCCCATTAGCCTCATTCCCAGGCCATCACCCAGCTTTTCGTCGCTTGCAGTACGGGGAGGGCCTGGTACATTTCCTCACGTGAGCATGAAGTAATCAAAAAAGGCAAAATTTTCAGAAAGAGGACGCTATGTTATGCGTGTTATTCAGCCATCTACACGTTCAACGCTTAGTGAGTATGACAGTTGCCCCCCGCTGTTACCTGGTACCTTCGCTCTTCATGCTGTTCTGAGGCCCACGTACGCCCACGTTCATTTAGGTCTTTCTACCGTCTTTCTATCCTTGACGTCACTCACGTGAGAAAATGTACCAGGCCCTCCCTGCTTTACTGTACTGCAAGCGATGAAAAGCTAGGTGGGGACTGGTAACGAGGCTAAGACTTTTTGCTTTAGAGATAAAGCATGTTCAGTCAATGTGATCTTCAAACTGTACTTATGTACCATAGAGAATAACTCCAACCGACCACAAGTCCACTTTAGCATCATACTGTTCTCCGAGTATAACTTCGGGGCCTGTTAGTATTTCATATATATGTATTGGTTGAGAGACATGTCGCCGCGGTGTACGTAATGATTGTCAATTGTTGGACTTCACACGGCAGGAGAACTTTGATGACAACGTTTCGATCAGGCTATGCTGATCTTCCTCAGGTCAATACAGAGAATGCATGAGACAGGCATTACATACGTACACAGCTCACCGGAAGTTATGCAAGAAATTACAAGCAGCTGTAAAAAGGGAAAATAAGAAACAAATATATAGAACAAATATATAGAAACAAATATATAGAACTGGAAGAACCCTTAAAACCAGACTTACCGAACACCAGAGAAATTGCCGGAATGGAGATGTACAAAGGTCGGGTGTGGCACAGCACAGCATAGAGGATGACCACCGAATTGACTGGAAAGAGAGTGTGGTGATAGATCGGGAGATGAACTTGTACAGAAGAAGAGTGAAAGAAGCCTTGTACATCCGGAAGTTTCCTAACTTCAATCAGGATCAGGGTCTCATTGTCAGCCCTATCTGGAGCGGTGTCATACACTAACTACCCTGGAATTTCAACTCATTGTTTCACTTTCATTTTTTCTGTTCTATATAATTGTTTCTTATTTTCCCTTTTTACAGCTGCTTGTAATTTCTTGCATAACTTCCGGTGAGCTGTGTACGTATGTAATGCCTGTCTCATGCATTCTCTGTATTGACCTGAGGAAGATCAGCATAGCCTGATCGAAACGTTGTCATCAAAAGTTCTCCTGCCGTGTGAAGTCCAACAATTGACAATCATTTCATATATATATAGAGCCAACATAATATTACATGTACCTGGGTTCCCCATTATGGGGATGTTCCCTCAATCAACTTGACAGCTGGCCATTGCTGCATGAGCACTATATATTATACAACTAGTGGCAAAAAAATTTCTGTCAAAAAGCTAAGAAACAAGGAGAAATGCCTTTAACCAGGCTCAGTCCCATCCATTACAAATCGTAGAATTTAGGGAGGGGATGGGACTGAGCCTGGTTGAAGGCATTTCTCCTTGTTTCTTAGCTTTTTTGAGGGGTGGAATAATGCCGAATGTGACAGGTCATCACTAAACCTTATTTTTCACAGAAAATGTTTGCAAATGGTTTGCGTACTTTTTCGAGCGCATGAAATGCGTAACTTCTTAGTCATGGTACGTGCAACATGACGTCACCATAAGGTTACGGGGGAACTGGATGTATGCCAGACTGGTGTTGTTACTTAATCACCATGTTAGCCTCGTTCCTAGGCCCGAGACTACGAGGCGATCACCATGTCAACAAAGCTGCGATGGTCTCTCTTGATGGACGTGGACCTTCTGCGCAGGCTTTAATGCAGTTTCCATTAATTTTTTTTTGATGTTGCTGTTGTGATCAATGTTCATTGTTGCCTTCGCGGATGAGGGGGTGGGGCATTCACCCTTCATCAGATCAGAGAGTTCGATGGCAGCCGTGTAGGTCATGTGCTTGCAATGGAAATCCAAAACTCTAGCCTCACAGTTCTGCACTGTAGTTTAATATGTCGAAAGCCACACCTCCATGATGGCATAGTCACAATACATCTTGACAAGAACAGGTTGGTAGAACTTCCTCGTATATAAGGTAGGAGCCACCAGATGACGGATTCACAGGGATTCTGTTAGTGTACCAAATGCAGCCATCACAAGCAAAAGAACACAAAATGTGCTTGCATTTTGGATTGCGCATGCGCAATTGGCGAATACGTGACCTCATTGCCTCAAAATGGCGTCGTGCTAGAATGCCATCAGATCGTAGCTAGCTGAAACTGCTGGTCTTGCCAGTTTGCAGACAAACGTGGTCATGGCGAGTACTACGGCGATAACAGTGTTGTCCTGTACATAAATTAGCTCAAGAAGTGGTTTAGTTGGTAAGCTATCCTTGGGCAAAGTTTTGTTATGAGAAAGAAAGAAAGAGAAAGAAGATGATGAATCGGACTTTTCTCCGCGACATGTTCATTGACTCCTGCGTACTCTAAGGTACGTTTGTGAGTGTTTTTGTGAACTGCAAGGCAGTATCATTCTGTCTGCATGCTTGGTTTGGGGGGTTGTAGCTTCTTTGGCCGTTATCCTGCTGGTGCATCATATGGTAACATCGAAATTTCCTTGGCCATCCCTAAATAGAGAATGCTACCGCATTCTCTCATACACGTAGTCTACCGCTAACATTTTGCCCACTACTTTGAGTCTAAAGTGGGGAGGGGGCGCTTAATGGAATATTCCTTTAGTTATGACTGTATATACGCCCCCCACAAACACGAGGACCTGAAACAGCTTCGTGGTAGTGTGTACCAACCAGTCATGCTCAGGAATGCCGAGAAAGTTGTGGGTTTCCTGCCGGCCAATTGAGTTGCATTTGCAGCAAGGGCTTGACAGTCATAGCACTAATGGACATGCACAGCTGCTATTATTGCATCTAGGTGCTCAGATTCTTCTCCAAGTTGGCTGCCATGTATTATTGCTTCAATAATATCATGTAGTAATAATAACAACATGTAGTTAAGGAAGCCATTGGGAGCAATTGCTTCCTCAACTACATGTGCTTATCTCAGGATGGAAAATAAGGAGCTTGTGATTCCACCAGTGATCAAACCTGGGACCTTGAGTGTGTTAGACCCACATGATAACAACTACACCATGGAATCAACTGCTGCCTGGCTACTCCTAATTGTCAACAGTGAACCATGTCAAACGTACTAAAAGTTGTTTGGCACAAAGTATGGCACTGTACTAGCAGATACTGTATAATCTATTGGCAACAGCTTCACAACTGGATGCATGAGCCAATCTGACACAGCAATGTTTAATGCTAGCAAGTAAACTAAGGTGACCCACGATAAATTGTGAGTATCAATAATCTAGTCCATATCTACACGAATCACTGTGACGACCAGCCTTTTGACTTCTATCAACCAATAATGAAAATACGCAACTATTACTATGCGTTGTGCTTCATGATTTCACATCTGGTAAAGTCCGTGTGAGCAGAAAGGGTCAGACAGGGAGAGGTAGGTGGATGGGTGCACTTGATGGGTGCACACAGCATGGCTGTCAGGGAGTGATCCTTGGTGGGGGCAGGGTGGGCCATTTCTCTCATCTTAAGCTCAGAAATCAGTCCTTTCAACTTGTATAGCCAACTACCAAGGCCAATTTTTCCGCTAAGGGGAGTTAGTATTGCATAAGCATCTTGAAGGAATATTCCTTATGAGGAGCGGGTGTGGTAAAATCACAGCTGTACTTAGGATGGATGTAGTCTCGTGCCCAGACCCTCCTCGCACGTGCGAGAAAGAGGGTCTGGTTACACAAGTCCAAATCCTTGGGCTCGCTTCAGAATTTGAAAGTGGTCAATGAAAATGCAAAGCGGCGTTTATTAGAATAATTTGGTAGCAGAGGAATGTAGTCATCAGCAATAATGGAGTCTCAGCTAAACGGTGTGTGTCAAGCGTCTTCGCGAAAGGTTCCCTGTTGAAGTGGCAAAAGCAGTGGTGTTGTTTGGAGTACAGGCATTAGGCTACGATGAACCCACGAAGGAACAAATGCACATTCTGTGAGCATTTTTTTTTGTTGGAAGTGATGTTTCTCCTGTCTTCCTACCGGGAGTGGAAAGTATCTGTGCTATGCTGCCTTACCGTCAGCTTTGGATACCTACGATCTGTTGGAAGTCTTTCTGGCACACATAGTACTCGGCATCGGGCAGTCTTCTCTTGAAAGAAGGATCCATGAACTTGCCAACGAATCTCCGAACAGCTTCGTTTGTAAGTTTGCACGGGTTGAGCTTTCTGCGCTGTTTCACTGCTACAAGTATTATTTTGTCTCGCATATGCCGCAGCGAATACATGCACGACTTTCAGCCATAATTTGGCCGTACTGTGTGTGATGATGAGATTCATGTTTCATTTAGCATTTTTGCACCTACAATTACAAGGCTTCGGCACTTACGCTGAGCCCAAGAATTCGGGCTTGTGTAACCAGACCCTCTCCCCCGGGGGGTGGGGTCTGGGCACGAGACTAGGATGGATGGATGCAGTCTGGTGTGCTGGTTGGAGGTGACAAAGTAAGAAGCTAACGAAGTGGGAGTTAGATTAAAATGATAAAGTGGGAATTGACAAAACGGGAATTGACTAAATGGAAGGCAAACAACAGACGTGTTATATGATCTAGGGCTGTTGCATACACAAAACTGTGCTTAGTACGTAGCTAGCAGAAGTATTACGGTACCTCAACACTTTAACCAACAAAGCCGTATAAAGATGGCATGAGACTTGATGTCACACTTCCGGCCATGTCCTTGGGACTTAGGCTCTGTGCCAGCAGAGAGGGCGGGACAGGGGGAGGTGGGTGGGTTTCAGCTTTGGTCTAGGTAACATGGCCTTTTCTTGGCTTGGCCTTGAAAAGGCTGGAGATGGAATGGGCCATTTCTCTCCTCCTTTGCACGAATGGGCTGAGAAAACAGTCATCGGGAGTTGTAAGGTCTTGGCTTTTTCTCGGTCTACACAGGCGATGGTCAGCTGAGAGCCGTGACTATTGAATGCCCCTGGATGAGTGGGCGTGGTTAAAGTCAGATCTCTTCTGTACATATTTCTCCCAAATTCCCACAAAGGCCCATTCAGCCATCCACTACTGCCTGTGAATTTAACCACACCCACCATTATGTTAAGGGCCCATAGCGTGCCAACTGTCATCACAATACTTTCAGCTTCATCATGTAACTTCCGGCAATGTCCTTGGAGATAGGTTCTGCGGTAAAGGGGGAGGTGGGTGGGTGCACCAGGAGGGTGCAAACAGCATGGCTGTGTCTGGGCTCCGCGATAGAAAGGACTTGGGCGGCACTGGGAGGGCCATTTCCATTGATTTTGGCATAAATGGGTTAGAAAGTAGCCATCTGGCTTTGTAGGGCCTCCATTTCCAGCATACATGGCCCGTTTTCAGCTACGGCAGGTTGCCATTTCTCGGGAGACTTGATTGCAAGCTCATTAATTGGTGGGCATGGTTATGCCACGTATACGCTTAGTAAAGCTGAAATTACCTGTGTGAGCAGTTTTGACGCCAGGAAGTGTTCTATAGAATGAAAATTACCTAGAGAAAGAAATTTGGTCCTAAAGAGTTAGGGGTATTCAATAGTCATGGCTCTCAGCCATTAAACGTCTGGCTAGATTGCACAAAAAGCTTCATTGCTACAAATGGAGGTCCAACAAGGCAAGGGGACGGTTATCTCAGCCCATTTGTGCTAAGTAGGAGAAAAATGGCCCACTCGTCTGAAACCGAGGGCGGGCTCCACTGTACAGTCCATTGCAGCATTTCTACGTATACCAGTACAACTTCCTGCTGACCTGCTTGTTCAACTTGACAGGCTTACAATCGAGAGTACCAGGAATAGACATTTAATACACGGCATATTTATCCTCCTACCAGTAGTGTAATATCACGCATACAGACTCCTGTTATCCTCAAATTCACAATAATGTACCAAAGCTTAGTCCTTACTGCTATTTTTCTGTGAAAATACTGCTACCAAATTGGCATTGCTCAATGAGATACATAGTGTCAAAACACTACCTAGTTAGGCCTTCACAAAGCTCTATTCGCATAGTGGTAACTTGCACAAGCCGCTTGACTTCACTGGCGCCGGCGCCATGCATGCTGCGCTGGGCAATTAGGTACCGCGTGCAGCGTGGGACTTTACCGCGAAATAAATGTAATATTAACTCTTTAGGGCCCAAATTTATTGAAATCTCCCCCACAGCATAAATTGGCATTTGCACACAGCATTTTAACGTTGCCTAGGGCGCGCAGTGTCCAGCGAAACTCGGGGGAGTGCCCCTGGCTGTTAGCAGTAATGATTACATTCACCGTTCATCAAGGCAGGAAGGGGCGGAGTCACTGGGTGGAGCCGATAACTGAGCTAGCTGTGTGGTTATCGCGCCGTTCAACCAGCTGCTAAAACTCGACTGTTGTCTTGCCATACGCGGAGGACCATCGCTACTTACTTTATTGCTGGAGAGGGGAGACCAACAGAAAGTCGAAACAGGAGCGTCATTGCAAGTAAGCGTATACTGACGGCGAGATAAGCCTTTTTAGCTTACCGTTCGATCGACTTACAATGGCGGACTTGTTTCTGCCCATAACAGCTGCCAGCTGATACGCTTGGCGCTCTTGATTCTGTTGTTATACAGAGGGAGATTACCAACAAGTCTCCAGGAGTAGTGCTGGTCCAAGCCCGTCCATCGCTAGAAAGTGAGAAGCCATAGTACATGGTTCTGTAATACGCGTGACTTTTGGCGGATATATCCGCTATGGGCCCTAAAGAGTTAACAGAGACCGCGTACTTCGCGCGAAGTGCAAGAAATGAATTATGAGACTGCAGGAGGTGGGGAAACACATTCACGAGACTTGCACGGCTTCACATTAGCTTCCAAGAATTTTCACACCCACTTGAGTCCGTACTAGTGCAAATCTCAAAACCAGTCATTCAAGTGAGGCATATCCATGGTTGAGGCAAATAACATCAAAAAGTCCCATGCGCAAAAGCTCTATTTTGATGCCCTCTATAATTAAAAGGTTGGCCAAGCCCCCCCCCCCCCCCCCCCCCCCCCCCCCCCCTTCCACCAAGAGTTGTTCTCGCCAATCAGCACCATACTTAGAGCTGCGACAGGCAATGATGATCCCGTATACAGTGGATGTAGGTGTGGCTTACCGTATTATTCCATAAACTAACACACAGTCACGGTGGATTTTTGCAACGGTCACAGGGTCACTGGCAGTTTAGCACCGTGGTCACACGGTCACAGGCAGCTTTCGGATGGTCCAGCTAGGGTCACAGCTCAAAATACGGTGTGTACTGGAGTGACCACCCCTTGCCACACTCTTGCCCAATCCCCTGATTCCCATAGAAAGTAGTTCAACAAATGCGTCAGACGTGTAGAGACTTCAACTAGGGCTGAACAATAATATTGTTGCAAAACGTGCCAGGTAGGAGGGGCGCAATATGCCGATTGATTTTTGCAAATCATTTCCTGAAGCTCTGTTAAGACCTGACTCTCTCCCTGCAAACAGCCTGGACTGGTTGTTCAAAGCATAATTGCAAAAGAATTCTCATATTGGATCCGGTGTGTAAATCATATCCACGAATTTGTTTTAATTCTCTTTTTCGAGATGGCAGAAAGCTCTTACCACTTGGCGGTTCCAAAAGTGTTGTATGTGGATTCCCATCATGCAATGGCAATGTACTTTTTGGAGTCAGACCAAAAGAAACACTAGTTTGGTATGCTCCGTTCAACGCGACGAACATACGTTCACATCTCAGTGATACCCACCTCAATGAGCACACTGCACTACTTCATGAGGAGGAGAATAAGTGAAAGCCATGCCACAGTATGGAACGAAGTACTAGAGCATGCAACCATCATATCTTGATGCGATACTCAGCCCTAACTTCTGTGCACACATGTCCAGCATTGCCATAGGCTGACCAGTAGGACAGAAAGAATCACACCATATCTCATTGTAGACTGCCTTTAATGAATCATATCCCATCGCTTGTACCATGGGACAGGAGACAACATGGGTTGTCCATGGTGTCCCCCAGCACAGCAATGTCCGAGCTGTCCATCGCATCCCTTTTTCCCCATGGGATGAATGGGATACCATAGTGTCTCCCAGCACAGCCTGGTCCAACCATCCTTTGTACCATGGGGCACCATGGGTTGTCCATGCAAAATATCAAGGGCTGCACCTTGCTGTAAATGAGAAAAGCCAAAGACGGCACACAGAACAAGTAGTGGTAAGCGTTCTCTACAAACTGTACCATGCTGCTTCTGAGGAACATGTGTAACTAGAGGTGCTCAATAGAGCATGTATCCAATGCACTACATTCATTATAGCCTATTGCCAATTATACGCCCCCCTATTTCGTACACTACATCCAGCCCAAAGAGGGAGCGGGCGTATTTTCGAGTACACAATTAGTCTTGATTATACGCCCCCTCAAACGTTTTGCTACATTTATGACACTGGTAAGGTTCATGTTCATAGTTACAAAAGTACAAACGACCACCAGTACTGTTCATGGTCATCATGTCTCCCTACTTCGGCGAGAAGTGCTGCACTTCAACTCGAGGGCCATATAACATTCATGACAACTTCGCTGTAGCCATCCTCAAGAACAGCAATACTGTCCATGGAACATTTCCTGGCATTCCCTGCGGAAGAGTGGCAGCAAGATGACTTGTACCGTCGGCGTCAACGGTGACCACTTGATCTGAGGGACAATCTGCAAAGTTGCACACGTGTAGGTTAGATATTCCAGAAGACGCTCCCAGGGGGCGTTACAACGAGTCAAACTACCCTGTGCAGGAACTTGGAGAAAAAAAGGGGGAGGGCGCATTATCGAAGGGGGCATATTAGCGGGACACTACGGTATTACTACAGCATACACGATGAGATAGCTACGGCCTAAGGCCTACTGATATATATACAGCATGCATGCAGAATGCTATACCGTAACTTGGGGTTTCAGCTCCCAACTTCCCACACATGCCGATGCAGTCATCCTGTACATGTCTGTGAATCTAAGCACACCCACCCACTAAGGGGAATTCAATAGTCATGGCTCTCGGCCAATCAAGATCTGAGTAAAAAGCTTCACTGCTTCAATGGAGGCCCAACGAGGCAAGAGGCAAGAGCCCATTATTTTGTGCAAAGAGAGAGATCGCCCAACTGCCTCCACTTCAGGGGTTCCACTGTACAGTCTTTAGTATTGGTTGTAGCATTTCTACGTAGCTGCACAACCTCCTTTCGACCTGCTTGTTCAACTTCACAGGCCTACAATTGAATTAACCATTCATTACACGGCACAATTTCTCCCCTAGCAGTAGTGTAATATCATGCAAACAGATTCCTAGTATCCTCAAATTTATGCTAGCATAAGAATGTGGCAAATCCTAGTCCTTAACTGCTACTTTTCTGTTCACAGCTACCCATTCAGATAAATAGTGTCATAATACTGGGGCCTTCACACAACACTATTCTCATGAATGTAACTTGCACAAGCCTTGCCATGCTGGGCAGTATTGCGTGCACTGTGGGACATTACCAAGAAAGAAATATAACATTAACGGACACTGCGTACTTCATGGGAAGATGCAGGAAATGAATTATGAGACTGAAGGAGAGGAGGAAACTCATTCATGAGGCTTGCTTGGCTTTTCATTAGCTTCGTGCAAATCTCCAAACGGCTGTCTGGAAACGGGGGAATGGAATGGTGGAATGGAACAGTGGAATGAAATAGGTCTATAAATAAGTGTGATAAACAAGCACCGTGGCCAGCTGGCTCGTGCATATATGTTGGGAGCGCATAAAGGTAGTGAAGACCAGACTGTGGATTATCGCAGCGGGATCAGTCGGCGTCGCATCAAGAGTTCAACTGATTCATATTACAATGTACAAAGTATTTATACACAAACTTACTAAATATAAAACACAGGAAACTATACAACAATCAAAACCACAAGCATGCACCAATAATAACTCTGCTACATCCCCCTTCCAGGAGAGTATCTGTCCGGAGGGTGAATTTGAGTTCCAGTTTGCGATCTAGTAGTAATGCGACGGGTAGGGCTCTCTAGGGGGTTAGAGCCGGGCACCTCCTGTTCGGCTTCTGTCAATACAGAGTCAGGTACAACTTGGAGGTGGCTTCAGTTCCTCCGAAACGTCCCTGCAGGAGTATCCACTATACAGGATCTGGGTGCATTTGCTGGAGAAACGACTTTCCCTCTGAGTGGCTCCTTTCCTGACCGGATCCAGACATCAGTGTCTTCGGGAATGTCAGGCAGCTCACTGGTACGATAGTGGCAGTCGTAATTTCTCTTTTGTTTCTGCTTGAAGTCTTTATCCTGTGCCCGAAATTGTTCGAGATAGCTCCACTTTGGAGTCAGGTGAGTACTGGTCTGAGGGGTAGTAGTCCGGATGGATCTTCCCATCAGAAGTTGTGCAGGAGAAAGGTTACACCAGGGTAAAGGTGTTGCCCTGTAAGAGAGTAGAGCGAGATAGGTGTCTTGAGATCTTTTCAACAAATGTTTTGCAGTTTGCACCATGCACTCTGCAAGCCCATTGCTTTGGGGGTAGTGTGGGCTGCTCGTGTCATGCTGGAAGCCATATGACCTTGCAAATTCTCCAAACTCTGCAGATGCGTACTGAGGACCATTGTCAATGCGCATGACTTCTGGTATCCCATAACGGGAGAAAATTCCCTTCAATAGCACGGATATTGCTGGAAGATGTGATGTGGTCATAGAGAGTTTCACAACCTGTGAGAAGTAGTCAACGACAAGTAAGTACTGCTCTCCCTTCAGTTCGAACAGGTCGGACGCTAGCACTTGCCACGGGTAAGCTGGAAGTTTGCTTGTCAACAGTGGTTCTCTCCTGTGCTTTGCCTCCTTCACACAGGTAGGGCAATTCTCAATGAGAGATGAAATCTGACGTGCAATGCCGGGCCACCACACAGAGGACTTTGTCTGCATTCTGCAGCGTTTGATTCCCTGACCACTGCTCAGATACAGCCGTAACCTCTGCACCCGTGTCCACTTTGAACTGTGCCTCGGTGCTTGCAGTTGTAGGGTAACTGTCCAAGAGGAGGTGTTTCCCGAGTCCAAAACTCCTTGGAATGCTGTATCGAGGCTCAGCTCCCCAGACGTTGCTGCCACTGTTTATGAGAGGCATTGAGAGCTGAAATGGCCCTTTCTGAAACAAGTTGCTGTTTTTGCTGCATCCTTCTCGCACCGCTTCTGCGGTACCTCAAAGGACCGCCGGCCGGCTTGGAGGCTTCTCCGCCCGTTTGAAGTCGGCCTCTCTTCGATCACAATAGGGTTTCCCTTGCTGCGCTCTGTCTTATCACCTTCATGGCCTTTTGTAAAGTCAAATCCGGGTCCATTTGCAGTTTCTGCGACAAAGTTGCATCGCGGATTCCAACGACTAACCAGTCGCGCTACAGCTCGTTCTCGAAATCGCCGTATTCGCAGGTCTGTACCAGGTGGTATAGTGCCATGACATACTGTTCCACGGTTTTGCCATTGTTCTGGTTCCTCATGTTGAACTTCGCCCGCTCAAATATCAAGTTCTTCTGGACTTTAAAGAAACTGACTATTTGTTCTATTTGTCTTTGTCTGAGATCGCGGTTGAGGTAAGAACATCCTCTGCTTCCTCTCCCATACAGTAGAGGTCCGCTTTCGCTCGTGAGGTCCACTTTCGCTCGTGAGTCCGGAGGCCGTGCGAAACTGTTCGTATCACCTCTTCCACTTTGTCCATTCATCCGGGTTGCGGAAATTGAAGGGGTCGGGTGGCTGCAACCGTACGTTTGCCATCCCACCTCTGACACCATATGGATTATCGCAGCGGGATCAGTCGGCGTCGCATCAACAGTTCAACTGATTCATATTACACAGACTGTTACTAAATATAAAACACAGGAAACTATACAACAATCAAAACCACAAGCATGCACCAATAATAACTCTGCTACACAGACTAAGCTTAAAACGAGACTACCTGTGCATGAGACTACACAAGATCGAGCGCATGAGCCACCCGAGCACTCATAAGCTTCTGGTATTGCGATATTGACTTCGCACTTACATGGTACAAATAAAGCCAAGACAACAGGCAGTCAACGCAGTGTATAGCCATATAAGGTAGCTAGCTGCACTCACCTCACTACAGGCGATCCCACCACTTTCACCGGAGATGTCACATCAACTTCAACGATAGTCGTGATGAACGCGACATAGTCATGCTCTATTCACATGGTGGTATATAACTTGCACAAGCCGCTTGACTTCACTGGCGCGTGCGTGCATCCACGCTGCACTGGGCAATTAAGTATCGCGTGCACCGCGAGACATTACCGTGAAAGAAAAATAATTAACAGACACCGCATACTTCGTAGCCTCGTACCCAGGCCCACACGCGGAATGCGGAAGAGGGCCTGGTGACACTTGGCAAAATTCCCGTATGTGCACAGTCAGCATAACTGCGTAAGCAATTACATTCCTTACTTTGATGCATTCGAAATCACGCGGAAGGTAGCTGCTGTTGGTGAAGGCTAAGAAGAAAGTCCTTGCCAAAGAGCGACTAGAGGTGAGTCTTGAAGGGTTTTATCAAACGGCTACATGTTTGAAGGGTAAGCAATAATTGGCAATGGACGAACATGATTTGCCTACCCGAAATGAAGACTGCTGAGCTCAGCACATATGGGAATTTGAGTGTCACCAGGCATGTGGGCTTGGGAAGAGGCTACGTATGTACTTCATGCAAAGATGAATTATGAGACCACAGGAGATGAGGAACTCATTCATGAGACTTGCATGGTTTTTTCATTAGCTTCCAAGAAATTTCACACCCACTTGAGTCCATGTGTAATTGTACAAAGATTTGTACTAGTGCAAATCTCAAAACCAAGTCATTCAAACCGCCCCAAGTGTGCACACCATCTGCCTACGTAACGTCACCGCACACAATGACAGATCTCCCAGCCTTCTCCCCCCCCCCCCCCCCATATTGCATACTGCAAGCGACCGGAGGTGGCTTGGAACCAAGTCTCAACACAGAAGCAGAGGGTGGGCACAGCAGCAGTGGGAGTAGGCATAACAGTGATGACCATGTATGAACATAGTCTTTGGACTGTGGCAACAGTGATGATAACTGCAGATGGATAACTTATCTTTATGGGAAACACCATTAGAGTGCTTACCAGTGGTGCATTGCCCTTCCCCTCCATTGGTATTACATAACTAGGGGAATGCATGACATTGTGGGGGAGCCTGAGTGAGTACATGCAGGTGCTGAATGTGCATGGAGCATTTGCATGTGCTGAATGTGCATGGAGCAGTTGCATGCGGTGAAATGTGAATGGAGCAGTGCGGCATGTGCTGACATGTGCATGGAGCAGTTGCATGTGCATGTCATCAGAATGTGAGTCTGACGGAGAGCATAGCACAACTTACTGTTTTGTACACTGACGATGATAACTGAGCTATCGAAATGTCTGTTTAATCAGACTGTTCGCATATACATAGTCCTACCTGCAACTTTCAGGATTGGTCTTCAGTCCCCTTAGGTTTTGAGGCTTTAGGTCCATGTGTGCTATACCTTTGTACCTGAGGAACTGCAGCGCAAGAGCTGCAGGTAGACAAGTACACAGACTATGAATCAACCTACATGTAATTACTACTCTGCTGTTCCTATAATTGGGATTGATGGTGATGGCCTGTACTACTCCACCCACCTCTCAATAAAGATAGGGGATCCCGGAAATGCCATCACCTATTCTCAGCCCAATCCAATTTACAAAATGTAGAACTTAGGGATGAGGATGGACTTCCAGACTTGCTCAATGTCGAGTGAAATACCTTCTCAGGCATGGCTCAAGTGAACCGCGAAAGATTCAAGGTGCTGGAGAACTACAAGCAGTATGGTGTGAACAAGCGGGGCGAACAGGTAAGTACGTCTGTCAACAGGTAAGTACGTTTGTCAACACAGGGGGTCCGGTCCGCGTGGTAGCTGAAAGCACAGCAAGTACAGCAACGTATAATTTATGTAGTTAACAAAATCGCCTTCAGAAATTTCAGCACAAATATTTACTAAAATGAGCGACTTTCAACACAAAAAATTCCTGATGTACAGTATGTATGTATGTATGTATGTAGCCGATGTACAATACGTACATACATATGTAGCCTCTTGGACGCCAGTACTTGTCGCTTTAGTAATAATAAGTACTTGGCAATGTTCGTTCTTGCTTGAAAACCAACAAGACACTGCCGTTTTAGGACCGCGTCTTTGAGCGACTTACCAGGCACAGAACTCCTTTGACTACGAACGTCGATTTCTCTGAGTCCGGTACCGGTACCCGGTACTCTGATGATGTTAATGCCTGTACGTAATTAAAGCTTCCTCCAATTAACACACAATTATTCGGTGCAACATAACTGTCAACTTTGGGCATATAACTACTAGGTCAAAGATTCCTGCTCAGGTCAAAGAACACTTGAACACCTCACTCCTATAGCCAGTGAGAAACAGCCTACCAAGGTGCTCTAATTACGGGTCACTCAAAAGAAAGCAATTGCGTCACCCAAATGGTGATGCAAGATTAGATAGTGGTCAGACTCTCACTGCCTTTTCTCCTACACGGGGTGTCCATATCATCCTTGCATGGGCACCGAAAAAGAGTGAGTTGCTTCTGTTGCAGTTGCCAGTTCGTACCTTCACTGTTGTCCCAGCCATATTGCAACTGTGCCTTCATAGCAACATCACGACCACGGGCAGTGATGACCCCTGTTCACCGTTCAACTGTACTGTGTGCGCTTATCAAGCTACCGATGCCATGCCTGAAATGGTTGTGTCGCCCCTCATCTCGCGGATCGAGGACCATTGTAGGTAGCGTCACCCCCTCGACCATGTGACTACGGAGACGTCATTTGCACCCTCCCCTTATAAATACGTGTTACGGTTACAGATAATTAAGCGCATGCGCAAACAGTGGAAACCAGGCCCTTTTCTCCTCCCTCTCTCGGGCCTGGGAGCGAGGCTACAGTGCAGCACACGGATGAGTGTGTATTCATCGGATGAGTGTGTATTCATTGTCCTGATTTAGTAGTAGTCTTAGTAAGTGGGTTCATGAGCAGCCAAGCAAAACCCATAATCACTTTTGAGGATCTACCTGCAGACTATGAATACGATGAGGTATGTGACAACAGGGAACACAGGGACTGAAAAATACTATTCCACGCCTCAGCATGGGCTCAAAGTTTGACTGGTCTGGGGTGTTGATTTGAATTCTGTTGACATGGGCATGATCCATACGACTTACTGGTATGCCACATACCACCTTTTCCTTGGCAACAAAATGAATGATCTCGAGTTAGTCTGGCAGACCTATCAATAATATATGACCCATTACAGATCTCCAACATGATTGGCTAGTAAGCTGTCTTCAGACGTGATGCGGGGAGTAAAATATTTAGAAAGTGGGGCAATTCCATAAATGTACGATGCTGGAACGCAGGTACGCTCAGGTACATGTCAAAGTTTTGTGGGACGTCTGATACTTACTTTTTGACTACTGTACCACCAATTGATGGCTGTCATGACTGCTGGCCTTGTCTGGGTGAACAGCGAGATGCAACATAACGTTTTGTGAGCTACCACTTGCGATCGAATGTGGGGACTATCTGGGAAGTTTCTCTCATTCTCGTGGATCCGCATCGTTTGCACCTGGTGGAAGGGCTGACATAGTACGTAGCTGTGCATTAGCAATAATTATACTAACTCCATAGCCTCGTACCTAGATCCTTCTCTAGAGAGTCTGGGACAG
Organism: Axinella damicornis; assembly: GCA_963931865.1. NCBI lineage: Eukaryota > Metazoa > Porifera > Demospongiae > Axinellida > Axinellidae > Axinella > Axinella damicornis. The sequence goes on along the minus strand of OZ007517.1, from coordinate 4,713,897 downwards.
ACCACAGAAACCTACTGGAAATGATAAGCGGACTGTCAACGCTGACTACTCGCCTACGTTTAGCAAGGAGGTTGAACACGGACTAGTGCCTCAGAATGGGCAATAAGCATACTTCCTACTCATGACCCATCCCGGTCCCTTGGACACAGGTCAGGTGAGGGAAATTCGTGTCCCTGTTGGACAGCCAACTGACTCCCCTTCCTGCCCGCGGTGAGGATAATGTTTCGTGCACCCCTTGGTACAAATTATACCTTCTTGACGGCTTTGTAGACTGTGGCATAGGTGCCGGAGCCCAGTCTCTCGGAGAGCAGACCTGAACCAAACGCTGGAAGACACGCTTTCAGTAGTAGGATCCATCATCAGATCGATGATTAGCACATGCACCCTCAGCTGGAAGAGTATATAGTAGGATCCATCTTCAGATTGATGATTAGCACATGCTCAGCAAATCACGCATCTAAACAGGGAATTCCCCAGGAAAGGTCGTGCAGAAGCTGTGGTCTCGTTCCCATGCAGCTCAGTCTGCATGGGAACGAGACTACGCTGGAGCACAACCTCCAAATATTTAATGCTCTTCCAAAGGCAAAATTAATAGGAACCATCGAGGCAGAGGTTGTCCGTGACATGCAGTACTGTTGGTGGTGCAACTGCTGACAGAACAAGAAACTGTGCAGACATAAAATAATTTTGCAGACCATGCATGCATGCAAACTAGCTCTGCATTCTGACAGAGCCATTTCAGCATTAAATTTCGTACACACATTCTCAATTCTGCATGCAGTGTGAATTATGGGTCTTACGGTCAAATTATTGAGGTACACCTATATATAAGTCCTAGCTTTGAATCTCTTCGTGGGATCAATGATCAGTCTCAGACCTACCATTTGCTGAAATAGTTGGTGTTATAACCCATTTCACCAATTGTGGGCATGTCTTCAGTACAAAACAGCTATTATGCTAAAATTGCAAAATCTTTATACGATGACAAGTCACTGTACTCTTACAAGCCGGACCCCTTCCCTTCCCACGTGGAAGTCGGCTGTTCCACGAGACCATGCAACACATGCACGTTCAGTTCAGTTCATTACTGATCTGATAACCCAGGAATGCCACATCTCCAATGCATGCAGCAGATGAAATCATCACTAAACTACTCCCTTGAGTTACTATAAACGCCATTGCTCAAAATCGTTTTTCTGGAAGGGCAAAGGGAAAATTCCTTTTGTAAGCCGAACCACCCTTCAACAGAAAAACCAAGGGCTTTAGTGGGAGTTCAATGCAGGACAGAGCCCGAGTTGCGCATTGGAGACACTCACTCTGTACCTGCGCACACGTCAAGTCAAACCACAAAAGCACAATGCACGCTGACTTGTAAACTTGTAAACTTGAATGCATAAAAGTGCAATTCACACACTGCAAGCGACTTCACATGGTACAACTTTGCCATAATAGTTGATGGAATTCACACAACCAATAACACAAAGCCTGAAATAGGTAATCATCACTACAGTGTCATGTGCTTGGGTGTAGGTCTGTGGAGGGAAGAAAGATCAGTGTCACACACTGAATTTGCTAAGCATCGGACTCCATGTACATCATTAGTCTATCGAGCTAGACTAACTCAAGAAGTTTGGGGTGGGGCGTAGGGAAAAGTGAGACCTTCTCTTGCTCTCCCCTAAGCCCTGACCCAAACTTCCCGAACGAGAGAAATTTGATCTAGCTCAATAGATTAGTTTGGCAAAATCCCTAGCTGGCTGCAGACTTCCTACGTATTATCTCGATGGTTTATCTTTCTGGTTCATCTACTCCAGTTAGGCTTGCGTCAATTATGCCGAGCATAATATTTGCAAGCCAAAAAGCATTTGAGCATAACGCTGGAGTAATAGCAAGGCACATGCGCAGCAAATCGTCACGTGGCATCGATATTAGTAGTCAGGAAATGGAAGCAGAGTCGACTCGAAGTTTGAGAAGAACAGCGAGGATGAAGACATTGAAGAGCGGGGAGACAGCGGGAGAGATGCTAGTGTGTCTTTGAGCGAACATCTGTAAGATTGCTGGAAGTGCTGAGAGCACCAATGAGATCAGAACTGTCGCGCAAGGGACGGGTTGCACAAAACCTCACACACGATGGTAGGCGGATCAAGGCACCAAAACAGGCACACAACCTTAAGAGTGTAACACCTGGGCAAAGGGTGAAGGAATTTCCGAACGAGTGTTTCACTCATGTTGGATCATCAAAGCATGCTTGTGGCAAGAGACGGCTTGATTCAAGGAGAGACGTGAGAGAGACATAGTCAGTTCCCTTGTTGTATACGAAGCAGAAACTCATTCCCGAGGTGAAACATTGCCAGATGCTCATAGGATCTATCGTGCGAAAGTGGCAATGACATTCCTACGTGCTGGTGTTCCAATGAACAAAATTGAGTGCTTTCGTCCCCTTTTGGAGGAACATGCATTCAGCCTCGGTGGGAGGAGGACAATCTCAGACCTGATCCCATTCATTCTCCAGAATGAACGGACAGTATTGAAACAGGAAATTGAAGGGTGAGATGTGTCAGTTGCCTTTGACGGACGTACACACTTGGGAGAGGCCATGGCAGTGGTATTGTGCTTTGTGGATAGTGAGTGGCAAATTCAGCAACGGCTAGTTCGCTTAATGCTATTGGCTAAGAGTTTGAAAGGAGAGGAGGTAGCACGTGAACTACCTGCACTACACTTGAGGTAAGACCAGAGAACCTCCTAGCTGCTATGAGGGATGGGGGCCGCAGTCAATGGTGCTGCTATGAGAACCGTCAAAGTCCTATACCCTAATGTTTTGGATGTATAGGATGTTGACAATGCTGGTGAAAACTTTCAGAAACCTGTTCTTGATGATTTCAGGCGCAGCTGGAGATCCCTTTTCTCCCATAGCCCCAAGGCTTGACTTTTGTGGAAGGCCTGCACAGGCCGTTCTATGCGTACATCCAGTGATACTAGGTGCACACTACTTGTAAAGCGGCTTGTCTCTTCTAATAGGAGAACACTTCAACAGTGGAATGCCTATGCCAGCAACTGTATGAAAGGGGCTCAACAATACTTCACAGAGAAGATAAATGGGGAGCCCAGTGGTTTGATGGAAGCATTCAAAGCTGCAAGGTTGTTCTGTCCACAAAAAGTTATGGAGATCAAGTCTACTGTGGACAGCCTTAGCCGTTTAGGGCCCATAGCGCCAAATGTTGTCATAATACTTTCAGCTTCATCATGTGACTTCTGGCAATCTCCTTGGGGATAGGTTCTGCGAAAGCAGAAAGGGCGGGACAGGGGGAGGTGGGTGGGTGCACCCGAGGGTGCAAACAGCATGGCCGTGTCTGGGCTCCGCGGTAGAAAGGTCTTGGTCGGCACTGGGAGGGTCATTTCCATCGTTTTTGGCATAAATGGGGTCAGAAAGTAGCCGTCTGGCTTTGTAGGGCCTCCATTTCCAGCATACATCGCACGTTTTTCAGCTACAGCGGGTTGCCATATCTCGGGAGGCTTGATTGCAAGTCTGTTAATTGGTGGGTGTGGTTAAGTCACATATACGCTTAGTATAGCTGAAATTACCTGCGTGAGCAGTTTCGAGCCCAGCCACGCCAGGGAAAGAGAAATTAGGGTACGTCGAAGTGTTCTATAGACTGAAAATGACCTAGAGAAGAAATTTGTGCCCTAAAGAGTTAAGGCAATTCCATTTTTGAACAAACCAGAACTGATTGGTGGTTTAAAGGAGCAGTTACCACAGTATCTTGCCAAAGCACAAGATGTATCTGATCCAGTAGACTGGTGGAAGAGACACAAAGCTGACTTGTCGAAATGGTCAGCTGCAGCCCACCAGATCCTACTAGTGAAGCCATCATCGGCAGCAGCAGAACGAGTCATCTCTATCCTGAGTCTTCTCTATCCTGAACAATTCGTTTGGTGATCAACCGCAGCTAACACTTGAGGACTACATAGAAGCATCCCAGCAGCTGCAATACAAGCAGCTGCAATATAATCATCCAGCGATACCTTTTGAATTTTGTGTACATGTGCATTTGACTCCGTTTCACACTTTACAATTGTACATGTACATCTCACAGTTTATACACGACATGAATGAGGATAGACAAAACTAGTGCACAATTCAATTTAACCTTCTGAGCATAATAATGGATCAAGCTTGTACATGTACTAGCCCATTGACTGCAACAATCCACTCATAGCTGCCCCAACGTCCAACATAGGACTTAGATTTCCAGAATAGGACCCAAACAAAAATACTACCATACTGCATAGTACAGTAATGTCAAAAGCTGTTGCTATAGTAACTGCACATCCCTGTAATAAGTCCAGCCATAGATTAGGGAGAACAGCTGTTGCTATACTAACTATCCAGCCCTGTAAGCAGAGTCAATTGTTGCTATAGTAACTGCACAGGCAGAGTCAAGCCATTGAATGTAATTAGCCTCCTTCCCAGGCCCATGCACACCGTTTTCGGTTACACAAAGAACGTAGAGGGCCTGGTATCTCTCCTCGCATGCGTGACATCTAGGATTGAAAGGACTTAATTGAACGAGGGCAAACTGTGGCTCAGAACAGCAAGAGGAGCTAAGGTATGAGATAACTTACCACACGTATCTAGCTAGCAGGAGCGCATGAGCCGCCAAAGGCGGCGAAGGAGCGTCAAGCTAGTATAGACATGTTGTAGTCCCTCACACCTTAATACCTTATATGGAAGACCTTTGAGCATACATACCTGAGCAGCAGACCTGTCAACCTTGGCCAGGTAAAAATCTGGGGAATTTAAAATTACCAGTAGCAAAAACCTGGAGATTGGTGTCCAAAACCTGGAGATCGCGTCCAACCATAGTAGGTGAACGTACCTTATCGCAGGGACCTTCTCATTATGTTAACAGAACAACATAATTGTATCAAATGTGTATTTGCTACATTCATTACAGAGACTCAAAATGCGACTATGTTAGGTCTTAGTTCCCTATTGTACATTGTTGTTGCCTTTTTAGATGTACTAAGCAGAGTTGAATCTGGACTCCACCTAAAACATGGTGTAGTAGATTTAGAAGATTCCGGCTGACTGCCTCCTTCTGTTGGTAATGCTTCATCGGACTGAGTCGAACGCTTCGCCATCGTAGCAGCCGCTGTACCCCCATCAATCTGGGCACGAGACCACGCTAGTTTCGTCCCCAGACCAACTTGAGCAAAGTCAGTCTGGGGACGAGACTAGGCTACATGTACTTGTACGTACGTATGCACGTACGTTGCATGATGCCTGAGCTAGCTAGGTCCGAGTCTAGTCGAGATGTGCTGGATTACCGGTTGCTTCTTACTTCCAAATTTTTATCCGCAGGTAAGCCGCTAGCCGTGAGAATTTGAAGCAAAACCGGGGGACCGGGGGAATGTGTGCCAAACCGGGGGTCTCACGGGCAAACCGTGAGAGTTGGCAGGTCTGGAGCAGCCATCAACAACTTTTGAACCCACTGATTGGTATGTTGACCGACCCCTTTCCCCCCAGCAAAATAACCCAAAATATGGTAGTACAACAACCAAGACCAGCTGAAGGTGGGGCCGGCAACCGAAAGATAAACGTTCAGATCGTACGAACCATATTGACTTGTGTCATACATCAAGTGCTTGCCATCTGTTTTACATGTGTATGTACATGCTCTCCCTTCGCCACATGGGCCAAGCAATCCCACTGGGTTACACACATCCTTGGTCTAGGACGCACGCTGACCTGTTGTGCAACAGCGTTGATCCCTCCCCTATCAGTGAGGTGCTGTACAACGTCTTGGTGTTCACCCACCTCCACCCCGTGCGCTGCTGCCAGCATCAGTGGAGTATATCCAGCCTAGGAGTGATACGTGAGAATAGCATATCAGTACACAAAACACAGAGAGTCTACTTACATGTAGCTAAGTTAGCTCACTAGAGACATGATTAGGAGGTTGGGATTATTTAGAACTTCATCGTAATTTTGCCTTACTGTAGGCGCTCTAATTATGCGTCGCTCAAAAAATAATCATTTTTGAAATGCAACGCAACAATAGAAATTCGGTCAGCCAAATGGCGACGAACTTCGACGCACGATTAGAAAACACCTCGCTAGGTACTAAAGTCAGACGAGTGTAGACAAGGCCATTGCATAGCGGTTGTGTTCATTCCTCGTTGTCGGACTGTCGCTGCCTTTTCTCCTACCTGGGGCGTCCGTATCCTGGGGCACAGAATACATAAGTGAGTTGCTGTCTCGTACCTTCACTGATGTCCCAGCCATATCGCAACTGTGTCTTTATACATCAACGTTCAAAGGCAGTGATGTGACGAGCCATCTTCGCCGTTCAACTGTACTGTGTGCGCTTCGAGCTAGCTGCCATGCTGCCGTTATAATCGCGTTATGCAAATTAGTCCCCAGAGTGCGATGCATTATTGGAAATTTATCGCTTTGATGACGCAGAATTAGAAAGGACGCATAATTAGAGCGCCTACGGTACCAGTAATATATACGTCATAGGAATACGTATCCATATCATGCCTCACGCGTGCCGAATTCGTACATGTGACCTGACCACGTGCTCACTGCAGTATCTACGATCTATGTGATGTACCTAATGTAGCCTCATTCCCAGGTCTTCTACACCTTCAGTTTTTTATCACTTGCAGTACGCTAAAACAGAGGGGGAAGGCCTTGGGAATCTTCGCACGTGATCCGCGGCACAGCTGATGTCACGGATTCTAGACGCAATGGCTTATTTACATTCCCATCCACAGCTACAGAGAAGCTAGAAAACTGAAGCAAAGAGGTAGTAGATTCTACCTGTAAAATATATCCAAGTTCGAAGCAAAACTGCTGAGGATAGATATGATACAAGGGTGAAACTCCAAATAGTGCCATCTTCTCGCTCCACGAGAAGATTGTGTCATAGCTGGGGATGAAGGACTTGGATCTCCTGTCACCTTCAAGAGTGCGTCCCCTCGCTTCAGCTCTTGACCACCCTGATCCAGCTGAAAGACACTCACTGCTCAACTCTGTCATAGACAGTCTTTATGGAAGGCATATTCTATTGCTCGATATGAGCTACTGTTCTGCTTATCAATGAACAGAAAAGTCTACATCAATGGAACCACTTCCTTTGAGGACGCCGACAGTGGTGAGTCCACTTCAAAACAAGGCATATGGAAGTTATGACCTGCTCTCTCCCTACCCCTCCATCCATCCTCCGTTCCTACCTCTCCCTCCCTCCCTCCCCCCTCCCTCCCTCCCTCCCTCCCTCCCTCCCTCCCTCCCTCCCTCCCCTTCCCTCCAGAAGGGGCCTTGGTCGTACTCTAGCAAAGGCAATGTGTCGTATGCACAGTTACTTCATCGGGAACGACACTTAGACGGAAGACTTGGTGCCCCAAATACAAGAGTGTGGAAGAGCATGCGGAGCAGTTTGAAGAGGAAGAGGACGAAGGCACACAAGAGGAGGGTGAAGATGATGAAGAGGATTTGCAGATGAAGAGGATTTGAAGATGGAGAACGAAGAGATACTAACAAGGGAATGAGGCCGAGATTGCGGAAGATATAGAAGAGGACTCTGAATAGGAAAACGTAGAAACAAAGGAAACTCGAAGGATAAAGAGACACACATGAGTGGACTATAGTTCTAAGGAACTAGCTGCAATCAAGAGGTAGGCATATTGTGAACGCCCATGGAATACATCTACGTAGGTGAGGCAAGGGCATTCCTTTCCCAACACCCCATGCAGAGGGACCAGAGGCTAGGACAAAGTTCGCCAGCTGGGTATCCCCAACAAATAGCAAGAGATTTGACTCACATACATCTACGGTCATATATATAGTTTGCTCATGATTATATATGTATGTATCCCTGCTTATCCTAATATCTACGTACGTACTTATACCCTCTAACCCATCCATTTATGCATCCCTGTAATCCACTGCTGATCCTCACTTGAGTGTAGCTACGTATTGATCACTACAGGTCCTTCAAATGAGGTGCACTACCCTGGAACACCAACTTAAACAACAGCAACATGAGAAAAAGCAAATGTAGCTTCTCTGCCAATCAAGACTAGCTGCATACTCTGGTATCTTGTAGTCAAGGTTGTGCCGACAAGTTAGACCAGGCAGCTCAGCAGGAGGTACAGGGAGGAGATACGGAGCACCCTGGCCTGGGTGACAGTTGCTGTGATAAGGCCGAAGCTCCTAAACTGACTCTTCAGACGCTCATCAAGAGAGACAACATTGAGAACTGTTAACTATGAAAAGGTCAACAAGACGGTGCTGCATATGTACAATGCAAATGAGGAGACATATTGACTTCAGTTTGAGCAGGAGTAGATGGGGCAGAGGAGTCGTACAGGGCATGGGTAGCCTCGTTCCGAGGCCTTCACCACCTTCAGGTTTTGATCTCTTGCAGTTTGCAAAAACAGCAAGCACTCAAAAACTGGAGGTGGTGAAGGATGGAAAAGAGGCTAGACCAGAATATGAGTGTGACATAGGTCATCATCATGGGAGTGCCTGGCAGTGTAGTTCAAGGAGCTAAAGCCCATTGATTGTAGTACGGAAGGGAAATTCCCTGGATGCGTCCCACAGCAACCACTAACTGATTATGAAATTAGAGCCAGTGTCCACCGTGAAGGGTCAAGGTTCAAGTCGTCAGGCTGTAGAAAGGACGGTAAAAGTGTATACCACGGCGGCATCTGAGTGGCAAGGGACAAAATATTAATAAGCTTGATATGGGTGTCATTCTGTTTTCCTGTCTTAGATCTGAGTCACAGACTACAGGGGATGGGAGAAGGTAGCCTTAAGGTTTCCGATGTCTTCAATGAGAAAGACCTGTGTGAAGTATTTAGCAGGCATACCACTGTTGCCATGGACAGTGGCAAGATTGTTTGTTCCTGGCGTGAGGTCATTAAATTTACCTGGAATTAGAAACCTTCACAACTTCCTTGCCCTTGATGCATAATCCTGGTCATATATTATGTAATGCAATAAGGAGAGTCAAGGTGACAAGCTATGCTGGTGCACTCGCATACACACTAACGAAGATTGATGAGTTGTGTGTTGCTCTACCAACTGTCACTCACTCATATCGTGCACTAAAGGGTTACGTAAAAAGTCCTCTGCTTTGCCATCCTATGCATTTGTGGAAGTACCTGACACTGCGTAGTCCATGAACTAAACACTGGCTGCACATCAGAGGGTTGGATTCTAGAAGTGAAAAGCTTCTGATGCAGAGATGTGATCCAACTGGTCTGCAAATGTGTCCGAATATTTGTGTCCGCAAATGTGTCCGAATATTTGTGCCCGAATATTTGTGTGTGGCTAGTTCTAGGGTGATAGTTTGTCAACTCTTATATCAAGCTCTCTCTCAGTTATTGATAGGACACACCTGGACAAACCTAGTGCTTCAATATCTCTCCAAGAACGTCTTGGTGTAAATATATTACACATGGCACAGTCATAATATAGTACGGATGGCAAGTTTCTACAAGTCCCTTGATACATGCACATTTGGTGGGCATTCCAATTAGCCCGAGACACATTCACAGTACAACCATGCTGGAACAATGCTTAGCAACGATGTCTGGACTTTCCCTGAGCCCAAAACATACACGTTGAATCTTCAGACTGAGAAAATGGGGAAATTAAATTGTTTGTGTACTGGATTGGCTGGGGAATTCAGAGAGTTGTCAAGCTTGATTTATGGTTTGATGTTGGTCATTGTCCTGATTCATGCAAGATTTGCTTTGGAAACACGGATGACATGAAGGTTGAGGTGCAACATGTGCAGAATAATGGGAAAGGTTTGCAGGAAAAGGGTAAGGGATGTGGACCTGAACCTTTGGGAAAACCTTGTGGTGTGAAGGTTTGTAGGTAAAGGGTGAGGTATGTGGACCTGAACATGCTTTCATTCTCCTTATTGTCTGCACACACTAGAGACAGCATGCTTGAGAAATTCAAGGCTGAATAGTCTCCTAATACATACACCAGGATTTCGTGTGTTATGTTCTAGTCACTAGACTGTATGCAGTGCGACACTTGTGAGTGTCACTGAGAATTAGATCTTTGTTCATTAACATCCAGAACAGTTGCAAACAGTGAGAAACACCACAGAGTTTACACAACAACACCACAGATAAGGCCACCTCACAGATGTGTGTAGGCACATGTTGAGATGTAAGAGGTACACTAAGCACAATACAAACATTTGGTTCTGTTTTGCAATCACTGATGTGATCTTAAGGTCCCTATACATTAATTGCGAGTACTAACAAAATTTTGGGCATAATCAGATTTGCGGGTATTAAATTTAGCATTTCAACTACCAGAGCTGATAGAAATTCTTGTTCTATGGATTTCTCGGAGTAAGAGGTAAGCTTAATCTTGCGTAGCCAGACTCGTGTGCAACAGACTGGATACGTGAGGCTATGGGAGGCACTAGTGCACAGATAGGATGCCTCAAGTCTTGCTCTCACCTCATGGACAGCATGCTACTCCCACAGCTGGCCTCCTTCCTTAGGCCGCTTCAAGGCAACTAGCTTACGGCTCACTCCTGATAAGCACATGTATGCGACATCACATGCTGCCACAACTATTGTTTGCGGGTTCAAAACAATTACTTTGCGATTTCACAAATTTGTTATATTGGCACCACAAATAATAGTGACCTCAAGGTGTTCACGACTCAAGAGGGGCTCCATTGCTTTAGAGATAAAGCAGCTCATAGGCTTGCAGATCATGTATCCTATACTCAATGTGATCTCCAAACTGAAGACGTACTTACCATAGAGAATAACTCCAACTGACCACAAGTCCACTTTGGCATCATACTGTTCTCCGAGTAAACTTCAGGGGCCTGTTAGTATTTAAATATACAGAACCAACATAATATTACATGTACCTGGGTTCCCAATTATGGGGATGTTCCTTCAATCAGAGACAGTTGGTCATTGCTGCATGAGCACTACGTATATATACAATCCATAATCTCCTGCTAAATACGGTCCCCATTTTGCACACTACTATGAGTCTGAAGTGGGGAGGGGCGTTTAATGGAATATTCGCTTAGTTTTGACTGTATATGCCCCCACAAACACGAGGATGCAGTAAGATTAAAAAAAAGACTTTGCTGTAGCTATCGGCCATGGTGAAAACCCGCACCGGACCGGACCGGCAATAATTATCGTACAGCGACTTAGCGCTAGCTAAACGACTTGGATGTTTTGTCAACTTTACATGTAGCATTTGCAGACAACTGCTGGAGGAGTTTCGTGGGACCCGAAGAGCTTCAGCAAAGGTACTGTTTGTATTGCTACTGCATTTGTAGTTAGCGTTGCATTTATGTCAAGCTTATAGCTAGCAGAGCAAAGGGCGAGTCTCACAGACAGTAGAATAACTAGTACTTGATGCTTTTGCACTATAGATTACTTACACTCGCTTGGCTCAGCTCTCTGACTTACCTAGCACCGTGAAACGCCAACAAATGCCTGGTTGCCTCCTTCAAGTCACCCTCGAGTTCAGGGGCCGTCGCTACCGGCAGACTTGGACCCACGCGGCTACCTCGCTAACGCTTCGTGGCTTCAAAATACTGTGCAAATCAGCCAACTCGCGAGACTAAACTGTTCTCTGACTTCCCTGCACGAGGCAATGCCGCAACGGCTACTCGCAATGGCTATTTTATGATCCAAGTAAGCTATTTTCTCTACACGTGGAGACACTAATTACTACTTCCAGTCGGTCCAGTCCGGTCCGGGTTTTCACCACGGCCGTAGCTATCTGGACAAACAGCAACAACATTGGTCATGTACCACAAGACATTTACAGGTTGCTTGTCAAAATGCAGAGTCCACTTATTTCTCACACTTACAGTGCTGAGCTGCAGTTAGACAAATCGAATTAGTGGTTAGCTATGGTAAGTGACTCTGCACTTGGCACTTTTCACCTGACAAGCAACCTGAAAACCTCTGTACTAAGTCAGTTGATACTACTAACTGAAGATTGGCAGTGAGATGACTTGTGAAGACTGTGTAGTTCGTGAAGACTGTGTAGTTCCGACATGTGTCTACGTCTTCAAGGGGGTAACACTGTGACAGGCTTATTAAACCATCCCCTAGCTACATAAAAGCTTAGCTGTAACAAATTAGTAAACTAGGAACGTTGTGTAAGAGCAACCATTTGCATACTGTGTACTCACCATATAGAGTGGAGACCCTCAGCACGATCATCAGCACTCATATGCTGGGCCATGCCAAAGTCTGAGTGAGGAAAAAGAGCAGCAAATGTTGTATCTGTTTAGCACATCTGTTAGTGGGCATGCGCAGCTGCTGTTATTGTGTTTAGGTGCTCAGATTCCTCTCCAAGTTGGCTGCCATGTATTACTGATGAACCAAACTTGAAAGAACTTTGAATGGCACATTTTCATAAGTCTAAAATAGAGCCCACCCAAAAAATTATGAGGGGGCTGGCAATATGATTAGAAGGTCCGGATGGTAATGGTCCAAACTGGAGAGTTGCCAGTCTTAGGCAGTTAGACTATCATCATCAGATTCACTACTCACATCTGGGCTATCACAGGCACAACGAGGAAGGTTACAACAGTCAACTGAGAGAGAAGCTCCAGCTCAGCATGCAGACACATATCTCTGCATGTACCAATTGAATAAACTTGGGGCCAACATTATTATGGGGGGGAGCATGGCCCATCTGCCCCACTGACAGGTACGTAACTAACCTGCACATGTATACACAGCCCAGGCAGTATATGTTTTCGCAAGTCAAAAAAACATATTCATCAGTGTATACAAAGCAGTAAAACCAAAGACAAGCTCAACAACCATCATAAAGGAAAAGGCGGGAAAAGGGCAGCAAAAGCCAGGAAATGAAGAAATGCAGGCACTTACATAATTATTAATTACGTATGAATTGATTGATGTAAACCTTCATGATTTGTACTGCAAGTTCAGATGTATGAGAATCGACGCTGCAAATAGACATTATCTGGTGAAGGCTGGTCACCGTCTGTCAACAGCACGTCTGTCGACAGGTCAGTGCCTTCTACAGTCATGGTGTAGCTCTGGCACTGCGTACCGTAGCAACTCATGTCGGCAGTACCGTAGTGTACGTATCAAGCGCCCACCACGTATCAAGCACCCACCCCCTTCTTCACACGAAAGTTACTGCACAGGGTCCAAAAGCAGTGTAGTAAGGGCCCACCGGATACTACATGCCTAAGTAGTCTGAGTACGCATCTAGCGCCCACCCCCTTGTTCATTTTACGGTAAGTGTGTGAATTGGGTCTGGGGGGTCTGTCCCCAGGAAAATTCCGAATTTGACATTACCTGAAATCGTTTCTGCATGCAATCTTGGGAAGAAACTTACCTCCACTCCTAGCCAGTGTGTCTCACTGTCTCAATGCCCTCAAGCGCTGTTCGGGGAAGTGCAACTAAGCCATGACTCCACATGACTGGTTACTACGTCGACAGCTGCTGGGGTCTCAGGATTGACTTGGCCATTTTAATACTACCTAGCTGCTACTGGGAGGGCGGGCATTTTGACCGTCAGGCAGGGCCTGTGCCCTGCTAGGCCCTGCCGTAGATACGCCACTGCTCCCTCCCACCTACGTATGACAACCTTCTGAAGAGCTCCTAACCAGTAATTTATGACCCATTATAGACCTCCAACATGATTGGCTAGTAAGCTCTCTTCAGTCATGTGATAGTAATAATATTTTGCAAGTGGGGCAATTCCGCAAATGCACGCTGCTGGAACGCAGGTACGCTCAGGTACAAGTCAAAGTTCTGTGGGACATCTGACAGTTATCTTTGCCTTGTCTGGGTGAACAGTGAGATACAATATAACGTTTTGTGAGCTACCACTCGAGATTGAATCTGGGGACTATCTGTCAGGGCTTTGCTAGAAAATACAGAATTACCCGATGGCATGGATCCGCATCGTTTGCACCAAGGGGAAGGGTCCGAAGGGCTGACATAGTACGTAGCTGTACATTAGTAATATACTAACCCCATAGTCTATAAGCTTGTACCTAGATCCTTCTCTAGAGAGTCTGGGACAGACCACAGAAGCCTACTGGAAATGATAAGCGGACTGTCAACGCCCACTACTAGCCTACGTTTGGCAATGAGGTTGAACATGGACTAGCGCCTTACAAGGGGGTGACACTCCCATTGATGCCATAGTCAGAGCTGCGACCGGGGTCAAGAAATCTTGACCGTCCTTTTTGCTGCTTGACCACTTGACCGCATCACAAAACGACTCTTGACCGTTTGACTGTGCTGCATTTCAGCCGTTGACCGCTTGACCGCCAATAGCATACGGAAGAATGCATAGCGACTCCACCCCTTCGTTAGTATACGGGGTCAAGATTCACTGATGTTTAAGTTTCAGAACTATTTCAGATACAGTATCAATTCAGAACATATTCAGTGCCAGCATTTCAGAAGGTAGTCAGATACCGACGAGTGTTAAAAATCACTTAGATGGTTTTCAGGTGTAGTCTCCGATATACAGAGCATTTTCAGAAGATGTTATTCAGACAATTTTCAGAAACAGTCTTATATTCAGATCATTTTCAGATGAACCTGACTGCAAAGTTCAGATGGTTTTCAGTTATTCACGTAATTTCAGATGTACTATGCTAGCACATCTGCCAAAAACTGCAATTTTTTCAGAAGTTTCTCATGGCACTCAATGGTATTCAGTGTGTTTTTGGATGCAATTCAGAAGAAAAGCCTCCCATAGTGCTATGGTGCCTATGGGAGTGTCACCCTCTTGCCATAGAATGGGCAATAAGCATACGTCCTGTTCATGACCCATACCCTGGTCCCCTGGACACAATTTCTCCCCTTGGACAAAGGTAAGGGAAATTCCTGTCCCTGTTGGACAGCCAAGTGACTCCCCTTTCTGACACCGAGTAAACAACGCTGCCAACCTTCTTGAAGGCTTTGTAGACTGTGGCATAGGTACCCGAGCCCAGCCTCTCCGTAAGCACAATTCTGGGACAGCAGACCTGAACCGAACGCTGGAAGACACACTAGGATCCATCATCACTTCAGTTCGACATGCACACTCGTACTCAGCAATCACGCACGCATCAAAACAGGGAATTCCCCTGGAAAGGTCCGTGCAGAAGCTGTGGTCTCGTTCCCATGCAGCCCAGTCTGCATGGGAACGAGACTACGCTGGAGCCCCACCTCCATGATTGTATCTCAACCCATGCGCCCTACCCACCATAGACATTTCGAAGTCTATGCTCCCACTCCGTTGATTTCCTTGCATGTAATTGACTCCAAGGAAATTAATGCTGTTCCATGCAAATTAAATTTAAGGCAAATAGGAACGATCGAGGCGGAGGTTGTCCGTGACATGCAGTATACTGTTGGTGGTGCAACTACTGACAGAACATGAAACTGCCACACAGAATTATAATTTAAATTTGCAGACCATGCATGCAAACTAGCTCTGCGTTCTGTACTGATAGCCATTTCACTATTTGTACACACATTCCCAATTCTGGTAAATTATGGGATTGAGCATGTCTTACGGTCAAATCATTGAGGCACACCAAAGTCCCAGGATTGAATCTCTTCATGGGATCGATCGATGATCAGTCTCAGACCTATACACCTTTTGCTGAGTGCTGGTAATATCTATGATTTTATATACAGTACCAATATTAATACGTGGGCATGTAATCAATACAAAAATGCTATAATCTTTAATGACAAGTGACTGTACTCTTGCAGACCACACCCCTTCCCTTCCAGCTGCATGGTCCACAAGACCACTACTGTAACATGTTCAGTTCATTATTCATCTGATAACCCAGGAACGTATGCCGCATCTCCAATGCAGGTTTTCATGCAAAGCCCTCGGCAATGACATCATCACTGAACTTGCTTGAGTTACCATTAATGGCATTGCTCAAACTTGTTTTTCTGGAAGAGCGAAGGGAAAAGTAAGCCGAACCACCCTTCAATGGAAAATCTTTAGTGGGATTTCAACATAGGACAGAGCCTGAGCTGTGCACTGGAGACACTCACTCTACCAGTACACCACTGCGCACCCGTCAAGTCGAACCACAAAGCATAATGCACGCTGACTGCATGGTATTCTTGAATGACATTGTATAAAAGTGAAATTCACACACTGCAACAACTTCACATGGTGCAATTTTGCCATACAAAAGTTGATGGAATTCACACGAAACCATTTCAATAACACAAAAGCCTGAAATAGGTAATCATCACTACAGTGTCATGTGCTTGGGTGTAGGTCTGTGGAGGGAAGAAAGATAGTTGCACTCTACCAATCACACACTGCTTTGTTTAGCATCTACTTCATGTTTGGCATTAGTCGATCAAGCTAGACCAATTTTCTCTCACTCAAGAAGTTTGGGGTGGGGCGTAGGGAAAAGCGAGACCTTCTCTCGCCCTCCCTTAAGCCTTGACCCAAACTTCCCAAGTGAGAGAAATTTGGTCTAGCTCGATAGATTAGTTTGGCGTATCCCTAGCTTAGTCTCGTGCCCAGACCCCACCCCCCGGGGAGAGGGTCTAGTTACACAAGCCCGAATTCTTGGGCTTGGCGGAAGTTCCGAAGCCTTGTAATTGTAGGTGCAAAAAAGGTAAATGAAACATGAATCTCATCATCGCACACAGTACGGCCAAATTATGGCTGAAAGTCGTGCATGTATTCACTGCGGCATCTGCGAGACAAAATAATACTTGTAGCAGTGAAACAGCGCAGAAAGCTCAACCCGTGCAAACTTACAAACGAAGCTGTTCGGAGATTCGTTGGCCAGTTCATGGATCCTTCTTTCAAGAGAAAACTGCCCGATGCCGAGTAGTATGTGTGCCAGAAAGACTTCCAACAGATCGTAGGTATCCAAAAGCTGACGGTAAGGCAGCATAGCACAGATACTTTCCACTCCCGGTAGGAAGACAGGAAAACATCACTTCCAACAAAAAATGCTCACAGAATGTGTTTTTGTTCCTCCGTGGGTTCATCGTAGCCTAATGCCTGTACTCCAAACAACACTGCTGTTTTTACCACTTCAACAGGGAACCTTTCGCGAAGACGCTTGACACACACCGTTTGGCTGAGACTCTATTATTGCTGATGACTACATTCCTCCGCTACCAAATTATTCTAATAAATGCTGCTTTGCAATTTCATTGGCCGCTTTCAAATTCTGAAGCGAGCCCAAGGATTAGGACTTGTGTAACCAGACCCTCTTTCTCGCACGTGCGAGGAGGGTCTTGGCACGAGACTATCCCTAGCTTTCTGCAGACTTCCTATTATCTCAATGGTTTATCTTTCTGGTTCATCTACTCCAGTATGATTCATCTACTCTACTGATTATCATGCAATTACAATACAATGGGTTGGCCTAGGGTTCGGTTAGAGTTAGCCTATTCCAAGGCCTCCACTCTGTAGTATGCAAAAATGGAGGAAGGGAGGCTTGGCAGATCTGGTCTCATGCATACTGTGGATCTGGTAGAGTGATGGTGGAGACATGGGGGTGGTGGCTAGCCATAATATTTCATGTCGACCCGTCCCTGAACAAATGCAATGAAATCCAGCCCTCGTATGAATATTACAAGAAAGGGGCTCAAGATCCTTTGTCAGGCACCACCCACCACGTGTCAACTCTCAGCCTACCTGACATACATACGTACATATTCTAAGTGGTCAAAGACTGAAGGTGGGAATGGCATGGGAGTGAGGATAGACAAAACTAGTATACACAGGCAAAATTCCTTCTGAGCATAACAGTGGATCAAGCTCGTACATCCATGCATATCTCACCTGCTATCGTTTTGACTTGAGGTGCTTGTGTATTAGCGCAGATATCTCGTTATGGCCTGCTTCACGGGCAATGTCACGTGCTGTACATCCATCCTGCGGAGGAAGAGAAGAGAACAGTTTTGGATTACAATACTAAATGCAATGTTCACACAACTCAGAAAGATCTCTTAAATTGTTGATCAAAGTACATTGGTGTCACATGCGCACACGTGGATCATGATTAACCATACACACATATCATAAGCATGTGCACGCGTACCACATGTCAAGTACACATGTACGTACATTGGTGCAGTGACTTTCCAGCAAGGATCTTGCTGTGCACGAGGGTCTAGTAAAGCAGGTACATCTGTTTCTGTAATCTCCCTAATACCTCATCGCCCTTTTGTCCTCTCCATATTTCTTGCAACTGAGTCACTTCTCCTACTCCTTAGCAATGTGTGATTTCCCATCGCTTAGTCATCACAGATGCAAATGTTTATTCGTCAGAGGGTTTTAGAATGCAGGCCAAGAGTTTTGATGCTAGGGAACATGTAAAGCAACTCCTGACTACTACAGATACATATTGTGAATATGGCTCAACAAAGAAGAGGGAGTACGCCCAACGTGTTCGTCATGTGGTGGATAGAGTTTTCACACCCCTCGTCTTTCAACACAAGATTGGCAGATGGAATCTTCAGGAAATAACAAAAACACTACTCGGTCGTCATGGTGTGGTTTCCTTGTCGCCTATCCGTTGCAATCCTCTGCTCTGCCATCCTATGCATTTGTGGAAGTACCTGACACTGCGCAGTCCATGAACTAAACACTAGCTGCACATCAGAAGGTTGAAGTGAAAAGCTTCTGACGCAGAGATGTGGCTACTGAAGATCTAACCGGACGGTGAATGTTTCCGTATCTTTGTGTGTGGTTCTTTGTCTGTGACTATATGTCGCAGCGTGTATGTATTGTGCATCAGAACGCTACTCATTATTCCAGTCCTAGTTCTAGGGTGATAGTTTGCCGACTCTTATATCAAACTCGCTCTCAATAACCAACTGTTATTGATAGGTCCCACCTGGACAAACCTAGTGCTTCAATATCTCTCTGAGAACGTCTCGGTGTAAATATATTACACATGGCACACATGGCACAGTAGTATGGATGGCAAGTTTCTACAAGTCCCTTGATACATGCACATTTGGTGGACATTCCAATTACCCCCGAGACACGTTCACAGCACAACCATGCTGGAACAATGCTTAGCAACGATGTCTGGACTTTCCCTGAGCCCAAAACATACATGTTAAATCTTCAGACTGAGAAACTGGGGAACTTAACTCTTCGCACGCATATGCACTTATGAATAATTAATGAGTTAGAAATACCAAAATGGAAGATAAAAAAAAAAGTGTTCCTCGTTGTGGATTTGAACCGCCAATCTCCGCATTACCATGGCGAGCACACCGCCGACTACACCACATCGCTATACTGTCTTTAACGCGTACAGGTGTTTAAGCCCCATTGACGTCTATAGACGTCATTTAGACCCTATGCACTCATAGGGCTTCCCGTCAGTCCAAAAAGAGACCAAAAAGTCTTCAGAGGGCCTAGGGAAAATTTTGAGGGATGAACCCAAAACTTTGGTCAGATTTCAGCATGCCCTCCCCACTAAATGAAAGGGGGGTTTCGAAAGGGGGGGGCGGGGGTTTAGACAGTACCTTCAGAGCACATTCGGTCCGGGGCGCAGCTGTGTCTGCAGCTCGTCTACATGGAATGGAATGTCGCATGTCATGGGCGTTTTTTTGATTTTAATGAGATTCATTGGCCCGAGGATTTTTGATATTCATAGACCCCACTCAGGGCCTCAAGAAAACATGCAAATTGGTGGTGTAAGGTATGCCACCAGTCAGATCTGGCCCAAGTTTAGGGAAATGCCGGGCGAAAATCTGGCTGACATCCACCTTTGACCTCCGATTGCTGGCCTTGTGGGGGGTCATGAATATCATTAACGGTATTGCCAGAGGGATCTCTCCATGTGTGCGGGCCCCACCAAGTTTGGCCGCTGAGGAGCGAATGCTGTGGGAGAGGAATACCTACGAAAGTGGTGTGCGCTGAATGTGTTGTCTTGGTGGGAAGAATTCGGTGGTTCAAGGGTTTTAAAAGCTAACCGTTCAAAGTCGCCGTAGGGCCAGTATACTGGCCCGCCGCGGGCAAAGAGTTAACTTGTTTGCGTACTGGATTGGCTGGGGAAGAGAGTTGTCAAGCTTGATTTATGGTTTGATGGTGGTCATTGTACTACTTCGTGCAAGATTTGCTTTGGAAACACGATGACATGAAGGTTGAGGTGCAACATGTGCAGAGTAATGGGAAACCTTGTGGTGTGAAGGTTCGTAGGTAAAGGGTGGACCTGAACATGCTTTCATTCTCCTTATTGTCTACACACACTAGAGACAGCATGTTTGAGCAAATCAAGGCTGAAGAGTCTCCTAATACACAAGGATTTTGTGTGTTATGTCCTAGTCGCTGAACTTTACACAGTGCGACACTTGCCAGTGTCACTGAGAATTATTCAGTTCTTCAAGACTTACGTATGTACAAAAGACAGAAATGAAAGCTACGATACTTGGTGTTGAAGCTCAAATAAAGACCTTTAGATATGTAATGGTGGGTGAAACAGGAATTTGAGTACGACACTCACGCACCAGCACCTCTCAATGGCAGAAGGACTGTGTGTTGCACCACTGTGAAAACACTTGAATGCATATGAACAGATGAGTGCTGTGACTTGTCTGGTGCAAACATTTGAAAATGTAACAGTATAATGATATAGATTCCCAGGAGGAGGAGAAAGACGCCTTGATGGTATGAAGTTGGTGAATCCTTTGTTAATTTCGAGGGGCGACCGCACTCCTGGTAGCCGCGGGTAAACGGTAGCACAAGCTAAGTGTGACAGTTTGTTCCAATTATCACACATCACGTGAGTACCACGATAGATATATATATAGGGAATAGGGAAGATCAGAAATTGTATAGAGTAGTCTCAAGTACCATTCATAGCCGCGTTGCACGTAGCGCGAGCACAAGCTATTGCAATATGCGCAATACGTTCCAATTAACGCACTTGCCATGTGGCACCCACGCTCAGTCGATCGCGAGCAATGGCGACAAAAAGGAAGACAAGACATTATTACAGCACTCGCAACTTCCCCAGCACGGTGTGTTTCAGCATGTGAGCGTCAGTGAACGACAGCGATTACGGCTGTGTGGTCAGGATCTTTGTGGGGCCTTCGTAAGACTGTACTGGCAACCAACGTCGAAGAGAGAAATCGAGCAATGGCGTCCGACGGCACAACAAAAGCGCTTGTATCTCCACCACCATGGTGAGTTTCAGCACCAAAATTGTACGGTTGGGACAGTGCATGATAGCGATCATGAAGGTGTAGTCAGAATCTTCGTACGCCATTCCTATCACTCGAATGAGTTATTTACATTAATTACATTATTTACGTGGCACAATTTTTCCTATACCAGGAGTGTAATCATGGAACTACTAAGTCCTACACTATCAACAACAGAACTTTGAGGCTCTAGACTTCATTGTAAATTTCAGGGTTCGACCTAGTCTAGCCTCCTCTCCCTCCCGGAATTGATGTAACGGAAACGCAGAAGGGAGAGGAGGGTCTAGCAGAACTTGCATGAAATTGGTTTCGAACTGACCAATCAGCTTGCACTTTCGAAAATCCTGCAAGCGATTACATCATAACTCTGCGGTTTTGCACGAGAAAATATTGGCCATTACGGCGTTCGTTGAGCAAGCTACTGTACGAGGACACGGTTAAACCAGAAGATATTGAAGACGCGCTCGGGTACGGAGCAAGGAGCTTGGACTACTGGGAGCTGAAAGCGGAACAAAAGAGAGCAATTCAATCCAAGCGTCCTTGCTGGTAGAGTCAATGAGCTGTCTCAGCATGGACTCCGTGTTCTGAACTCCACCCGCTGCCGAGCAGGCGCTCTGGTAGTGCGCTAACTGCTTTGTCAGCTGCTGCTTTAGTTGGCAAGGTCACTGTGTAGCATATCTGCAAGCTGCAGTTTCTCTGCATAATATTGGGCAATCCCGTTGGCGACACTTCCTACCACAATCTCCAACTGTTGTCCCAGCTCCATGCTACACAGTTCTCGCCGGCTTTCAGCTTCCTTGCTCACAGTTTTTCCGCACATACAACTGTAGATTACCTATGATACAACTCACGGGGCCACAGTTACCAAATTGCCAGACGCAATGCCACTTTAGTTGGTTGGTTGTTTCTCCCCTCAGGCAAAAAAGTACTCGGAGTGGCAATTTGGTACTTGCAGTGATTCTAGCCTTTTATGCCGTCAAAACCGCCTCCCTATCCCCCTCTAGGCCCTCTCGCTACCTCAAATTCAGGTCTGCGCACGGGCGCTGCACCACAGGCGTCCTCTTCGGGTGGACGCGGGCGCCCGCAGCCCACTCACTGCCTGTACCTTCAAGTGATTCGACCCAGCCAAGTGTTTTCTGACGTGATATACGCTCAGTGATGAGAGATCTGCCCCGTAGGAGGACGCGCTTCTTCCACGGCCTCGGATCGCCAACGCGCTCGTCAACCTTCATTGCACGTGTCCATTACTCGTGCACCTCCGTATATCTTATTTCTTGGACCGTATACCTCCGTATACTACGCACACGTCTTTATGATGTCATGGTTGGTTGTTGGTTCGCAGGTCAAGGCAAAAAGGGGGATTGCGTCGGCAAAAAAGTGAACGGTGGCCCCGTGATACAACTAGCCCTTCTGCTTAGTTATGTTGTTCACAATCAATTAGAAATCGTTAACACAATTAGTACTGTCTACGGAGCATTATGGCTTCATTACATCATGCAACAAGAAACCGTGCAGGTTCTGCTAGACCCTCCTCTCCCTTCCGCGTTTCCTTTACTTCATTTCAGGGAGGGAGAGGAGGGTCTAGCAGCTAGACACGGTTTGACCAGCCAGGGTACGCTATATACACAAGGCTTCCAGATCTGCTCCTCAAAGCAGCAACAGGGGTTTCATAGGAGTTTGATTTGCACTATGAAATGAACTTGCGTATGTGGTAAGGATCTCAATAAACTCACACCTAGCCTCGTTCACAGGCCTTCCAGACCTCCAGCTTTTGATCACTTCCAGTATACTGGAAGCGATCAAAAGCTGGAGGCGTGGAAGGCCTGGGAACGAAGCTACTCACACCTACAAATGCTGTTACAGTCGTCTACCCTTTCGTAGGGTATTGTCAGTGCCAGCCATATTCCAACAAACAGCAAATCCTCATGTGTGTATCTCTACTTGGAGGACATATTTTTGACAGGTGAATTAGAATCAGATCACCTGAAGCATGCCAAGTGTGCTTTCCTGCTCCCTACAGTGCCTGCTTCATACGTACAATGGAGTACCAGGGCAACAACATTCCAGATCAACCTTTCTATCCCACTTATCTGATCTCGAACTTTGCAGCACACTACGCAGAATATCACAGCTGTTGGTTTGCGACTTACAAAGGAAAATGTGCATCTCATAAGGAGGGCATACGATATTTGTCTCTAGCAACGAAGAGAAGTGAAGTCTAAGAGGAAGCCTGACAAACGGCATTACTAGGTGTGCCCTTTACAAGGTTGCAAGTCGAAGCCGCAAAAGAGGCTAGATGGCCACCTGAAGCACATGCACCCAGACCTCTCAGTAAAGGGGATCGATCCTGGGTCCGCTTCTCTTCACCATCTATGTTAATGACTTGCCCAAATTAGTTGAGCAATGCCAAGAAGGTTATGGAGGTAGCAGTAGCAATGAAAACAGGTGCATCAAATGCGTGGATGCTACAGGGTTCAATGCAACTATCACTGGTGTCAGACGTACACATGGGAGACGTACACAAAGTGCTGTCTACTGGCAAACTGCCTACAGCTGCTGTAGCGTGCTACCACTGTGGGAAGAGCTAAAAATGCTCCAGATGTTTAATATACAGGGTCCAGTCCTCCTTGCCTTCAATTCAAACTGGGTCTGCTCTGCTGCACTCAACTCTCAACACCTCCTAATCTGGTAATTTCCAGGAAGCGTCTCACCCCCCACTGTGGAATTCTTTGAATCCTGCCATTGTCTCTGCCCCCACTGGTTTTAGTTTTAATCATCGACTCAAACAGTCCACAACTGTATTCAAATAGTTTATGCACCAAAATGCAAAAATAGTGCAGTAAGGAAGCATACAGGAGAAACTTGGAAGTCTATCTGAAGGAACATCAGGCCACCAACAGACAGGCATGTGCATGTGACACAAGTGTACATGACCCATGCATGCGACACGACACCTACAAGGTACATGTGCTCAGTGTTTCCCGAAAGGGGGTGTACCAGGGTGCTCGCTCCCCCCACCTCCCTTTTCCTGGCCAATATTTGGAATGCATGTAGTTGCTTATCTGGTCATAATTTTGGCTCTTCCCCCCTCCTTTTCCTGTCAGCTTTGGGGGAACACTGAGAATGCTACAATTCAATGTGTCAGGATGTCTTTGTAGATCCAGCATTCAGAAAGCCTCTAAAATGATAGCTCACATTGTCCTTTAAGTTCACGTCACAGGTTGGAAGAGCAAGTAGTTTCTTCACAGTTTGTATGTGTCCATTCTGACACGCGAACATGAGTGCAGTTGACCCATCCTGGTGGGAGAAAACGCAGGTCACTTCAATCAACATCAACAATCCAAGGGGTGCCTATCCCATTCCGTCAGAACACTCATGGCAAAGTAATGTCTCTGTGTAATGTAAATCACTCTCTCAAGGCATGCAAAGATTTTGACATGACCACTTGCACAGAAACTAACCGTGGACGAGCATTACTTATTGTCTTCCCGTAGGCAAATGGTTTGCTCACGTATGGAACTACACACTGCAAATACAAGCTGTTGGTTGCAATTACATTATGCTGACGGTATGCATGACATGAGAGTACGAGACCCCAAGAGGCATCATTCCGAGAGTAAGCTTGCTCAACTGGTTTCTCTAACGGGAGTGCACTAGCCATTCACTCTCCACTACAAAGGCAACATACGTACGTAGGTAGCTGCAACCACCGTTAAGCATTGCCACATACGTAGTGCTAGCTTAAATCTGAGCATAATTACCCTGTGTGCATGCGCGCAACAGGGGTAGAATGATCGGTTTTTCCGTCTGTCAGTCTGTCCAAGCAGTTTGAGCGGTGAAGGCCTTGTTGAAGGCTTAGTTCAGAACAGAAGAGTCAGAATTCAGAAAATACTAGAACTCACAGACCAGAGATCCACTCAAGAGGCTGAGAAAATTTGCGTGAAAGTCGACAATTTGGCCTGTTCTAATTTATACAACTTGACCATACCCTGTTTCTAACATTACTGCTACAACTAATGGTATCTCATTCTGCATAGCGCACGCATGCATTCTGTATTAAAAATCGGTAGGCCTATAGCTATCTCATCGTGTATGCTGTGTATTAAAAATCGGCAGTACGCCATAATAAAAGTAGAGCACGGGTACGTGCTCTGCTGAGCACCTCTAGTTATGATAGGAGTCTCTTAGAATAAGAGATATCCAATCATGATATGAGCATAATGGACCTAACAAACTACATGTACGAAAACAGGCTGCAGTCGTAAATGATATAGCTAAAATGAGGAGCATTCACTGCTCAGGTCAGTTACTGGCTGCAATCAAGGCTCCTCCCTTTGTTATGGTAGCAAGTATAGTAACACATGACCAGATTGACCTCTACAAACCATAGCACCTGTCTATTTTTTTGAAAACAGGATGCTATGTCACCAAAACAACAGAGCATAATAGATCAATCACTTAAGCAAAATACCTAGGATCGAAGTGAGAACAGCATAAAAGGCAAAGATCAGAGAATACTGCTAATCAACATAATTATACTGCAGAGCAACCAGGATGCTTCTACCTTCCGGGTACCTGTAAAAGCCGGAACGCGGAATGGAAGTAAAATGCGCTTTTATCACCGTACGCGCAGGGCGTCTTTATTCACCGGACTGGACTCACCCAAAAATCTGTAAGATGCCTTTTTCAGTGTAGGACAGAAGCTAAGCATACTTATTTATTCACTAAAGTTGCTTGCATAGCCTGCTTTCGTGTCTTCCCTCGAGGCGGTAGAGGTCAAAGGTCACGTGCATATTTAATGAGCTCCAGCAAAATGCGATTCAGTCAGTTGTGGATGATAGAGGAGTATTATTTTCTGTTTTCTATGCTTCAGCAAAAGGCTGGAGTTCGATGTCTGCGGTAAATAAATGCTCTTTTCATTGAAGCTTATTAAATATGCACGTGACCTTTGACCTCTACCGACTCGAGGGAAGACACAAAAGCAGGCTATGCAATCAACTTTAGAAGTATGCTTAGCTTCTGTCCTACACTGAAAAAGGCATCTTACAGATTTTTGGGTGAGTCCAGTCCAGTCCACCAGTCCAGTGAATAAAGACGCCCTGCGCGTACGGTGATGGTAGCGCGCGGCCCGCATTTTACATCCGTTCCGCGTTCCGGCTTTCACAGGTACCCCTACCTTCCAACACCTGTTCATGATAACAGAGGTCAGATTTGTCCATCACCAGATAATTGTATTTCACACCTTATCTCTGATGTTCACATCTGCACCCGCCTCTATGAAGATGGTAGTCAGCTCCAGCGCACCACTGCTGACTGCTAGCATCAGCGCTGTTTGCTTATCCTGCAGACAGTTTTGTTCAGTGTGTAACTGCACATACTGAAGTTACATAACTGTAACAGTGAAGTAAAATCACAATGGGGATACGAATCACTTCACAGTTACTGGAGAGCTAGGAACTAATTGATTTCCAAACATACATGTAATAACCCTTTGATTGCAACAATCCACTCATAGCTACCGCCCCAATGTCCAACCTAGCTAGGACTTACATTGCCAGAATAGGACCCATACAAAAACAGTGCCATACTGCCTAGTATGGGTAATGTCAAAAGGAGAGCAGTTGTTGCTATAGTAACTGCACATCCTGTAAGCAGTGCAGCCATAGACTGTAATTTAGGGAGAACAGCTGTTGCTATACTAACTATCCAGCCCTGTAAGCAGAGTCACACAAAACAGCTGTTGCTATACTAACTACCCAGTCGGGACACTATAAACAGGGGGGGGGGGGGGGGGGGGGGGGGGACCAGGGACCCAGGACCCGAGGACCCGGGGACCCAAGGATCTCCAACTGTTACGGGAGACAGAAATGCAACTACAAGCCAAAACTCATGGTTATATCATTGCCTGGAGTATGCAAGTCAGCTTCGGAAGACATTTTCAGCATACAGCATTATCCTCTAGCTTGTCTTCATCACTTTTCCACTTCAGAATATTATCAGATATTCATGTACGCAGTAAAAGTTATAACACGTCTACGAGGGCTGTATCTGATTTACAATCACGACACCAGTAAATCAGATACTGCCAGCTGCCCGAGTAGGCGAGTTATAACTATTTTATTTCCTGTTGCTTGGCGGTACCAAATGGGCTATGCCTAACTTCACGCCGTGTAAAAAGGGCAGGAAAGAGCGATTTGCTGATGATCCAGAGAAGCAAGTACCCGATGGTCTTTTGCTGTCTGATGATGCTAGCCTTCTGAATAAGTGGCTGAAACTGTTCCTGGCCGAGACGCGCAAACAAGATGGAAGCGAAATATCCACTGAAAACACTGTACCAGCTGCTGGCAGGCTTACTGAGAGACATGCGCTCTCGAAAGCCCAATTGTTGCAACTTCCTAGATTCTGACGATCACAGGTTTGAGGAGCTTCACGACAGTATTGACAACCTGTTCCGAGAGCTACGTTCAAGTGGAGTTGGCTCTGACACCAAGAGTGCTGAGGTGATTACGAAAGATGAAGAAGCGCAGCTGTGGGAGAAAGGACTGCTGGGGACTAACAGCCCCAAGGCTTTGTTCCGGGCAGTATTTTTCTTGAATGGACGGACTTTTGTTTGCGGGGTGGTGACGAACACAGGTGTTTGAAGCTAAGAGAGATTAAGAGATCCAGTGCTCCTGATCGTTATGTCTACACAGAAAATTCATTAAAGAATCGTAGTGGTGGCATGGCTCGAATGCGAGTTGCTCACAAAGTAGCTCCCATTTACGCAACGCCAGAGGCTGGTGCATTATTCCCCCCCCCCCCCCCCCCCCCCTTGTAATTTTGTTTGTGACTGAGTGGGCAGTGTAACTTTCATTATTGTGCCTGAGTGGGCAGTGTAACTTTCATTATTTGCCCCCCCATGCCTCAGTATTGTGTTGTACATATTTGTTGCCTTTGCTTCTACATCATTAATTTTTTGAAAGCCAGGTATATTGCACTCTTCACACCTATAGTTATAACACTCTTCACACCTAGTTATAACACTGGGACTAAACGGGTGGTCTGTTGCTCATTTATTTGGCATCAATAATCTTGACAACCACCTAGCAACAGAAAATAACTTGTTCTCTGGCGAAGTCAGACTCTCACACACTACACAAGGCTAAAAAAAATTTGTCATGTGTCTATAGCACTGCACTTTGGAACTTTAATTCTGTTACAATCGAGGGGCAACCGCACTCCTGGTAGCCGCGTTGCAATCGGTTGCAACTCGACGATAGCGCAAGCTAGGTATGGCAACTCATTCCAATTAACGCACATGCCACATGAGGACCATGCTCGCTCGGTCGTCGACGCGACGTCGATCGAGCTGAGTCAGCAATGGCGGCCCAAGGAGAAGACAAGGAACTGTTACAGCGCTCACAATTTCACCAGCACGGTGAGTTTTGGCATGTAAGCGTCAGTGAACGACAGCGATCACGGCCGTGTTGTCAGAATCTTCGCGTACCTTTCCTAAGAACGGTACTGCCACCGGAAGTCGAAGAGAGTGCTCGAGCAATGGTGGCCAACAGCGAGACAAAAGCGTTCATATCTCTACCACCAAGGTGAGTTTCAGCACAATTATTTTGATTTTGTGTCACTGCATCATAGTGATCACGACGGTGTAGTCAGAATCTCTGTACGCCATTCCGAAATAGTCAAACGTTTCAATGATTACATTATATTATATTATATCGAGGGGCAACCGCACTCCTGGTAGCCGCGGTTAAACGGTAGCACAAGCTAAGTGTGACAGTTCGTTCCAATTATCGTGAGCACCATGATAGCTATATATTATAGGGAAGATCAGAAATTATTTAGAGTGCTCTCAAGAAACCGCGCTTGCGACTCGCTATGTATTGCAATTCGTTCCAATTAACGCACATGCCACATGGCAACCACGCTCAGTCAATCGCGAGCAATGGCGACCAAAAGGAAGACAAGACATTATTACAGCAGTCACAACTTCCCCAGCACGGTGAGTTTTGGCATGCAAGCGTCAGTGAACGACAGCAATCACGGGCGTGTGGTCAGAATCTTCGTGTGCCTTTCCTAAGAACGGTACTGCCCCCGGAAGTTGAAGAGAGCGCTCGATCAATGGTGGCCATGGCGAGACAAAAGCGCTCGTATCTCCACCACCAAGGTGAGTTTCAGCACAATTATTTTGATTTTATGTCACTGCATGATAGCGATCACGACGGTGTAGTCAGAATCTGTACGCCATTCCTAGCACTCAAACGTTATTTACATTATTTACATTACATTATTTACGCGGCACAATTTTTCCTATACCAGGAGTGTAATATATTACGCGGCACAATTTTTCCCCTACCAGGAGTGTAATAATAACTATGTTAATCCAGCCTGGATCCCAGGAATACGGCCTGGGAACGAGGCTAAGTATTGATCCCGTTGTGCAAAGCTGACCTGCATACTCAAGCTGGTAACAACGCAAGCAATAACCGTGAGTTAGGGCTTTTACAATAGCACAGATTGCTTGTAGTTGCATTTCTGTCTCCCATAACAGCTAAAGATCCTCGGGTCCTCGGGTCCTGGGTCCACTGTTTATAGTGTCCCCTGTAAGCAGAGTCACAGGAGAACAGCTGTTGCTATAGTAACTGGACAGGCAGAGTCAAGCCATAGAATTTGATTAGCCTCGTTCCCAGGCCCATGCCGGTTTTGTTTTTCTTGGTTGCACAAAGAATGCAGAGGGCCTGGTATCTCTCCTCACGTGTGTGGCATCAAGGGTAGAAATAGAAAGGTGGTACATGTACATACATGTTGAAAGGACTTAATTGAACGTGGGCAAACTGGGGCTCAGGACAGCAAGAAGAGCTAAGGTACAACTAGCGGGGGCAACTGTCATACACACCAAGCGTTTAACATGTTGTTGGTTGAACAATATGAGAAACTTTGCCTTCTATTCGAAATTTTCCGTACTGCAAGTGACGAAATGCTGGGCAAGGGCCTGGGAACAAGGCTAGAATGTAATGTCAAAGGGGCCGTGGTGAAAACCCAGACCGGACCGGACCGGATCGGACTGGACCGGACCGGACCGGAAGTAGTAATTAGTGTCTCCACATGTTGAGAAAATAGCTTACTTGGATCGTGAAAATAGCCATTGCGAGTAGCCATTGCGGCATTGCCTCGTGCAGGAAGTCAGAGAACAGTTTAGTCTCACGAGTTGGCTGATTTGCACAGTATTTTGAAGCAACAAAGCGTTCGCGAGGTAGCCGCGCGGGTCCAAGTCTGCCAGTAGCGACGACCCCCAAACTCGAGGATGACTTGAAGGAGGCAACCAGGCATTTGTTGGCGTTTCACGGTGCTAGGTAAGTCAGAGAGCTGGGCCAAGCGAGTGTGAGTAATCTACATGTATACTACAAAAGCATCAAGTACTTGTTATTCTACTGTCCGTGAGACTCGCCCCTTGCTCTGCTAGCTATAAGCTTGACATAAACGCAACGCTAACTACAAATGCAGTAGCAATACAGACAGTACCTTTGCTGAAGCCCTTCGGTCCCACGAAACTCCTCCGGCAGTTGTCTGCAAGTGCTACACGTAATAGTTGACAAAACATCCAAGTCGTTTAGCTAGCGCTAAGTCGCTGTACACTTCTGGTTGGTCCGGTCCTGTCCGGTCCGGTGCGGGTTTTCACCACGGCCTGTCAAAGGAGAACAGCTACTGCAAGCGACGAAAAGCTGGACGGGGCCTGGACCTGGAAACAAGGCTAGAATTTAATGTCAAAGGAGAACAGCTGTTGCTTTCGTAACTGCACAGCCTTGTAAGGCAGGGTTAAGCCATAGAATGTAATCAAAGGAGAACAGCTATTGCTAGTAAATGCGCAGCCCTGTAAGCATCAATTGGTAATCAATGGAGAGCAGAGTTTAATTTTCGTAGCTGTCGAGGCCTGAGCATACATACTTAAGCAGCCAACAACTGTTGCCTTTAACCCACTGATTGGTACGTTGACTGACTCCTTTCACCAGCAAAATATTAACAACCCAAATTACGGTATATGGTAAGTACATAACAACCAAGACCAGCTGAAGGTGGGGCTGGCAACCGAAAGATAAACGTTCAGACCCCCTATGAACCATATCGACTTCTATCATACATCAAGTGCATGCCATCTGTTTTACATGCCCTCTCTTCGCCACATGGGCCAAGCAATCCCACTGGGTTACACACATCCTTGGTCTAGGACATGTGCTCACCTGTTGTGCAACAGCGTTGATCCCTCCCCTATCAATGAGGTGCTGAACACTGTCTCTGTGTTCCCCCACCTCCACCCCGTGGGCTGCTGCCAGCATCAGTGGAGTATATCCAGCCTAGGAGTGATAAGTGAGAATAGCATATGAAACACAGAGAGTCTACATAGCTAATTAGCTCTCTAGAGACTCATAGGAGGTTGGGATTATTTAGAACTTTCTCTCATACATTATGGTTACCAGTAATATATATTACTTGGAATATGTATCCACATCATGCCTCGCGTGCGCCGAATGCGTAGGGAAAGGCCTGGGTTCATGTGATCTGCGGCACAGCATACATCACGGATTCTAGACGCATTGGCTTATTTAAATTCCCATCCACAGCTACAGAGAAGCTAGAAAACTGAAACAGAGTTTCAGAGAAGAGGTAGGTCCTTCCTGTAAAACATATCCAGCTCCGAAGCCAAACCGCTGAGGGATAGATATGATACAAGGGTTGAAACTCAAAATAGTGCCGTCTTTTCACTCCACGAGAAGATTGCATCATAGCTGGGAATGAAGGGCTTGTATTTGATGAAGAGTGCGCTTCAGCTCTTGACCACCCTGATCCAGCTGAAAGACTCAACTCTGACATAGACAGTCTTGATGGTAGGCATATTTATTGCTCGATATGAGCTACTTTATAGAGTGGTGCAGTGTATGAGCTTGCATGACGTACCCATGTCTTGTCCTGTTTATCTATGAACAGAGGTCTACACCAATGGAACCACTTCCCTTTGAGGAAGCCAATAGCTGTAAGCCCACTATGAAACAAGACATACGTATGGAAGTTATGTCTTGCTCTCTCCTTTCCCTGCCATCCATCTTTCCCCCCTCCCTCCAGAAGGGTGCTGCAGCCCATCAGGAGTTCAAGAACATTGAGGCTGTAAATAAAGGCGGCGAGGAATGCAGATTGCTCGCCACAAAACAGTACAGCAGGGACCCGCATACCTGGTTATGACAATCAGCGAGTACCAGCTACTTCCCAGGTATGCAAAGAGGGTCAAGTCAGACCACGGCGGGACCCAGCAAAGGTGCTCAAGCTGTTTTTGGTTTTAGAGGGTCCGAAAACAATAAAAGATCCAAATGCCCTCTTGATGTTCCTGAAGGATAAGTAACAGTGTTGTTGTTGCCAATTCAACAACTGTGTGGAAAGCTGGAGAGACAGCATCACTCAAACCTCTGACCACGAGGCAAAGCCAGCCGATTTCACGACACATGTCACACTCACTGGCAACAGCTGCGAGATACTACCAAGCCATGTTGGGGAAGAAAGAGGCAGCAAGGGCACTTGCCCTCTGTGGTCAGTTGTACAAGGAATAGCATGCGGAGCAGTTTGAAGAGGAAGAGGACGAAGGCATGCATGAGGAGAGTGAAGATGATGAAGAGGATTTGCAGATGGAGAACGAAGAGATACAAGGGAATGAGGACGAGATTGCGGAAGATATAGAAGAGGACTCAGAAAAGGAAGACGTGGAAACAAAAAAAATCGAAGGACAAAGAGACGCACACGAGTGGACTAGCTGCAATCAAGAACTACTATAAGTGGCATATTGCGAATACCCATGGAACACATTCTCACTTGAGAGATCTCCATTATCTACAGGTCCTTCAAATGAGGTGCACTACCCTGGAACACCAACTTAAACAACAGCGAGATGAGAGAAAGCTAATGTACGTACGTACCTTCTCTGTCAATCAAGACTATCTGCATACTCTGGTATCTTGTAGTCAAGGTTGTGCTGACAAGTTGCTGTAAAAGCTGTGTTTTCGCCAAAAAGTTACTAGCAAATAAGGATGTGCCGGATAGACCCCAGCCAGTTACAATCAGCTAGACATCACCAGGGTTGCATAAGTGATGATACAAAACGGATCATTCTGAGTGGAGTACTACATGGAGTTCAGAGCCGGCTTCAACAAACAATCGGCTCCGAAATTGAAAGCATCAGTGAAAGTATTAGTGTGCTACCCAGGGGAAGCGATGATGTCTCTTTGTATCACCTTGCTGGCTGGGCACTGTTGTCAGTCATCAAGTGCCGTAAGGAGCTGAAACAATCCCTGGGCAAGTTGGAGCTGCAGCAGGAATTAATGCTGCTTCAGTTACTCACCATATCCAAGGAAGAGAAGATAAACTTACCAGCAACAGTGCGCTACCTTGATCGTGGGCGAGTAACATTTCCACAGCCGAGGTCAATACCTTTCCTCAGAGCAGTGGAGGATAGGATGCTTGAAATCTTAAATGAGAATAAAATATTATTTGAGGTAGCCACTTCTTTCCCTCAAACATACCCCAGTACTCAGTCCTATCCCCTTTCTTTCCGTGCATGCAGATCACAAAGACCACTGTTCTGGAAGACCAGAGTCTTCAGCAAACCTTTCCAGAAGCTGTTGGTCAAAGAGTCTCGCCAGATCACCAGGAAACTGAAACTACAAAGAGAGTCCATTCTGTTATACACAGACAATCCAACAATGATAGAGGAAGGGACTCTTTTATTCAGCCTTGCCGGAGTTTCTGCAATGGCAGCTGGAGGTGAAAACCTCAGTCAAATTTGTCCTGAAGTCCATGACTAAGTGTCATCCCACTGCACCAAAAGCTGATGTTGGAGTTGACGCCATGGTGTTCCTCAGTCAAGGACACCATTGCATATCTGAAGACAGTTGATCCTCATAGCGAGGTGAGATCTGGGCATTAATAACGATCAAACTGCCTCTGTGTGAGTGTAGCAATTGATCTCCATTATCTACAGGTCCCTCAAAGGAGGTGCACTACCCTGGAACACCAACTTAAACAAAAGCAAGATGAGAAAAAATCTTATTCGGTTCGCAGCATTAGGTGGCAGAGGTGGGATACTCCACTCTTTGTTGGGGGAATGGTGGTGCATATCTTTGGATCATACTCATGCAAGCCAAGGTGCACGTACCGTAGAGTACATATTAAGCGCCCAGGGTTTGGGGACAATAGAACGCCGCTGAACAGGGGGGTGGGCGCTAAATGCGTACTCAGACTACTTAGGCATGTAGTATCCGCCCACCCATTCAGCACTGTATAAACAACATGCGCTGCGGTAAGCTGTGAATATCAATGACCGGCTATGAATATCTAAGTCCATTTTTCACGCATAGAAATTGATCGCGCGTCTTTAGACTCGCCGTAGTTGACTGTAAATCGGCCTTTTTGAATGAACAACCTCGCCCAGAGGTTAAGAAATGCTGCTCAAAACTTTTGTGATGGGTGGGCCCTTACTACACTGCTTTTGGACCCTGTGCAGTAACTTTTGCGTGAAGAGGGGGGTGGGCGCTTGATACGTGGTGGGCGCTTGATACGTACACTACGGTAGATATTGGATGTGCACGTAGATATTGGATGTGTACGAGGCCAGGATGAGAATACAAGGCAGTTGGCATGTCTCATTGGAGGAGTTGGAAAAAGGTACAAATGGGTGTGGCTAGAGTAGAAATGGAGGATTAGGGGCACTCTTACATTATTAAGCATGGGAGATAATGTAGTAATCACTACTGTCGTGATGAATGACCTTTTCAGTAGTGAGTCAGATGAAGCTGATACCTCCTCCGAAGACAGGACGGGAGAAGGAAGCTTTAGAAAGAGAAGGACCTAAGTGAAGTACTGCTAGCAGGCATGCCACTGTTGTCATGGACAGTGGGAAGATTGTTTGTTCCTGGCGTGAGGTCGTTGAATTTACCTAGAAATAGAAACCCTCACGACTTCCTTACCCTTGATTCATAATCCTGCAATAAGGAAAGTCAAGGCGACATGCTATGCAGGTGTACTCGCAGACTCACATTGCACAACGGGTTTGGTTCCCAAGTGGCACCGCGCTGCTAAACCGGGTCAGTGCAGCATGTGGCATGGTGAACAGTTGTCACTGTCGACCAGTAAGGCTGGGAAAGTACAAAACTACGTCAGGGAATGGAAGAGAGGTTGTTCACCACAAAACTGCAGAGGGCCTTCCCCAGTGTGTATGGACAACATACACTTACAACCAGTCTGCTTGTAGTGCCTGGCACCGCTACATTTGCAGCTAGTACATTTACTACTGGTAGCCTCAAACCCAGGTGCGTCGGACACGCCTGGGTTCAAGGACGGTGTATTGACTAGCTACTGTTTGGTTTTGGCGAAATGGAGCACCCAGCATAATATATAACAGCATTCTGTGATTTAGAAATTCACGCTTAAGCTGGTGCTATTACCACGCAACTTGAATAGCACTCGGCACCATGCTATTAATTACCAGATGCTGATTGATTTGTTTCTCAAGGGTGGTGGTACAAGGGGGTAACAGAGGTCCAACACCGTGTAGGCCAGAGCCTACAAAACTCTAGTTTGCAGACTGTTCTTGCTCCTGCTTGTCCCACCAATGTACTTCCGAATCCAGTGACAGCCAGGCTGCCTACTGCACCACTGCCTGTGACTAACACATCTAGGTCTGCGAACCCTTGATTGGCAACAGGGCCTATGACAATCAGCATGCACAGAGGGGGAAATGGTCAACCACGCTCTCAAACTCACACTAGCTATGTAGATCAATCATACTCGTAAGCACGTGGTTAGGTTACGCATGCGACGTGTGTGCGAGGCATGATGCGGATACGTATTCCTAGTAGAGTCTGATGAGGACTGATAGCTGCATCCATGCATTACCGTATGGCCGGAAAATTTGGCGGGGAATTTAATTTGGCGGTTTGGCGGAGTATGAATGCACCACCAAATTAAATTCTGCCAATATTTTGTCACGATGTGCGTGTGGGCGAGGTCTCATAGTGACGCTTGAGCTCTCGCACACGCACCCATAACACTACCGCTAGTACCTCTGTCTCTGATCTGCCAGAAACATTGAGCAAGCAGCTGATATCTTCCTGGTTACATGGCTGACGATGGTGCTCCTTCGCATCACTGCCACTGCATATAGGTCCTTTTCGTTACCACTCGCACTGCAGTTCCTCTCCGACACTCGCATCCCAAAGGTTTTTGTAGACATGGTACCTCGAACACAACTCTCCACTGCAAACTTGGAGTCCATCGCAGCCTACCAACACAAGATTGCACGAAAATCACCGAGCGCTCCGCAGCATTGCGGCCGTGCAGTTAGTATGACATCATTCTCGCTCTGCAAATTTCCAAACCGCCAAATTTTAATCCACCAAATGCAATTCACAGCTTTTTAGAGCCAATCCGCCAATCCGCCAATTCAATCCCACCAAATTTTCCGGCCATATGGGTATGCTATCTGCAATAATGTGTACAGTAACCGCTGTATCAGTATGTTGTGCAGTTGAATTTCAATATGGTTAATATAAGAGTGCAATTTGGGAACTAATTGCACTTGTAACGTTCGGATTTGCCTTGTGAAATTACAAACCTTACTCGTGTAAACATCCAAACCATGCTATTACGTATACAGAACGTCAATGAACATCAATGAGCTCACATTGTTAGCAATGTTGGGGTTGCAATATCGCAGTCTGGTGAACTGGGATGCCACTGGAAAGTTCCCATTAGCCACAGCATAGTGGAGAGCCGTGTTACCCTGAGTTGGAAATGGTGCTCACTGAATCATGACTGAATTCTTATTGAAAGTCACAATGTGAGGGACAACAAACACCTATCTCCCTCGGCAATTGATGTCAGGTTACACAAAGGCAAAAGCCTCACAGAGAATTAAACCTAAACATGGCAGCCTAAACTGTTTCAAACACCATAGTTGAAGCTGGACATTGGGGAGGGACACCTAAGTCACAAAAACCGGTGGATTCTGCTTCCAAGAGAGTTACTCCTCCTGTAATTGTTTACCTATAATTTGTTCTTGCGTGAGTGTCATCACATACGTGCATACTTACATTGGTGCAGAGGTAACTGGGGGAAGAACTGTGCAAATTGCAACTTCTTTCTTTCCAATTGTACCCAGACCCCAAAGGAAAGGGAATCTGTAAATCTGGTTTGGTAGCAGTACCTTTCAGTCAGTGATTACGTATGTCACATCTACATACTCCACATTGCATAACCTTGAGATATAGTACATGCTTTGCACAATCTCGAGATAACACACATTATTGTGTGGCCTGGAACAGATAATATTTATACCATAGTTTCAGTATAGGTATAGAAGATTGCTGTTCTCCAAACCTCCTACACACCTATAAGTGCAACAGTTATGGTTGTGTGGGAGGTTTAGAGAGAGAGCAATCTTGCATACTGAAAGCAAGTTGTAAGTATGTTCTGCATAGTCTAGGAATTTGCATGTAATCTTGAAATTATGTCACACAAAACGCTCAGCCTACGTCCTCGGCCCACATGAAGCACGTATACCTTATCATCTTGCAAGTTGATCACGATTTCCAGTAGCTTGCGTGACAGTCTCAGCAGTGTGGTGATGTAGCACTGCACACAGGCTGGAGAAAGGGAATTCTGGGCCATGCAGGCAAACCATTCACCACGAATGGCCTCCAGCCAGTCTTTCTATAGGATGTACAAAGAATAAACACACAAGTCATTGAAGTGTATGATGCTATAAAGGGAAATTCTGCAGTAACGTATGAGGTACCTTGAGCAGTAATCATACAAACATGGTGAACAACAATGTACGTATGTACACCACTTCATAGGTCATTCACATCACACTCCTGGTAGGGAAAATAATACTAGTGCATACGTGGTTGACCACGCAGAGATGCCTCGCGGGAAGCTTTGATTCAATTTGGCAGTTTCAGAACATAACCACGAGTGATAGCGAGCCTCTGAACGTTAACTTCATTCTGCCTGCCAAGTCTCTTGCGGTCAGCCGCTCTGGCAGTCTCCCTCCTCGCCTCATCAGTTCTCCCTCGATGTCGCTGCACTCTTTGCCGTGTCAATCGTCGTCTCCTGTCAGAAACTGACTCATACTCATCCATTGTGTACAGGACAAAGGAGAGTGCGCGTGCGGGTTGTATACGCGCGTGCGGGTTGTATACGCGCGCGCGCGGGGGCCGCGCCGGGGTCCAATGCGTAATTTACGTGCGGGGGCCATTTCCACTGCGATACGGACAAATATATATATATATAGTCGCACTAGCTCAGATTCGACCTCCACACTGCACGATTAGTTGCCTCGCTTCCCGCTCGGCAATTATGTTCTGCATAATGTAATGTTTGAGCTACTCAGGGAGGCCCACCAAGATTCTGACTATGTACACTGTCGAAATTGCCATCATGTACTGACTCATAATCGTGTTGAAACTAACCTTGGTGGTGAAGATGAGAGTTTTTGTTATTCCATTAGCTGCCAATGCTCGCTTCAACTGCCAGGTGGTAGCACATACGTGAGCATTAATGGGGAATGAGGTTACGTAGGTGATACGGACTGCAAGACTGCCTACGTACATAGTATGTAACTGTTACAGTAGCACCAGCCATCAACTCAAACCAAGTAAGCAACCTCCTGGACTTGGAGTTTGAGACTCAATTGTTCATCTAGCTCCTCCTTGAGATCAACTTCAATTTGCGCCCTCATATCATCATTATGCTGTAGCCCGTAACGGCTTTCTGTATGCAACTCTCCCAGACTCCCCTTCCCTTTTGGGTAGGGAGTCTGGTACCGAGACTACGTAGTCCAGTGATAAACTTCACACACAGACTGGTCATGCACAATCAACCCTTGCCAACCTCTCACATGAAGCCATACCATTTTGTTCGTGTGGGGGGAGTGAGCCAGGGAGGTAGCTACAGTAGGTTCTAGTGAACCCAGGTGACAGTGAGAGCCAGAATGTTGGAACACAGAACAGAATGGAAGTAGAAAGGTCGGATTCGGTGGCAGCAGCGTATACCATTGATCCGGAAAAATTTCGCGGTAAATATATTTCACCTGTTAATTTTTCGCAACGTTCTATTTTCATCATTCAAGCCACTGCCGAAAATTAAACCACGCGAAAATTTTGTTCACGTGTACACGTGCACGTTCCTGGGACCGGATACCATGTTGTGCCATTGGAGAGGAGCTGGAGCGTCAGATCAGCGCGAGCGAGGGAATGCAGCAGACACCCATGCCGTATCGCTGATAGAGAGGGAACTGCCATCGGCTACTTACCTCAAAAGATTTCACCCGTCTGTCTCAGTCCGCGGTTCCAACTGCCTTCAGAAGTTCGCTTCCGCGATCGCGCGCTTGGGCTCAGCGATCTTCCAGGATCCGGACATCATCGACAGGTTTCTGGTAGCGCAGCAAAGCCATACTTGCACTTCGATTCACAAAAACTCACATTAATATTCGACATTGAAAAATTTCGTGTTTTAATTTTCGCAGTACCGACGAAAATTAAATACGGTGAAAATTTCCCGATCTACAGTACATGGAGAAGTTAAGTTCCAGATAGCTGGGAAAAAAATTATTCTTTGACCTAGACTTGAACTCATTTGTGTACAGGAGCTAATTAGAGAGATAGTGATGGATGCTGTGTGTGTCTCTTAGGACAACACTAATCTGACTTGGATCAAGTCTAGAGGAAATCACATGCCCAAAATCGCACTGAATCACACTGTGGTCAGGGCCAGGTCAGGTTTACTTACTGGGATTATTGAACAGAGTTAATTGTGCTGCTACTAAAAGCTCATAGCTGGAAGCTGTCTTGATCCTACACTACTGCTTCCTGCTTACTTCCAGTGCATTTTGTGTTCCACTGCTGGTTCCTACGTTCCAGCACTCATAGTTACCTGGTAAACCCGGCATAAGCATGACATGCTGACCACATCGGCCAAATCTAATCTCAGTACCAATCCCCTTGAAACATGAAAGGAAAGAAGGCAACAGAGTCCAGTAGTGTTCTGATATTCCAACCTCAACATTTACCTTGTGCAATAAAGGACGCAGCAAAAAGTTGCCATAGACTAGCAAGTTAGTAAATTGAACTGGCAAGCTAATATGCACAGGAATGGGCTTACAGCTGGTGGGTTATCCAAATTGGGGTCAGAGGTGAGGGCATCAGAGAGCAGGGAACAGGGGAGCAGTAATTCAGGTGGAACACTGTAGAAATACAGAACAATGGCAGCTGATGAGTGGTGCGAGTTTACAATTCGACCGTATACATATGCCTGTCAGCAGATCTGCAAGAGTTGACCACACCTCCCAGTTCTATTTGCTAGCACCAATGGCTATGGTACGTATCATCTTCAGATCCACCTTTGGTTTCAAAGCTGCTAGAATTGGCACCTTGCTTGGAAGAGTTTGTAGAAACCAAAAGTAAGGCCATTGCGGATAGTTGAATTTAGAAGGCATCCCTTGGTTGACAAGCTGACCACATCTAATTCATTCAACTTCTTGTTACTTCACTCAAGCAATGCTGAGCACCAGGTGTACGTTGGAATGCAGGAGTGCAGTCTGGTTGGTGTCCATAGCAACCTGTCCACCATGCATGCGTGGGACACAACATAACATTCCTTAGCATTTGTTTGCCTTGTTTAGTGCACACAGTTGGAACTGAAAGCACAATGGTACGGTTGGTACATAAGTCCAGATGAGTAATAATCTGATGTACACACGCTGGGTCATATTATATTATGTTATTCATTCAGCGGTATTCTTAATTTAATGTACTCCACCAATAATAGTTAAGCCAATGAATGGAAAATGCGGAATTACGGATTACGGACTACAACACTGGAAGTGGGCGGGACTTCGTGTGATGCGGCAGGACTTCATGTGATGCCATGTGCATGTGGTGGGCTGTCTGCATTGCGTATTGATCACTGTCAGTCTCTCCACGTAGACATCTAGATCTCGTTCTGCCCTTTGTCTACATACCCCTCCTGCGCCTGACGTATGGCAACTACGGGGGAGGCGATCATTGGAATGAAGTCATCCTTGCATAATTTCCTCAGCGTTGGTACTGGTGAAAAGGCATTGTACAATGCAGTACACAACACCTTCACAAATGCAACTCACCTGCGTTGTTTCAAGCATGTGAAAGACAACGTTGAGGAGAAGTTACGAAGAGATCTGAACATAGCAGATGAGGGTGTGAGACAAATTCTGAATGACATATTCGGTTACAAAGATGACGTGTACCATTTCTTGGTTTGGTGCATGCTTCAAGTGAGGATGATTTCCATGACAAACTCGCTGCACTGAAACCGAAGCGGGACTCAACTGAATTTTGTCGTGTTGAAAAAGGAGCAGTCCGGCAGCTCTGTGCAGACATCTGGCCTCAGCACTCACGGCTATATTTAATATAGTCGCGTAGCTCATTGCTGTGACGCACCGACAGCTCGCTAGCCCAGTGTCCGCGCAAGATCCTACGTGGAGGGGCAGTCAAAGGGCAGAAAAACATGGCCTATGGACTGCGCGATGCAGACCAGCCTAGCCTCGTTCCCAGACTCTGCAGTTTCTGATCGCTTGCGCTTGCAGTTACTGTATGCAAAAACAGTGCAAGCGATCAAAGCTGGAGGTGTAGAAGGCCTGGGAATGAGGCTAGACCAGCCCACTGACGCATGGCAGGCTGTCGGTGCGTGCGTCACAGCAATGAGCTACGTGTGAAGTCCCACCCACTTCTGGTGTTGTAGTCCGTGCTCCGTAATCCGTCACTTCAGGTTTTCCATGCACCGTAGTTAACAAGCAGGTTTCCATGGAAAACTACAATGTTCATGCATTGTTCAGAATTCAAAGGCGTATACGTAACGTAGAATACAGGATTTTTATGATCATGCTTAAACTGTTCCTGGATTCCGATTGCTCCCACGCCTGTTGCTGCACGAACTCGATCTAGAATCCAATATCCGAATGTGACATAATATAAACATTGTACAACTAGGGCTCACTTCTATATTAGCTAAATGCTATTGTGTGTCCTTTGCCTTTAAAGCAAGAATTTTCATAGAAAAAAAAGTACCACATGCTGTGCTTCTGTTGCAGACATGTGGACAGGTAAGCCATGCCAGTAAGTCTAACTCACTTGATTTGAATTTCTTCATTCACTGGCGCTATGGGAGTGGAGGAAATCGCAAAGACGATGGAGCTGCGCCTACGCACACTAGCTGAGATATCCTGCACCTTCACCAGCTCTCCCTGCAGCCTCTTGATCCTCTGCTTAAGGCTGTCATTCTCCCTCCCCAGCTCTGAAACAGTACGCTGTCGCATTTCGCCACTACCATGGAGTGTTAGCATCACATCTGGCATTGGGGGAGGGGAAACAGGCTTATCTCGTTCAAGGCTGCCTCCTAGTCCTCGTACTTGGCCCTGAAGGTCTTCAACCTGCTTCTGAAGTGATGAGTTGTGGGCATTGAAAACTGAGAGCAGCTGGGTCTGCGTTTCAAGCTTCACTTGCATCTCTTCGTGCAAGTCTGCTCTCACCTGTCGACGCAGAGTGTTAACTTCCATTTCAACCTCCTTCAGCTCTTGCTTGAGCTGCCGATTCTCTTGCTCATGATTCTCTCTCTCCATTAGCTCCATCACAAGCTGGTGCTTCTGGCTCTCCATCCCCTCCACCCGTCTCTCCAGCATCTCAATCTCTTGACGTTGCTTGTCGTTCCACTGGCTCAGGACAGATACTTGCTGCTCAAGACGCAAGTTCTCTTCCTGCAACGATCTGTTTGCTTCACTCGTGAAACTCGGTAGTTCTCTTACTGTCTCCTGCAGCATCTTGAGCAGTGCCTGGTTGTCATGTTTCAACTGAGAGGAGTCGCTCAAAGTTGTTTCTAGTCGTTGGATCTTCTGCTTCAGAATTTCATGCTCAATTTCCCTGGTTTCAGCTTCATCTATTTGTCTCTGCAAGCTTTTGACAGTAGCTCTGTAACCCTCGGTCTCATCTGACAATCTCTGTGAGGTCCTTCGCAGCTGTTCCAGTTCCTTCTCCTGCTGTTTGAAGTTCTCAGATTCGACCTTGAAACAATTTTTTTCAGCTTCTGTTCGTTCAGCAGCTTCTTTGATCCTTTTATGTTCTGACTCCACCTGCCGATGCGTTACCTGCAGGTGTTCAAGCTGCTGTTCCAAGGATGCTATCCTCTCTCCGGACTTGCTCAGTTTATTCTTTGTCTCTTCCAGCTCTTGGGTGACATCACTTTTAGCAGCGGCCAACTGTTGCTTCAGTGACATCACTTCACCTGCCTTCACCTCTACTGCTCTCTCCACACTTCGGAGCTGACTTGTAGACTTCTCAAGGTCAGCTGCTAACTTTTCACTCTCTCCGGAAGCACCTTTTAGCTCAGAACGAAGCCTCTGCAACTCAC
Source organism: Axinella damicornis (assembly GCA_963931865.1). Classification (NCBI taxonomy): domain Eukaryota; kingdom Metazoa; phylum Porifera; class Demospongiae; order Axinellida; family Axinellidae; genus Axinella; species Axinella damicornis. The sequence continues at coordinate 4,670,205 of OZ007517.1, read as the reverse complement.
CAGTTCTCAGCACTACCAATTCGTTCTCAGCAAGATTTCGTTGCTTTGTTTCCTCTTGTAAGTGTTTGGTAACGTCGCTGAATTGGATATGAAGCTGTTTCAACTGGTGGCTAGCGCTACCCAGTTGCTTCTTGAGGCAATCAATTTCAGTATCCCTCTGAACAACATCTTTTTCTAATGAAGACACCTGGGCACTGCATTTCACTAACTGCTTTGAAATGTCCTCTCTCTGCCTGGACACTTTGTCCACTGCTTCCTCAGCATGATCCAGATCAGACTGCAGGACATTCAGTTTCTCTGCATGCTGCGTCTCAAGTGCTTGACTTGCACTCAGCTGCTTCTTGAGCTCGGCAGTGCTTTGTACCATTGTCCTGACATCTGCAGTTTTCAATTTGAGCTCTTCTTCGATTCTCTCCCTCGCAGCCTGAAATTCAGCACTCTGTTGAGCAGACAATGATGTCTCAGCGGACAAATGTCTCAACTTGGATTCCAACACAGACTTTTCCGAGACAACTTTGGATAGATCGTCCGATAGCTGTTGGATCTTTTCATGTAGTCTGCCATTTTCAACAGCGAGGTCCAGCTTCTGTGATTGGAGGTGCTGATACTGAGACTGATCGTGTGCAGCTTTCGGCCTTACTGATTCCAAGGTTTGTCTCAAATCATCCCTTTCTTTGCTAACTTCAACCAGTGAGCTCTGGACCTTCTGGTTGGATTCATCTGTCAGCAAATGCAATTGCGCAGTCTGGGCATTTGCTAATTTCAACTCCTCATTCCCAACAGCAAGACCAGTTGAAGCTCCACTTTTGCGGTCCATTTCCTGTTCAGTTTCAGCTACCTCAAGCCTGGCTTTTACCGAGGCATATTCCTCTCTCAGGGCCCTCATGTTTGACTTCGCCTGATCCAGCTGTTCCTGGAGTGTAGCACTCTGCATTTGGAAATCAGTCAATAGTTTTACTGATCCCGCTAACTTGCTTGCCAGCAAACGGACCTTCTCTTTGCAGTCTTTATACTTCTTCTCGGACTTTCGTTTCTCCTCCTTTGCCTTTTCCAGGTTGCGTATCAGGCTATCGTGTCTCCGAACGTTCTCCTCCATCTGTTTTCGGGTTTCCGCTAACTTTGAATATTGCCTGCAGGCTAACTCAAGCTGAGCTACTTTCCCTCTGAGCTTTTCATTTTCTGACGCAAGTGAAGGTGGTTTTGTGCTAGAGCCAGCAGCTGCACGCAGCTCTCTTTCTTGACGGGATATCTTTTCCCTTGCAAGGCTCAGTTTGCTTTCTGCAACTTCGAGTCGTTTTTCCAAGTCTACAACACCCTTCTCCTCCAGCCTTCCATTCAGCTCACCCACCTTTCTTTCCAATTCCTCCTTCTCAGTCAGCAGCATTTGCATCAAAACCTGAGACTGTTCAGAATGTACTCTGAGCTCCTGCAGCTTTATCATCTGAATTTTTGACTCTGGGGGTGCACCCTGCATTTCAACTTCAAGCTGATCGGGTGAGTCTCTATCCAAATGTTGGGAGTGGGAGGCGGAGTGAAGATCCAGCGCGAGCACCTGCCTTTCTAGCTCACACTTGTGTGCTCTCACGTTTAGAGCTTCCATTTCAAAAAGCTTGAGGATAAGCTGCTCCTTCTGCTGTCGAGATTCAATTTTCACATGCTCCATCCGGCCACGAAGCTTGCTATTCACCCTTTTCAGTACAGCTACCTCTTGGCTTAAGTGAGCTGTCTCAAAGTCAGCAGAGTCTTCGTGGTGCGATCTAACATCTATGATCTCTTGGTACAAGTCATCCTTCTCCTTCTCCAGTCGTTTGATTCGTTCCTGCAATGGACCCACAACGGCTTGTGAGCTCTCATAACTCTCCATTCTCTTCTTGAGTCCATCGCATAAAGCTGACACAGATGAGAGTTGCTGTTCCACTCCCTTCATTTCACCCATTAGTTTCTGGTTTGTGTACCTCAGCTGGGAGGTTTCTTCGAAGAGAGACCTGTAGTCAGAAGGTTCCACTCCTTCCGGTAATTCCACTGGGAAAATTTTGGCTCTTTCTGATTCCTTGCTCTTCAACATGGTGATTTCCTCTGTCAGGGTAGTCGCCTGCTGCTTTAGCCCTGGAATGGTATTCACTTGTTCCTGAAGCTGCTTCAACTGGGTCAAACTGGCAACCAATGCGTTTCTCATTGCAAGTACTTCACTGCTGCCACCCTTCTGAGTTTGCACTAGCTTTGCCAGCTGACCATTTTGCTCATGCAGTACAGAAACACGTTGCTTTAGAGTCTGCACAACTTCCTGGTTATCAAGCAGGTCATTTCCCAGCTTCTCTTTCTCCTGCTCAAGCTCACTAACTTGACTGGTAAGCTTTGGGATTTGTTTGACTTCCTTTTCAAGCTGCACAATCCGTAATGCACTGGATGTAATCTGCCTCTTCAGGTCATCCAGGAGCTTTCGTTCAGAGGAGGGAGCAACAAACAAACTGGAGACATTCGATGCACTGCCAAGGAGCGAGCTAGTGCTGCTACGTGCGCTCCCACTGGGAGAAAAGGGTGAAAAGGGCAAATGAAAATCAGAATTGAAGCCGAGATGGAGGACAGACTGGTGAGAGTTAGAGTAATCACTGTGCAGACTTGAAGTACTAGACTTCTTGGTTCGCTCCACTTCCACAGGAGGTGATGTGAGATCAGACTTGGAGGACGTAGTTGAGCTGACATGCTTCTCTGCTTGTGATTTCGCAGAATGAAGTGCCTCATCCACAAGTACTATTTTTCGGTGCTTCTGGGGGGAGAGTTTAGCTCCAGTTCCATGGGACGGGCTCCCAGAGGGAAGCTGGGAAGATTGTGCCCGTGCTCTCAGTGATAATTCACTCATCTCCTTTACAGGCCTGTTGAACCTAAATAAAACAATAGAAAAATAACGTCTTAAGTTCAATCAATACATGGCATGGGAACATCAGACAACATAACACCACATATATATACATAGTAGGATTGTTGTAAATTACACCATATCGGGAAGTCCAACACTGGACGATGGCAAAATTATAGTCAAGACATGCTATAATGGCTTACACTAACAAACAGCAGAATTGCATGTAAGGATGTAAGAATGATAACAACATAATTAACCACTGAGTTCTACTCTCATGGAGGTTACTATACGTACATGTAGGTTACAGGATACTCATGTGCACGCCCGCTCAAAGTGCACGGAAGCACAATCATGCTGAATTTTAAAATAAATCATGAGACTGGAATTTGACCAGGTAAACAGTGCTAAAATAGTCACCAAGGTCACATAAAGGGCATGGCAGAAGTAAATTGTCCACTGAAAATTTATCAGCCATCTCACTCAAGAAAAGTGCTCTCGTTTTTGGGAAGGATACACAGCATATTTGTAAAGGCTTAATTCTGTGCACCTCCTGCACCAGAAACTAGCTACTCACGCTCTTCGTACTTTAGAATTGGGACATCATCAACCAGCTCACTGCAGTTCCAGTGAGAATTACAAGAGAGGTATTTGATGTGCTTGTTGACAATAAGTTCTCAATTATAATTAATGTTGAGTAAGGTTGCTGTACTGAGTCAATTTCTATGCGCAAGAAATATGATGACCAGGTAGTTGTCATGTCTACGGCGGCTATCCTGTCACTATGTACAGCAAGCACATGCAGCGAAAATATAACATTGGGCGTGCCATTGATGCTTAGCCCTTGTCTGCAGTGACAGCAGCCGCTCATGTAGAGCTTCCCAAAACACATCAGATTCTATAATTATGATAAACAGCATGCCCCTTAATTAAGTTAAATTAAGCACTGGAAGGCTTGTCTGCATCACGGTCAGGGCAGAGAAATGACTGTCAACCATGCACTATACGCAAGCAGGCAGGAGGCAGCCGGCAATTTGCAGCACAGTTCAGGCTATTGCTCATATGGCTCTGCCCGGTTCAAGTCGGTGGCAAAGGCTCATGGCTAAAGGCTAGAGGCAACAGGCAAGCCTGTTCCCATACTTTTGCCTGGTACCGTATTTGTAAGGGATCCGGCCATAGGCTCAAATTAAATCGGTAGCTACATATATACCATGTCAATGCACATAAAAGTAATCATTGTCTTATGAGGCTTAAAACACGGCCAGGAAGAAAGCAGAATTAAAGAAGAGAAAAAGCGTAATACATGTAAGTTACACATGTCATCAGAAAGCGTAAATTAGAGTCTCCACAACAAAGAGAAGAACGGCTGCGGAGCTCGATTGGAAGCTACGTACTAAGGGTCAAACACAGTCTCCACAGAGAAGGGAGGAGAGGCTACAGAAAGATGCTGAACAAAGGTCTACTAAGTCACCATGCAAATTCAATAGCTCGACTCAAATTGAAATTTCTCACCAATGGACTACACAAAAGTCTTGATCGAGTGATTGACTTACAGCTTCGTGAGGTAGTTGGTACAGGAAAGAAAATCCAAGACCTTGTAATCACTGATGACACCGCGAACTGCTCCTTGGGCTTGTGGCGTATCGGATGCCTCAAATGGTACATATCAACAAACTCATTGTCCGAGAATATAACGGCAACTACACTTTATCATTTCGTACAGACGAGTCAACAGTCAAAGAAATCCAGACATTGGTAATGTTGCCAAGACAACAGTACCTACTATTAAATGCCAGTAAACTGAAAATTGAGGATGAGAAAATGAAAGAAGTCCACAGCTACAAAATGTGCCCTGTATACAGTGGGAAAGTGATACCCAACAGTGCCGATGAAACTTGCCAGAAATGATCCTCATTGCAACTAGTGGAGTGCGCATTGAAACCGACAGTGTGAAATTCTGGAGGAATGCAGCCGAAGATGCATGACTTAGCCTGGGCAGGACGGCGCCAGACACTTGTTGCTCACGATGGGCCGGGGTTCCAAAGGGAATGAAGGTGCTGTGTACGTTACTACTGCCACCATGGCAGCTGATGATATGCGCACAGCTCTTGCAAACCACGAAGTACTGATGAGGCAGTAGCAGAAAACTATTCTACTGTAAGGTGCTGTTTGCCTCAAAGTTTCACCGCGAACTTAACCCCATGGAGCGTGTTTGGGGACAGGCAAAGGTGTACACTAGAACAGGCTATAAACGTTCACAAGTCTCACAGAAGGATTTTGTCTAATCCTACTTCCGAATTTGTTTTGCAAATAATCTTTAGGCCTTTTGATTCTTGGAACCATGGTCATATTGGTCATCTGTACATCACTGTCATGACCAGGGGGATCGGACAGAACATCATCATGCTCCAAAGGCTGCATGAAATAACACATGACTCAAAGCTTAGGCCCTCCACCGATGTACTAAGGAAGCTGTGTCTGGTGTCTCAGGTGTCTACTTCACTCAAAAGGTCTTCGCGGCCGCTATTTCACCCTTCTGTGGACAACACACCCAATGATTGTGTTTGTGTGTTGTCACTGGGGCCGTCGTTTCGCTACGTGATCCCGAGTTTCAACGCTCTGGCAGTGGAGATAATGATAAAAATGAGTGAAGGGATACAGCACATCAGGAGAAGAGCGTATGTTTGACATCGTTGTTCCATTATTTAGTCGCATGTATCCAGTCCGCATGGAGATCAAGGATGCGACCTTAGTCGAGGTGAACAATCCAATGGTGATGAGATAAATATGGTTTGACATAGGAAAGCTGTTCAACATCTGTGTCAAAATTACTTAGGGGCTGTCACTCCATGGGGCCGTCGTTTCGCTACGTGATCCCGAGTTTTGATGTTCTGGCAGTGGAGATACATGTACGACAAATGCGAGTGAATGGATACACAGAGTCATGAGCATGACAGCCTACTATTCTCTATCGTTCAGGGGCTAACTTCAGGGCTGACTGAGTATGGCTGTATCTCTGAGATACGCTCAATTGTTCCAACGAACATAATGCAATGGCTCTCACAGCTACCGCATCAACGTCTAAGATTGTAGTCGGAGGAAAAACATGCTGTTATTGAGAAGATAAACTGCTTGACACTGGCCAAGTTCAGTTCAGATATGCAAGAAGAAATGGAACAGTGACTTAAAAATGTTTACATAATTTTGTATCAAGTGTTCATGTTTAGTAAACTTACGGTGTTTATTAAACTCAGGAAGCGAGGAAACGGATTGGAGTACCGTGTATGCACAAAGAAGCTTGAGGTTTGCACCAAACAGATTTCATGGTGAGTCCAAAAACTGATGAACATGCGAGGTGCTACAATTTTCCTCCACAGTTTCCATCGACAAAGGAGAGCGTCACACAGTTGATCACCATCTTGCTGCCATTAAAGAGGGTCTCAAGGGGCTGGGCTATTCTACTGGTTGGTACATGCAGCTAACAGCTTCTTCACCTGTTGTGCCAAGAGATGCTACTGATCATAATCTTCCCACACAGTTACCGTTGATCAAAGAGGAGCTGCATGGTCTCTGTTTCCTGTGCTAAGAAGAAGGAAATGTGTGTCACAACCAAGGTGAGTACCAGAGATTGAACACCTGACACCCAAGCCACAAGTGGAGGAACCAACCCATCACTCCTAGGGTGAAGGGAGTGGCCATGGATATTGCCTAAGTCTGGTCATTATTACCAAGAGAAATGGGCATGTCCGAATTTGTGTCGCCAGAGAACGGCAATAGAGCAATCTGACGGTTCTCTCGAATCTGGACTTGCATTCAGGATACTATCAGTAGTCCCAGCCTCATCCCGGAAGTCATGAGCAGTGAGGAGAGTGAGGACGATGGCTCCTTTACGGTTCGCTCTCTGCCGCATCTAGGAATTTGGCTTTGACAAGAAATTCGCTTGGGGAAACACCCTATGAAACATGATATATTTTGACGCTAATTTTATCATATAGTGTACCCAAGGGCAGCAGTGGAGGAACCAAAACATGTCCAGATCAAAGAACATGAAGATGATGTCACCAGTGTATATTTGGTGATCGGCATTACAAGATTGCTCCTTCCAGCGCCTTGCAAACTGGACTGCATGAATGGAGACCAGAAATCACAGGCCTCTTCAAAGATCTGAGATTATCGTGGGCGCTCAAAAAACCATGTTGATGGCCTTTTGGATTTCCGTACTGTCATCCGACACACACACTAAATACATGTAAACATAACTACCAGGGGAAGTGTAGTGCGCATTGCAGAATTGGATTGCTACTAGAGTAACTACGTAAGTGGTAGAAGCAAGAAGAAACCCTGAATACTTTTACTGGTGCACAGGGAAGTAACAAACTTGCAAGACTGGATTGACAAGCTGCCAAGCAAGCTCCTGACACAGTTCTTTGAGATCGTGCATGGCGTTGGAGAAGCGAGATTACAGATGTTAAATGTATGGAGGCCTGGAGAGGGACGATGCCGCTGTGGGTCATGCAAGAAGCTAAAGTTCCCATAATGGTTTGCGCCAATGACAAGTGCCAGACCACAGCTGTTTTCTGTGTAAGATTGCTGGGTGATTTCCTTCCGGTCTGGTGAATTCAGGTGATAAATACGGAGAAGATCTCACATTCCCACCAGGATGGAACATTAGCAGGTGAAGTACGTGGAGCACCCTACATGGAGAAGTTTCAGCCTCACATGGTGATGACACACTTGCTCTGGCTACAATGGAAAATTTCAAAGGGCAAGTGACAGCCGACAGCCCGTTATGTGAATATCCTGGATGCTCACAACATCCATGTGCACTTACACAACTGATCGCCTTCAGCCCTAGTCTCGAAACCAGGCACGGAGGAGGGGGAAAAGAGCACCTGGTATCCACTGTTTGCGCATGCGCTTAATTTCCCGACATTCCGGGAATCCCGGATAAGCCCGCTTCATTCCCGTGGCTTGTTGACATCAGATATGTGTTCGTAACCGTATCACGATCGCATTTTGTCAATAATGGCGACTTTATTCAAGATCTAGACACGGCTGTTTCGTATCTTCAGTGACTTCGGTGTGCATCGATGACGCTCGAACCCGATCTTTGAAGTGAGTATACGAAGAGATCGACTCTGTCTACGCACTGGTTTCAAATTTGGTAAGTTATACCGTTCATGTTTGATGTGAAGCTTGCCCAAGATGACAGCACATAGTCATTGCAGTCTCATCCCTCATGGCATTGATGACAGACCAAGTTCCAAACGTGAGCTGTGATCATGTCTTCGTGGTTCCGTTGTGTGGTATAGACGTCATTGTTTACACTCGGAAAGATTTGCGACATCATCTGCATAAATCCTTGTGGTTTTATGTAATAATTAAGCACATGCGCAAACAGTGGATACCAGGCACTCTTTTCCCCCTCCTCCGTGCCTGGGTTCAAGGCTACTTCAGCCCACACTCATAACCAGAAGATGGCTGCGTGATGGCACCAGTACCAGACTCATTTGCAAAGTGAAGACGCGCTTCATCCTAATCATATGTCGACCAGCTAGTACTTGGCAAGACTGAGTACTGTTTGATTACTAAGTGTATGAGTGCTGTGAAACGGCATAGTTGCTCCAGCTGTCGATCATGTACAGAAACTATAAAACTGTTTAGATATCCCTTTGTTGACTACATTTTGAACCAACTGCATAACCCGTACCACATGCATCCATGCATGAGCAACACACAGCGTTCATCAACACCAACAATGTCATGGAGGGTTTAGCAGTGGCAATGGAAGATTTAGGGGTGTTCAAGCACAGAGGCGCAGCGCTGCCAGCACATCTGTGCACAGGACTGAACCACACATACTCCTACCAGTAAGCCATCTTGCAGCATCTCAGCCCATATTTAAATTCTTCTCTGCACAGTTGACCGCTACATGCACAGAAAACTGCTTTGCTACAGGTAAAGTTGAGTGGTTGATACAGATCAAAGAATTGCCTCTATATAACCTCGTTCCCAGGCCGTCTCCCGCTCCGTTTTTAGCGCTACATGACCTTTGAACCCCTGTAAGAAAAGCGGTAGAAGGCCTGGTACCACTCCTACATCACAGGTGAAACGGTCATGACGTACATGGACACGGTTTCATGTGAAGTCCACGGGCTAACGGCAGGTTTCATAATGAGTTATTGTTGGCTTTTACGCTACCATGGTGGACCACTGGAGGCATCAGGTATGGATCTCCTTGTTGTACGGTTGTAGCAGCCTAGGTAGCTACAATAGCTTACCTCTGCAATAGCTTACCAAGCGCTTGGTACGCCTGAGTATTCAAATGTAAGTGCGTGCCGCAACCACCGTTAGTGCTCAGTCGGCATCAAGTTGCTGTCTTTGTCGTAACAATATAAACGGGAAGAGCATACGTGTACTCGAGTTGCTTCATGACCGTATCCACCTTGCAGTTTGATGACGTAGGAGTGGTACCAGGCCATCTACTGTTTTTCTGATGGCGGGTTTAAATATACGGCCTGGGAACAAGGCTAGCCTCTATATACATGTAGGCAGTGTATGTGGCTGGGAGGGGCCACCTTTCCGAGCACTTTAGGGGTGCTACAGCCCCTGCAGCCCCCATGCATCTGCCACCCATGGGGTTCAGACAACAGCTGAGGCAGGAGGTAAGCAAACAGAAAGACATGACAGAATGGGGAGTTATAGTTGTATGTAACAAACGTGCTTGCATGGTTACCACACCCCTTGGCCTCGTTCCCAGGCTCTCATTCTCGGAAGGGAGAAGAGAGCCTTGTAACATTGGGGGGTCAAACCGTTGACGTCCGGCGCGCCACCATTCATGCGATAAACAAAGGACACTCCTACTTTTGTGGTAAATGTCGCGTGAGTTACAAATCAGTCACACGCTATTCGAAATACAATGTATTACTCTTCGTTCTCAAGGCATCCCTGAGATCTGAGACACTTCTTACAAGCAAACCGGACAATTCACCTTGCGAACCGTTGATCCCGTAAGCGGTGACAGACGATGAGCGAGCTGATCCCGCAAACAAACCGAAGTAAACAGCGCTCTAAGACCAGTGGCCGTCTCGCACACCAGTCATCTACCTTTTACCAACCTTTGAGGTCCTTGACGCTCATTTCTGAGTCTACAATTCATGCGTTAGCATGGCAGTGAAGGTAAACACGCCTACAAAATAGTCACATCTTCACTTGTTTTTGTTCTGCAATCTGATTGGTTCCATGAGAATCGTTGCGGCGGAAGTCCACTGTTTAACCCCCCCCCCCCCCCCCCCCCAATGTTACCAGGCTCTCTTCTCCCTTCAGAGAACGAGAGCCTGGGAACGAGGCTACCACACCCCCAGCAGTCAGTTGCAACAGACAGTATTGATGCAGACAGTCACACCTCAAATTCGCAGCAAGGGCACCCAGACAGCTGCACCTACAATTGCAATCACAGAGCAAAAGATTCCACTATATAGTAGTCCTCAGATTCATGAACCTAACCAAACGCACTTATTGATGAATTCCCAAGTAAGTAGATCAGAAAGGCCTTCTCAACACAAACATTTGGCAGACTACACACACACTGTACACAGTGTGGCATTAAGGATGTGTAGGTACATATACATACGAGATCCAATTACGTACCCACAAGAGCGCATGATGACATCATTGTTTTTTCACGGCGGAAGAAGAGCGTGTGACTGGCAAAAATTTGAAACAGGCGGAATCTCTGGCGTGTACTAAAAATAGAACACGTGAGCTCAACACGTTGGCTTCATCACGGATATCACGCCCCTGTACTCGTAGAAAAGTTGCTAGCTAGCTGTAAATGGAGCGCTCAGCGCTTACCTTGCTAAGTCTGCGTTCTCACAGCAGTTATCGACACAGAGCGATTCGTTCTGCGTTCTACCTGAACCTGAAAGTCGGACAGGGAGAAACGGTGGATGATTGTTTGCTCCATGAAGTACTTCGAAGTTGAAGGGGGTGGTATTGGCCCTGTTCTGTCTCTGACTGATAGTCCTATGGCTTGAGATCGACCATTTCGCAGCTGTACCGTTTCTCACGCTCTGTTCTGACCCGCAATCTATATACAACGTGACCGGATGTGCTATTTGTAGTACACGCGAAAGATTCTGCTTTCATCACGGGAGAATACGAAGTCACACGCTCTTCCTCCTCCGCCGTGAAAAAACAATGATGCCATCATGCGCTCTTGGTACCCACTAACGCATACTGCCAGATCCCCTTGAATTCCAGTTCTCACCATGACATATATACTATACTTAGCCAATCAGGTTACAGTATTAGCGGGAATAACGGGTCATGTATCCCACGGCCGGCCGTGCATGCATACTGTAAGCAATCGCGTGCACGAGAAAACGAAGAGCTAGTTTTGCTAGTCTAGCCAAGTACTCGTGCCTTTATTGCCGCCTCAGTCAAGTATCACAGATGCCTCTTCCACTGATCGGTGAGTGCCTATACCACAGTATCTACGTGTACTCACCTTAGAATAGTCTAAGCATATTGTATCCCTGGCCAGTGGGATGTAAGACCCGCTACATCCCTTGGGAAAGGCCAGTGCTTGTGTTGTGCCTTGGAAGCACCTCAGACTTTGCCCTCAGCACTTCCTCGGCTCCACTCAAGCACTGACCTTGCCAGCCTATACATGTAGCACCATCCATTTTATAACTATAGCACGGCAGTCAGTCTATCGAGCTAGACCAGTTCTCACGCTTTCCAGAAGTTGGGGGCCTCCGCCCCGCCCCCAACTTCAGGAAAGTGAGAGAATTGGTCTACGTAGCTCAATAGACTACACAGCAGTCAGTGCTGAACCTGAGGAGCAGTGCTGACCGAGCATGGTCAACACATGACATGCGCATTATTTGGGATTAGCTACATGTATGTTGCACGACTATCGATTTGCAACCGGTTGCAATGCGGCTACAGGGAGTGCAGCTGCCCCTCGTAACGTAAAAATCATTTTACGTCATATTGATATGAAATAGTCGATGGCATAGTATGGGGAACAAGGCTGACAAGAGAAACATGCTGAAAACAAAAGTATAGAGCAACAAATGAGATCAGGAAGGAAGGGATGAAACTAAGCAACCCTTTGCACGTGTGCGAGGAAGACATGAGCGTGCGAAGGGGTGAGACTACATGTAGCTATACCCAGCTAGACTTGTGCCAACAATGTACTACCACAAGAATCCAACAATTAACTAATGAGTGTGACCTCACTGAGTGACACAGCAACTTTTCAATCCACAACCACTCCTTGGTGGCTATAATACATGCAGCTTGCTCATGCTCGCCCCACAATGTCCTGCATTCACCTAGTATATCCTCAGGGTGGGATGCATGTGCATATGCTCGCATTGCCGGATAGCAACAGCCAACACGTCCAGCAGCTACTAGTGAAACACTATGGCCAAGAAAGGAGACTGCCCCCAGTGCAGTGCTATGACAAAAATGCTTTCCCTTGTAGCCATTACTGTATGAGATTTATCATCAAACCCTAGCAACAGCTTGACAGCAGATTGGATACAACAATCACATGGGGTTGGGCACACAGGTCACATTGTTCTTCATCTACCTACTAAGGCTTCTGCATGAGCTAAACATACACTGTTGTGCCAACACTGGAAATAATGGCTGGAAAGTACCATAACTATGGGCTAATGAATGACATTTCCCACCTGTCAAACAGATGTCCAATTTACACCCTTCAGGTAAGTTAGGTAAATAGCCAGCAGCTCAAACCACAGATAATAAAGTATAGCTATGCTCAAACTCTTACTTAGTCTCGGGCCCCACACCCAAACCACCCCAGCGCGGATCACTTCCAGTATCACCCACAGACCGAGACTAACTCTTACTCTTTTTGGTAGGAAGGGTTTATCATGCAAACCTTGAAGCATAATATCATGTCCAAACCAATGTTCTGGCCAGAAATTTGTTTAAGAGGGCACATAATGAGATTCATGCAGGTCAGTAACCTTGTGAAGCCATGTATTCAAGTGGTTGCTAAAAAAGTAATCAATGTGCAGAGGCTGGCAAAGGGCACATTGTTCTTTAAGATCAGACCACAAAAGGGTACATTAGAAGCCCTGGTCAGCTTTACCTCATAGCACATGTACACTATCAGGTACCCGAATGCTCTTGTTCTCTTCAAAGAACTCAATTCTCTACTGCTCATGTACACCATATGAATGACACTGGACCCAACGGCCAGGTAGTGGTCCCATATATAAACTGCTAGCACAGGACCTGATCCCCCCCCCCTCCACATGTAGTCAGAAGCTATTGTAATAAGAAGCTGGCAAAGCATACGCAATTGAAAGAGTTCGTTGCTGAAGTAGCTAAGATCAGTGATGTCAGCGATAAAGTAGTGCACGTGAACACACATGGACACTATGACATCATGTCCAACCCCCCTGAAACGTGCCTGGTCTACTACATGAGGCCACACCTACTGTACTAACTATGCTTGTGTGGGCGTGGCATTCTCTGGGCAAGCGCATATTCCAAGTGTATCACACAAAACCACACAGTTAATTCACATAAGTCTAAATAGAGCCCACCTAAAAATTTCTGATGGGGCTGGCAATCTGATTTTTTGTAGGTCTTAGGGTAGTTAGTAAAGCCTCCAAGTTTGAAGCCTAAAGCTTGTTTAGTTTCCCAGTAAGAGCAACAAAAATTGCACTTTTCTCACATGTTATGTATGGTTTGGGGGGGGGGGGGGGGGGGGGGGGGGGGGGGGGGGTTAGGTTACAATGTACCTTATGCACTCTATTTATATAGACCTAAGAAATGTGGCATTGACTGGTAAGGAAGTGGCATGTAGTCTCTGCTGTCATTGCTACCCCACAAGACAAAGTTACTGGGATCACTGCTACCGTAATGCTTGCACTTTTCACCATCCATACATGAACATTTTAATCTGTGTGTGTGTGCATGGTGGAAGTGGGATGGTCGGGGGTGAGGACTACAGACTAGCGACTAGCAACCTTTGTACTTCACTACAACCTCCGAAGCTCGAACTCCGTGAAGATTGGTTGAGAACGTTGGACAGGGGCAGGAACCTTCCAGAATGGCTAGCAGACACAACCAGAGAGTAGTAGCTGACTCAGGCACTACCAGAGATAGAGCAGATGCGATTGGGGAGTAGCAGCTGAATCAGATACGATTGGGGAGCAGTAGTTGAGGCGGACACAATCAGGGAGCAGAAGCTGAATGAGACGCAAATCGATATCATACGTAGCACAGGAGGTGAGAGTTCGTCAGACGTTACGAAGACAACAGCCCAGCACTGAACTGCTTAGTAGGAGAATGAGGAGGCAGTAGCAGAGTGAGTGATACACAAGCAAGGGGTTTTCTCACACTCACTTCAATGACATTACATACCATTAGTGCTTTGTTGGTAGGCTGGTACAATGGCTTGTACAGTGAGCACATGACAATGTGGCTGCTTCTTCAAAGGGAGTGCCAAAGGCAATACAAAAAGGTCTTGTGAGTTTGTGAAGTGGTTTGGGGGGAAGGATGGCCAACTTTTGAGCCTTTCTTGTCCACAGTATAAGGCACAGAGAGTGTAGGCTGAAGTAACTTTGTACAATCGCTCACAACGGGATGTAACCTCAGATTATATAGCTATGCAATCTGTGAGGGGACAATATCTGTATGGCATGTACCTGTATAGGGCACACTATATCATAGTATATCTTACCAATCCATGACTTTGTACAATACAAACTAAATGCATTACTCCCACCAGTGCATAGTTCAGCTGATAGATCTAGTGCATTGTACCAGCCTATGGATTGGTACCAGTCGATCCGAGTCAGATACCAGAAGCACACTGCCTACAATGTACCAACTACCAACCACGTAATATAGTGCTACATGTTGTGCTACGCCTACACATTAAAGTGTGATGGACATATGACTACCGTGCACAATTAGTTGCCAAGCACCATACACAATTATTTAATCTCCTGAAGGGTAACAAGAGTAAAGTATGGCTGCTGTAAGGCTATACTACTACAAAGGTTTCAAGGACATTCCATCAAGAGTGGTCCAATAACAGACTAATATATAACTTTACAGACTACAGGCTGGGGTACAACATTGGCGGAGTGAATTATGACTAAAATTACTACTGGTTGAGTGAATTATGACTGCAGTCATAACTACTGTGTATGAGAGGAAACATTCCTTGCGTAGGATAACGAAACAAGACTTGACTCCACTGATACACCGATAATCGGATCGGTTATTGGTATGTATACGATCTACTACATGTACGTCAATGCGGAGGTTATGTGATTTATCCTCCGCGGGAAAGTTTGGCCGAGGTGAAGCCGAGGCTAAACTTTCCCAAGGAGAATAAACCGCATAACCTCCGAGTCGACGTAGTAGATCCGGCTTCTACCACAGACATAACCTCCAAGTCAAGTTAGAAGCTGGATCCAGCTACTAGACAGCTACAACTCTCTGATTCTCAGCACAGCGTGGTTTGATTACATCATAGCGGAGGATAACCGATATATCCTCCGTGGTACATCAAAGGATGGCCCACACACTGTGGTAGAACGGGCCGATAATCACCTTGTCAGTGCAGTGATTGAATAGGATGATGAGTCGGGGGAAGAAGTCATCGCTAGTTTGGGAGTTTTTATTGAGTCAGAGAGGATCCAAAGTTTACTGTTCGCAGTGCTTGTGGCCAATAGATTTGACAAGGTGAGACAAGCACTTACTCGGTTATCCATATCGGCAGATATCTGTCGGTATGTATCGAATTATCAGCAAAAGTCCATATCGGTGCATCACTACAGTAGTTTACTACTTGACTCAAGAGTGCATCAGCAAGGTGTACTTATGTGCTCAACTACACTGGATGAGCAAGGAACAACTCCACAGGACGATGGGTACAACACAAGGCTGGGCAATCCCTCAATGAGCTACACTTCTGTCCGTACTAGTTTTGAGCAAAGGCTGCTAAACACCTGGGGTACATATCTCCAAGTGTGTGCATTGTCAACCATCAATCAAGAACTCACTCATCGTGTGAGATCCACGTTTTCTACAGCTATTAATGGGTGAAAAGGAAATAACGTTCAGAGGCTTTCATATCACTGGTAGTTAGAATGTCAGAAATACATTATTACAGTAGAAGAGCCTTGAGGGAAGCAAGCTCATGAGCTAATTCACAGAGTAGAACATAGGACAAAAGCTAGAACACGTAGATCATTACGTGTGAAGTCCAACAATTGACAATCATTACGTACACCACGGCGACATGTCTCTCAACCAATACGTAGATCAAGGCATGAGAAATGGCCATGTGAAGCATCAGGACGACGTGCACAGAACTCGACACTAAACTCCTTCATACTCCTCTGAGAGCTGTCGGTAAATTGACATGCCCAAGTTACAGCTAAAGGTTCAGCCATGGGATCGATTCTTAGGCGTCTGATTTGTTGAACGTCACGTGAGTAGCACTAAGTAACTAATAGACACATGCCAGTCATCAAGCAGTTTAGTAGTAGGCTACGTATGTGGGATGACATGTGACCACTTCAAAGGGAGTGTAGACTCTAGTATACCGTAGAGGCTGGTTAATAGGCGCATGCGCTTATCGCATGCAGCAGCAAGAAAGTATGCGCTTATTATGAGTATACGCTTATTAGCGGCAGCGGATCGCGATCGTGGCAAGCTGACGAAGATGCCGTGAGCGATGTCATCATATCTACAAGGGAGTATGGTCCCGTACTGCATGTCGGTGGCGAGTTTCTTCAACTTACACACGAGGACAGAAACGATGGCTGCGCCGTCCGTTTTGCCACAGTGTGTGCCTTGGGCCGGGAACGGACAGCGATGGACGCCGATGGTAGTAGGCTACGTCCCTCGAGTTGTCATGTATAAGTGTTCGCTATCCAGCGTAGCTTTGAGAGTGCTGAGTGCTTCTGCACAATTTGTCGTAGTGTCTCGCTAACTCGCGAACACAAATCGACACGTCAGCATTTTTTAGGCGTATGCGCTAATTAATTGATATGTAAGGACAAGAAGGAAGTATGCGCTTATTTAAAATTATGCGCTTAATAGCTGCATGCGCCTATTAACCAGTCTCTACATTACTCTTGGACCACTGGTCAGTGACCCAACAAGGAATGTTGTAGTACATGTACTGCTGATGAGGTAAGAGTTGTCTTAGTCTGGCAAGTGGTCTGGATGGTATGTCAGGATTGTTAGCCCACAATGTGTCCCTATCACAGCAATTCTATGATTATTCTGCACACATATATCGGTACTGATAATCACTTAGGAGATGGCACATGCAAACTAGGTGGCCGAAGACAGTGTCTCCTGACGGGGGGGGGGGGGGGGGGGGCCCTTTGGGAGAAACATGGAGGGTGTTACATATACCAGTATCCATAAAGAAGGAGAGGAATAATCACTTTCTACACTAAACAGCAATATGGTATACTTGCACTAGTGGTCCCTCAACAAACATAAAAAGGCATAATCCAATTTCAAGTTTATCTGTCCTCACCATTACAAGGAGTATGTAAAGTGATCGAGGGCGGCAAACGTTCTGTAGGTGATTGCTACTTGGTAGTGGGCACAGCACTGTATCGATCTGCAGCTGCAAGTAGCAAGAGATGTACAATCGTGTTGTTTACTTGGAGGCACCAACACTTCATTAAACATAGTGCATCCAAAACCATTTTAAACTACCCAACCATGCAGACAAGCAGCTTCCACGATATCTAGATCTGTACATCAAGGTATCACTCAAGCTTCACTGACAGCCTGCTGATGGTGGAATGGGTACACTTCACTAGAAGATGCTTCATTACAACGTGGGAAGCTCACGATCGATGCATCTCTCTGATTTGATTTCAAGATTAAGAGCATGTACGGCAGTGCCATAATGAAACTGTGCACATCATAGAGAGGCATGCTGAGGGTAACCATGATCAGACAATGCATTATTGTGCACCTATGGGGGCAGTAGGTAATGCATAGGATGAAGGTCAACACAAATCCATCAGCTACCTGCAGCAATACTTCTCCCACTTTACATGTAACTACACTTCCGCGTCCAAAGGATTACTCCATGAAATCAATGGCAGTTTAAAGATACGAAGTTTAAAGATACAAGTCCCCCTACCTTTTCCAAGTCACATGAACATTCAGCAGTCGAGGAACTGTGATGCTGTGATGTGGCAACTGTTCCGTCTTGCCAACTGAGTGGTCTATTGGAAGTACACAGGGTTCCATGACCAACAAGACCTCACGATATATAATAACAGTGACACCACATCCACAGCACAATGCAAGTATCTGGAGTAGGGTACTTCCAGAGACAGCACTTCACACCTCCCATGCATTCACTTCTTTGGCAATTCTTACTTTCTAATTCTTCTGATTTATGGTAAGGGCACATTCCTATCCTACCTTTAAACGTCCTGACACTGTACTTAACTACCACAGGTACGTACATGTACCAACGATTCTTTTAAATTTACAGTACTCTGTAAGTTACGGTAGTAAAAGCTCCATCCCTGAAAGAGGTCTCTTCCTTGTCACGTTTCAGGAATTCATAACAAAATGGCTTCTTTGACCAATCCCTGCTAATTACTATCGGTCTCTTAGGGGTGTTTCGTGTGCTTTCATGGGAGAGATGACACGATCGGTTCTCAGTATCATGAGTTTAACATCGCCATGTATACCATTACACTCTGCCAACCTGGTAAAATATAAGTCAGGGCTATCATCAACGGTCGAATACACTAGGTAGTAGTCACTTCATGGCCTCGTACGTCGGTTTTCTGGGGAATAGTCGTTTCTAGACGTAAACTAACAGTGGTAACTAGATGGCCTTCAGGCAACAGCACTCACCGGTCTAAAGTGCATTAGCCTCGTTCCCGGACAGCAGCAGGCTTGGGAAGGAAGCGAGGCTTCCGGCCACACCCCCAATCAAGAAAAAGCGTACGTCACTAGCCTGCGAGATTTATTGCATGCAATAGACCTTAGAAAAATTTCAGATTTTGAATGAGCTTCAATGGGAAACCTTGAATTTTGGGAGGCCATTACTCGGACAATATACATCCTATTTAGCTACTTCAAATCTGGGATGCAGCCTATCAGCATAGATAACCTCTATTATCTATGCTATTGGCATGGTGACCAATTGGGTACAAGGGGTTGTTGTTGTCATAGCAACGGAATTTCATTTTTGCGGAATCCAGTAGAAAAATTCTTACATTTGTATGTGAACTTTGAGAGGCCATAACTCGCACACTATACATCCTATATTTATTTACTTCATATCTGGGATGCAGCCTATCTGCATGGTGACCAATGGGTACAAGGGGTTGTTGTTGTCATAGCAACGGAAACCTGGACTTTCATTTTTGCGGAATAAGGTTTATTGGAGAACGCATCTAAGGCTGCAAAACGCCCTAGCTGACTCAGTGACTGTATGTGCTAGGCTTGTTGGATAAGGACAATTGTTTCCAATTTCCAAGGGTTACGGGTCAGACTCCAGCTCAATACTCTTCCTTCTGAGGGGGTCTTGACAGCAGTACAAACTGTTGTTCTGCATGCCCCAAGAGTGGAAAATGAGGGGAGGTGGGCTGCTGCAGGTTCATGCAGTAAATGCCTCTCGTCGTCTGCATATGAGTCACTGGGATCTTGCACACAGTACTGCTTCTTTTCCCCTTTAGACAAAGTGGGCAGTGTACCGCTGCATGCATCTGCTGGAAGATTTTTGTATAATATTATATGATATCAGTCTGGAGGGAAGCAGCACAGAGCAGAATCCTTAATTTGGAGCAAATACGCAATGTACGACTCAATTGTATACAAAAACCTTGCTTTAAGTCCTGACTGAGCTTATTTCTACTTCCATTCCTTCTGTCAGATCTCGAGTTATCATTATGATATCCCACAGATTGGATCCACTGTTGCAGAAAAGTGTCACACAATCGTAATTATAGTTGTGTTGAAATTGTCCTAGTTCACCACTGCATTGGTAGCAGAAGGTGCATGGGACCCCTTACAAAATTTCAACAGGACTAAGCCAAATTTCCTGGCACCCCCTATATCAAAATAGGTTCCTTAGCATTCATAATAACTCTCAATGATTTGAGGCCACTCTGTAACAGGATGTTGACCCCTTGCACAACTCCTCGATTGCCTAACGTAAAGCCCAGATACCTTCACAATGCAAATGCAAATGAAGTTTGTGTAAATGTCAGTTGAAATCAACAGCAGAAATACAACGTAATGTAAAATTAATGTGAAGAGAAGTGTGTGACTGCATGCACATAGTTACAATAGCGTTTATCGCTTCTTATCTGCTATTTTACTGGTTATCCCATTGTGGCCTACTCGTGGGTCTCTCAAAGCTTCCACCAGTCTCTGCCATGTTGGGACTCCAGCTTTTCGCACCTGATCCACTCTCTGTAGCCAATCAGCTAGCACATCAGTAAGGAAGTTCGGAGAGTCCATTCAGGGCCTGAGTCGGTTGTAGTCAAGGCCAAGGACCAGACCCAAGTGGATCACTGCTGTTCTACTCAGTGGGTGGAGGTAGGCGGTGATCTCAGCAAGGTCCTGTACACCTGCATGTAAACACAAAGCAAAATCAATTATGTCCTACATAAATTATACCTAGGAAACTGGCTTTAAGTAATAGCTGTACCATGGCTTGCCAGGGTGTATGGGATTAGTACCTTGAGTGCAGTTGTATGTACTCCCAAGGGCACTTCATGAAGGGTACAAACCTCATAATATTATACCCAAGAAGCCATGGTACAGCTGAGTTGTACACGCTCATATACCCTAGCCCTAGTTCCAAAGGCACCGCTTATGGTGTACACGGGATTTGTCCAGTGTGGCGGTGCCTTTCAAACACCCACGCACTATGGTACAATAATACAGCACAAACTGCCACTCCAAGCTTAAATTACCCAGTGTTTTAGTTTTTTGACATCTGGGTAGTACTTTCTGATGCAAATTGGATCGGAACAGCACCTGATGAATAGCAGATATGTATGATACATTATTAATCATCTACACACCACAGTAAAATCTATCTGTGCACATCGTGTGTTGCTATAGCAGTATGATATACACTGGTGCAATACTGTTTTGGCCCACAAGAATTGTTCACCAAAAAAGCGCAACTAGCTTATGATAGTACTGTTGAAGGACCAACCTCTGGGTGGTATCAATACATTAATGTGTGTGTGTGTGTGTGTGTGTGTGTGTGCCTGTCTGTGCATGATGGAAGTGGGATGTTCGTGGGGCGAGTGACGTGCGACCTTCGTACTTCAATTTACTGAACCTCGAACTCCGCGAAGAATGTTTGAGAACATTGGGAGAACTGGACAAGCGGATGCGGGGGAGCAGCAGTCGAAGCAGACGCAATCGGGTGAGCAGAAGTTGAAGCGGATGCAATCGGGGAGCAGCAGTTGAAGCGGACGCAATCGGGGATTAGCAGCCGAAGCGGACGAGATCGGGAGCAGCAGCTGAAGCGTATGCAAGCGGCAAGCATGCAGCAGCTGAAGCGGGCGCAATCGGGGAGCAGCAGCTGGAGGCGGTCGCAAACAGGGTGCAGCAGTTGAAGTGGATGCAATCGGGCTCGGGAGCAGCAGCTGAAGTGGACGCAAGCGGTGAACAGCAGCTGAAGCGGACGCAATCAGGGGTGTGGCAAGAGGCTGGCCCGCGAGACTAATCGGGGAGCGGCAAGCGGACGCAAACGGGGAGCAGCATGCAGTTGAAGCGGATGCAATCAGGGAGCAGCAGCTCTGCACAGGCATACATGTATGATGGATCACGCACAAGATTCCCCAGACCTTCCCCAGACCTTTTTGCATAGACTGTAAGTGTAAGCAATCAAAACTGGAGGTTAGAAGTCCTGGGGATGAGGCTATTGTAGACTCTGAACGGAGTCACACGTACAACATAGCTACCTGAATTCAGAGGGACTAATAACTGGTACAGTTCATGCATTACTTACTTGCTCAAGGGTGGTTTGACTGACACTGTAGTCAATGATGTTCAGCCTCCCCTTGTTGTTCTCAAGCTGTCGAAACACAGTGGACCAAGTGGTGTTTGCACTGGGTAGCTGGTATGTCACTGCTCCCTGCACACGAGAGACGGATGGATAAGGACAGTGAAACACAGGTATTTTTGGCAAGGCTTCAGTGACACTGTGCTGCCCCACAACTCCTCTACTCCACATCCAATTATTGGAAAGAGACTGAGCGAGCCCCACACGGACGTGTAAAATGTGAGCTGAGTCTGTACGTTGTATGCATACGTCATACCACAAATAAACACTTCTGCAAAATAACAAATTGCTCAACACTCAACAAGTTAACCCTTTAACCACCGAATTCTTCCCACCAAGACAACACATTTTCATGCATTCAGCGCACACCACTTTCGTAGGTACTCCTCTCCCACAGCATTCGCTCCTCAGCGGCCAAACTTGGTGGGGCCCGCACACATGGAGAGACCCCTCTGGCAATACCGTTAATGATATTCATGACCCCCCACAAGGCCAGCAATCGGAGGTCAAAGGTAGATGTCAGCCGGATTTTCGCCCAGCATTTCCCTAAACTTGGGCCAGATCTGACTGATGGCACACCTTCCACCACCAATTTGCAGGTTTTCTTGAGGCCCTGGGTGGGGTCTATGAATATCATTGGTGGGTGCTCCCGCATGGCAACAAAGACGGCAAGAATGCTTTCATCTACTTCAACCTGACTCAAGGCTGCACAGTCCCTGTGTTGAAGCCACTCGTAGACCTAGCTACCTCTTCCCTTCAATGGCTACAGCCAAGGGAGCTACTGCACAGCAAAAGAAGACAATGAGAGTGTGTTCGTGCCACATGTATACGTATGTAGTGTCCTGCAGAACACATGGTGTGCTGGAACAGCGTGTGTACAGCCCTTGTGCTGGAATTCTGCAGCCTGAGGTTGAGTTACATTGAAATGACAGTAATGTGCATGCTGCATATGCACTCGCTTAAGGTTACGATGTACTATTCGAGTAAATTTTTTGCTGGTAACTTTGCTGCTTTATATCTCAGGAACTATAACAGATATTAGTCTGAAAAAGGTTCCATTCCAACATTACAACACCATATGAAACTCCTGGAACAGGAAAGTTAATGCCTCAGGGTATTTGGACCTAGGCGACTAGACTCACTGCTCAAGCACTCTTGCGTCAAATTACTGAGAGGCAGACTGGAGCCCAACCCTCAAAAATTCTCTGGCACTACTACGCAGTATTTGCTAGGTCGTGATAAAGAGATATTCGGTGATCTATGCATATTTTTAGCTATGTGCACAAAAACATACCGCATCATCGAAGAAGAGCGTGCTCTAGGCGTGCATAATCTTCGTTTCGTGCCTAAATTTTGCGATTTCGTTTCATGCCGCCCTGCAAAATACACCAGGCTACCCGTGCAACAAGTCAAAACACGTGAGAAACAATTTCCCTTGGTAAAATTTGACACAAGGTATAAGGCCTCATTAGTCTGCGTTTAATTGAATTTGTAACACGGTTACATGTACCGCTTCCGCTATGAATAATGTTATCTCATAGTTCTATGTAAACAATCTGGCAGCTGCCTCCAACTTTACTGAACCTCGAACTCTGCGTAGAATGTTCGAGAATAGTGGACTGTGGACATGGCTGGAATCTTCCAGAAGAGCTGGCGGGGAGCAGCAGCCGAAGCGGACGCAATCGAGAAGCAGTTGAAATGGACAGCGGCAATCGAGAGCAGCAGCTGAAGTGGACGCAAGTGGCGAGCAGCAGCTGAAGCAGATGCAAGCCGGGACCTCAGTAGCAGTTGAAATGGATCGATGCAATCGCGCAGGGAGCAGCAGCCGAAGCGGACGCAATCGAGGAGCAGCAGCTCTGCACGGAGAGCTCAGATCCGGTAAAACATATCCAGGTTGGAAGCATAACTACAGAGGAACACGTAGCTGTGATACAAGGGGTGAAACTCCAAATAGTACCGCCTTTTCACTCAAAGAGAAGATTGTGTCATAGCTGGGCTAAAATGCTAAAATGGTCTCATACATAACTTGACTGTTGAGATCAGTAATGACGGCATACATGTATGACGGATCACGCACAAGATTCCCCAGACCTTTTTGCATATACTGTAAGTGTAAGCAATCAAAACTGGAGGTTACAAGTCCTGGGAATGAGGCTATATTATGACAGAGAGAAACCATTGTAGACTCTGAACGGAACCCATTCATTAGATTACACTGATACATGTACAATGGTCAATTGCAACCATAGATCACAATACTTGTACAGGCATGAATACTGTTAGATTCTAAGAACCCATGGCCACTAGAATATCCAGGCCGTGGTGAAAACCCGGACCGGACCAGACCGGACCGGACCGGACTGGACAGACCGACCAGAAGTGAAACAGCGACTTAGCGCTACCTAGACAACTCGGCTGTTTTGCGCAAACTTCAATGTAGCTACCACTTACAGGCAACTGCTGGAGGAGTTTGCAGAAAGGCCTGAGAGATACATCTTTCATAACCGTGTGGACTTTAAATGGTGCAATGTGGAAGTAGTCTCAGGTCCAGACCCTCCCACACGTGTGAGGAAAGAGGGTGTGGTGTTCTGAGCATTGTTTCTTGTCATGCAGGGCTGGCCACTCTCGGATTTGAGAGCTCGAATCAGATGGCAGAATGCCATTCATGTACAGGCAATCAAGCAGACAGCCTATGGTAATGTATAGTCTCGTATGTAGTGAACGTTTGTCTCACAGTCTGTTTTCGGCTGTCCCAGTGGACTTCATGGCCATCTCGAGCTTTCGTCAACTGTGCTGTTATATAAAAGACATTTTTACACCATATGGCCCTGCCTCATGTGACAAGAAATGTTGCTCAGAACACCAGACCCTCTTCCACATTTTGGGGAGGGTCTGGGAATAATGTGGAAGGTAGTCACACTTTAATGTCTTATGGCATGAGGCATACCGGCCAGTTGAGAAATAATCACATGAAAAGGCACTGAAGTGCAAGCCTCGTCCACAATTCAATTGAAAAAACTGTGTGCAAACGTGTGTACCTTGAACTGAGATGGCACGTGATTTAATTGATTGTGGACACGTTACTTTGGTAAAGCATCCTGAAAGAGGGTGTGCCAGGTAGGAGGGGCAATATAAGCCAGAATGATTTTCAAAATCGGTATAAGCCATAGTGATTCCGAAAACCACCCCCTAAAAGCTCATCCTCAGCACATGAGACCTTGGAATTAGCATTCTCACATGCTACAGGGTCAGGTAGGAACTCACTGTAATGGCATCAGTATCCTGTGTGCCAATAGAGTCTAGCCGATAGGCAATAGCACTGAACAGGCAATCCCCGTCATGGGGTAGTCCGTGGCTGCTGCTTTGAGTGTATCAAAGGCTGTGATCAGTTCACCAACTCAGAGCGAGCATGTCCAAATGTAACAGCTAGCACGTTTCAACCGAGACACGTGCAAGTATCACGTGCCATCAAAGTATGCATGCACGTACATATACGGTATGACTAACTAGCTCAGTTTGTGCTGCTTGGCTTGCAGTAGCTGGGGTCGTTAGATGCAACACTCCACTTACCAGTAGTGCTAGTGACCCGCTGATGTTGATTTTGTGGCACAAGCACCAAGTAAAGTTTACGTGGTGAGCTAAAACTGTCATAACTCTTGAACTAAATATTTTTTAGCAAAATTCCTATGTTAATTTTGTTCCTTACATCAAGAGATTTCTTTGACACCTTAGTCTCACTCGCCAGGTACTTGCAGCACACGCTAGAACTGTAACAGACAGACACACACAGGCAGACAGACAGACAGGCACGCAGACAGACAGACACACAGACATGCAGACAGACACACACAAAGAGTACTAGAACCTCGGCGGGGTGAGGTTAATTATAATTACAACATTGCATCTCTCACTTGTTCTTGAGGTGCTGGATGCTTCCAAGGCATTTAAAACAGCCGTTGACCATGATGGCCAGCCGAGTGCAGAGAGCCTCACACTCTTCCATACTGATAGTGTGTATGTGTGTGTGTGTGTGTGTGTGTGTGTGTGTGTGCAGGGCAAACAGTTTATAAGCTGGTTTACAAGCAGTTTACAAACTGGGCGAACAGTTTACAAGCAGGACGAATGGTTTGTAAACTGGCTGAACGGTTGGCAAGCAGGACGAACGGTTTACAAGCAGGCCTATCGACAATACATGAGTTCTTCCTTGATGTAGCCAAGCCACCAAGGCGGCAGACTCATGGGAATTTCTGTCATGCCTCATTGAGCACTTGAGAATTTTGTGCAAGTGTACGTATCTCCTGAGTACGTACGTATGTTGCTGAATTTTGAAGCAGATTAGCAACAAGTGACAATAATATTGTACTACACATATGCCACTGCATAACCTGCATGGGGCTGCTAAACTAAGCTCACCCTAAGTGGCTGTAACGTGAGGGCAGTTGCATGGCTGTTGTTGTGCATCAAGTTTAAGTCGGGGACTAATGGTATTTGTTGCTCCATAGTAGGCTCGTATATGTGCATGTGTTCAACCCCACTTGTAATGCTATGCTCTGGTGCACTACACACTGCCAGTACAAGGATAAAACATGTTTCTACTGATAGTGAAAGCAACCACACACAGTCAAGAGAACCCATGCAGTCAGCAACATGTTCACCATCTGTCATATGCTACAAGGTCAGTGACCACACAAGGCAATCAAATCACTTTTTTCTTTGTATCTACTGAGAAAACAAAAGTCAACAAGAATGGGGTGACCTGAACTTCTAATTACATGTTAGATATGTACACACACATACCTGTGTGATGTTAGAACAATGCTACGTCCCTCCTGGGTGATTCCCGTCAGCACATCCCAAAGGTAGCGGCGAGTGGTGGGGTCCATGCCATCATCCTTGGGTCAGATACGATACGTATGTGCATTTGTGTGCCTGCATACATGTGTGCAACATGCGTGACAATACGTGTGCTGTGAATATAAGAGGCAACATAATCAAGGAACTGCATTTCTGAATCTTAAACAGCAGAAAAGTTATTTACAGATCCATTTCATGTATTTGGGCTTACGTATGCCACACAAAGTGACTGGCAATAAAGTATACTACTCCAGATATCTGAACGGGAATACTGCCATCTAAGTGCAGGAAGGTGACTATTTGGAGACGTTGTGCATTGTCATCAGCTATCTCTTGATGAAACAAAGGCATGGAGGACGTAGGCGTTAGAACATAAAGTACCAGGTGCAGTGAACGAAACTACAGGGTCACCATAGCAACATAATGTGTACAATTTTGTAGTCATGTTATGTAATGAGCAAGAGTGTACATGTGTGTAAGAGGGTGCTTTAACGAGCTGATACAATTCTAATGACCTAGTCATTGTAGTCCATCAGAAATGTGCTGGGTTTCTGCTAATCTGGTCACACATACATCAGGTACCTACCAGGAGGACAATTGGTGGATTCCCAAGCAGAGCAATAGCAGTGCTCAGCTTCCACTTCATTGTAGTCCAACAGAAATGTGCTCGGTTTCTGCTAATCTAGTCACACATACATCAGGTACCTACCAGGAGGACAATTGGTGGATTCCCAAGCAGAGCAATAGCAGTGCTCAGCTTCCACTTGTTGCCACCACTGCAGCCAAGATGACAAATTGGTTTATGCCATAATACATAAAACAAAATGGGTCAACAGACAATTTGATACGTATGTTGTACACGTTCACTCCCATACGTACCTGTATCTACCACAGCGTTTGTCTGCATGCATGCTGAGGTCCAGCCTGGTTATTTCAGTTTCCACCACCTCCTTGATCTGGACCTCTGGGATACCCCGAAGCCGGGCAAACATTGTCAGAGGAGTTCACGGCCAGTCAGACGCTCAATCAGGGCATCAAACTATATGGCCAGATCACAGGGGACAAAGAAACAATAAATAACTGATTTGTGAATACACCCAGGTCCATAAGAAGGCCTGGTACATATGTACGTATATCCCAAAAGCCCTTGGAAATTTTTCTACCCTCAGCAAGCATTCCTCAACTTTGTGAAAGTGCAAAGTGGTCTCTGGTTCACACGCCATCATCGTCGAGTTTAGTCAGATCACAAACTTTCCATATGCTCCTGCCATGTGGCTATATCACCATCTCCTACTGATCTTCTTGAACGAGGGACTGGGATTCTACACCCAGAACTGTCAGATCAGAGCTACCAGGGTATCAGATAATCATAAAATTCATACATGTTTAAACCATGAAAACCAGCCCTACTTGTACGTAGCCTTGTTCCCTGGCCTTCTCACCCCCAGCGTTTGTTGCTTGCAGTACTACCCACATTAGTACTTCAAGCAACTAGAGGGGTTCATAGAACACATACCCCACGCTGAATGTCTACAGTCCAGGATATCGATGCATGCAGTGCAGCTACAATCGACGTGACATCTCTGCGGATGCATATCGAACAGGGCTGTTCGTGCATGGCCATATCCAAGGTGTGGGAGTGACCGCTTACCGTATATACAACTTATTATATTGTGAAGCTGGAGAGGTGGGGCCAAATGTTACGAAGGATAGGAAATAGCTGGAATAAACAGCCGAAACAATAGCCATGATGTCTGTGAAGTACATAGATCGTGAGATAACACTGTTTCCTAGCGGTCATCTCCAAGCATGAAGTTTCCAAATGCACTGCGTGTCCTGCTCTTGATTGGACTCTGAGGTCACGAAGAGGTGGAGCCAATGTTATGAATAGTTATGAAAAGTAGGAAATAGCCGAAATACAGCGAAACTGAGTGCCTTGACTTCAGTCAGGTACACATAGAGCAGTTTTTTGCTATTTGCTATTGTTTGACACAATTTCGATGGTTTATGAGGGTCTACGTGGTGAGAGGGCAAACTTTCAGCAAAGTTTGCCTACCATGACAGAAGTATTCCATCCCAAACTTTGCCCACACAGGACAGAAATATCCCATCCTGATACAGATTGATATGCGTCTACCACAGAAATTTGACCCACCATTGACTCCCAGTAGTCCAAAGCACTCTGCGCTGGGGATGGCTACACTGATTCCTCTTACAGCTAATTTAGAAGGACGGATAGAGCAGCCATCGATAGAACTGGAATACTAGAGGAGAAATAGAAAATCAGCTGAACAAAACCAATTGCCAACCAAAGTAATTAAATTTCCACTTGGTGTCCTCAAAGCTACGTATGTCTATTGTCAGGTAAAGAAAGAGTCATGAAGAGCAGTGGGTGATGTGCATGCATTAAACACTACTTGACGAATGTGTCACATTGTATGGTGAGCCTGAGCAAGACACAGGAAGTCATCGCATCGTCATCTTCACTGCCATCAAGCACTCGGAAACAGACCCTTTGCATGGGGAAGCCGTCAATGAGGTTCGTGTGAGCAGTAGAGATCGACATCTTCACGGGCAAGCCAACACACATAGATATAGGACAAGCAAACGGAGACTCATAGAGACTTTCTGTGAGCAAAGTTTCTTGCCATATTGATCTTTGAAAATCACCTCCCCAAACACTCAATTAAGAGCCTTACGTACCTCAGATACGCATAGCATTTTTCAAAACTTCATCAATGTGTTCCATTGTCTCACACAATGCACGAGGCTAGTGCAAGGGTGGGCACTCATTTGAGTAAACTTTAACCCTAACAGGAAGTTGAGCCAAAAATGTGAAGTAGGCACTCTTTCAAGGGTGGGCGCTCTTTTGCAAAACTAAGGTAATATTGGCTAACAAGCCAACATGCATCAACAAGAATGTAGCACCTAGCCTAGTCTGCAATACTCCCTAAACTATACTTCCTTGCCACCACAACAGCTAGACTAATCAAAACACACAATCATCACATTATACCCAACAACCCCACTTTTGGGCTCACTCAAACTTAAAGTCATGGTCGGAATGCTATCACCCCTAACTACAAAGTGTTCTCATCAACTCCCCTGTGCTCACTTGTACTTTCTAAGTCCTCAATGGTGACGGGGGCAACCAAACCAGCCGAATGGTGAGCAGAAGAATGGACCCGTGAGGTGACTTGAGGGTTGGCACTGCGAATCACCCTGTACCAAATGTGATATATAGGTAAGTACCTCAACCAATAATCTTTTCTTCTGCTCTTCACAATCAATACGTATGACAGTGGATGTTCAGGAAACATAAACATGAGCAATAGAACTACCAAATGTATGTAACATGGGATTGAGACAAATCTCCCTCACACACACACACTCACTCATATGGTACGTGTCTTTTCCGACATTCGGAATATTTTCTGACAGGCATTTACGATGCATCTACGATGCATTTACACTGCAAATCGGAAGGCTTCTTCCAAGGATTGGAAATCCTGTTCCGAACCAGTGGAAGGCTTGTTCCAAACAGCACTGGTTTTATATGTACATAACGTCCGGAGCAGATCTTCTAGAGCTTTGTTTAACTCTTTCGGAGCTTTTGTTTGTAGCATAAATTTGGCTCTATGACGGAAACCTCTTTGCAAATGCGCATCCATTTTAAGATACATACCATAAAACTATGATGAAGACGCCTACTTCTCCATTCTACGCAGCTAATACACTGAACCACCTTCCCATTCCATACAGCCCCACTTCACATAGCATCAAACATAATCCCATCCACACACAGCCACCACATCTGCATAGTCACCACATACCCACACCCACCAACCCACCCACCTGGTCTCCAACGTCTCCTCAGTTCCCTCTCCCACCTTCATGAACACCTCCTCCATGGTGGTCACTGACACTCCAAAACTGGAGATACCAAGCTCTGCCCTGCGGACTGCATGGAGACAAGGAGAGAGAAACATACTGACATGCAAACAGACACCCGTGGATGATCATGAGTTGCCTCAAAAGTGTACTGTGCACAATATGGATAGAAGCATGCTAACATGCACCATCATTTACACAGTACCGCATGGCCGGAAATTTGGCAGGGAATTTAATTCAGCGGCTTGGCGGATTATGAACGCACCACCAAATTAAATTCTGCTAATATTTTGTCGTGATGTCATTGCAATCTGTCGTGCACGTAGGCGAGTCTCGTAGCAGTATGCATGGCACTTCCAAACCACCTTGACGTAAAGCAGCTGAATAGCACCATGTTCCAGTAGCAGTGCAGTGGATTGCGACTTTTCCCCGCAGGAATAGCGAGCAAGCAGCCAATATCTTCCTGGATACATGGCCGACAATGGTGTTCCTTTGTACTTCTTACATGGCAGTTCTTCTTGTAACACTTGCATCCCAGAGGTTGTTGTAGATGTGGTGAACTCAAACACAGCTCTCTACCGCAAACTCCGACTCCATCGCAGCCTACCAACATGACATTTTAGCACATAAACTACTGAGCGCTCCACAGCCGTGTGGTTAGTCTGACGTCATTCTCGCTCTACAAATTTCCAAATCCGCCAAATTAAATTTTCAGCTTTTCGAGCCAATCCGCCAAATTTAAATTTTCCGGCCATACGGTATCTTACAACAATGCCACACTCCCACACTGTATTTCTTTCCTGCTTGTGTAATAGTTATGGTGAGCCTGAGCAAGTCCTGATTTCGTGTAACGCTTTGACAATTCTGTGCATGTGCGTGTGGATATACATGCGAATGTGGTTTCGGAACCGCATCATGCCCTGTTGAGTAGTTTTGAATAGATATATATATCTATTCAGGACTACTCAACAGGGCATGATGCAATTCCAAAACCACATTCTAGAAGAATAATTCAAAGCAGCAAAGACATATACACATCCATTGCCTTCATTCCATTTCAGCTTACATTCAGCGTATCAAACAGCTGTGGGAAGTGGGGTGTGGCACTGGAAGGGAGGACAAAGGATCGAGAGCTCTGCTCCCACGTCTGTGACTTGCTCTGCCTTGTGCACTATGGACTGTACGATAAGGCCAACTTGAGAAGAGTCGCACTTCGGCTCCTTAACCAGTGTCATGTGGTAGCCGACACCATACCTACATCAGAAATGAGCACATAATTATATATTATTAGCAATGTGCAAGAGGTTTGAGGGACCCCATAAACATCAACATCAAGAATGGGACTTCTACTTAAATTGCTAGTAAACCCTTAGCCCATCTATTTCACCTGTACACGAGGACAAAAAGACTGCTTAATCTGTGGACCCCAGTTCCATTGGATTATCATGCTCCAAACTACACACTGAGGACACATTTGTACGGGTGAGTACAATCGCTGGATTGGACTACTGGACTGGACTACTGGACTCACCCAAAATTCCATGAAGTGCCCTTCTCAGTGAGAAGCTAAACGTCCTTACTCAGTGCCTATCAGTTTGCTAAAGTTGCTTCCTAGCCTGTTGTGGCTTCGTCTCCTCGATTTCCGAGGTCAAAGGTCACGTGCATATATAATGAGCGAGCTCAAACTATACTATAGTCATGGATAACATGGTAGCTACACTTAAACGCAAGCTGGAGTTTTTCTGCTGATAACGTGCTAACTGCTCTTCAAATCCTTCAAGCAGGCGGAGAATCCTAACTGGAGCTCAATTAAAGTTTGACTTCACACAAATGCGTGTGACCTCCATACGAAAACAGTTGATACAAGTCACGGATGCTCAAAGCTAGCTAGCATGGATGCTCAAAGCTCTTTCGCGTCCGGGTAGGCGTGGGAACGAGGCTAGCTCAAAGACAGCACAGAACCCACAAGAATTGGTGAAGCTCATTAAATATGCATGTGATGTTTGACCTCGGAAATCGAGGAGATGTGCTAGCTAGCTGCCAGACAAGGAAATGAGCACTCTCAATTCCTGGGTAGGAGCGGCTTCTGGTCCAGCCTACCACTGACGACATACGTTTCCTATACATCATTCGTGGTTACATGCATACATACAATGTATGTATGACGGATCATGCCCAAGATTCCCCAGACCTTTTTGCATATACTGTAAGTGTAAGCAATCAAAACTGGAGGTTACAAGTCCTGGGAATGAGGCTATATTATGACAGAGAGAAACCATTGTAGACTCTGAACGGAACCCATTCATTAGATTACATTGATACATGTACAATGGTCAATTGCAACCATAGATCACAATACTTGTACAGGCATGAATACTGTTAGATTCTAAGAACCCATGGCCACTAGAATATCCAGGTCGTGGTGAAAACCCGAACCGGACCAGACCGGACCGGACCGGACTGGACAGACCGACCAGAAGTGAAACAGCGACTTAGCGCTACCTAGACAACTCGGCTGTTTTGCGCAAACTTCAATGTAGCTACCACTTACAGGCAACTGCTGGAGGAGTTTGCAGAAAGGCCTGAGAGATACATCTTTCATAACCGTGTGGACTTTAAATGGTGCAATGTGGAAGTAGTCTCAGGTCCAGACCCTCCCACACGTGTGAGGAAAGAGGGTGTGGTGTTCTGAGCATTGTTTCTTGTCATGCAGGGCTGGCCACTCTCGGATTTGAGAGCTCGAATCAGATGGCAGAATGCCATTCATGTACAGGCAATCAAGCAGACAGCCTATGGTAATGTATAGTCTCGTATGTAGTGAATGTTTGTCTCACAGTCTGTTTTCGGCTGTCCCAGTGGACTTCATGGCCATCTCAAGCTTTCGTCAACTGTGCTGTTATATAAAAGACATTTTTACACCATATGGCCCTGCCTCATGTGACAAGAAATGTTGCTCAGAACACCAGACCCTCTTCCACATTTTGGGGAGGGTCTGGGAACAATGTGGAAGGTAGTCACACTTTAATGTTTTATGGCATGAGGCTTTGGATATACCGGTCAGTTGAGAAATAATCACATGAAAAGGCACTGAAGTGCAGGCCACATTTAAATTTACAAAACTGTGTGCAAACTTGTGTACCTTGAACTGAGATGTCACATGATTTTATCGACACGTTACTTTGGTAAAGCATCCTGAAAGAGGGTGTGCCAGGTAGGAGGGGCAATATAAGCCAGAATGATTTTCAAAATCGGTATAAGCCATAGTGATTCCGAAAACCACCCCCTAAAAGCTCATCCTCAGCACATGAGACCTTGGAATTAGCATTCTCACATACTACAGGGTCAGGTAGGAACTCACTGTAATGGCATCAGTATCCTGTGTGCCAATAGAGTCTAGCCGATAGGCAATAGCACTGAACAGGCAATCCCCGTCATGGGGTAGTCCGTGGCTGCTGCTTTGAGTGTATCAAAGGCTGTGATCAGTTCTAGCTGTATCTAATCGCATAGGAGGTTGCTTGGTAACAGACGCAGAGCATTGCTGACATAGCCTAGTAAAAGGCATCGTGTATGAAATATGCTAGAAGTAAACTCAGGAATTTGAACACCAGCTCAGAGCGAGCACGTCCAAATCTAACAGCTAGCACGTTTCAACCGAGACACGTGCAAGTATCACGTGCCATCAAAGTATGCATGCACGTACATATACGGTATGACTAACTAGCTCAGTTTGTGCTGCTTGGCTTGCAGTAGCTGGGGTCGTTAGATGCAACACTCCACTTACTAGTAGTGCTAGTGACCCGTTGATGTTGATTTCGTGGCACAAGCACCAAGTAAAGTTTACGTGGTGAGCTAAAACTGTCATAACTCTTGAACTAAATATTTTTTAGCAAAATTCCTATGTTAATTTTGTTCCTTACATCAAGAGATTTCTTTGACACCTTAGTCTCACTCGCCAGGTACTTGCAGCACACGCTAGAACTGTAACAGACAGACACACACAGGCAGACAGACAGAGAGGCACGACGACAGACAGGCACGCAGACAGACAGACACACAGACATGCAGACAGACACACACAAAGAGTACTAGTACTAGAACCTCGCCCCTCCATGGGCGGGGTGAGGTTAATTATAATTACAACATTGCATCTCTCACTTGTTCTTGAGGTGCTGGATGCTTCCAAGGCATTTAAAACAGCCGTTGACCATGATGGCCAGCCGAGTGCAGAGAGCCTCACACTCTTCCATACTGATAGTGTGTATGTGTGTGTGTGTATGCAGGGCAAACAGTTTATAAGCTGGTGGTTTACAAGCAGTTTACAAGCTGGGCGAACAGTTTACAAGCAGGACGAATGGTTTATAAACTGGCTGAACAGTTGGCAAGCAGGACGAACAGTTTACAAGCAGGCCTATCGACAATACATGAGTCCTTCCTTGATGTAGCCAAGCCACCAAGGCGGCAGACTCATGGGAATTTCCGTCATGCCTCATTGAGAATTTTGTGCAAGTGTACGTATCTCCTGAGTACGTACGTATGTTAGGTTTTCTGAATTTTGAAGCAGATTAGCCAATAATATTGTACTACACATATGCCGCTGCATAACCTGCATGGGGCTGCTAAACTAAGCTCACCCTAATGTAATAGTCTATCCAGGGGCAACACGTTCTAGCCAAGGGCTTCTGCATATGACGTACATGTACATACACACCTTGGCAAGATTCTTGATGACAATGACCTCATCTTCAGCGGTGGCTCCACTAGTTACTCTCTTCCACTCTGCAGACACATCATAATCCTGCATGTGCAATAGGGTGAAGGAGGGTGGATAAATGGAAGCCAGAATACAGAAGAGCTCTACCAACCTCCCCCGACCCCAGGCTATGGGCTTGCTATGGGATGTACGTACGGGGTTAGGTATACATGCACGCGAGGCTGGATTGCAACAGCATGGAGAGGCGAAGTAGACATGTTATACATGTACGACTGATGAAGCATTAGTACCCAGCACTTCAGACATAAAGTAAGTATGAGGCAAGGGGATGCAACTTTTTGACCCTACCTCTCCTGGCAGCAGAGGTCCAGTATCACCATTTCTGAAATTCTCTTCACGGATAAATAGTTGTTGTACTTCAGGAAAGAACCTGTGGTGGGTTATGCATAATATGTCATACATGTATTGTATTGGTGGCCTATGATAGACTAAGGCCAATGGAAATAGGGGTAGATCTTTAGGTGTGTCCTACTCAGATACATGAACAAGCACAGAACACCAATGTGGAAAACCCAGTAACAATTATGACGAAAGAGGTTAAACCACTTGAATCTATCATAGCTGGGATAATTCAACAATTATACCTCAAGTCAGTATAAAAAACAGGACTCCCTCCACAGCCATGTATGTTATGATGACCCCGATGCCTGGCCGCTCAAAGGAAAGAACGTTGTCAACATAGCGGATTGGACTGGATGGGAGTTTAGCGTGGATGGGAGAGTATACTAATGAGTAGCTGCATGTATGCTGCTGGTGTTTCACGGGAGCATAGTGGTACGTATAACTATGTGTGTTGACGACTTACCACATGGCTTGTACACTTGCTGTGCATATATCCTCAGATATCTGGTTGATGTAGATGTCATTGAAACCAATAGCCAACCTGCAGACAAGAGAATAGACTTATGAGTGGACAACTACGTGACTTCAAGGGGCCATGATCTGATGAAAGAGAGACAACTGTAGCCTAGTGAGAGGTGGAGGAAGCATGCAAAACGTTGTGTGTATATGTGTGTGTGTGTGTTTGTTTTTTTATTGGGGGGGGGGGGGGGGGGGGGGGGGCTAAAGTACACAGTCAGTGGTGTGGAAATGGCAGGGCATGTAACTAGTAACTATCTGTACAGTGAGCCCTCCATATTCCACCACTTAAGTTGAGAATTGAAGGTAGGCAACGTATGTGACACACAATTTCAAGGCATTGGTTTCCTTGTCACTTCACCTTATCTGATACCGGCCAGAAGCACCACTACCTGCGTCAACTGTGGGACGTTTAAAGCAACAACAAATCATATAGTATTGATCACAATACCTCTGGGCTCCCATTATATTGTACAGTTAAGATTGTCCATTAATTACACTTCTCTGCATAGTTTCTGTTTATAAACACTAAACACTGAGGATTGCACAATTACCTTACATGGCATTGGATGTTTGTTTTTTCTAATCATCATGAATTTTGTTTCACTGCTAAGCAGCTAAACCACTAGGCTTTGAATTCTATTACACTTCTCTGCTTATAGTTCAGGGAAAAAAGAATTCTCTGGTTAACTCTTTAGGGCACAAATTTCTTTCTCTAGGTCATTTTCAATCTATAGCACACTTAAAACATACCCTAATTTCTGTTCCCTGGCGTTGCAGGGCTCCAAACTGCTCACACAGGTAATTTCAGCTACACTAAGCAAATACGTGACTTAACCACACCCACCAACTAACAAACTTGCAATCAAGCCTCCCGAGAAGTGGCCAACCTGCCGTAGCTAGAAAACAGACCATGAACACTGGAAGTGGAGGGCCTACAAGGCAAGACAGCTACTTTCTAAGTCCATTTAAGCGGCGGAAATTGCCCTCCCAGTGCCGACCAAGACCTTTCTACCGCGGAGCCCAGACACAGCCATGCTGTTTGCACCTCCGGGTGCACCCACCCACCTCCCCCTGTCCCGCCCTTTCTGCTGTCGCAGAACCTATCTCCCAAGGACATTGCCAGAAGACACATGATGAAGCTGAAAGTATTATGATGACTTTTGGCGCTAAGGGTACTAAAGGGTTAACACTTAACTTACAAGTGCAACAAAGAAGAAGAAGATCATGAGGAGTCCGTAGGCAGCCAGGGAGTTTGACAAGAGGAAGGAGAAACAGTAGGTCAGCGGGATGCTAGACCATGACGTGGTGAATATCTGGGAGGGAAACAGAGTGATTCTCAAGTTAGATTCAACCAAGTGTGATAGACTGTACCCATGCAGTATTAGTCTTGATCCCAAACTCCTCAACCAACCCCTATGTTTCTTGTCTTCATTGCCTTTCCTGCAAATCTATAAGTGCGTCCCACCAGAATCTGTTCCACTACATAAGCTGCGCCCAGTTCATTAGCTCGCGCAACAACCAAATAAATATTTCAAGTAGTTTGAAACAGATGTTTTGGCCATTATACAGTGGCCAACATTCCCATAAGCTATAGCAATGCACACGCAACTAGCCAATCGTCACATTCAATAAGCTATGATCTTAATCGAGACTTGGGGAAGTAATTTAGTCCGCTTGACCAGATTAAAGTGCCAATAGTGCACTTCATAAAGTCTACATCAAAGTGGCACACGCCCCTTGTTGATCATGGTTACCGCCAAGGGAAAGTGTGGACAAAACCTTGACTCTAAATACATTATTATTTGCGGGTACTAATATAGGCGAATTGGGCATGCAGCGGACTTGGCTGGTATCACTTTTATCTCACCAGAGCTGCTGGCTACTAATCTGTTCACGAGGCAACCACGCTGCTCAGCATGGCTCAGTCTGCTGGTAATGGATAGTGCAACAGGTAGGACAAACTCACTTTTCGGAATGATGTCTCAAGCCTTGCTCTCACCTCGTAGATAGCCTCTGTACAGCTAGCTACCGTCACAGATTGCTTCGTAGGTCATGGCTAGCTTGTGACTCACTCCAATTAATGCACATGTATGTGACGTCACATTCTGCCAATACTATTGTTTGTGGGTTCAAATAAAATTGATATCCGCAAATAATAGTGACATCAAGGTCACGTGACCTTGTAAACCTTGGAATTTGAACTGATTTGCGATACAGGATACAGAGCCATTTCTTATGGTCAGTATGGAGTTGGGTAACATATGTGAACATCTTGAAAGAGGCTTATACTGCTCCCCCTTGGAGTGAGGTGCTGCTCACATGTATAGGCCTAGGTGAATTATGCCAGCATAATTTCAGGCATAATATGATACATGCAGCACAGGAGCATATTACCAGTGCTTTTAGCAAGCAAAATAGCACAGCTTGCTGACAGTACCACCTTTCAGATGTCCACTTTGCTTAGAAGGCTAGCTTCAGGTGACGTTTCAGCCTGTGTAACTGTGCTAACTGACTATCAACAGGTGTCTTGGTCCTTGGGTTCAAGGTCAAGGTCAAGTCCCATTACATAATTGAGCATAATGTGAGCATAATAAAGCTTAGTCTGGAAGTAATTACATATCCAGGAATTGCATAATACAGGAAACTTGAGGCATAATGCTTAGCTCACAGGTGAGGTGGGTGAAAGGTCAAGTCCCATTACATAATGAGCATAATGTGAGCACCCTAGAATTGCATAATACAGGAAACTTTAGCCATAATTTGCCAAAGCATAGCTCACATGTGATGTGTGGTGAGGAGTACGGTCCTGTCTTGCTTGTGTTTCACCAGCAGGTCCCATGTGGCTCTCCGAGCATAAGGGTCCATGCCAGACGTGGGTTCATCCAGGACCACAACCTCAGAACCTCCTATCAGGGCTATGCCAACACTGTGTGTTTGTGTGTTTGTTTGTGTGTTTGTTTGTGTGTGTGTGTGTGTGTGTGTGTGTGTGTGTGTGTGTGTGTGTGTGTGTGTGTGTGTGTGTGTGTGTGTGTGTGTGTGTGTGTGTGTGTGTGTGTGTGTGTGTGTGTGTGTGTGGGTGTGTGTGTGCGTGCGTGCATGTTTCTCCAGATCAGGTGTCCAGCAATAAGATAAATGTTTCTTTTATTGGGGGGTGGCTATAGAAATGCATGCATTGTGTACATACGTATGTGTGTAGAGCAATGGAAATATCGAACGAGAGGCGTGCCTGGTGCACCTATTACTAAGCAAATTACCTCCTCAGTCATTGCATACTGGAAGTCACATGCACAGTCATCCATATCTATTCTACATCAAATGCGAAACACAATGTAAGGACAAGAATGGAGAAACTCCACTCCATTACGCTTGTGCAAGTGGTCACCTCGATATTGTGTAGCACCTTCACAGGGAAAAGCCCAGTGATCTACGTAGGGCA
Organism: Axinella damicornis; assembly: GCA_963931865.1. NCBI lineage: Eukaryota > Metazoa > Porifera > Demospongiae > Axinellida > Axinellidae > Axinella > Axinella damicornis. The sequence goes on along the minus strand of OZ007517.1, from coordinate 4,630,448 downwards.
CACAACATGCTCGGATGACACATCAATGCACATTGCTTGCAAATTCTGGTCACTTTTAGATTATAGATTTTTGTGCCACATCAAAATAGCATGCAAGTTGCAAAATTACTACTGGAAAGCTTTAGCATTTAGACATAATAGTAACTACGTTGTTGAAAAATGTCTGAGTCCCTTTCATATTACCTGAGTTTCCTCTTCATGCCTCCAGAGAGTTTGCTAGCTGGGATGTTCCTCTTGTCCAGCAACTGTAGGTCAGCCATCATTGCACTCACTTCTTCATTGACACGGTCAGTACCCCACACACCCTAAGGGGGGGAAAGCATCAGCAGCATGAGCATAATCACCGTTGACTACATACATTGTAATTACTACATGAGTACCAACCGGAAGTAGGGTAATGCAGAGAGGGGCTCAGCACAATGAGGACAGTACAGAAGCTGTCCCCATATTAAATGAGCATTCAATGTGTAACGATGGTAATTTTGTTGCCTTCATTAATCATGCAAGACGTTTTGATGAGATTGTGAATGTTGAAGCAAAAATGGAAGTATGTAGGCAGCAGAGGAAAGTGTACAGAGATGCTCAAAGAGTGTGACCACTCCCGTGTGACATGAGACAGGACTTCAAACTCCAGAAGCAGTTCCACTCATGCCATGCATGCCAGCTTTTGCCAGTTACAATAGTGTGATGTTGCATGCAAAAAAGGCAGACACTAGCAATTCTAAGACTGTAGTGGTACGTATACTTATAATACAGTACATCCAGTGCATCATGGTACAGGTCATCCCAGGTCCTCATTCAAGCTCACCTAATGATGCTACATACGTAGCATCATTAGGTGATGCTACGACCATTATTATGACACTGCCCATTATTTGACCTGTACAGTACAATCATTAAATGATATGCACATGCCTTGAGCCTAGTGAAGAAGCTGAGATGTTCCGCGACAGTCAGCCGGTCAAACAACACATTATGCTGTGGACAGATGCCCAGGTTCTCACAAATCTTGTCCATGCTTCTAAGAATGTCATAGCCATTGACAAGAGCCGTGCCTGAGGTGGGTGTGTAGAGACCTGGTGTGCATGTGGTGTGTGTTGTGTACGTATGTGTGTGTGCATTGTGTGTGTGTGTGTGTGTGTGTGTGTGTGTGTGTGTCACTGTGTGTGTGTGTGTGTGTGTGTGTAAGTGTGTGTGTGTGTGTGTGTGTGTACGTGTGTACGTGTGTGTACGTGTGAGTACGTGTGTTAATTGTGTATGTATATGCATTGTGTTGTGTGTGATTGACTGATTAATTGACAATGAATCAAATCATTGAAATCACAGAGTGGATTTTATTTACCAACCACATTGTGAGCCCTCGGGGTTTGTAAGGGCTTCACTGACCAATCAGATATCAGTTCACGGACAGCATGAACATGGGCAAAAGTCTGTGCCTCTGTGAGACTGCTCTGACACAGGCCTACAGACTGTTTATCAGTTTTGATCCATCAATGAGCATGTAGGGACACTGGTTACACAGTGTCTATAAGTCCTAGACTGCTCTGACACAGGCCTATAGACTATTTGATGATGAGATCAGTTTTGATCCATCAATGAGCATGTAGGGACATTGGTTACAGCAGAGCAGTGATCTGTCCCTTGTACATGTTTCGGTTAAGATCATCCACGGCCACCTTGCGTTGCTCCAGAATCCTGGTAAGACAAGTTGAGGCCAGGGGGAACTAGACTGCTCATCTGCATGTTACATGTAGCTGCCACCAGGTGTCCAGCTAGTGCATATTTTGACTCACACATGGCATCAATCAAGAAATCCTCCAACTCCATTCCTACCCATAATCTCTATACTTCCTATTGATATACCAGCATAGCTTCCGTTGGTGTACTGCACATGGACTCTACGGGATTTAGTGACTTAGACTATGATCTGACCAAACAGATTGTACTCTAATACTATGCGCAGGCAACATATCACATGAAATATACTTACCTTGCACAGTGAGAGTTGCATAAGTGGAATTCCAAGTAAATGTACCAGCAGCAAGGTTATTGGAAGCCACACAGTAGTATTCACCAGCATCTGAAGTTGCAATGCTTGTAAGGGTGAAGCTGCTCTCACTAGGTCGGTTGCTGATGCTGACACCTCCTCTGGCCACAAGGGGTGCACTCTCTCCGTCCTTGTACCACATGAAGGTCAGGGGCTGGGTACCATTAGCAGCACAGCTGAAGGTAGCACTGCTTCCCACTAGTTGAGTGGATGATCCGGGATTGTTGACTATGTTCACAGGGAGATCAGAACAACTTGTCACAATCACTGAATCGGTACGTACTGAGAGAATATGAATTAGTGAACTATTTAAGTGTATTCTGCTGCAAAATGAAGTACATGACTGTCTTCCGAGAGTAGCTAATCTCCAGCAGAGGTACTGTATTTCTGTGATCAGATAGCATCTGCACTCTACAGGCCGCCGGTCACTGCACTCATCTAAGTCCCCGCCCACATACTTAAGTGCTGAATGAAACAGATGCTGCCCTAATTGAATAGTAGCTGTGGCTAGTCTTTGTGTGAAGTAGTACAAACCTCCTGACACCAAAGTAGACAACAAATATGTAGCTAGAAGACAGTCGTGCAGTCAAGAATAGAGTGTGATAATGCTGGATACATTATACAGTTGAAGAACTATCTTCATCCTCTTCAACGTCATTGAAGGGGTTGGTTTCAGCAAGCTGCTTTCTTCAATGCTAAGTCCCATCGGCACATCCTGACGCAGTCACACTGTATACTTGCTCAACTGGCGTTTCTTGAAGCAATCACATTACAAGAGGTTTGCCAATTGGTGCTGACCTTATCAATCTGACGATGACATAATTTGTACCGGTAAAAATATATATTGCTAGAACTTACTAGACACAGTCAGTACAAATGATGTAGTGTCATTGCCGAGGGTGTTACTGCTGTACAGTCCAGCATCCACCACTTCTGCACTGCACAGCTCTAGAATGGACTGCATGAATGTTATCCCATTCTCAGTGACTAGTTCTTCGTAGATGGTCACTCGTGAGTCGTTGCTCAGTGGAGTGTCCCCTCTGTTCCAAGAGATGGATGGGTGTGGATCCCCATAGGCCACACAGGCCAAGGTGATGGTGTAACCAGCATCCACAGCTGTCATCTGGTTTGGATGGATCACAATTTGAGCTGGCTCTGAGGAAACAACATCCCATTTTATGTCATTACATATCACTAATGCAAACACAATCTGAGCTGGGTCTGGGAAAAAATTGCACAATTCTCAGAAAGAATGCAAAGTTTATATAAGAACACTGAAGCATGCCTTCCTACAGAAATCTACCCCACACAGGAAAGACTGTGACGTCATACCTACAGTATTCTCAAAGGCATGGCCTACAGTATATGTTTCATTGGTTGGCAGTTATAGCCCTGCGGAGGGACACAATTCCCTCCAAGTAGCTACCCAGAGCGAAGGAATTATGGCTCAAAGCCACCTCTGCATGCTTTAGTGGGATTACCTTCTTCTAGACACAAGTGGGATATAATATTTTACCTCCGGTAGCTGTGACGGACAGATGAAAACTGACACTGGCATTCCCAAATGCACGGCCTACAGTGCAGCTGACTGCCCTGCATCAGCTACCACCACACTGCAGATCTCAAAGGCAGACTGAACAAACTCTACCCCATCCTCAGTCACCAGCTCCTCATAGACAGTGATTCGAGAGTTGTTGCTTAGCTGGACTCCACCAGTGCTCCAAGTAACTGATGGAGTTGGATCGCCAAAACCAACAAGAGAAATAATATAGCACTCCCAGCTTCCACGGTTGAGCTCCCAGGAGATATCACAACTTGAGATGGACCTGTAGATAGGACAGATTTATCATTTACACGTCAACAATTTTTAGTGCTGCTCACGTTGTGCATTCACAGTTAGCACAAAGGATGCAGCGTCACTGCCGAGGGTGTTGTCAGCAAAACAGCTGTACAGTCCAGCATCTGCCTCTTCTGCACTGCACAGCTCTGGGATGGACTGCACAAATGCCACTCCATTCTCAGTAACTAGTTCTTCATAGATGGTGACTCGTGACTCGTTGTTCAGTGGAGTGTCTCTTTTGTTCCAAGAGATGGATGGGTGTGGATCCCCATAGGCCACACAGGCATAGGTGATAGTGTAGCCAGCATCCACAGCTGTCATCTGGTTTGGACGGATCACAATGTGAGCTGGCTCTGAGGAAACAAAATCCCATTTCGTGTCATCACACATCGCTAATGCAAAATTTATACAAGACAGTGAGGCATGCCTTTCCGCATAGGCAATTGGTAATAGTTAGCTAGCTATAGTACAGTTGTCAGCTAGGCAGTAAACCAACCGAGTCCGAGGGCGACAGCCCGAGGATGAGGCTTGTTTACATTCCCTGACAACTGTAATATATCCTTCAAGGCTGTGCAATAGTAACCATGATTCGTCCACACAGCAATTAACGTACCACAGCAGATTCGAAGGCAGTTACCTACATACGTAGCTATTTACATCCCAGCTACATTCATCACAAGGAAACGCTGATTCTCAGAGCACACAAGGGGTTAACATCGAACCCCACCCCAAATCAAGTCCTTGAGCTCTACAAGTATGATGACGCACTTTCATTAAGCAAATGAGCAGCGGCTATTTGAACAGGTACATGCCAGTACTTCACAATCACTTCTTCATGTAGATATGACAAGCTCATTGCAGAACTGGAGAAGCCTAGCGCCTCAATACATATTATACAGTTATGTGCATACAGTTAACACTATGCAAGCATAAAATCACTGAAACAGGTTTGACACATACCTGAAACAGGGTTGACGGTAAGATCAAAGGTGGCGCTATCGTTCCCATGAAGGTTGGTTGCCGGACAGATGTACTGCCCACCGTCAGACAGGTTTGCACTGCAGATCTTTAAGATGGACTGCGCAAAGGTCTCCCTACCTTCAGTCACTAGTTCCTCGTTTACCATACGCAGCACAAGCAAAGAGAACAGAGTTTCCCGCATTCACAGTGACGCTATTAGGGTAGATTATGATCTGCACTTCGTCACCTGAGGATATGAAAGTGAAAGTCATACTCTGGATCGTGGTCATCCCATGCAGCATCATGCTTCAGTACAGTTTGCAGGGAGGATTCAGAAAGTGCTGGTGGGTGTGGGTCCAACCTTACAGAATAAAGCTACTGATCCATTAGTTTGAACTGCATGCAATGTAGCTAAGTAACAACTCTTAATTTGGGGGCATATACTAATCGGACCGAGTGTGAGTGAGCCCCCCATAGATTAGTTGTATGTGACATGCAGTTTTCTATGTAATTGTGTATTGTGCTGTATATGTCATGTCGTAAATTATTTGTCTCTTACATTGAGTGTTTCTGTATTGTGTGTTAATTATACCAGTGCTCAACATGGCAACAAAGTGGTGACACTGATTGTGTCACCTGTCGATGCGATTTGTAGTCTGCCACAAGTGCAATTTTTCTGTTGTAGACCGACCTCTTGAATGGCTGTTCATGCCATATGCACATGTACATGTACATCATTGGTGTGCAGTCGACCTGTGTGCAGTATTCATAGTCTATGCCTGCCAGACTGCAGTGCTTCAGCCACATAGTCTGACTCACAGATCCTATGCATGGTGTGGTGCATAAGCACTTTTTCTGTGATATTCTGAGCCCCCATTTGTTGGGCTATATATATGCTCAGTCACATTGTGATGACGGTCATATTGTGCAACTAATGCTCCATGTAGCTATAATTAGCTATGTCCTGCACGCTGTTCACCCCATGCACATGAACATTGCTTGTTTTAGTGGATTTTAGCAAATTGGGAAATAAAAATGGCTAAATTTAGATCCTGAAATAATACAGGTGTATATTCAATGTTAGGCGCAGGTTTGACTCTCGTCCCAGCTACTCGCTGTTAAGCACTGATTCAGAAGTCTTCTTCCAGAAAACTCTGCAATTTTCGATCCTATGGAATGATAAAGCTGTAGTTCGAATTGAAGCGCACTTCCTATTCGAGGAATGTCGTTCGATATTAAGTGCATCTCGCTTATAGGTGCATATTTGCTTCATGTATAGGTGCATGCACCTAAAACGCGTGACTACACCACCTAAAGTGTATTAATTGCATGGGGCAAGCCATAGCTCTGTACAATTCAAGTTACTGGTAGGCTAGTGCAACAGGTAGGGCAAACTCGCCTTTCTGAATGATGCCTCAGGTCGACTCTTAGCTACATGTACATGGATAATCACTCTGACTGCATCCATCACACCCACTAACTCGTACCATAGCCTTCTTCCCTGGCTCACTGTTTCGTAGGCAGCTATAGCTATAGCTATTCTACAGCTGTGATAGTAAATTAATAATACCCCCGGTACCCACCTATGCCTAAATTCTCTCACTTTTAGCATGAAATTTGCTACTGCACACTACCCTATTCAATGGTTTGTCAAAATGGTTTGCACTAGCTGTCTGCACAAGACACTCACAGTCACCGCGCAATTAATGTTATGACTCCTCCGGATCCCGTGCAAGTGGTTAAAATCAACATACAATTCACTGTCAGATTGACGCTGGCTGTGTCCAAGGTTGAATGCATTACAGGTGTAGCTACTGCAGAGCATCACCCACTGCATAATGTATCTCATGGATTGTAAAAAAAGTCACCCCACCTTCAGTCACCAGCTCCTCATAGATTGTAAACTGATCAAGGTGCTTCCTCCTCTGCTCCATATAATGGAGGGTACAGGGTATCCATACGCAGCACAAACTAACTCGCTTGTGGTGTCCGCAGTGAGTGACTGAAAATATTTAATGATTTAGAAAATTTCCTGACGGCATCAGCCTGACAGCAGATACAGTGAGCTGCCTCGAATGTCACAGCATGTGCACATACAAACATACAAAACATCACATACATATACATAGTACATATTTCACTGTGCTGCAACTGTTTGTTGTTTAGCTAGCAACTGCTATATAGCTAGCTATTAATTACAGCTACATGTACATGCAAGCAGACTACTACGGGGGGCTTACTAGTCTGGGAGGTCTGCGTCAGAGCGAGGTCGGCAGCGTATATGAGAACACACGCTAGTACCGAAAGGACAACGGGGGCCATCTTCTCGGTGTTAGAATCAATTATGGAGGCTGGCTGTGAATATCATTTAGACAGCGCCAAACTGCGCGTGCGCAGTGGTTGCTTTCGCCATGGAGACTCATGCACAGATGCATACTGCAAAGCTTCAAGTCTAGCTCCATATAATCAAGAGTGTATAATATTATACCTTGATATAATATATTAATACATGTGTGCTTCGCAGGAGGCCATCTCAAGACAAAGTTTGCTCATGAGGGAGATCGATCGGGTCTGTTAAAACTATCCTTTTGAAACGATTGCTCGAAGTGATGAGTCTCTCGTGTTTACAGCGATTGCCTAGACTCATTCTGCGAGTTTCTCCAAAAACCCTACTCTCGTATAACTACAGACTCCCTGACCACCTTGAAGAGAAAAGTGTTTGCATAGTGGCTATTAAAGCCGCAAGTCACTCCTCCCTAGAGTATATGTCCTGCAGATATCAATAGAAGGAAGCTGGCTAAAGTTACGTATGGGACGTTGCATTGGACAGAGGTCGGTAGAGTTCTGGCACTGCCCTATAGCGTCATACCCCCAGGTGGGGTGGGCGTGGCCTGGGTGTGACCTGCTCTGCCCTAGTTGGCAATCCTCTGACTAGCTATCAGCCTGTCGTGTTTCTCAGACCTCTACCCAACTGCTCTGATACAATCCCCCCTCCCTCCCTGCATGCATGTGAACACATTATATGTGACCATGCATCTGATCACAACATGCCAACTCCTTCCACCTGTATTGAACACTTTGCCCTAAAAGCGTGCTCACAACTTGTGGTCTGTCTAGTGTATAAGGGTGCTGCATCATGTGTTCAGGGCTAATTATAAATTTTGTTGACTCTTCCTGTTGTTGCTGAATGTTGCATTGGTGATTTTGATATGATGAACTTTGAACTGTAAGCAGTACCGGTGATGATTATCTCAGCACTATAGATCTGGAATTTTAAATCTTTTTGGACTCTATAGTATAGGCGTAAAATCACGAGTCAGGTTTAACATGCTGCCCGTTGCACAACACTAGTTACAAATTAAGGTACCTCATTCTCCACCACACTAGTCTTAACCCATTTCTTTGCTTTTTACTACTGACTAGGTTTTAATAAATACAGCCCAGGGAATGAGAACATAAAAAAAATACATACCATGAACACAAATCTAACTAATCAGAACTGCTCTGTGTTGTTCATAGTCATTAAGCATCACTGTCCTCTTGTTCTTTGGCAAAGTTAATGAACACCTGCAAGTTGGGGGACAAATTTGGTATGTCCACATGCACAATACGGCTGTCAAGAGAAACTGGACTGTGGTGGCAAGCATTTATAAGGAAGGTCCTTGTGCAGTATAGCTACACTATTGTTTTCACCAAATTAAACATACAGTACTTTGCAGGGGCGTAGCTAGGATTTGGAGACTGAGGAGGTATGGAGTTGTGAAGGTGAAAATTTTCGAGCTAATTAATTATTCATGAGTTAATTCGCAGTGCATGCAAACAGTTGCTCTCGAAATGCTACATGTTAAGAGTATTATATGCCGGCTCATGGTCAGCCTAGCTCCTGTCTCTGTCATTAGATCGAACGCACATCGTACGCAGCGTGTGCGAGGATCTAGGACTCTGGACACGTGCGTCACTATTCAGAAAAGCGAGGGGGCAACTGCCTCCTCTGCCTCAATGCTAGCTACGCCCATGCTTTGGGGCAAAATAGTGTTGGGAACTTGTGGTGCTCAACAGGATTTCAGCAGTTTGAGACCATACCTAGACTAAGGTGAGGGAGGTCTGTCTCTTGGCATCTAGTTACATAGCTCTCCAGAAGCCCCTAGCATGAGTACATGCCCACCATTACCAGGTTGCTTCTAATGATAGAGATGCAAGCTCCTGAGTTTCAAATTGGTGGACCATTGGAGAAATGAAACTGAGCTATTCAGCACCTTTTACCTGGAACACAGCCTGACTTGATCTAGACACTTTCAGCCAGCAAGATGATTATCGAAATTTCCTGAAAGAGCACCCATGGGAAGTGTACCTTACATGCTCACCAAACAGGGAGATGGGCGCTCTTGTGAGTGTTTCTGCATTCAAGGCCGAAAGAGTGCTCACCACTGTTTACGTAGCAGCAAGCGTGCATGCATCAGAGCCATGTCATCTACATCACTGGAGCCACGAGCACTGTCATTTTTTTCTTTATGCTTGCTGTCAAGTTCAAGGATGTTGCTACTTATCATGTCATCTTGAGATGCATGATGAGGTCCCGTATGTGCGGATGATCGGAGGTCCCGTGTATCATCATCTTCACAGGTAAGTCCAACTCACATACACCATATGTAGATATATAACACAGCTACACAGACCCATAGAGCTTTCTGCAAGCAAATGTTCTCAGATATGCGCTCATTTGTTGTCTGTCAATGAGGCACAAAGCTAGTGCATGTAGTGGAAGAGTGGGCACTCATTCGATTAAACTTACAGGAAATTGAGCCAAAAGTGAGGGGGGGGGGGGGGGGGGGGGGGGGGCTGTTCGAGCTGGGGTGCTCTTTCAAGGGTGGGTGCTCTTTCACAAGACTATGGTATTTGTGTATGTGATGATACAATGGTCCAATTAAGATGCAGACCTATTTCACTAATCATGTGCTTGTTGTTGAGTTATTTGAAGATGGATTGAAGGACCGTGTCTATTTGGGGTGCACACCATACAATAACTACCATACAGGCAATGTACCGTAGTTGCAGCTAATTCCGCGGTGGCCAAATTTTCGCGGTATTCGCGGATGAAGTAAGACCGCGAATATTAAACCCGCGAAATATATTTCCACAGCTAGTCGCTAGGCATAACAGTTACTGTCCTTCGTGTTCCTGGGCTCACGCTCACACAGTAGCTCTTCCCCGGCAGTTCCTTCGCTGTAGACATGGTAGCCACGCATACACAGTTCAATAGCTCCATCAGCACGATATTACAAGCGGAATTGTTTTTCTTAGCGGAAGTAATCAAAAATTTCACACCGCGAAATATTTGTGTGTCACATTTAGTGGCTAGACCGCAAAATTTTTGGCACACAAAATAATCGGCAACTATGGTAGTCACACGTACAACATAGCTACCTGAATTCAGAGGGACTAATAACTGGTACAGTTCATGCATTACTTACTTGCTCAAGGGTGGTTTGACTGACACTGTAGTCAATGATGTTCAGCCTCCCCTTGTTGTTCTCAAGCTGTCGAAACACAGTGGACCAAGTGGTGTTTGCACTGGGTAGCTGGTATGTCACTGCTCCCTGCACACGAGAGACGGATGGATAAGGACAGTGAAACACAGGTATTTTTGGCAAGGCTTCAGTGACACTGTGCTGCCCCACAACTCCTCTACTCCACATCCAATTATTGGAGAGAGACTGAGCGAGCCCCACACGGACGTGTAAAATGTGAGCTGAGTCTGTACGTTGTATGCATACGTCATACCACAAATAAACACTTCTGCAAAATAACAAATTGCTCAACACTCAACAAGTTATAGAGACACAAATTGCACTTCTCGGACGGCTACAACAGGGATGGAGACCACTCATGAGTCTACTTCTTCCTTGGCTACATTGGTGGATGCTCCCGCATGGCAACAAAGACGGCAAGAATGCTTTCATCTATGGCTACAGCCAAGGGAGCTACTGCACAGCAAAAGAAGACAATGAGAGTGTGTTCGTGCCACATGTATACGTATGTAGTGTCCTGCAGAACACATGGTGTGCTGGAACAGCGTGTGTACAGCCCTTGTGCTGGAATTCTGCAGCCTGAGGTTGAGTTACATTGAAATGACACAGTAATGTGCATGCTGCATATGCACTCGCTTAAGGTTACGATGTACTATTCGAGTAAATTTTTTGCTGGTAACTTTGCTGCTTTACATCTCAGGAACTATAACATGTATGAGTCAGAAACAAGTTCCATTCCAACATTACAACACCATATGAAACTCCTGGAACAGGAAAGTAAAATGCCTCAGGGTATTGGACCTAGGCAACTACACTCACAGCTCAAGCACTCTTGCGTCAAATTACTGAGAGGCAGACTGGAGCCCAACCCTCAAAAATTCTCTGGCACTACTACGCAGTATTTGCTAGGTCGTGATGAAGAGATATTCGGTGATCTATGCATATTTTTAGCTATGTGCACAAAAACTTACCGGATCATCCAAGAAGAGCGTGCTCTAGGCGTGCATAATCTTCGTTTTGTGCCTAAATTTTGTGATTTCTTTTCATGCCGCCCTGCAAAATACACCAGGCTACCCGTGCAACAAGTCAAAACACGTGAGAAACAATTTCCCTTGGTAAAATTTGACACAAGGTATAAGGCCTCATTAGTCTGCGGTTAATTGAATTTGTAGCTGCTATGAGCACTGAGTTATGGAGTTCAATGGATCCCCCAAAAAGTTCTGTGGAATGACGGTCATACTATGACCAAGTACTTACGTACTAAGAGCTTCATGTAGAAGTGTCTCTTTCTTTACTTTAACAATGGCAATTTCAGAACAGCCACATTTACTAATTATAATAACAACCTTGTTCTTCCAGCAACAAAGCTCCTGGGAAGGTCTCTCTGATGAAGGTGTGCAAAGAGGTGGTATCACTGATTGTACCAGGAGAATGACTTCTCTGCATGGAGACATCTTTGAGGCTGGGCAGGGATATGAATTGTATGAAGTGTTCAAATAACCTGTTCTACTATCGTACAATAAAATTTGAAACAACTGCTCACCGCAAAATGGACTAGTCAAACTCACCAAAGACAATTAATACAAATCACCGTCAAATGAACCAAAACATTGGATACATTAGCTAGGAGACGATTGTATAACTATAACTGGGGAGTACCATGTACATCAATACATTAAGATTTTAACCGTGTGTCTGTCTGTCTGTCTGACTGTTTGAAACGGAAGTGACATGTTCATTGGGTGGGACTACACTATAGTGACGCATGACCTTCGTACTTCAATTTACTGAACCTCGAACTCTGCGTAGAATGTTCGAGAATAGTGGACTGTGGACATGGCTGGAATCTTCCAGAAGAGCTGGCGGGGAGCAGCAGCCGAAGCGGACGCAATCGAGAAGCAGTTGAAATGGACAGCGGCAATCGAGAGCAGCAGCTGAAGTGGACACAAGTGGCGAGCAGCAGCTGAAGCAGATGCAAGCCGGGACTTCAGTAGCAGTTGAAATGGATCGATGCAATCACGCAGGGAGCAGCAGCCGAAGTGGACGCAATCGAGGAGCAGCAGCTCTGCACGGAGAGCTCAGATCCGGTAAAACATATCCAGGTTGGAAGCATAACTACAGAGGAACACGTAGCTGTGATACAAGGGGTGAAACTCCAAATAGTACCGCCTTTTCACTCAAAGAGAAGATTGTGTCATAGCTGGGCTAAAATGCTAAAATGGTCTCATACATAACTTGACTGTTGAGATCAGTAATGACGGCATACATGTATGACGGATCACGCACAAGATTCCCCAGACCTTTTTGCACATACTGTAAGTGTAAGCAATCAAAACTGGAGATTAGAAGTCCTGGGAATGAGGCTATATTATGACAGAGAGAAACCATTGTAGACTCTGAACGGAACCCATTCATTAGATTACATTGATACATGTACAATGGTCAATTGCAACCATAGATCACAATACTTGTACAGGCATGAATAATGTTAGATTCTAAGAAGCCATGGCCACTAGCATATCCAGGCCGTGGTGAAAACCCGGACCGGACCAGACCGGACCGGATCGGACCGGACAGACCGACCAGAAGTGAAACAGCGACTTAGCGCTACCTAGACAACTCGGCTGTTTTGTGCAAACTTCAATGTAGCACTTACAGGCAACTGCTGGAGGAGTTTGCAGAAAGGCCTGAGAGATACATCTTTCATAACCGTGTGGACTTTAAATGGTGCAATGTGGAAGTAGTCTCAGGTCCAGACCCTCCCACACGTGTGAGGAAAGAGGGTGTGGTGTTCTGAGCATTGTTTCTTGTCATGCAGGGCTGGCCACTCTCGGATTTGAGAGCTCGAATCAGATGGCAGAATGCCATTCATGTACAGGCAATCAAGCAGACAGCCTATGGTAATGTATAGTCTCGTATGTAGTGAACGTTTGTCTCACAGTCTGTTTTCGACTGTCCCAGTGGACTTCATGGCCGTCTCAAGCTTTCGTCAACTGTGCTGTTATATAAAAGACATTTTTACACCATATGGCCCTGCCTCATGTGACAAGAAATGTTGCTCAGAACACCAGACCCTCTTCCACATTTTGGGGAGGGTCTGGGAACAATGTGGAAGGTAGTCACACTTTAATGTTTTATGGCATGAGGCTTTGGATATACCTGTCAGTTGAGAAATAATCACATGAAAAGGCACTGAAGTGCAAGCCACATTTCAATTGACAAAACTGTGTGTAAACTTGTGTACCTTGAACTGAGATGTCACATAATTTTATCGACACGTTACTTTGGTAAAGCATCCTGAAAGAGGGTGTGCCAGGTAGGAGGGACAATATAAGCCAGAATGAGTTTCAAAATCGGTATAAGCCATAGTGATTCCGAAAACCACCCCCTAAAAGCTCATCCTCAGCACATGAGACCTTGGAATTAGCATTCTCACATGCTACAGGGTCAGGTAGGAGGAACTCACTGTAATGGCATCAGTATCCTGTGTGCCAATAGAGTCTAGCCGATAGGCAATAGCACTGAACAGGCAATCCCCATCATGGGGTACTCCGTGGCTGCTGCTTTGAGTGTATCAAAGGCTGTGATCAGTTCACCAACTCAGAGCGAGCACGTCCAAATGTAACAGCTAGCACGTTTCAACCGAGACACGTGCAAGTATCACGTGCCATCAAAGTATGCATGCACGTACATATACGGTATGACTAACTAGCTCAGTTTGTGCTGCTTGGCTTGCAGTAGCTGGGGTCGTTAGATGCAACACTCCACTTACCAGTAGTGCTAGTGACCCGCTGATGTTGATTTTGTGGCACAAGCACCAAGTAAAGTTTACGTGGTGAGCTAAAACTGTCATAACTCTTCAACTAAATATTTTTAGCAAAATTCCTAAGTTAATTTGTTCCTTACATCAAGAGATTTCTTTGACACCTTAGTCTCACTCGCCAGGTACTTGCAGCACACGCTAGAACTGTAACAGACAGACACACACAGGCAGACAGACAGACAGGCACGCAGACAGACAGACACACAGACATGCAGACAGACACACACAAAGAGTACTAGAACCTCGGCGGGGTGAGGTTAATTATAATTACAACATTGCATCTCTCACTTGTTCTTGAGGTGCTGGATGCTTCCAAGGCATTTAAAACAGCCGTTGACCATGTTGGCCAGCCGAGTGCAGAGAGCCTCACACTCTTCCATACTGATAGTGTGTATGTGTGTGTGTGTGTGTGTGTGTGTGTGTGTGTGTGTGTGTGTGTGCAGGGCAAACAGTTTATAAGCTGGTTTACAAACAGTTTACAAACTGGGCGAACAGTTTACAAGCAGGACGAATGGTTTATAAACTGGCTGAACGGTTGGCAAGCAGGACGAACGGTTTACAAGCAGGCCTATCGACAATACATGAGTTCTTCCCTTATGTAGCCAAGCCACCAAGGCGGCAGACTCATGGGAATTTCTGTCATGCCTCATTGAGCACTTGAGAATTTTGTGCAAGTGTACGTATCTCCTGAGTACGTACGTATGTTATGTTTTCTGAATTTTGAAGCAGATTAGCAACAAGTGACAATAATATTGTACTACACATATGTCGCTGCATAACCTGCATGGGGCTGCTAAACTAAGCTCACCCTAAGTGGCTGTTACGTGAGGGCAGTTGCATGGCTGGTGCATCTAGTTTAAGTCGGGGACTAATGGTATTTGTTGCTCCATAGTAGGCTCGGATATGTGCATGTGTTCAACCCCACTTGTAATGCTATGCTCTGGTGCACTACACACTGCCAGTACAAGGATAAAACATGTTTCTACTGATAGTGAAAGCAACCACACACAGTCAAGAGAACCCATGCAGTCAGCAACATGTTCACCATCTGTCATATGCTACAAAGTCAGTGACCACACAAGGCAATCAAATCACTTTTTTCTTTGTATCTACTGAGAAAACGAAAGTCAACAAGAATGGGGTGACCTGAACTTCAAATTACTTGTTAGATATGTACACCCACATACCTGTGTGATGTTAGAACAATGCTACGTCCCTCCTGGGTGATTCCCGTCAGCACATCCCAAAGGTAGCGGCGAGTGGTGGGGTCCATGCCATCATCCTTGGGTCAGATACGATACGTATGTGCATTTGTGTGCATGCATACATGTGTGCAACATGCGTGACATTACGTGTGCTGTGAATATAAGAGGCAACATAATCAAGGAACTGTATTTCTGAATCTTAAACAGCAGAAAAGTTATTTACAGATCCATTTCATGTATTTGGGCTTACGTATGCCACACAAAGTGACTGGCAATAAAGTATACTACTCCAGATATCTGAACGGGAATACTGCCATCTAAGTGCAGGAAGGTGACTATTTGGAGACGTTGTGTATTGTCATCAGCTATCTCTTGATGAAACAAAGGCATGGAGTACGTAGGCGAAGTGAACGAAGCTACAGGGTCACCATAGCAACATAATGTGTACAATTTTGTAGTCATGTTATGTAATGAGCAAGAGTGTACATGTGTGTAAGAGGGTGCTTTAACGAGCTGATGCAATTCTAATGACCTAGTCATTGTAGTCCAACAGAAATATGCTGGGTTTCTGCTAATCTGGTCACACATACATCAGGTACCTACCAGGAGGACAATTGGTGGATTCCCAAGCAGAGCAATAGATGTGCTCAGCTTCCACTTCATTGTAGTCCAACAGAAATGTGCTCGGTTTCTGCTAATCTAGTCACACATACATCAGGTACCTACCAGGAGGACAATTGGTGGATTCCCAAGCAGAGCAATAGCAGTGCTCAGCTTCCACTTGTTGCCACCACTGCAGCCAAGATGACAAATTGGTTTATGCCATAATACATAAAACAAAATGGGTCAACAGACAATTTGATACGTATGTTGTACACGTTCACTCCCATACGTACCTGTATCTACCACAGCGTTTGTCTGCATGCATGCTGAGGTCCAGCCTGGTTATTTCAGTTTCCACCACCTCCTTGATCTGGACCTCTGGGATACCCCGAAGCCGGGCAAACATTGTCAGAGGAGTTCACGGCCAGTCAGACGCTCAATCAGGGCATCAAACTATATGGCCAGATCACAGGGGACAAAGGAACAATAAATTACTGATTTGTCTATACACCCAGGTCCATAAGAAGGCCTGGTACATATGTACGTATATCCCAAAAGCCCTTGGAAATTTTTCTACCCTCAGCAAGCATTCCTCAACTTTGTGAAAGTGCAAAGTGGTCTCTGGTTCACACGCCATCATCGTCGAGTTTAGTCAGATCACAAACTTTCCATATGCTCCTGCCATGTGGCTATATCACCATCTCCTACTGATTTTCTTGAACGAGGGACTGGGATTCTACACCCAGAACTGTCAGATCAGAGCTACCAGGGTATCAGATAATCATAAAATTCATACATGTTTAAACCATGAAAACCAGCCGTACTTGTACGTAGCCTTGTTCCCTGGCCTTCTCACCCCCAGCGTTTGTTGCTTGCAGTACTACCCACATTAGTACTTCAAGCAACTAGAGGGGTTCATAGAACACATACCCCACGCTGAATGTCTACAGTCCAGGATATCGATGCATGCAGTGCAGCTACAATCGACGTGACATCTCTGCGGATGCGCATCGAACAGGGCTGTTCGTGCATGGCCATATCCAAGGTGTGGGAGTGACCGCTTACCGTATATACAACTTATTATATTGTGAAGCTGGAGAGGCGGGGCCAAATGTTACGAAGGATAGGAAATAGCTGGAATAAACAGCCGAAACAATAGCCATGATGTCTGTGAAGTACATAGATCGTGAGATAACACTGTTTCCTAGCGGTCATCTCCAAGCATGAAGTTTCCAAATGCACTGCGTGTCCTGCTCTTGATTGGACTCTGAGGTCACGAAGAGGTGGAGCCAATGTTATGAATAGTTATGAAAAGTAGGAAATAGCCGAAATACAGCGAAACTGAGTGCCTTGACTTCAGTCAGGTACACATAGAGCAGTTTTTTGCTATTTGCTATTGTTTGACACAATTTCGATGGTTTATGAGGGTCTACGTGGTGAGAGGGCAAACTTTCAGCAAAGTTTGCCTACCATGACAGAAGTATTCCATCCCAAACTTTGCCCACACAGGACAGAAATATCCCATCCTGATACAGATCGATATGCGTCTACCACAGAAATTTGACCCACCATTGACTCCCAGTAGTCCAAAGCACTCTGCGCTGGGGATGGCTACACTGATTCCTCTTACAGCTAATTTAGAAGGACGGATAGAGCAGCCATCGATAGAACTGGAATACTAGAGGAGAAATAGAAAATCAGCTGAACAAAACCAATTGCCAACCAAAGTAATTAAATTTCCACTTGGTGTCCTCAAAGCTACGTATGTCTATTGTCAGGTAAAGAAAGAGTCATGAAGAGCAGTGGGTGATGTGCATGCATTAAACACTACTTGACGAATGTGTCACATTGTATGGTGAGCCTGAGCAAGACACAGGAAGTCATCGCATCGTCATCTTCACTGCCATCAAGCACTCGGAAACAGACCCTTTGCATGGGGAGGCCGTCAATGAGGTTCGTGTGAGCAGTAGAGATCGACATCTTCACGGGCAAGCCAACACACATAGATATAGGACAAGCAAACGGAGACTCATAGAGACTTTCTGTGAGCAAAGTTTCTTGCCATATTGATCTTTGAAAATCACCTCCCCAAACACTCAATTAAGAGCCTTACGTACCTCAGATACGCATAGCAGTTTTCAAAACTTCATCAATGTGTTCCATTGTCTCACACAATGCACGAGGCTAGTGCAAGGGTGGGCACTCATTTGAGTAAACTTTAACCCTAACAGGAAGTTGAGCCAAAAATGTGAAGTAGGCACTCTTTCAAGGGTGGGCGCTCTTTTGCAAGACTAAGGTAATATTGGCTAACAAGCCAACATGCATCAACAAGAATGTAGCACCTAGCCTAGTCTGCAATACTCCCTAAACTATACTTCCTTGCCACCACAACAGCTAGACTAATCAAAACACACAATCATCACATTATACCCAACAACCCCACTTTTGGGCTCACTCAAACTTAAAGTCATGGTCGGAATGCTATCACCCCTAACTACAAAGTGTTCTCATCAACTCCAATGTGCTCACTTGTACTTTCTAAGTCCTCAATGGTGACGGGGGCAACCAAACCAGCCGAATGGTGAGCAGAAGAATGGACCCGTGAGGTGACTGAGGGTTGGCACTGCGAATCACCCTGTACCAAATGTGATATATAGGTAAGTACCTCAACCAATAATCTTTTCTTCTGCTCTTCACAATCAATACGTATGACAGTGGATGTTCAGGAAACATAAACATGAGCAATAGAACTACCAAATGTATGTAACATGGGATTGAGACAAATCTCCCTCACACACACACACTCACTCATATGGTACGTGTCTTTTCCGACATTCGGAATATTTTCTGACAGGCATTTACGATGCATCTACGATGCATTTACACTGCAAATCGGAAGGCTTCTTCCAAGGATTGGAAATCCTGTTCCGAACCAGTGGAAGGCTTGTTCCAAACAGCACTGGTTTTATATGTACATAACGTCCGGAGCAGATCTTCTAGAGCTTTGTTTAACTCTTTCGGAGCTTTTGTTTGTAGCATAAATTTGGCTCTATGACGGAAACCTCTTTGCAAATGCGCATCCATTTTAAGATACATACCATAAAACTATGATGAAGACGCCTACTTCTCCATTCTACGCAGCTAATACACTGAACCACCTTCCCATTCCATACAGCCCCACTTCACATAGCATCAAACATAATCCCATCCACACACAGCCACCACATCTGCATAGTCACCACATACCCACACCCACCAACCCACCCACCTGGTCTCCAACGTCTCCTCAGTTCCCTCTCCCACCTTCATGAACACCTCCTCCATGGTGGTCACTGACACTCCAAAACTGGAGATACCAAGCTCTGCCCTGCGGACTGCATGGAGACAAGGAGAGAGAAACATACTGACATGCAAACAGACACCCGTGGATGATCATGAGTTGCCTCAAAAGTGTACTGTGCACAATATGGATAGAAGCATGCTAACATGCACCATCATTTACACAGTACCGCATGGCCGGAAATTTGGCAGGGAATTTAATTCAGCGGCTTGGCGGATTATGAACGCACCACCAAATTAAATTCTGCTAATATTTTGTCGTGATGTCATTGCAATCTGTCGTGCACGTAGGCGGGTCTCGTAGCAGTATGCATGGCACTTCCAAACCACCTTGACGTAAAGCAGCTGAATAGCACCATGTTCCAGTAGCAGTGCAGTGGATTGCGACTTTTCCCCGCAGGAATAGCGAGCAAGCAGCCAATATCTTCCTGGATACATGGCCGACAATGGTGTTCCTTTGTACTTCTTACATGGCAGTTCTTCTTGTAACACTTGCATCCCAGAGGTTGTTGTAGATGTGGTGAACTCAAACACAGCTCTCTACCGCAAACTCCGACTCCATCGCAGCCTACCAACATGACATTTTAGCACATAAACTACTGAGCGCTCCACAGCCGTGTGGTTAGTATGACGTCATTCTCGCTCTACAAATTTCCAAATCCGCCAAATTAATTTTTCAGCTTTTCGAGCCAATCCGCCAAATTCAAATTTTCCGGCCATACGGTATCTTACAACAATGCCACACTCCCACACTGTATTTCTTTCCTGCTTGTGTAATAGTTATGGTGAGCCTGAGCAAGTCCTGATTTAGTGTAACGCTTTGACAATTCTGTGCATGTGCGTGTGGATATACATGCGAATGTGGTTTCGGAACCGCATCATGCCCTGTTGAGTAGTTTTGAATAGATATATATATCTATTCAGGACTACTCAACAGGGCATGATGCAATTCCAAAACCACATTCTAGAAGAATAATTCAAAGCAGCAAAGACATATACACATCCATTGCCTTCATTCCATTTCAGCTTACATTCAGCGTATCAAACAGCTGTGGGAAGTGGGGTGTGGCACTGGAAGGGAGGACAAAGGATCGAGAGCTCTGCTCCCACGTCTGTGACTTGCTCTGCCTTGTGCACTATGGACTGTACGATAAGGCCAACTTGAGAAGAGTCGCACTTCGGCTCCTTAACCAGTGTCATGTGGTAGCCGACACCATACCTACATCAGAAATGAGCACATATATATTATTAGCAATGTGCAAGAGGTTTGAGGGACCCCATAAACATCAACATCAAGAATGGGACTTCTACTTAAATTGCTAGTAAACCCTTAGCCCATCTATTTCACCTGTACACGAGGACAAAAAGACTGCTTAATCTGTGGACCCCAGTTCCATTGGATTATCATGCTCCAAACTACACACTGAGGACACATTTGTACGGGTGAGTACAATCGCTGGATTGGACTACTGGACTGGACTACTGGACTCACCCAAAATTCCATGAAGTGCCCTTCTCAGTGAGAAGCTAAACGTCCTTACTCAGTGCCTATCAGTTTGCTAAAGTTGCTTCCTAGCCTGTTGTGGCTTCGTCTCCTCGATTTCCGAGGTCAAAGGTCACGTGCATATATAATGAGCGAGCTCAAACTATACTATAGTCATGGATAACATGGTAGCTACACTTAAACGCAAGCTGGAGTTTTTCTGCTGATAACGTGCTAACTGCTCTTCAAATCCTTCAAGCAGGCGGAGAATCCTAACTGGAGCTCAATTAAAGTTTGACTTCACACAAATGCGTGTGACCTCCATACGAAAACAGTTGATACAAGTCACGGATGCTCAAAGCTAGCTAGCATGGATGCTCAAAGCTCTTTCGCGTCCGGGTAGGCGTGGGAACGAGGCTAGCTCAAAGACAGCACAGAACCCACAAGAATTGGTGAAGCTCATTAAATATGCATGTGATGTTTGACCTCGGAAATCGAGGAGATGTGCTAGCTAGCTGCCAGACAAGGAAATGAGCACTCTCAATTCCTGGGTAGGAGCGGCTTCTGGTCCAGCCTACCACTGACGACATACGTTTCCTATACATCATTCGTGGTTACATGCATACATACAATGTATGTATGACGGATCACGCCCAAGATTCCCCAGACCTTTTTGCATATACCGTAAGTGTAAGCAATCAAAACTGGAGGTTACAAGTCCTGGGAATGAGGCTATATTATGACAGAGAGAAACCATTGTAGACTCTGAACGGAACCCTTTCATTAGATTACATTGATACATGTACAATGGTCAATTGCAACCATAGATCACAATACTTGTACAGGCATGAATACTGTTAGATTCTAAGAACCCATGGCCACTAGAATATCCAGGTCGTGGTGAAAACCCGAACCGGACCAGACCGGACCGGACCGGACTGGACAGACCGACCAGAAGTGAAACAGCGACTTAGCGCTACCTAGACAACTCGGCTGTTTTGCGCAAACTTCAATGTAGCTACCACTTACAGGCAACTGCTGGAGGAGTTTGCAGAAAGGCCTGAGAGATACATCTTTCATAACCGTGTGGACTTTAAATGGTGCAATGTGGAAGTAGTTTCAGGTCCAGACCCTCCCACACGTGTGAGGAAAGAGGGTGTGGTGTTCTGAGCATTGTTTCTTGTCATGCAGGGCTGGCCACTCTCGGATTTGAGAGCTCGAATCAGATGGCAGAATGCCATTCATGTACAGGCAATCAAGCAGACAGCCTATGGTAATGTATAGTCTCGTATGTAGTGAACGTTTGTCTCACAGTCTGTTTTCGACTGTCCCAGTGGACTTCATGGCCATCTCAAGCTTTCGTCAACTGTGCTGTTATATAAAAGACATTTTTACACCATATGGCCCTGCCTCATGTGACAAGAAATGTTGCTCAGAACACCAGACCCTCTTCCACATTTTGGGGAGGGTCTGGGAACAATGTGGAAGGTAGTCACACTTTAATGTTTTATGGCATGAGGCTTTGGATATACCGGTCAGTTGAGAAATAATCACATGTAAAGGCACTGAAGTGCAAGCCACATTTCAATTTACAAAACTGTGTGCAAACTTGTGTACCTTGAACTGAGATGTCACATGATTTTATCGACACGTTACTTTGGTAAAGCATCCTGAAAGAGGGTGTGCCAGGTAGGAGGGGCAATATAAGCCAGAATGATTTTCAAAATCGGTATAAGCCATAGTGATTCCGAAAACCACCCCCTAAAAGCTCATCCTCAGCACATGAGACCTTGGAATTAGCATTCTCACATGCTACAGGGTCAGGTAGGAACTCACTGTAATGGCATCAGTATCCTGTGTGCCAATAGAGTCTAGCCGATAGGCAATAGCACTGAACAGGCAATATCCCCGTCATGGGGTAGTCCGTGGCTGCTGCTTTGAGTGTATCAAAGGCTGTGATCAGTTCTAGCTGTATCTAATCGCATAGGAGGTTGCTTGGTAACAGACGCAGAGCATTGCTGACATAGCCTAGTAAAAGGCATCGTGTATGAAATATGCTAGAAGTAAACTCAGGAATTTGAACACCAGCTCAGAGCGAGCACGTCCAAATCTAACAGCTAGCACGTTTCAACCGAGACACGTGCAAGTATCACGTGCCATCAAAGTATGCATGCACGTACATATACGGTATGACTAACTAGCTCAGTTTGTGCTGCTTGGTTTGCAGTAGCTGGGGTCTTTAGATGCAACACTCCACTTACTAGTAGTGCTAGTGACCCGTTGATGTTGATTTCGTGGCACAAGCACCAAGTAAAGTTTACGTGGTGAGCTAAAACTGTCATAACTCTTGAACTAAATATTTTTTAGCAAAATTCCTATGTTAATTTTGTTCCTTACATCAAGAGATTTCTTTGACACCTTAGTCTCACTCGCCAGGTACTTGCAGCACACGCTAGAACTGTAACAGACAGACACACACAGGCAGACAGACAGAGAGGCACGACGACAGACAGGCACGCAGACAGACAGACACACAGACATGCAGACAGACACACACAAAGAGTACTAGTACTAGAACCTCGCCCCTCCATGGGCGGGGTGAGGTTAATTATAATTACAACATTGCATCTCTCACTTGTTCTTGAGGTGCTGGATGCTTCCAAGGCATTTAAAACAGCCGTTGACCATGATGGCCAGCCGAGTGCAGAGAGCCTCACACTCTTCCATACTGATAGTGTGTATGTGTGTGTGTGTGTATGCAGGGCAAACAGTTTATAAGCTGGTGGTTTACAAGCAGTTTACAAGCTGGGCGAACAGTTTACAAGCAGGACGAATGGTTTATAAACTGGCTGAACAGTTGGCAAGCAGGACGAACAGTTTACAAGCAGGCCTATCGACAATACATGAGTCCTTCCTTGATGTAGCCAAGCCACCAAGGCGGCAGACTCATGGGAATTTCCGTCATGCCTCATTGAGAATTTTGTGCAAGTGTACGTATCTCCTGAGTACGTACGTATGTTAGGTTTTCTGAATTTTGAAGCAGATTAGCCAATAATATTGTACTACACATATGCCGCTGCATAACCTGCATGGGGCTGCTAAACTAAGCTCACCCTAATGTAATAGTCTATCCAGGGGCAACACGTTCTAGCCAAGGGCTTCTGCATATGACGTACATGTACATACACACCTTGGCAAGATTCTTGATGACAATGACCTCATCTTCAGCGGTGGCTCCACTAGTTACTCTCTTCCACTCTGCAGACACATCATAATCCTGCATGTGCAATAGGGTGAAGGAGGGTGGATAAATGGAAGCCAGAATACAGAAGAGCTCTACCAACCTCCCCCGACCCCAGGCTATGGGCTTGCTATGGGATGTACGTACGGGGTTAGGTATACATGCACGCGAGGCTGGATTGCAACAGCATGGAGAGGCGAAGTAGACATGTTATACATGTACGACTGATGAAGCATTAGTACCCAGCACTTCAGACATAAAGTAAGTATGAGGCAAGGGGATGCAACTTTTTGACCCTACCTCTCCTGGCAGCAGAGGTCCTGTATCACCATTTCTGAAATTCTCTTCACGAATAAATAGTTGTTTTACTTCAGGAAAGAACCTGTGGTGGGTTATGCATAATATGTCATACATGTATTGTATTGGTGGCCTATGATAGACTAAGGCCAATGGAAATAGGGGTAGATCTTTAGGTGTGTCCTACTCAGATACATGAACAAGCACAGAACACCAATGTGGAAAACCCAGTAACAATTATGACGAAAGAGGTTAAACCACTTGAATCTATCATAGCTGGGATAATTCAACAATTATACCTCAAGTCAGTATAAAAAACAGGACTCCCTCCACAGCCATGTATGTTATGATGACCCCGATGCCTGGCCGCTCAAAGGAAAGAACGTTGTCAACATAGCGGATTGGACTGGATGGGAGTTTAGCGTGGATGGGAGAGTATACTAATGAGTAGCTGCATGTATGCTGCTGGTGTTTCACGGGAGCATAGTGGTACGTATAACTATGTGTGTTGACGACTTACCACATGGCTTGTACACTTGCTGTGCATATATCCTCAGATATCTGGTTGATGTAGATGTCATTGAAACCAATAGCCAACCTGCAGACAAGAGAATAGACTTATGAGTGGACAACTACGTGACTTCAAGGGGCCATTATCTGATGAAAGAGAGACAACTGTAGCCTAGTGAGAGGTGGAGGAAGCATGCAAAACGTTGTGTGTATATGTGTGTGTGTGTGTTTGTTTTTTTCTTGGGGGGGGGGGGCTAAAGTACACAGTCAGTGGTGTGGAAATGGCAGGGCATGTAACTAGTAACTATCTGTACAGTGAGCCCTCCATATTCCACCACTTAAGTTGAGAATTGAAGGTAGGCAACGTATGTGACACACAATTTCAAGGCATTGGTTTCCTTGTCACTTCACCTTATCTGATACCGGCCAGAAGCACCACTACCTGCGTCAACTGTGGGACGTTTAAAGCAACAACAAATCATATAGTATTGATCACAATACCTCTGGGCTCCCATTATATTGTACAGTTAAGATTGTCCATTAATTACACTTCTCTGCATAGTTTCTGTTTATAAACACTAAACACTGAGGATTGCACAATTACCTTACATGGCATTGGATGTTTGTTTTTTCTAATCATCATGAATTTTGTTTCACTGCTAAGCAGCTAAACCACTAGGCTTTGAATTCTATTACACTTCTCTGCTTATAGTTCAGGGAAAAAAGAATTCTCTGGTTAACTCTTTAGGGCACAAATTTCTTTCTCTAGGTCATTTTCAATCTATAGCACACTTAAAACATACCCTAATTTCTGTTCCCTGGCGTTGCAGGGCTCCAAACTGCTCACACAGGTAATTTCAGCTACACTAAGCAAATACGTGACTTAACCACACCCACCAACTAACAAACTTGCAATCAAGCCTCCCGAGAAGTGGCCAACCTGCCGTAGCTAGAAAACAGACCATGAACACTGGAAGTGGAGGGCCTACAAGGCAAGACAGCTACTTTCTAAGTCCATTTAAGCGGCGGAAATTGCCCTCCCAGTGCCGACCAAGACCTTTCTACCGCGGAGCCCAGACACAGCCATGCTGTTTGCACCTCCGGGTGCACCCACCCACCTCCCCCTGTCCCGCCCTTTCTGCTGTCGCAGAACCTATCTCCCAAGGACATTGCCAGAAGACACATGATGAAGCTGAAAGTATTATGATGACTTTTGGCGCTAAGGGTACTAAAGGGTTAACACTTAACTTACAAGTGCAACAAAGAAGAAGAAGATCATGAGGAGTCCGTAGGCAGCCAGGGAGTTTGACAAGAGGAAGGAGAAACAGTAGGTCAGCGGGATGCTAGACCATGACGTGGTGAATATCTGGGAGGGAAACAGAGTGATTCTCAAGTTAGATTCAACCAAGTGTGATAGACTGTACCCATGCAGTATTAGTCTTGATCCCAAACTCCTCAACCAACCCCTATGTTTCTTGTCTTCATTGCCTTTCCTGCAAATCTATAAGTGCGTCCCACCAGAATCTGTTCCACTACATAAGCTGCGCCCAGTTCATTAGCTCGCGCAACAACCAAATAAATATTTCAAGTAGTTTGAAACAGATGTTTTGGCCATTATACAGTGGCCAACATTCCCATAAGCTATAGCAATGCACACTCAACTAGCCAATCGTCACATTCAATAAGCTATGATCTTAATCGAGACTTGGGGAAGTAATTTAGTCCGCTTGACCAGATTAAAGTGCCAATAGTGCACTTCATAAAGTCTACATCAAAGTGGCACACGCCCCTTGTTGATCATGGTTACCGCCAAGGGAAAGTGTGGACAAAACCTTGACTCTAAATACATTATTATTTGCGGGTACTAATATAGGCGAATTGGGCATGCAGCGGACTTGGCTGGTATCACTTTTATCTCACCAGAGCTGCTGGCTACTAATCTGTTCACGAGGCAACCACGCTGCTCAGCATGGCTCAGTCTGCTGGTAATGGATAGTGCAACAGGTAGGACAAACTCACTTTTCGGAATGATGTCTCAAGCCTTGCTCTCACCTCGTAGATAGCCTCTGTACAGCTAGCTACCGTCACAGATTGCTTCGTAGGTCATGGCTAGCTTGTGACTCACTCCAATTAATGCATATGTATGTGACATCACATTCTGCCAATACTATTGTTTGTGGGTTCAAATAAAATTGATATCCGCAAATAATAGTGACATCAAGGTCACGTGACCTTGTAAACCTTGGAATTCGAACTGATTTGCGATACAGGATACAGAGCCATTTCTTATGGTCAGTATGGAGTTGGGTAACATATGTGAACATCTTGAAAGAGGCTTATACTGCTCCCCCTTGGAGTGAGGTGCTGCTCACATGTATAGGCCTAGGTGAATTATGCCAGCATAATTTCAGGCATAATATGATACATGCAGCACAGGAGCATATTACCAGTGCTTTTAGCAAGCAAAATAGCACAGCTTGCTGACAGTACCACCTTTCAGATGTCCACTTTGCTTAGAAGGCTAGCTTCAGGTGACGTTTCAGCCTGTGTAACTGTGCTAACTGACTATCAACAGGTGTCTTGGTCCTTGGGTTCAAGGTCAAGGTCAAGTCCCATTACATAATTGAGCATAATGTGAGCATAATAAAGCTTAGTCTGGAAGTAATTACATATCCAGGAATTGCATAATACAGGAAACTTGAGGCATAATGCTTAGCTCACAGGTGAGGTGGGTGAAAGGTCAAGTCCCATTACATAATGAGCATAATGTGAGCACCCTAGAATTGCATAATACAGGAAACTTTAGCCATAATTTGCCAAAGCATAGCTCACATGTGATGTGTGGTGAGGAGTACGGTCCTGTCTTGCTTGTGTTTCACCAGCAGGTCCCATGTGGCTCTCCGAGCATAAGGGTCCATGCCAGACGTGGGTTCATCCAGGACCACAACCTCAGAACCTCCTATCAGGGCTATGCCAACACTGTGTGTTTGTGTTGTGTTTGTGTGTTTGTTTGTGTGTGTGTGTGTTTGTGTTGCGTTTGTGTGTTTGTTTGTGTGTTTGTTTGTGTGTGTGTGTGTGTGTGTGTGTGTGTGTGTGTGTGTGTGTGTGTGTGTGTGTGTGTGTGTGTGTGTGTGTGTGTGTGTGTGTGTGTGGGTGTGTGTGTGCGTGCGTGCATGTTTCTCCAGGTCAGGTGTCCAGCAATAAGATAAATGTTTCTTTTATTGGGGGGTGGCTATAGAAATGCATGCATTGTGTACATACGTATGTGTGTAGAGCAATGGAAATATCGAACGAGAGGCGTGCCTGGTGCACCTATTACTAAGCAAATTACCTCCTCAGTCATTGCATACTGGAAGTCACATGCACAGTCATCCATATCTATTCTACATCAAATGCGAAACACAATGTAAGGACAAGAATGGAGAAACTCCACTCCATTACGCTTGTGCAAGTGGTCACCTCGATATTGTGTAGCACCTTCACAGGGAAAAGCCCAGTGATCTACGTAGGGCACACAACATGCTCGGATGACACATCAATGCACATTGCTTGCAAATTCTGGTCACTTTCAGATTATAGATTTTTGTGCCACATCAAAATAGCATGCAAGTTGCAAAATTACTACTGGAAAGCTTTAGCATTTAGACATAATAGTAACTACGTTGTTGAAAAATGTCTGAGTCCCTTTCATATTACCTGAGTTTCCTCTTCATGCCTCCAGAGAGTTTGCTAGCTGGGATGTTCCTCTTGTCCAGCAACTGTAGGTCAGCCATCATTGCACTCACTTCTTCATTGACACGGTCAGTACCCCACACACCCTAAGGGGGGGAAAGCATCAGCAGCATGAGCATAATCACCGTTGACTACATACATTGTAATTACTACATGAGTACCAACCGGTAGTAGGGTAATGCAGAGAGGGGCTCAGCACAATGAGGACAGTACAGAAGCTGTCCCCATATTAAATGAGCATTCAATGTGTAACGATGGTAATTTTGTTGCCTTCATTAATCATGCAAGACGTTTTGATGAGATTGTGAATGTTGAAGCAAAAATGGAAGTATGTAGGCAGCAGAGGAAAGTGTACAGAGACGCTCAAAGAGTGTGACCACTCCCGTGTGACATGAGACAGGACTTCAAACTCCAGAAGCAGTTCCACTCATGCCATGCATGCCAGCTTTTGCCAGTTACAATAGTGTGATGTTGCATGCAAAAAAGGCAGACACTAGCAATTCTAAGACTGTAGTGGTACGTATACTTATAATACAGTACATCCAGTGCATCATGGTACAGGTCATCCCAGGTCCTCATTCAAGCTCACCTAATGATGCTACATACGTAGCATCATTAGGTGATGCTACGACCATTATTATGACACTGCCCATTATTTGACCTGTACAGTACAATCATTAAATGATATGCACATGCCTTGAGCCTAGTGAAGAAGCTGAGATGTTCCGCGACAGTCAGCCGGTCAAACAACACATTATGCTGTGGACAGATGCCCAGGTTCTCACAAATCTTGTCCATGCTTCTAAGAATGTCATAGCCATTGACAAGAGCCGTGTCTGAGGTGGGTGTGTAGAGACCTGGTGTGCATGTGGTGTGTGTTGTGTACGTATGTGTGTGTGCATTGTGTGTGTGTGTGTGTGTGTGTGTGTGTGTGTGTGTCACTGTGTGTGTGTGTGTGTGTGTGTAAGTGTGTGTGTGTGTGTGTGTGTGTGTGTGTACGTGTGTACGTGTGTGTACGTGTGAGTACGTGTGTTAATTGTGTATGTATATGCATTGTGTTGTGTGTGATTGACTGATTAATTGACAATGAATCAAATCATTGAAATCACAGAGTGGATTTTATTTACCAACCACATTGTGAGCCCTCGGGGTTTGTAAGGGCTTCACTGACCAATCAGATATCAGTTCACGGACAGCATGAACATGGGCAAAAGTCTGTGCCTCTGTGAGACTGCTCTGACACAGGCCTACAGACTGTTTATCAGTTTTGATCCATCAATGAGCATGTAGGGACACTGGTTACACAGTGTCTATAAGTCCTAGACTGCTCTGACACAGGCCTATAGACTATTTGATGATGAGATCAGTTTTGATCCATCAATGAGCATGTAGGGACATTGGTTACAGCAGAGCAGTGATCTGTCCCTTGTACATGTTTAGGTTAAGATCATCCACGGCCACCTTGCGTTGCTCCAGAATCCTGGTAAGACAAGTTGAGGCCAGGGGGAACTAGACTGCTCATCTGCATGTTACATGTAGCTGCCACCAGGTGTCCAGCTAGTGCATATTTTGACTCACACATGGCATCAATCAAGAAATCCTCCAACTCCATTCCTACCCATAATCTCTATACTTCCTATTGATATACCAGCATAGCTTCCGTTGGTGTACTGCACATGGACTCTACGGGATTTAGTGACTTAGACTATGATCTGACCAATCAGATTGTACTCTAATACTATGCGCAGGCAACATATCACATGAAATATACTTACCTTGCACAGTGAGAGTTGCATAAGTGGAATTCCAAGTAAATGTACCAGCAGCAAGGTTATTGGAAGCCACACAGTAGTATTCACCAGCATCTGAAGTTGCAATGCTTGTAAGGGTGAAGCTGCTCTCACTAGGTCGGTTGCTGATGCTGACACCTCCTCTGGCCACAAGGGGTGCACTCTCTCCGTCCTTGTACCACATGAAGGTCAGGGGCTGGGTACCATTAGCAGCACAGCTGAAGGTAGCACTGCTTCCCACTAGTTGAGTGGATGATCCGGGATTGTTGACTATGTTCACAGGGAGATCAGAACAACTTGTCACAATCACTGAATCGGTACGTACTGAGAGAATATGAATTAGTGAACTATTTAAGTGTATTCTGCTGCAAAATGAAGTACATGACTGTCTTCCGAGAGTAGCTAATCTCCAGCAGAGGTACTGTATTTCTGTGATCAGATAGCATCTGCACTCTACAGGCCGCCGGTCACTGCACTCATCTAAGTCCCCGCCCACATACTTAAGTGCTGAATGAAACAGATGCTGCCCTAATTGAATAGTAGCTGTGGCTAGTCTTTGTGTGAAGTAGTACAAACCTCCTGACACCAAAGTAGACAGCAAATATGTAGCTAGAAGACAGTCGTGCAGTCAAGAATAGAGTGTGATACTGCTGGATACATTATACAGTTGAAGAACTATCTTCATCCTCTTCAACGTCATTGAAGGGGTTGGTTTCAGCAAGCTGCTTTCTTCAATGCTAAGTCCCATCGGCACATCCTGACGCAGTCACACTGTATACTTGCTCAACTGGCGTTTCTTGAAGCAATCACATTACAAGAGGTTTGCAAATTGGTGCTGACCTTATCAATCTGATGATGACATAATTTGTACCGGTAAAAATATATATTGCTAGAACTTACTAGACACAGTCAGTACAAATGATGTAGTGTCATTGCCGAGGGTGTTACTGCTGTACAGTCCAGCATCCACCACGTCTGCACTGCACAGCTCTAGAATGGACTGCATGAATGTTATCCCATTCTCAGTGACTAGTTCTTCGTAGATGGTCACTCGTGAGTCGTTGCTCAGTGGAGTGTCCCCTCTGTTCCAAGAGATGGATGGGTGTGGATCCCCATAGGCCACACAGGCCAAGGTGATGGTGTAACCAGCATCCACAGCTGTCATCTGGTTTGGATGGATCACAATTTGAGCTGGCTCTGAGGAAACAACATCCCATTTTATGTCATTACATATCACTAATGCAAACACAATCTGAGCTGGGTCTGGGAAAAAATTGCACAATTCTCAGAAAGAATGCAAAGTTAATATAAGAACACTGAAGCATGCCTTCCTACAGAAATCTACCCCACACAGGAAAGACTGTGACGTCATACCTACAGTATTCTCAAAGGCATGGCCTACAGTATATGTTTCATTGGTTGGCAGTTATAGCCCTGCGGAGGGACACAATTCCCTCCAAGTAGCTACCCAGAGCGAAGGAATTATGGCTCAAAGCCACCTCTGCATGCTTTAGTGGGATTACCTTCTTCTAGACACAAGTGGGATATAATATTTTACCTCCGGTAGCTGTGACGGACAGATGAAAACTGACACTGGCATTCCCAAATGCACGGCCTACAGTGCAGCTGACTGCCCTGCATCAGCTACCACCACACTGCAGATCTCCAAGGCAGACTGAACAAACTCTACCCCATCCTCAGTCACCAGCTCCTCATAGACAGTGATTCGAGAGTTGTTGCTTAGCTGGACTCCACCAGTGCTCCAAGTAACCGATGGAGTTGGATCGCCAAAACCAACAAGAGAAATAATATAGCACTCCCAGCTTCCACGGTTGAGCTCCCAGGAGATATCACAACTTGAGATGGACCTGTAGATAGGACAGATTTATCATTTACACGTCAACAATTTTTAGTGCTGCTCACGTTGTGCATTCACAGTTAGCACAAAGGATGCAGCGTCACTGCCGAGGGTGTTGTCAGCAAAACAGCTGTACAGTCCAGCATCTGCCTCTTCTGCACTGCACAGCTCTGGGATGGACTGCACAAATGCCACTCCATTCTCAGTAACTAGTTCTTCATAGATGGTGACTCGTGACTCGTTGTTCAGTGGAGTGTCTCTTTTGTTCCAAGAGATGGATGGGTGTGGATCCCCATAGGCCACACAGGCATAGGTGATAGTGTAGCCAGCATCCACAGTTGTCATCTGGTTTGGACGGATCACAATTTGAGCTGGCTCTGAGGAAACAAAATCCCATTTCGTGTCATCACACATCGCTAATGCAAAATTTATACAAGACAGTGAGGCATGCCTTTCCGCATAGGCAATTGGTAATAGTTAGCTAGCTATAGTACAGTTGTCAGCTAGGCAGTAAACCAACCGAGTCCGAGGGCGACAGCCCGAGGATGAGGCTTGTTTACATTCCCTGACAACTGTAATATATCCTTCAAGGCTGTGCAATAGTAACCATGATTCGTCCACACAGCAATTAACGTACCACAGCAGATTCGAAGGCAGTTACCTACATACGTAGCTATTTACATCCCAGCTACATTCATCACAAGGAAACGCTGATTCTCAGAGCACACAAGGGGTTAACATCGAACCCCACCCCAAATCAAGTCCTTGAGCTCTACAAGTATGATGACGCACTTTCATTAAGCAAATGAGCAGCGGCTATTTGAACAGGTACATGCCAGTACTTCACAATCACTTCTTCATGTAGATATGACAAGCTCATTGCAGAACTGGAGAAGCCTAGCGCCTCAATACATATTATACAGTTATGTGCATACAGTTAACACTATGCAAGCATAAAATCACTGAAACAGGTTTGACACATACCTGAAACAGGGTTGACGGTAAGATCAAAGGTGGCGCTATCGTTCCCATGAAGGTTGGTTGCCAGACAGATGTACTGCCCACCGTCAGAGAGGTTTGCACTGCAGATCTTTAAGATGGACTGCGCAAAGGTCTCCCTACCTTCAGTCACTAGTTCCTCGTTTACCATACGCAGCACAAGCAAAGAGAACAGAGTTTCCCGCATTCACAGTGACGCTATTAGGGTAGATTATGATCTGCACTTCGTCACCTGAGGATATGAAAGTGAAAGTCATACTCTGGATCGTGGTCATCCCATGCAGCATCATGCTTCAGTACAGTTTGCAGGGAGGATTCAGAAAGTGCTGGTGGGTGTGGGTCCAACCTTACAGAATAAAGCTACTGATCCATTAGTTTGAACTGCATGCAATGTAGCTAAGTAACAACTCTTAATTTGGGGGCATATACTAATCGGACCGAGTGTGAGTGAGCCCCCCATAGATTAGTTGTATGTGACATGCAGTTTTCTATGTAATTGTGTATTGTGCTGCATATGTCATGTCGTAAATTATTTGTCTCTTACATTGAGTGTTTCTGTATTGTGTGTTAATTATACCAGTGCTCAACATGGCAACAAAGTGGTGACACTGATTGTGTCACCTGTCGATGCGATTTGTAGTCTGCCACAAGTGCAATTTTTCTGTTGTAGACCGACCTCTTGAATGGCTGTTCATGCCATATGCACATGTACATGTACATCATTGGTGTGCAGTCGACCTGTGTGCAGTATTCATAGTCTATGCCTGCCAGACTGCAGTGCTTCAGCCACATAGTCTGACTCACAGATCCTATGCATGGTGTGGTGCATAAGCACTTTTTCTGTGATATTCTGAGCCCCCATTTGTTGGGCTATATATATGCTCAGTCACATTGTGATGACGGTCATATTGTGCAACTAATGCTCCATGTAGCTATAATTAGCTATGTCCTGCACGCTGTTCACCCCATGCACATGAACATTGCTTGTTTTAGTGGATTTTAGCAAATTGGGAAATAAAAATGGCTAAATTTAGATCCTGAAATAATACAGGTGTATATTCAATGTTAGGCGCAGGTTTGACTCTCGTCCCAGCTACTCGCTGTTAAGCACTGATTCAGAAGTCTTCTTCCAGAAAACTCTGCAATTTTCGATCCTATGGAGTGATAAAGCTGTAGTTCGAATTGAAGCACACTTCCTATTCGAGGAATGTCGTTCGATATTAAGTGCATCTCGCTTATAGGTGCATATTTGCTTCATGTATAGGTGCATGCACCTAAAACGCGTGACTACACCACCTAAAGTGTATTAATTGCATGGGGCAAGCCATAGCTCTGTACAATTCAAGTTACTGGTAGGCTAGTGCAACAGGTAGGGCAAACTCGCCTTTCTGAATGATGCCTCAGGTCGACTCTTAGCTACATGTACATGGATAATCACTCTGACTGCATCCATCACACCCACTAACTCGAACCATAGCCTTCTTCCCTGGCTCACTGTTTCGTAGGCAGCTATAGCTATAGCTATTCTACAGCTGTGATAGTAAATTAATAATACCCCCGGTACCCACCTATGCCTAAATTCTCTCACTTTTAGCATGAAATTTGCTACTGCACACTACCCTATTCAATGGTTTGTCAAAATGGTTTGCACTAGCTGTCTGCACAAGACACTCACAGTCACCGCGCAATTAATGTTATGACTCCTCCGGATCCCGTGCAAGTGGTTAAAATCAACATACAATTCACTGTCAGATTGACGCTGGCTGTGTCCAAGGTTGAATGCATTACAGGTGTAGCTACTGCAGAGCATCACCCACTGCATAATGTATCTCATGGATTGTAAAAAAAGTCACCCCACCTTCAGTCACCAGCTCCTCATAGATTGTAAACTGATCAAGGTGCTTCCTCCTCTGCTCCATATAATGGAGGGTACAGGGTATCCATACGCAGCACAAACTAACTCGCTTGTGGTGTCCGCAGTGAGTGACTGAAAATATTTAATGATTTAGAAAATTTCCTGACGGCATCAGCCTGACAGCAGATACAGTGAGCTGCCTCGAATGTCACAGCATGTGCACATACAAACATACAAAACATCACATACATATACATAGTACATATTTCACTGTGCTGCAACTGTTTGTTGTTTAGCTAGCTACTGCTATATAGCTAGCTATTAATTACAGCTACATGTACATGCAAGCAGACTACTACGGGGGGCTTACTAGTCTGGGAGGTCTGCGTCAGAGCGAGGTCGGCAGCGTATATGAGAACACACGCTAGTACCGAAAGGACAACGGGGGCCATCTTCTCGGTGTTAGAATCAATTATGGAGGCTGGCTGTGAATATCATTTAGACAGCGCCAAACTGCGCGTGCGCAGTGGTTGCTTTCGCCATGGAGACTCATGCACAGATGCATACTGCAAAGCTTCAAGTCTAGCTCCATATAATCAAGAGTGTATAATATTATACCTTGATATAATATATTAATACATGTGTGCTTCGCAGGAGGCCATCTCAAGACAAAGTTTGCTCATGAGGGAGATCGATCGGGTCTGCTCTTGCTTCTCAACTCATGAGACGTATGCTGTCCTAGATCCTGGCTTCACCATCCTTATATAAATGCCAACTCTCATTCTGTGGCAACTGCCAGTCGAGAGAGCAGTATACAGTGTCTTGGATTCGAGCATGGTGGACTCCAGATTACAACAATAAGACGTGGATTGAAGAAAGCCCGAGGTGCAATCTTTGCTTAGTGATTCTGGAGGTGTTCCATAGGCTATACATATCCATAGAAGAATGTGATCCCTGCTATGTCCTAATGGGGATCCTGTCTAACACCATTTTTGCATCCTGGGCTTGCCTTCAATGAGGGCTCGCATCCTAATTTAAAACTATCCTTTTGAAACGATTGCTCGAAGTGATGAGTCTCTCGTGTTTACAGCGATTGCCTAGACTCATTCTGCGAGTTTCTCCAAAAACCCTACTCTCGTATAACTACAGACTCCCTGACCACCTTGAAGAGAAAAGTGTTTGCATAGTGGCTATTAAAGCCGCAAGTCACTCCTCCCTAGAGTATATGTCCTGCAGATATCAATAGAAGGAAGCTGGCTAAAGTTACGTATGGGACGTTGCATTGGACAGAGGTCGGTAGAGTTCTGGCACTGCCCTATAGCGTCATACCCCCAGGTGGGGTTGGCGTGGCCTGGGTGTGACCTGCTCTGCCCTAGTTGGCAATCCTCTGACTAGCTATCAGCCTTGTCGTGTTTCTCAGACCTCTACCCAACTGCTCTGATACAATCCCCCCTCCCTCCCTGCATGCATGTGAACACATTATATGTGACCATGCATCTGATCACAACATGCCAACTCCTTCCACCTGTATTGAACACTTTGCCCTAAAAGCGTGCTCACAACTTGTGGTCTGTCTAGTGTATAAGGGTACTGCATCATGTGTTCAGGGCTAATTATAAATTTTGTTGACTCTTCCTGTTGTTGCTGAATGTTGCATTGGTGATTTTGATATGATGAACTTTGAACTGTAAGCAGTACCGGTGATGATTATCTCAGCACTATAGATCTGGAATTTTAAATCTTTTTGGACTCTATAGTATAGGCGTAAAATCACGAGTCAGGTTTAACATGCTGCCCGTTGCACAACACTAGTTACAAATTAAGGTACCTCATTCTCCACCACACTAGTCTTAACCCATTTCTTTGCTTTTTACTACTGACTAGGTTTTAATAAATACAGCCCAGGGAATGAGAACATAAAAAAAATACATACCATGAACACAAATCTAACTAATCAGAACTGCTCTGTGTTGTTCACAGTCATTAAGCATCACTGTCCTCTTGTTCTTTGGCAAAGTTAATGAACACCTGCAAGTTGGGGGACAAATTTGGTATGTCCACATGCACAATACGGCTGTCAAGAGAAACTGGACTGTGGTGGCAAGCATTTATAAGGAAGGTCCTTGTGCAGTATAGCTACACTATTGTTTTCACCAAATTAAACATACAGTACTTTGCAGGGGCGTAGCTAGGATTTGGAGACTGAGGAGGTATGGAGTTGTGAAGGTGAAAATTTTCGAGCTAATTAATTATTCATGAGTTAATTCGCAGTGCATGCAAACAGTTGCTCTCGAAATGCTACATGTTAAGAGTATTATATGCCGGCTCATGGTCAGCCTAGCTCCTGTCTCTGTCATTAGATCGAACGCACATCGTACGCAGCGTGTGCGAGGATCTAGGACTCTGGACACGTGCGTCACTATTCAGAAAAGCGAGGGGGCAACTGCCTCCTCTGCCTCAATGCTAGCTACGCCCATGCTTTGGGGCAAAATAGTGTTGGGAACTTGTGGTGCTCAACAGGATTTCAGCAGTTTGAGACCATACCTAGACTAAGGTGAGGGAGGTCTGTCTCTTGGCATCTAGTTACATAGCTCTCCAGAAGCCCCTAGCATGAGTACATGCCCACCATTACCAGGTTGCTTCTAATGATAGAGATGCAAGCTCCTGAGTTTCAAATTGGTGGACCATTGGAGAAATGAAAC
Organism: Axinella damicornis; assembly: GCA_963931865.1. Classification (NCBI taxonomy): domain Eukaryota; kingdom Metazoa; phylum Porifera; class Demospongiae; order Axinellida; family Axinellidae; genus Axinella; species Axinella damicornis. Next base: position 4,592,636 of record OZ007517.1, on the reverse strand, counting down.
TGAGCTATTCAGCACCTTTTACCTGGAACACAGCCTGACTTGATCTAGACACTTTCAGCCAGCAAGATGATTATCGAAATTTCCTGAAAGAGCACCCATGGGAAGTGTACCTTACATGCTCACCAAACAGGGAGATGGGCGCTCTTGTGAGTGTTTCTGCATTCAAGGCCGAAAGAGTGCTCACCACTGTTTACGTAGCAGCAAGCGTGCATGCATCAGAGCCATGTCATCTACATCACTGGAGCCACGAGCACTGTCATTTTTTTCTTTATGCTTGCTGTCAAGTTCAAGGATGTTGCTACTTATCATGTCATCTTGAGATGCATGATGAGGTCCCGTATGTGCGGATGATCGGAGGTCCCGTGTATCATCATCTTCACAGGTAAGTCCAACTCACATACACCATATGTAGATATATAACACAGCTACACAGACCCATAGAGCTTTCTGCAAGCAAATTTTCTCAAAATGTCACAGATGCGCTCCATTTGTTGTCTGTCAATGAGGCACAAAGCTAGTGCATGTAGTGGAAGAGTGGGCACTCATTCGATTAAACTTACAGGAAATTGAGCCAAAAGTGAGGGGGGGGGGGGGGGGGGGGGGGGGGGGGAGGGGCTCTTCGAGCTGGGGTGCTCTTTCAAGGGTGGGTGCTCTTTCACAACACTATGGTATTTGTGTATGTGATGATACAATGGTCCAATTAAGATGCAGACCTATTTCACTAATCATGTGCTTGTTGTTGAGTTATTTGAAGATGGATTGAAGGACCGTGTCTATTTGGGGTGCACACCATACAATAACTACCCTACAGGCAATGTACCGTAGTTGCAGCTAATTCCGCGGTGGCCAAATTTTCGCGGTATTCGCGGATGAAGTAAGACTGCGAATATTAAACCCGCGAAATATATTTCCACAGCTAGTCGCTAGGCATAACAGTTACTGTCCTTCGTGTTCCTGGGCTCACGCTCACACAGTAGCTCTTCCCCGGCAGTTCCTTCGCTGTAGACATGGTAGCCACGCATACACAGTTCAATAGCTCCATCAGCACGATATTACAAGCGGAATTGTTTTTCTTAGCGGAAGTAATCAAAACTTTCCCACCGCGAAATATTTGTGTGTCACATTTAGTGGCTAGACCGCAAAATTTTTGGCACACAAAATAATCGGCAACTATGGTAGTCACACGTACAACATAGCTACCTGAATTCAGAGGGACTAATAACTGGTACAGTTCATGCATTACTTACTTCCTCAAGGGTGGTTTGACTGACACTGTAGTCAATGATGTTCAGCCTCCCCTTGTTGTTCTGAAGCTGTCGAAACACAGTGGACCAAGTGGTGTTTGCACTGGGTAGCTGGTATGTCACTGCTCCCTGCACACGAGAGATGGATGGATAAGGACAGTGAAACACAGGTATTTTTGGCAAGGCTTCAGTGACACTGTGCTGCCCCACAACTCCTCTACTCCACATCCAATTATTGGAGAGAGACTGAGCGAGCCCCACACGGACGTGTAAAATGTGAGCTGAGTCTGTACGTTGTATGCATACGTCATACCACAAATAAACACTTCTGCAAAATAACAAATTGCTCAACACTCAACAAGTTATAGAGACACAAATTGCACTTCTCGGACGGCTACAACAGGGATGGAGACCACTCATGAGTCTACTTCTTCCTTGGCTACATTGGTGGATGCTCCCGCATGGCAACAAAGACGGCAAGAATGCTTTCATCTATGGCTACAGCCAAGGGAGCTACTGCACAGCAAAAGAAGACAATGAGAGTGTGTTCGTGCCACATGTATACGTATGTAGTGTCCTGCAGAACACATGGTGTGCTGGAACAGCGTGTGTACAGCCCTTGTGCTGGAATTCTGCAGCCTGAGGTTGAGTTACATTGAAATGACAGTAATGTGCATGCTGCATATGCACTCGCTTAAGGTTACGATGTACTATTCGAGTAAATTTTTTGCTGGTAACTTTGCTGCTTTACATCTCAGGAACTATAACAGATATTAGTCAGAAACAAGTTCCATTCCAACATTACAACACCATATGAAACTCCTGGAACAGGAAAGTAAAATGCCTCAGGGTATTGGACCTAGGCAACTAGACTCACAGCTCAAGCACTCTTGCGTCAAATTACTGAGAGGCAGACTGGAGCCCAACCCTCAAAAATTCTCTGGCACTACTACGCAGTATTTGCTAGGTCGTGATGAAGAGATATTCGGTGATCTATGCATATTTTTAGCTATGTGCACAAAAACTTACCGGATCATCCAAGAAGAGCGTGCTCTAGGCGTGCATAATCTTCGTTTTGTGCCTAAATTTTGTGATTTCTTTTCATGCCGCCCTGCAAAATACACCAGGCTACCCGTGCAACAAGTCAAAACACGTGAGAAACAATTTCCCTTGGTAAAATTTGACGCAAGGTATAAGGCCTCATTAGTCTGCGGTTAATTGAATTTGTAGCTGCTATGAGCACTGAGTTATGGAGTTCAATGGATCCCCCCAAAAAGTTCTGTGGAATGACGGTCATACTATGACCAAGTACTTACGTACTAAGAGCTTCATGTAGAAGTGTCTCTTTCTTTACTTTAACAATGGCAATTTCAGAACAGCCACATTTACTAATTATAATAACAACCTTGTTCTTCCAGCAACAAAGCTCCTGGGAAGGTCTCTCTGATGAAGGTGTGCAAAGAGGTGGTATCACTGATTGTACCAGGAGAATGACTTCTCTGCATGGAGACATCTTTGAGGCTGGGCAGGGATATGAATTGTATGAAGTGTTCAAATAACCTGTTCTACTATCGTACAATAAAATTTGAAACAACAGCTCACCGCAAAATGGACTAGTCAAACTCACCAAAGACAATTAACACAAATCACCGTCAAATGAACCAAAACATTGGATACATTAGCTAGGAGACGATTGCATAACTATAACTGGGGAGTACCATGTACATATATACATTAAGATTTTAACCGTGTGTCTGTCTGTCTGTCTGACTGTGTGAAACGGAAGTGACATGTTCATTGGGTGGGACTACACTATAGTGACGCATGACCTTCGTACTTCAATTTACTGAACCTCGAACTCTGCGTAGAATGTTCGAGAATAGTGGACTGTGGACATGGCTGGAATCTTCCAGAAGAGCTGGCGGGGAGCAGCAGCCGAAGCGGACGCAATCGAGAAGCAGTTGAAATGGACAGCGGCAATCGAGAGCAGCAGCTGAAGTGGACACAAGTGGCGAGCAGCAGCTGAAGCAGATGCAAGCCGGGACTTCAGTAGCAGTTGAAATGGATCGATGCAATCACGCAGGGAGCAGCAGCCGAAGCGGACGCAATCGAGGAGCAGCAGCTCTGCACGGAGAGCTCAGATCCGGTAAAACATATCCAGGTTGGAAGCATAACTACAGAGGAACACGTAGCTGTGATACAAGGGGTGAAACTCCAAATAGTACCGCCTTTTCACTCAAAGAGAAGATTGTGTCATAGCTGGGCTAAAATGCTAAAATGGTCTCATACATAACTTGACTGTTGAGATCAGTAATGACGGCATACATGTATGACGGATCACGCACAAGATTCCCCAGACCTTTTTGCATATACTGTAAGTGTAAGCAATCAAAACTGGAGATTAGAAGTCCTGGGAATGAGGCTATATTATGACAGAGAGAAACCATTGTAGACTCTGAACGGAACCCATTCATTAGATTACATTGATACATGTACAATGGTCAATTGCAACCATAGATCACAATACTTGTACAGGCATGAATACTGTTAGATTCTAAGAAGCCATGGCCACTAGCATATCCAGGCCGTGGTGAAAACCCGGACCGGACCAGACCGGACCGGATCGGACCGGACAGACCGACCAGAAGTGAAACAGCGACTTAGCGCTACCAAGACAACTCGGCTGTTTTGTGCAAACTTCAATGTAGCACTTACAGGCAACTGCTGGAGGAGTTTGCAGAAAGGCCTGAGAGATACATCTTTCATAACCGTGTGGACTTTAAATGGTGCAATGTGGAAGTAGTCTCAGGTCCAGACCCTCCCACACGTGTGAGGAAAGAGGGTGTGGTGTTCTGAGCATTGTTTCTTGTCATGCAGGGCTGGCCACTCTCGGATTTGAGAGCTCGAATCAGATGGCAGAATGCCATTCATGTACAGGCAATCAAGCAGACAGCCTATGGTAATGTATAGTCTCGTATGTAGTGAACGTTTGTCTCACAGTCTGTTTTCGACTGTCCCAGTGGACTTCATGGCCATCTCAAGCTTTCGTCAACTGTGCTGTTATATAAAAGACATTTTTACACCATATGGCCCTGCCTCATGTGACAAGAAATGTTGCTCAGAACACCAGACCCTCTTCCACATTTTGGGGAGGGTCTGGGAACAATGTGGAAGGTAGTCACACTTTAATGTTTTATGGCATGAGGCTTTGGATATACCGGTCAGTTGAGAAATAATCACATGAAAAGGCACTGAAGTGCAAGCCACATTTCAATTGACAAAACTGTGTGCAAACTTGTGTACCTTGAACTGAGATGTCACATGATTTTATCGACACGTTACTTTGGTAAAGCATCCTGAAAGAGGGTGTGCCAGGTAGGAGGGACAATATAAGCCAGAATGATTTTCAAAATCGGTATAAGCCATAGTGATTCCGAAAACCACCCCCTAAAAGCTCATCCTCAGCACATGAGACCTTGGAATTAGCATTCTCACATGCTACAGGGTCAGGTAGGAGGAACTCACTGTAATGGCATCAGTATCCTGTGTGCCAATAGAGTCTAGCCGATAGGCAATAGCACTGAACAGGCAATCCCCATCATGGGGTACTCCGTGGCTGCTGCTTTGAGTGTATCAAAGGCTGTGATCAGTTCACCAACTCAGAGCGAGCACGTCCAAATGTAACAGCTAGCACGTTTCAACCGAGACACGTGCAAGTATCACGTGCCATCAAAGTATGCATGCACGTACATATACGGTATGACTAACTAGCTCAGTTTGTGCTGCTTGGCTTGCAGTAGCTGGGGTCGTTAGATGCAACACTCCACTTACCAGTAGTGCTAGTGACCCGCTGATGTTGATTTTGTGGCACAAGCACCAAGTAAAGTTTACGTGGTGAGCTAAAACTGTCATAACTCTTTAACTAAATATTTTTAGCAAAATTCCTAAGTTAATTTGTTCCTTACATCAAGAGATTTCTTTGACACCATAGTCTCACTCGCCAGGTACTTGCAGCACACGCTAGAACTGTAACAGACAGACACACACAGGCAGACAGACAGACAGGCACGCAGACAGACAGACACACAGACATGCAGACAGACACACACAAAGAGTACTAGAACCTCGGCGGGGTGAGGTTAATTATAATTACAACATTGCATCTCTCACTTGTTCTTGAGGTGCTGGATGCTTCCAAGGCATTTAAAACAGCCGTTGACCATGATGGCCAGCCGAGTGCAGAGAGCCTCACACTCTTCCATACTGATAGTGTGTATGTGTGTGTGTGTGTGTATGTGTGTGTGTGTGTGTGTGTGTGTGTGTGTGTGCAGGGCAAACAGTTTATAAGCTGGTTTACAAACAGTTTACAAACTGGGCGAACAGTTTACAAGCAGGACGAATGGTTTATAAACTGGCTGAACGGTTGGCAAGCAGGACGAACGGTTTACAAGCAGGCCTATCGACAATACATGAGTTCTTCCTTGATGTAGCCAAGCCACCAAGGCGGCAGACTCATGGGAATTTCTGTCATGCCTCATTGAGCACTTGAGAATTTTGTGCAAGTGTACGTATCTCCTGAGTACGTACGTATGTTATGTTTTCTGAATTTTGAAGCAGATTAGCAACAAGTGACAATAATATTGTACTACACATATGTCGCTGCATAACCTGCATGGGGCTGCTAAACTAAGCTCACCCTAAGTGGCTGTAACGTGAGGGCAGTTGCATGGCTGGTGCATCTAGTTTAAGTCGGGGACTAATGGTATTTGTTGCTCCATAGTAGGCTCGGATATGTGCATGTGTTCAACCCCACTTGTAATGCTATGCTCTGGTGCACTACACACTGCCAGTACAAGGATAAAACATGTTTCTACTGATAGTGAAAGCAACCACACACAGTCAAGAGAACCCATGCAGTCAGCAACATGTTCACCATCTGTCATATGCTACAAAGTCAGTGACCACACAAGGCAATCAAATCACTTTTTTCTTTGTATCTACTGAGAAAACGAAAGTCAACAAGAATGGGGTGACCTGAACTTCAAATTACTTGTTAGATATGTACACCCACATACCTGTGTGATGTTAGAACAATGCTACGTCCCTCCTGGGTGATTCCCGTCAGCACATCCCAAAGGTAGCGGCGAGTGGTGGGGTCCATGCCATCATCCTTGGGTCAGATACGATACGTATGTGCATTTGTGTGCATGCATACATGTGTGCAACATGCGTGACATTACGTGTGCTGTGAATATAAGAGGCAACATAATCAAGGAACTGTATTTCTGAATCTTAAACAGCAGAAAAGTTATTTACAGATCCATTTCATGTATTTGGGCTTACGTATGCCACACAAAGTGACTGGCAATAAAGTATACTACTCCAGATATCTGAACGGGAATACTGCCATCTAAGTGCAGGAAGGTGACTATTTGGAGACGTTGTGTATTGTCATCAGCTATCTCTTGATGAAACAAAGGCATGGAGTACGTAGGCGAAGTGAACGAAGCTACAGGGTCACCATAGCAACATAATGTGTACAATTTTGTAGTCATGTTATGTAATGAGCAAGAGTGTACATGTGTGTAAGAGGGTGCTTTAACGAGCTGATGCAATTCTAATGACCTAGTCATTGTAGTCCAACAGAAATATGCTGGGTTTCTGCTAATCTGGTCACACATACATCAGGTACCTACCAGGAGGACAATTGGTGGATTCCCAAGCAGAGCAATAGATGTGCTCAGCTTCCACTTCATTGTAGTCCAACAGAAATGTGCTCGGTTTCTGCTAATCTAGTCACACATACATCAGGTACCTACCAGGAGGACAATTGGTGGATTCCCAAGCAGAGCAATAGCAGTGCTCAGCTTCCACTTGTTGCCACCACTGCAGCCAAGATGACAAATTGGTTTATGCCATAATACATAAAACAAAATGGGTCAACAGACAATTTGATACGTATGTTGTACACGTTCACTCCCATACGTACCTGTATCTACCACAGCGTTTGTCTGCATGCATGCTGAGGTCCAGCCTGGTTATTTCAGTTTCCACCACCTCCTTGATCTGGACCTCTGGGATACCCCGAAGCCGGGCAAACATTGTCAGAGGAGTTCACGGCCAGTCAGACGCTCAATCAGGGCATCAAACTATATGGCCAGATCACAGGGGACAAAGGAACAATAAATTACTGATTTGTCTATACACCCAGGTCCATAAGAAGGCCTGGTACATATGTACGTATATCCCAAAAGCCCTTGGAAATTTTTCTACCCTCAGCAAGCATTCCTCAACTTTGTGAAAGTGCAAAGTGGTCTCTGGTTCACACGCCATCATCGTCGAGTTTAGTCAGATCACAAACTTTCCATATGCTCCTGCCATGTGGCTATATCACCATCTCCTACTGATTTTCTTGAACGAGGGACTGGGATTCTACACCCAGAACTGTCAGATCAGAGCTACCAGGGTATCAGATAATCATAAAATTCATACATGTTTAAACCATGAAAACCAGCCCTACTTGTACGTAGCCTTGTTCCCTGGCCTTCTCACCCCCAGCGTTTGTTGCTTGCAGTACTACCCACATTAGTACTTCAAGCAACTAGAGGGGTTCATAGAACACATACCCCACGCTGAATGTCTACAGTCCAGGATATCGATGCATGCAGTGCAGCTACAATCGACGTGACATCTCTGCGGATGCGCATCGAACAGGGCTGTTCGTGCATGGCCATATCCAAGGTGTGGGAGTGACCGCTTACCGTATATACAACTTATTATATTGTGAAGCTGGAGAGGTGGGGCCAAATGTTACGAAGGATAGGAAATAGCTGGAATAAACAGCCGAAACAATAGCCATGATGTCTGTGAAGTACATAGATCGTGAGATAACACTGTTTCCTAGCGGTCATCTCCAAGCATGAAGTTTCCAAATGCACTGCGTGTCCTGCTCTTGATTGGACTCTGAGGTCACGAAGAGGTGGAGCCAATGTTATGAATAGTTATGAAAAGTAGGAAATAGCCGAAATACAGCGAAACTGAGTGCCTTGACTTCAGTCAGGTACACATAGAGCAGTTTTTTGCTATTTGCTATTGTTTGACACAATTTCGATGGTTTATGAGGGTCTACGTGGTGAGAGGGCAAACTTTCAGCAAAGTTTGCCTACCATGACAGAAGTATTCCATCCCAAACTTTGCCCACACAGGACAGAAATATCCCATCCTGATACAGATTGATATGCGTCTACCACAGAAATTTGACCCACCATTGACTCCCAGTAGTCCAAAGCACTCTGCGCTGGGGATGGCTACACTGATTCCTCTTACAGCTAATTTAGAAGGACGGATAGAGCAGCCATCGATAGAACTGGAATACTAGAGGAGAAATAGAAAATCAGCTGAACAAAACCAATTGCCAACCAAACTTCAAGTAATTAAATTTCCACTTGGTGTCCTCAAAGCTACGTATGTCTATTGTCAGGTAAAGAAAGAGTCATGAAGAGCAGTGGGTGATGTGCATGCATTAAACACTACTTGACGAATGTGTCACATTGTATGGTGAGCCTGAGCAAGACACAGGAAGTCATCGCATCGTCATCTTCACTGCCATCAAGCACTCGGAAACAGACCCTTTGCATGGGGAGGCCGTCAATGAGGTTCGTGTGAGCAGTAGAGATCGACATCTTCACGGGCAAGCCAACACACATAGATATAGGACAAGCAAACGGAGACTCATAGAGACTTTCTGTGAGCAAAGTTTCTTGCCATATTGATCTTTGAAAATCACCTCCCCAAACACTCAATTAAGAGCCTTACGTACCTCAGATATGCATAGCATTTTTCAAAACTTCATCAATGTGTTCCATTGTCTCACACAATGCACGAGGCTAGTGCAAGGGTGGGCACTCATTTGAGTAAACTTTAACCCTAACAGGAAGTTGAGCCAAAAATGTGAAGTAGGCACTCTTTCAAGGGTGGGCGCTCTTTTGCAAGATTAAGGTAATATTGGCTAACAAGCCAACATGCATCAACAAGAATGTAGCACCTAGCCTAGTCTGCAATACTCCCTAAACTATACTTCCTTGCCACCACAACAGCTAGACTAATCAAAACACACAATCATCACATTATACCCAACAACCCCACTTTTGGGCTCACTCAAACTTAAAGTCATGGTCGGAATGCTATCACCCCTAACTACAAAGTGTTCTCATCAACTCCAATGTGCTCACTTGTACTTTCTAAGTCCTCAATGGTGACGGGGGCAACCAAACCAGCCGAATGGTGAGCAGAAGAATGGACCCGTGAGGTGACTGAGGGTTGGCACTGCGAATCACCCTGTACCAAATGTGATATATAGGTAAGTACCTCAACCAATAATCTTTTCTTCTGCTCTTCACAATCAATACGTATGACAGTGGATGTTCAGGAAACATAAACATGAGCAATAGAACTACCAAATGTATGTAACATGGGATTGAGACAAATCTCCCTCACACACACACACTCACTCATATGGTACGTGTCTTTTCCGACATTCGGAATATTTTCTGACAGGCATTTACGATGCATCTACGATGCATTTACACTGCAAATCGGAAGGCTTCTTCCAAGGATTGGAAATCCTGTTCCGAACCAGTGGAAGGCTTGTTCCAAACAGCACTGGTTTTACATGTACATAACGTCCGGAGCAGATCTTCTAGAGCTTTGTTTAACTCTTTCGGAGCTTTTGTTTGTAGCATAAATTTGGCTCTATGACGGAAACCTCTTTGCAAATGCGCATCCATTTTAAGATACATACCATAAAACTATGATGAAGATGCCTACTTCTCCATTCTACGCAGCTAATACACTGAACCACCTTCCCATTCCATACAGCCCCCCCCCCCCCCCCCACACTTCACATAGCATCAAACATAATCCCATCCACACACAGCCACCACATCTGCATAGTCACCACATACCCACACCCACCAACCCACCCACCTGGTCTCAAACGTCTCCTCAGTTCCCTCTCCCACCTTCATGAACACCTCCTCCATGGTGGTCACTGACACTCCAAAACTGGAGATACCAAGCTCTGCCCTGCGGACTGCATGGAGACAAGGAGAGAGAAACATACTGACATGCAAACAGACACCCGTGGATGATCATGAGTTGCCTCAAAAGTGTACTGTGCACAATATGGATAGAAGCATGCTAACATGCACCATCATTTACACAGTACCGCATGGCCGGAAATTTGGCAGGGAATTTAATTCAGCGGCTTGGCGGATTATGAACGCACCACCAAATTAAATTCTGCTAATATTTTGTCGTGATGTCATTGCAATCTGTCGTGCACGTAGGCGGGTCTCGTAGCAGTATGCATGGCACTTCCAAACCACCTTGACGTAAAGCAGCTGAATAGCACCATGTTCCAGTAGCAGTGCAGTGGATTGCGACTTTTCCCCGCAGGAATAGCGAGCAAGCAGCCAATATCTTCCTGGATACATGGCCGACAATGGTGTTCCTTTGTACTTCTTACATGGCAGTTCTTCTTGTAACACTTGCATCCCAGAGGTTGTTGTAGATGTGGTGAACTCAAACACAGCTCTCTACCGCAAACTCCGACTCCATCGCAGCCTACCAACATGACATTTTAGCACATAAACTACTGAGCGCTCCACAGCCGTGTGGTTAGTATGACGTCATTCTCGCTCTACAAATTTCCAAATCCGCCAAATTAAATTTTCAGCTTTTCGAGCCAATCCGCCAAATTTAAATTTTCCGGCCATACGGTATCTTACAACAATGCCACACTCCCACACTGTATTTCTTTCCTGCTTGTGTAATAGTTATGGTGAGCCTGAGCAAGTCCTGATTTAGTGTAACGCTTTGACAATTCTGTGCATGTGCGTGTGGATATACATGCGAATGTGGTTTCGGAACCGCATCATGCCCTGTTGAGTAGTTTTGAATAGATATATATATCTATTCAGGACTACTCAACAGGGCATGATGCAATTCCAAAACCACATTCTAGAAGAATAATTCAAAGCAGCAAAGACATATACACATCCATTGCCTTCATTCCATTTCAGCTTACATTCAGCGTATCAAACAGCTGTGGGAAGTGGGGTGTGGCACTGGAAGGGAGGACAAAGGATCGAGAGCTCTGCTCCCACGTCTGTGACTTGCTCTGCCTTGTGCACTATGGACTGTACGATAAGGCCAACTTGAGAAGAGTCGCACTTCGGCTCCTTAACCAGTGTCATGTGGTAGCCGACACCATACCTACATCAGAAATGAGCACATATATATTATTAGCAATGTGCAAGAGGTTTGAGGGACCCCATAAACATCAACATCAAGAATGGGACTTCTACTTAAATTGCTAGTAAACCCTTAGCCCATCTATTTCACCTGTACACGAGGACAAAAAGACTGCTTAATCTGTGGACCCCAGTTCCATTGGATTATCATGCTCCAAACTACACACTGAGGACACATTTGTACGGGTGAGTACAATCGCTGGATTGGACTACTGGACTGGACTACTGGACTCACCCAAAATTCCATGAAATGCCCTTCTCAGTGAGAAGCTAAACGTCCTTACTCGGTGCCTATCAGTTTGCTAAAGTTGCTTCCTAGCCTGTTGTGGCTTCGTCTCCTCGATTTCCGAGGTCAAAGGTCACGTGCATATATAATGAGCGAGCTCAAACTATACTATAGTCATGGATAACATGGTAGCTACACTTAAACGCAAGCTGGAGTTTTTCTGCTGATAACGTGCTAACTGCTCTTCAAATCCTTCAAGCAGGCGGAGAATCCTAACTGGAGCTCAATTAAAGTTTGACTTCACACAAATGCGTGTGACCTCCATACGAAAACAGTTGATACAAGTCACGGATGCTCAAAGCTAGCTAGCATGGATGCTCAAAGCTCTTTCGCGTCCGGGTAGGCGTGGGAACGAGGCTAGCTCAAAGACAGCACAGAACCCACAAGAATTGGTGAAGCTCATTAAATATGCATGTGATGTTTGACCTCGGAAATCGAGGAGATGTGCTAGCTAGCTGCCAGACAAGGAAATGAGCACTCTCAATTCCTGGGTAGGAGCGGCTTCTGGTCCAGCCTACCACTGACGACATACGTTTCCTATACATCATTCGTGGTTACATGCATACATACAATGTATGTATGACGGATCACGCCCAAGATTCCCCACACCTTTTTGCATATACTGTAAGTGTAAGCAATCAAAACTGGAGGTTACAAGTCCTGGGAATGAGGCTATATTATGACAGAGAGAAACCATTGTAGACTCTGAACGGAACCCATTCATTAGATTACATTGATACATGTACAATGGTCAATTGCAACCATAGATCACAATACTTGTACAGGCATGAATACTGTTAGATTCTAAGAAGCCATGGCCACTAGAATATCCAGGTCGTGGTGAAAACCCGAACCGGACCAGACCGGACCGGACCGGACTGGACAGACCGACCAGAAGTGAAACAGCGACTTAGCGCTACCTAGACAACTCGGCTGTTTTGCGCAAACTTCAATGTAGCTACCACTTACAGGCAACTGCTGGAGGAGTTTGCAGAAAGGCCTGAGAGATACATCTTTCATAACCGTGTGGACTTTAAATGGTGCAATGTGGAAGTAGTCTCAGGTCCAGACCCTCCCACACGTGTGAGGAAAGAGGGTGTGGTGTTCTGAGCATTGTTTCTTGTCATGCAGGGCTGGCCACTCTCGGATTTGAGAGCTCGAATCAGATGGCAGAATGCCATTCATGTACAGGCAATCAAGCAGACAGCCTATGGTAATGTATAGTCTCGTATGTAGTGAACGTTTGTCTCACAGTCTGTTTTCGGCTGTCCCAGTGGACTTCATGGCCATCTCAAGCTTTCGTCAACTGTGCTGTTATATAAAAGACATTTTTACACCATATGGCCCTGCCTCATGTGACAAGAAATGTTGCTCAGAACACCAGACCCTCTTCCACATTTTGGGGAGGGTCTGGGAACAATGTGGAAGGTAGTCACACTTTAATGTTTTATGGCATGAGGCTTTGGATATACCGGTCAGTTGAGAAATAATCACATGAAAAGGCACTGAAGTGCAAGCCACATTTCAATTGACAAAACTGTGTGCAAACTTGTGTACCTTGAACTGAGATGTCACATGATTTTATCGACACGTTACTTTGGTAAAGCATCCTGAAAGAGGGTGTGCCAGGTAGGAGGGGCAATATAAGCCAGAATGATTTTCAAAATCGGTATAAGCCATAGTGATTCCGAAAACCACCCCCTAAAAGCTCATCCTCAGCACATGAGACCTTGGAATTAGCATTCTCACATGCTACAGGGTCAGGGAGGAACTCACTGTAATGGCATCAGTATCCTGTGTGCCAATAGAGTCTAGCCGATAGGCAATAGCACTGAACAGGCAATCCCCGTCATGGGGTAGTCCGTGGCTGCTGCTTTGAGTGTATCAAAGGCTGTGATCAGTTCTAGCTGTATCTAATCGCATAGGAGGTTGCTTGGTAACAGACGCAGAGCATTGCTGACATACCCTAGTAAAAGGCATCGTGTATGAAATATGCTAGAAGTAAACTCAGGAATTTGAACACCAGCTCAGAGCGAGCACGTCCAAATGTAACAGCTAGCACGTTTCAACCGAGACACGTGCAAGTATCACGTGCCATCAAAGTATGCATGCACGTACATATACGGTATGACTAACTAGCTCAGTTTGTGCTGCTTGGCTTGCAGTAGCTGGGGTCGTTAGATGCAAAACTCCACTTACTAGTAGTGCTAGTGACCCGTTGATGTTGATTTCGTGGCACAAGCACCAAGTAAAGTTTACGTGGTGAGCTAAAACTGTCATAACTCTTGAACTAAATATTTTTTAGCAAAATTCCTATGTTAATTTTGTTCCTTACATCAAGAGATTTCTTTGACACCTTAGTCTCACTCGCCAGGTACTTGCAGCACACGCTAGAACTGTAACAGACAGACACACACAGGCAGACAGACAGAGAGGCACGCAGACAGACAGGCACGCAGACAGACAGACACACAGACATGCAGACAGACACACACAAAGAGTACTAGTACTAGAACCTCGCCCCTCCATGGGCGGGGTGAGGTTAATTATAATTACAACATTGTATCTCTCACTTGTTCTTGAGGTGCTGGATGCTTCCAAGGCATTTAAAACAGCCGTTGACCATGATGGCCAGCCGAGTGCAGAGAGCCTCACACTCTTCCATACTGATAGTGTGTATGTGTGTGTGTGTATGCAGGGCAAACAGTTTATAAGCTGGTGGTTTACAAGCAGTTTACAAGCTGGGCGAACAGTTTACAAGCAGGACGAATGGTTTATAAACTGGCTGAACAGTTGGCAAGCAGGACGAACAGTTTACAAGCAGGCCTATCGACAATACATGAGTCCTTCCTTGATGTAGCCAAGCCACCAAGGCGGCAGACTCATGGGAATTTCCGTCAGGCCTCATTGAGAATTTTGTGCAAGTGTACGTATCTCCTGAGTACGTACGTATGTTAGGTTTTCTGAATTTTGAAGCAGATTAGCCAATAATATTGTACTACACATATGCTGCTGCATAACCTGCATGGGGCTGCTAAACTAAGCTCACCCTAATGTAATAGTCTATCCAGGGGCAACACGTTCTAGCCAAGGGCTTCTGCATATGACGTACATGTACATACACACCTTGGCAAGATTCTTGATGACAATGACCTCATCTTTAGCGGTGGCTCCACTAGTTACTCTCTTCCACTCTGCAGACACATCATAATCCTACATGTGCAATAGGGTGAAGGAGGGTGGATAAATGGAAGCCAGAATACAGAAGAGTTCTACCAACCTCCCCCGACCCCAGGCTATGGGCTTGCTATGGGATGTACGTATGGGGTTAGGTATACATGCACGCGAGGCTGGATTGCAACAGCATGGAGAGGCGAAGTAGACATGTTATACATGTACGACTGATGAAGCATTAGTACCCAGCACTTCAGACATAAAGTAAGTATGAGGCAAGGGGATGCAACTTTTTGACCCTACCTCTCCTGGCAGCAGAGGTCCAGTATCACCATTTCTGAAATTTTCTTCACGGATAAATAGTTGTTTTACTTCAGGAAAGAACCTGTGGTGGGTTATGCATAATATGTCATACATGTATTGTATTGGTGGCCTATGATAGACTAAGGCCAATGGAAATAGGGGTAGATCTTTAGGTGTGTCCTACTCAGATACATGAACAAGCACAGAACACCAATGTGGAAAACCCAGTAACAATTATGACGAAAGAGGTTAAACCACTTGAATCTATCATAGCTGGGATAATTCAACAATTATACCTCAAGTCAGTATAAAAAACAGGACTCCCTCCACAGCCGTGTATGTTATGATGACCCCGATGCCTGGCCGCTCAAAGGAAAGAACGTTGTCAACATAGCGGATTGGACTGGATGGGAGTTTAGCGTGGATGGGAGAGTATACTAATGAGTAGCTGCATGTATGCTGCTGGTGTTTCACGGGAGCATAGTGGTACGTATAACTATGTGTGTTGACGACTTACCACATGGCTTGTACACTTGCTGTGCATATATCCTCAGATATCTGGTTGATGTAGATGTCATTGAAACCAATAGCCAACCTGCAGACAAGAGAATAGACTTATGAGTGGACAACTACGTGACTTCAAGGGGCCATGATCTGATGAAAGAGAGACAACTGTAGCCTAGTGAGAGGTGGAGGAAGCATGCAAAACGTTGTGTGTATATGTGTGTGTGTGTGTTTGTTTTTTTCTTAGGGGGGGGGGGGGGGGGGGGGGGGGGGGCTAAAGTACACAGTCAGTGGTGTGGAAATGGCAGGGCATGTAACTAGTAACTATCTGTACAGTGAGCCCTCCATATTCCACCACTTAAGTTGAGAATTGAAGGTAGGCAACGTATGTGACACACAATTTCAAGGCATTGGTTTCCTTGTCACTTCACCTTATCTGATACCGGCCAGAAGCACCACTACCTGCGTCAACTGTGGGACGTTTAAAGCAACAACAAATCATATAGTATTGATCACAATACCTCTGGGCTCCCATTATATTGTACAGTTAAGATTGTCCATTAATTACACTTCTCTGCATAGTTTCTGTTTATAAACACTAAACACTGAGGATTGCACAATTACCTTACATGGCATTGGATGTTTGTTTTTTCTAATCATCATGAATTTTGTTTCACTGCTAAGCAGCTAAACCACTAGGCTTTGAATTCTATTACACTTCTCTGCTTATAGTTCAGGGAAAAAAGAATTCTCTGGTTAACTCTTTAGGGCACAAATTTCTTTCTCTAGGTCATTTTCAATCTATAGCACACTTAAAACATACCCTAATTTCTGTTCCCTGGCGTTGCAGGGCTCCAAACTGCTCACACAGGTAATTTCAGCTACACTAAGCAAATACGTGACTTAACCACACCCACCAACTAACGAACTTGCAATCAAGCCTCCCGAGAAGTGGCCAACCTGCCGTAGCTAGAAAACAGACCATGAACACTGGAAGTGGAGGGCCTACAAGGCAAGACAGCTACTTTCTAAGTCCATTTAAGCGGCGGAAATTGCCCTCCCAGTGCCGACCAAGACCTTTCTACCGCGGAGCCCAGACACAGCCATGCTGTTTGCACCTCCGGGTGCACCCACCCACCTCCCCCTGTCCCGCCCTTTCTGCTGTCGCAGAACCTATCTCCCAAGGACATTGCCAGAAGACACATGATGAAGCTGAAAGTATTATGATGACTTTTGGCGCTAAGGGTACTAAAGGGTTAACACTTAACTTACAAGTGCAACAAAGAAGAAGAAGATCATGAGGAGTCCGTAGGCAGCCAGGGAGTTTGACAAGAGGAAGGAGAAACAGTAGGTCAGCGGGATGCTAGACCATGACGTGGTGAATATCTGGGAGGGAAACAGAGTGATTCTCAAGTTAGATTCAACCAAGTGTGATAGACTGTACCCATGCAGTATTAGTCTTGATCCCAAACTCCTCAACCAACCCCTATGTTTCTTGTCTTCATTGCCTTTCCTGCAAATCTATAAGTGCGTCCCACCAGAATCTGTTCCACTACATAAGCTGCGCCCAGTTCATTAGCTCGCGCAACAACCAAATAAATATTTCAAGTAGTTTGAAACAGATGTTTTGGCCATTATACAGTGGCCAACATTCCCATAAGCTATAGCAATGCACACTCAACTAGCCAATCGTCACATTCAATAAGCTATGATCTTAATCGAGACTTGGGGAAGTAATTTAGTCCGCTTGACCAGATTAAAGTGCCAATAGTGCACTTCATAAAGTCTACATCAAAGTGGCACACGCCCCTTGTTGATCATGGTTACCGCCAAGGGAAAGTGTGGACAAAACCTTGACTCTAAATACATTATTATTTGCGGGTACTAATATAGGCGAATTGGGCATGCAGCGGACTTGGCTGGTATCACTTTTATCTCACCAGAGCTGCTGGCTACTAATCTGTTCACGAGGCAACCACGCTGCTCAGCATGGCTCAGTCTGCTGGTAATGGATAGTGCAACAGGTAGGACAAACTCACTTTTCGGAATGATGTCTCAAGCCTTGCTCTCACCTCGTAGATAGCCTCTGTACAGCTAGCTACCGTCACAGATTGCTTCGTAGGTCATGGCTAGCTTGTGACTCACTCCAATTAATGCATATGTATGTGACGTCACATTCTGCCAGTACTATTGTTTGTGGGTTCAAATAAAATTGATATCCGCAAATAATAGTGACATCAAGGTCACGTGACCTTGTAAACCTTGGAATTTGAACTGATTTGCGATACAGGATACAGAGCCATTTCTTATGGTCAGTATGGAGTTGGGTAACATATGTGAACATCTTGAAAGAGGCTTATACTGCTCCCCCTTGGAGTGAGGTGCTGCTCACATGTATAGGCCTAGGTGAATTATGCCAGCATAATTTCAGGCATAATATGATACATGCAGCACAGGAGCATATTACCAGTGCTTTTAGCAAGCAAAATAGCACAGCTTGCTGACAGTACCACCTTTCAGATGTCCACTTTGCTTAGAAGGCTAGCTTCAGGTGACGTTTCAGCCTGTGTAACTGTGCTAACTGACTATCAACAGGTGTCTTGGTCCTTGGGTTCAAGGTCAAGGTCAAGTCCCATTACATAATTGAGCATAATGTGAGCATAATAAAGCTTAGTCTGGAAGTAATTACATATCCAGGAATTGCATAATACAGGAAACTTGAGGCATAATGCTTAGCTCACAGGTGAGGTGGGTGAAAGGTCAAGTCCCATTACATAATGAGCATAATGTGAGCACTCTAGAATTGCATAATACAGGAAACTTTAGCCATAATTTGCCAAAGCATAGCTCACATGTGATGTGTGGTGAGGAGTACGGTCCTGTCTTGCTTGTGTTTCACCAGCAGGTCCCATGTGGCTCTCCGAGCATAAGGGTCCATGTCAGACGTGGGTTCATCCAGGACCACAACCTCAGAACCTCCTATCAGGGCTATGCCAACACTGTGTGTTTGTGTTGTGTTTGTGTGTTTGTTTGTGTGTGTGTGTGTTTGTGTTGCGTTTGTGTGTTTGTTTGTGTGTTTGTTTGTGTGTGTGTGTGTGTGTGTGTGTGTGTGTGTGTGTGTGTGTGTGTGTGTGTGTGTGTGTGTGTGTGTGTGTGTGTGTGTGTGTGTGTGTGTGTGGGTGTGGGTGTGTGTGTGCGTGCGTGCATGTTTCTCCAGGTCAGGTGTCCAGCAATAAGATAAATGTTTCTTTTATTGGGGGGTGGCTATAGAAATGCATGCATTGTGTACATACGTATGTGTGTAGAGCAATGGAAATATCGAACGAGAGGCGTGCCTGGTGCACCTATTACTAAGCAAATTACCTCCTCAGTCATTGCATACTGGAAGTCACATGCACAGTCATCCATATCTATTCTACATCAAATGCGAAACACAATGTAAGGACAAGAATGGAGAAACTCCACTCCATTACGCTTGTGCAAGTGGTCACCTCGATATTGTGTAGCACCTTCACAGGGAAAAGCCCAGTGATCTACGTAGGGCACACAACATGCTCGGATGACACATCAATGCACATTGCTTGCAAATTCTGGTCACTTTCAGATTATAGATTTTTGTGCCACATCAAAATAGCATGCAAGTTGCAAAATTACTACTGGAAAGCTTTAGCATTTAGACATAATAGTAACTACGTTGTTGAAAAATGTCTGAGTCCCTTTCATATTACCTGAGTTTCCTCTTCATGCCTCCAGAGAGTTTGCTAGCTGGGATGTTCCTCTTGTCCAGCAACTGTAGGTCAGCCATCATTGCACTCACTTCTTCATTGACACGGTCAGTACCCCACACACCCTAAGGGGGGGAAAGCATCAGCAGCATGAGCATAATCACCGTTGACTACATACATTGTAATTACTACATGAGTACCAACCGGTAGTAGGGTAATGCAGAGAGGGGCTCAGCACAATGAGGACAGTACAGAAGCTGTCCCCATATTAAATGAGCATTCAATGTGTAACGATGGTAATTTTGTTGCCTTCATTAATCATGCAAGACGTTTTGATGAGATTGTGAATGTTGAAGCAAAAATGGAAGTATGTAGGCAGCAGAGGAAAGTGTACAGAGATGCTCAAAGAGTGTGACCACTCCCGTGTGACATGAGACAGGACTTCAAACTCCAGAAGCAGTTCCACTCATGCCATGCATGCCAGATTTTGCCAGTTACAATAGTGTGATGTTGCATGCAAAATTTTAGCGTATACTATAAAGTAATCTTACGCTTTGTAAGGCAGACACTAGCAATTCTAAGACTGTAGTGGTACGTATACTTATAATACAGTACATCCAGTGCATCATGGTACAGGTCATCCCAGGTCCTCATTCAAGCTCACCTAATGATGCTACATACGTAGCATCATTAGGTGATGCTACGACCATTATTATGACACTGCCCTTTATTTGACCTGTACAGTACAATCATTAAATGATATGCACATGCCTTGAGCCTAGTGAAGAAGCTGAGATGTTCCGCGACAGTCAGCCGGTCAAACAACACATTATGCTGTGGACAGATGCCCAGGTTCTCACAAATCTTGTCCATGCTTCTAAGAATGTCATAGCCATTGACAAGAGCCGTGCCTGAGGTGGGTGTGTAGAGACCTGGTGTGCATGTGGTGTGTGTTGTGTACGTATGTGTGTGTGCATTGTGTGTGTGTGTGTGTGTGTGTGTGTGTGTGTCACTGTGTGTGTGTGTGTGTGTGTGTGTAAGTGTGTGTGTGTGTGTGTGTGTGTACGTGTGTACGTGTGTGTACGTGTGAGTACGTGTGTTAATTGTGTATGTATATGCATTGTGTTGTGTGTGATTGACTGATTAATTGACAATGAATCAAATCATTGAAATCACAGAGTGGATTTTATTTACCAACCACATTGTGAGCCCTCGGGGTTTGTAAGGGCTTCACTGACCAATCAGATATCAGTTCACGGACAGCATGAACATGGGCAAAAGTCTGTGCCTTTGTGAGACTGCTCTGACACAGGCCTACAGACTGTTTATCAGTTTTGATCCATCAATGAGCATGTAGGGACACTGGTTACACAGTGTCTATAAGTCCTAGACTGCTCTGACACAGGCCTATAGACTATTTGATGATGAGATCAGTTTTGATCCATCAATGAGCATGTAGGGGCATTGGTTACAGCAGAGCAGTGATCTGTCCATTGTACATGTTTAGGTTAAGATCATCCACGGCCACCTTGCGTTGCTCCAGAATCCTGGTAAGACAAGTTGAGGCCAGGGGGAACTAGACTGCTCATCTGCATGTTACATGTAGCTGCCACCAGGTGTCCAGCTAGTGCATATTTTGACTCACACATGGCATCAATCAAGAAATCCTCCAACTCCATTCCTACCCATAATCTCTATACTTCCTATTGATATACCAGCATAGCTTCCGTTGGTGTACTGCACATGGACTCTACGGGATTTAGTGACTTAGACTATGATCTGACCAATCAGATTGTACTCTAATACTATGCGCAGGCAACATATCACATGAAATATACTTACCTTGCACAGTGAGAGTTGCATAAGTGGAATTCCAAGTAAATGTACCAGCAGCAAGGTTATTGGAAGCCACACAGTAGTATTCACCAGCATCTGAAGTTGCAATGCTTGTAAGGGTGAAGCTGCTCTCACTAGGTCGGTTGCTGATGCTGACACCTCCTCTGGCCACAAGGGGTGCACTCTCTCCGTCCTTGTACCACATGAAGGTCAGGGGCTGGGTACCATTAGCAGCACAGCTGAAGGTAGCACTGCTTCCCACTAGTTGAGTGGATGATCCGGGATTGTTGACTATGTTCACAGGGAGATCAGAACAACTTGTGACAATCACTGAATCGGTACGTACTGAGAGAATATGAATTAGTGAACTATTTAAGTGTATTCTGCTGCAAAATGAAGTACATGACTGTCTTCCGAGAGTAGCTAATCTCCAGCAGAGGTACTGTATTTCTGTGATCAGATAGCATCTGCACTCTACAGGCCGCCGGTCACTGCACTCATCTAAGTCCCCGCCCACATACTTAAGTGCTGAATGAAACAGATGCTGCCCTAATTGAATAGTAGCTGTGGCTAGTCTTTGTGTGAAGTAGTACAAACCTCCTGACACCAAAGTAGACAGCAAATATGTAGCTAGAAGACAGTCGTGCAGTCAAGAATAGAGTGTGATACTGCTGGATACATTATACAGTTGAAGAACTATCTTCATCCTCTTCAACGTCATTGAAGGGGTTGGTTTCAGCAAGCTGCTTTCTTCAATGCTAAGTCCCATCGGCACATCCTGACGCAGTCACACTGTATACTTGCTCAACTGGCGTTTCTTGAAGCAATCACATTACAATAGGTTTGCCAATTGGTGCTGACCTTATCAATCTGACGATGACATAATTTGTACCGGTAAAAATATATATTGCTAGAACTTACTAGACACAGTCAGTACAAATGATGTAGTGTCATTGCCGAGGGTGTTACTGCTGTACAGTCCAGCATCCACCACTTCTGCACTGCACAGCTCTAGAATGGACTGCATGAATGTTATCCCATTCTCAGTGACTAGTTCTTCGTAGATGGTCACTCGTGAGTCGTTGCTCAGTGGAGTGTCCCCTCTGTTCCAAGAGATGGATGGGTGTGGATCCCCATAGGCCACACAGGCCAAGGTGATGGTGTAACCAGCATCCACAGCTGTCATCTGGTTTGGATGGATCACAATTTGAGCTGGCTCTGAGGAAACAACATCCCATTTTATGTCATTACATATCACTAATGCAAACACAATCTGAGCTGGGTCTGGGAAAAAATTGCACAATTCTCAGAAAGAATGCAAAGTTTATATAAGAACACTGAAGCATGCCTTCCTACAGAAATCTACCCCACACAGGAAAGACTGTGACGTCATACCTACAGTATTCTCAAAGGCATGGCCTACAGTATATGTTTCATTGGTTGGCAGTTATAGCCCTGCGGAGGGACACAATTCCCTCCAAGTAGCTACCCAGAGCGAAGGAATTATGGCTCAAAGCCACCTCTGCATGCTTTAGTGGGATTACCTTCTTCTAGACACAAGTGGGATATAATATTTTACCTCCGGTAGCTGTGACGGACAGATGAAAACTGACACTGGCATTCCCAAATGCACGGCCTACAGTGCAGCTGACTGCCCTGCATCAGCTACCACCACACTGCAGATCTCCAAGGCAGACTGAACAAACTCTACCCCATCCTCAGTCACCAGCTCCTCATAGACAGTGATTCGAGAGTTGTTGCTTAGCTGGACTCCACCAGTGCTCCAAGTAACCGATGGAGTTGGATCGCCAAAACCAACAAGAGAAATAATATAGCACTCCCAGCTTCCACGGTTGAGCTCACAGGAGATATCACAACTTGAGATGGACCTGTAGATAGGACAGATTTATCATTTACACGTCAACAATTTTTAGTGCTGCTCATGTTGTGCATTCACAGTTAGCACAAAGGATGCAGCGTCACTGCCGAGGGTGTTGTCAGCAAAACAGCTGTACAGTCCAGCATCTGCCTCTTCTGCACTGCACAGCTCTGGGATGGACTGCACAAATGCCACTCCATTCTCAGTAACTAGTTCTTCATAGATGGTGACTCGTGACTCGTTGTTCAGTGGAGTGTCTCTTTTGTTCCAAGAGATGGATGGGTGTGGATCCCCATAGGCCACACAGGCATAGGTGATAGTGTAGCCAGCATCCACAGCTGTCATCTGGTTTGGACGGATCACAATTTGAGCTGGCTCTGAGGAAACAAAATCCCATTTCATGTCATCACACATCGCTAATGCAAAATTTATACAAGACAGTGAGGCATGCCTTTCCGCATAGGCAATTGGTAATAGTTAGCTAGCTATAGTACAGTTGTCAGCTAGGCAGTAAACCAACCGAGTCCGAGGGCGACAGCCCGAGGATGAGGCTTGTTTACATTCCCTGACAACTGTAATATATCCTTCAAGGCTGTGCAATAGTAACCATGATTCGTCCACACAGCAATTAACGTACCACAGCAGATTCGAAGGCAGTTACCTACATACGTAGCTATTTACATCCCAGCTACATTCATCACAAGGAAACGCTGATTCTCAGAGCACACAAGGGGTTAACATCGAACCCCACCCCAAATCAAGTCCTTGAGCTCTACAAGTATGATGACGCACTTTCATTATGCAAATGAGCAGCGGCTATTTGAACAGGTACATGCCACTACTTCACAATCACTTCTTCATGTAGATATGACAAGCTCATTGCAGAACTGGAGAAGCCTAGCGCCTCAATACATATTATACAGTTATGTGCATACAGTTAACACTATGCAAGCATAAAATCACTGAAACAGGTTTGACACATACCTGAAACAGGGTTGACGGTAAGATCAAAGGTGGCGCTATCGTTCCCATGAAGGTTGGTTGCCAGACAGATGTACTGCCCACCGTCAGACAGGTTTGCACTGCAGATCTTTAAGATGGACTGCGCAAAGGTCTCCCTACCTTCAGTCACTAGTTCCTCGTAGATGGTGAAGAGAGAAGAGTCATTAGTCAGCTGGTTGCCACCTCTGGTCCAGGTAATATCAGGGTCTGGTGTACCATAACCCACACATGCAAACATTACTGTGTTCCCAGCGTCCATTGTGACATTGTCAGAAGTAATAGCAATCTGTGCTGACTCTACAAAGAAATTTGAACTTATGCACACCCTTCACATTTAATGACTCTTTCACAAACTGAAATAGGTTTGACACATTACCTGAAACATTGTTGACGGTAAGATCAAAGGTGGCATTATCGTTCCCATGAAGGTTGGTTGCCAGACAGATGTACGGCTCACCATCAGACACGTTTGCATTGCAGATTTTAAGATGGACTGCACAAAAGTCACATCACCCTCAGTCACCAGCTCTCCATAAATTGTGATTCGAGTGTCATTACTCAGGATGCTGCCATCTCTGCTCCTTCGGAGGGGATGTAAAGCTGTTGGTCTGGTTAATATTAGCATTCATGCTATTCCAGTTACCTCGTTAGCCACTCTACATGGTGGTTTCTCATAAATAAAATAACGGCAGTACAGCTGTACTGGCTGGAATCTGACACAACCACAGTGCAAAACTCTAGGATGGACTGGACAAACATGATCCCATTCCCTTCCACCAGTTCCTGTGTGATGTTGATCCTGGGATCTCAGGTGGTGATGTTGGTATCATCTCCCCTCATCCAGACAAAACCAGGAGCAGGATTACCATACGCAGCACAAGCAAAGAGAACAGAGTTTCCCGCATTCACAGTGACGCTATTAGGGTAGATTATGATCTGCACTTCGTCACCTGAGGATATGAAAGTGAAAGTCATACTCTGGATCGTGGTCATCCCATGCAGCATCATGCTTCAGTACAGTTTGCAGGGAGGATTCAGAAAGTGCTGGTGGGTGTGGGTCCAACCTTACAGAATAAAGCTACTGATCCATTAGTTTGAACTGCATGCAATGTAGCTAAGTAACAACTCTTAATTTGGGGGCATATACTAATCGGACCGAGTGTGAGTGAGCCCCCCATAGATTAGTTGTATGTGACATGCAGTTTTCTATGTAATTGTGTATTGTGCTGTATATGTCATGTCGTAAATTATTTGTCTCTTACATTGAGTGTTTCTGTATTGTGTGTTAATTATACCAGTGCTCAACATGGCAACAAAGTGGTGACACTGATTGTGTCACCTGTCGATGCGATTTGTAGTCTGCCACAAGTGCAATTTTTCTGTTGTAGACCGACCTCTTGAATGGCTGTTCATGCCATATGCACATGTACATGTACATCATTGGTGTGCAGTCGACCTGTGTGCAGTATTCATAGTCTATGCCTGCCAGACTGCAGTGCTTCAGCCACATAGTCTGACTCACAGATCCTATGCATGGTGTGGTGCATAAGCACTTTTTCTGTGATATTCTGAGCCCCCATTTGTTGGGCTATATATATGCTCAGTCACATTGTGATGACGGTCATATTGTGCAACTAATGCTCCATGTAGCTATAATTAGCTATGTCCTGCACGCTGTTCACCCCATGCACATGAACATTGCTTGTTTTAGTGGATTTTAGCAAATTGGGAAATAAAAATGGCTAAATTTAGATCCTGAAATAATACAGGTGTATATTCAATGTTAGGCGCAGGTTTGACTCTCGTCCCAGCTACTCGCTGTTAAGCACTGATTCAGAAGTCTTCTTCCAGAAAACTCTGCAATTTTCGATCCTATGGAGTGATAAAGCTGTAGTTCGAATTGAAGCGCACTTCCTATTCGAGGAATGTCGTTCGATATTAAGTGCATCTCGCTTATAGGTGCATATTTGCTTCATTTATAGGTGCATGCACCTAAAACGCGTGACTACACCACCTAAAGTGTATTAATTGCATGGGGCAAGCCATAGCTCTGTACAATTCAAGTTACTGGTAGGCTAGTGCAACAGGTAGGGCAAACTCGCCTTTCTGAATGATGCCTCAGGTCGACTCTTAGCTACATGTACATGGATAATCACTCTGACTGCATCCATCACACCCACTAACTCGTACCATAGCCTTCTTCCCTGGCTCACTGTTTCGTAGGCAGCTATAGCTATAGCTATTCTACAGCTGTGATAGTAAATTAATAATACCCCCGGTACCCACCTATGCCTAAATTCTCTCACTTTTAGCATGAAATTTGCTACTGCACACTACCCTATTCAATGGTTTGTCAAAATGGTTTGCACTAGCTGTCTGCACAAGACACTCACAGTCACCGCGCAATTAATGTTATGACTCCTCCGGATCCCGTGCAAGTGGTTAAAATCAACATACAATTCACTGTCAGATTGATGCTGGCTGTGTCCAAGGTTGAATGCATTACAGGTGTAGCTACTGCAGAGCATCACCCACTGCATAATGTATCTCATGGATTGTAAAAAAAGTCACCCCACCTTCAGTCACCAGCTCCTCATAGATTGTAAACTGATCAAGGTGCTTCCTCCTCTGCTCCATATAATGGAGGGTACAGGGTATCCATACGCAGCACAAACTAACTCGCTTGTGGTGTCCGCAGTGAGTGACTGAAAATATTTAATGATTTAGAAAATTTCCTGACGGCATCAGCCTGACAGCAGATACAGTGAGCTGCCTCGAATGTCACAGCATGTGCACATACAAACATACAAAACATCACATACATATACATAGTACATATTTCACTGTGCTGCAACTGTTTGTTGTTTAGCTAGCTACTGCTATATAGCTAGCTATTAATTACAGCTACATGTACATGCAAGCAGACTACTACGGGGGGCTTACTAGTCTGGGAGGTCTGCGTCAGAGCGAGGTCGGCAGCGTATATGAGAACACACGCTAGTACCGAAAGGACAACGGGGGCCATCTTCTCGGTGTTAGAATCAATTATGGAGGCTGGCTGTGAATATCATTTAGACAGCGCCAAACTGCGCGTGCGCAGTGGTTGCTTTCGCCATGGAGACTCATGCACAGATGCATACTGCAAAGCTTCAAGTCTAGCTCCATATAATCAAGAGTGTATAATATTATACCTTGATATAATATTATATTAATACATGTGTGCTTCGCAGGAGGCCATCTCAAGACAAAGTTTGCTCATGAGGGAGATCGATCGGGCAGCAGAGCAGCTATACCGGCAGGGCGAGGTACGTAGTCTTTCCTCTTGGTACAGACTGTGACACTCCATACTTTCCACTAGCACCAGCGTCGGCCTGAATTGTCGGTGTACGAAGCGACTCATGATCTCGAACTGTGCCGCTGGCTGTACCCGGGCCCGGTACTCACCCCGTGTCGTTCTAGGTTCATCTGTGACTCTCAGGCCGGGTCAGGGCAAGACTTGGAGGTTTGCGAGTGTACTTCAGCGAAGGGCTTTCACCAATTGGTCAACATGGCACGTAGCTAGCTACGTCGAAGCGATCGGTTGACTTCCAGGGGCTCGTGTGCATTGGCGACAGCTTAAAGCTTTCACCGCTTGGGGCTTAAACAGCACCGAACTCACCGATCTCTCTCCCTGACTGGCTTGTATAAGCCTCTCGGACAGGACGGCAAGCTGCCGAAAACGTATTGCAATTAGAGATTAAATTCCGTAATATTTGGGAATTCCCTTGCCGAAAATTAGAGACAATTTTTCCCATTTGCGTGTAGGGTGCCGAATAATTAGGGATGCCGAATTTTTAGAAGATATACGGTATGTCCTAATGGGGATCCTGTCTAACACCATTTTTGCATCCTGGGCTTGCCTTCAATGAGGGCTCGCATCCTAATTTAAAACTATCCTTTTGAAACGATTGCTCGAAGTGATGAGTCTCTCGTGTTTACAGCGATTGCCTAGACTCATTCTGCAAGTTTCTCCAAAAACCCTACTCTCGTATAACTACAGACTCCCTGACCACCTTGAAGAGAAAAGTGTTTGCATAGTGGCTATTAAAGCCGCAAGTCACTCCTCCCTAGAGTATATGTCCTGCAGATATCAATAGAAGGAAGCTGGCTAAAGTTACGTATGGGACGTTGCATTGGACAGAGGTCGGTAGAGTTCTGGCACTGCCCTATAGCGTCATACCCCCAGGTGGGGTGGGCGTGGCCTGGGTGTGACCTGCTCTGCCCTAGTTGGCAATCCTCTGACTAGCTATCAGCCTTGTCGTGTTTCTCAGACCTCTACCCAACTGCTCTGATACAATCCCCCCTCCCTCCCTGCATGCATGTGAACACATTATATGTGACCATGCATCTGATCACAACATGCCAACTCCTTCCACCTGTATTGAACACTTTGCCCTAAAAGCGTGCTCACAACTTGTGGTCTGTCTAGTGTATAAGGGTACTGCATCATGTGTTCAGGGCTAATTATAAATTTTGTTGACTCTTCCTGTTGTTGCTGAATGTTGCATTGGTGATTTTGATATGATGAACTTTGAACTGTAAGCAGTACCGGTGATGATTATCTCAGCACTATAGATCTGGAATTTTAAATCTTTTTGGACTCTATAGTATAGGCGTAAAATCACGAGTCAGGTTTAACATGCTGCCCGTTGCACAACACTAGTTACAAATTAAGGTACCTCATTCTCCACCACACTAGTCTTAACCCATTTCTTTGCTTTTTACTACTGACTAGGTTTTAATAAATACAGCCCAGGGAATGAGAACATAAAAAAAATACATACCATGAACACAAATCTAACTAATCAGAACTGCTCTGTGTTGTTCATAGTCATTAAGCATCACTGTCCTCTTGTTCTTTGGCAAAGTTAATGAACACCTGCAAGTTGGGGGACAAATTTGGTATGTCCACATGCACAATACGGCTGTCAAGAGAAACTGGACTGTGGTGGCAAGCATTTATAAGGAAGGTCCTTGTGCAGTATAGCTACACTATTGTTTTCACCAAATTAAACATACAGTACTTTGCAGGGGCGTAGCTAGGATTTGGAGACTGAGGAGGTATGGAGTTGTGAAGGTGAAAATTTTCGAGCTAATTAATTATTCATGAGTTAATTCGCAGTGCATGCAAACAGTTGCTCTCGAAATGCTACATGTTAAGAGTATTATATGCCGGCTCATGGTCAGCCTAGCTCCTGTCTCTGTCATTAGATCGAACGCACATCGTACGCAGCGTGTGCGAGGATCTAGGACTCTGGACACGTGCGTCACTATTCAGAAAAGCGAGGGGGCAACTGCCTCCTCTGCCTCAATGCTAGCTACGCCCATGCTTTGGGGCAAAATAGTGTTGGGAACTTGTGGTGCTCAACAGGATTTCAGCAGTTTGAGACCATACCTAGACTAAGGTGAGGGAGGTCTGTCTCTTGGCATCTAGTTACATAGCTCTCCAGAAGCCCCTAGCATGAGTACATGCCCACCATTACCAGGTTGCTTCTAATGATAGAGATGCAAGCTCCTGAGTTTCAAATTGGTGGACCATTGGAGAAATGAAACTGAGCTATTCAGCACCTTTTACCTGGAACACAGCCTGACTTGATCTAGACACTTTCAGCCAGCAAGATGATTATCGAAATTTCCTGAAAGAGCACCCATGGGAAGTGTACCTTACATGCTCACCAAACAGGGAGATGGGCGCTCTTGTGAGTGTTTCTGCATTCAAGGCCGAAAGAGTGCTCACCACTGTTTACGTAGCAGCAAGCGTGCATGCATCAGAGCCATGTCATCTACATCACTGGAGCCACGAGCACTGTCATTTTTTTCTTTATGCTTGCTGTCAAGTTCAAGGATGTTGCTACTTATCATGTCATCTTGAGATGCATGATGAGGTCCCGTATGTGCGGATGATCGGAGGTCCCGTGTATCATCATCTTCACAGGTAAGTCCAACTCACATACACCATATGTAGATATATAACACAGCTACACAGACCCATAGAGCTTTCTGCAAGCAAATTTTCTCAAAATGTCACAGATGCGCTCCATTTGTTGTCTGTCAATGAGGCACAAAGCTAGTGCATGTAGTGGAAGAGTGGGCACTCATTCGATTAAACTTACAGGAAATTGAGCCAAAAGTGAGGGGGGAAGGGGAGGGGCACTTCGAGCTGGGGTGCTCTTTCAAGGGTGGGTGCTCTTTCACAAGACTATGGTATTTGTGTATGTGATGATACAATGGTCCAATTTAGATGCAGACCTATTTCACTAATCATGTGCTTGTTGTTGAGTTATTTGAAGATGGATTGAAGGACCGTGTCTATTTGGGGTGCACACCATACAATAACTACCATACAGGCAATGTACCGTAGTTGCAGCTAATTCCGCGGTGGCCAAATTTTCGCGGTATTCGCGGATGAAGTAAGACCGCGAATATTAAACCCGCGAAATATATTTCCACAGCTAGTCGCTAGGCATAACAGTTACTGTCCTTCGTGTTCCTGGGCTCACGCTCACACAGTAGCTCTTCCCCGGCAGTTCCTTCGCTGTAGACATGGTAGCCACGCATACACAGTTCAATAGCTCCATCAGCACGATATTACAAGCGGAATTGTTTTTCTTAGCGGAAGTAATCAAAAATTTCCCACCGCGAAATATTTGTGTGTCACATTTAGTGGCTAGACCGCAAAATTTTTGGCACACAAAATAATCGGCAACTATGGTAGTCACACGTACAACATAGCTACCTGAATTCAGAGGGACTAATAACTGGTACAGTTCATGCATTACTTACTTGCTCAAGGGTGGTTTGACTGACACTGTAGTCAATGATGTTCAGCCTCCCCTTGTTGTTCTCAAGCTGTCGAAACACAGTGGACCAAGTGGTGTTTGCACTGGGTAGCTGGTATGTCACTGCTCCCTGCACACGAGAGACGGATGGATAAGGACAGTGAAACACAGGTATTTTTGGCAAGGCTTCAGTGACACTGTGCTGCCCCACAACTCCTCTACTCCACATCC
This sequence comes from Axinella damicornis, assembly GCA_963931865.1. Lineage (NCBI taxonomy): Eukaryota > Metazoa > Porifera > Demospongiae > Axinellida > Axinellidae > Axinella > Axinella damicornis. The sequence continues at coordinate 4,561,321 of OZ007517.1, read as the reverse complement.
AATTATTGGAGAGAGACTGAGCGAGCCCCACACGGACGTGTAAAATGTGAGCTGAGTCTGTACGTTGTATGCATACGTCATATCACAAATAAACACTTCTGCAAAATAACAAATTGCTCAACACTCAACAAGTTAAAGAGACACAAATTGCACTTCTCGGACGGCTACAACAGGGATGGAGACCACTCATGAGTCTACTTCTTCCTTGGCTACATTGGTGGATGCTCCCGCATGGCAACAAAGACGGCAAGAATGCTTTCATCTATGGCTACAGCCAAGGGAGCTACTGCACAGCAAAAGAAGACAATGAGAGTGTGTTCGTGCCACATGTATACGTATGTAGTGTCCTGCAGAACACATGGTGTGCTGGAACAGCGTGTGTACAGCTAGCCCTTGTGCTGGAATTCTGCAGCCTGAGGTTGAGTTACATTGAAATGACAGTAATGTGCATGCTGCATATGCACTCGCTTAAGGTTACGATGTACTATTCGAGTAAATTTTTTGCTGGTAACTTTGCTGCTTTACATCTCAGGAACTATAACAGATATTAGTCAGAAACAAGTTCCATTCCAACATTACAACACCATATGAAACTCCTGGAACAGGAAAGTAAAATGCCTCAGGGTATTGGACCTAGGCAACTAGACTCACAGCTCAAGCACTCTTGCGTCAAATTACTGAGAGGCAGACTGGAGCCCAACCCTCAAAAATTCTCTGGCACTACTACGCAGTATTTGCTAGGTCGTGATGAAGAGATATTCGGTGATCTATGCATATTTTTAGCTATGTGCACAAAAACTTACCGGATCATCCAAGAAGAGCGTGCTCTAGGCGTGCATAATCTTCGTTTTGTGCCTAAATTTTGTGATTTCTTTTCATGCCGCCCTGCAAAATACACCAGGCTACCCGTGCAACAAGTCAAAACAAGTGAGAAACAATTTCCCTTGGTAAAATTTGACGCAAGGTATAAGGCCTCATTAGTCTGCGGTTAATTGAATTTGTAGCTGCTATGAGCACTGAGTTATGGAGTTCAATGGATCCCCCCAAAAAGTTCTGTGGAATGACGGTCATACTATGACCAAGTACTTACGTACTAAGAGCTTCATGTAGAAGTGTCTCTTTCTTTACTTTAACAATGGCAATTTCAGAACAGCCACATTTACTAATTATAATAACAACCTTGTTCTTCCAGCAACAAAGCTCCTGGGAAGGTCTCTCTGATGAAGGTGTGCAAAGAGGTGGTATCACTGATTGTACCAGGAGAATGACTTCTCTGCATGGAGACATCTTTGAGGCTGGGCAGGGATATGAATTGTATGAAGTGTTCAAATAACCTGTTCTACTATCGTACAATAAAATTTGAAACAACTGCTCACCGCAAAATGCACTAGTCAAACTCACCAAAGACAATTAACACAAATCACCGTCAAATGAACCAAAACATTGGATACATTCGCTAGGAGACGATTGCATAACTATAACTGGGGAGTACCATGTACATCAATACATTAAGATTTTAACCGTGTGTCTGTCTGTCTGTCTGACTGTGTGAAACGGAAGTGACATGTTCATTGGGTGGGACTACACTATAGTGACGCATGACCTTCGTACTTCAATTTACTGAACCTCGAACTCTGCGTAGAATGTTCGAGAATAGTGGACTGTGGACATGGCTGGAATCTTCCAGAAGAGCTGGCGGGGAGCAGCAGCCGAAGCGGACGCAATCGAGAAGCAGTTGAAATGGACAGCGGCAATCGAGAGCAGCAGCTGAAGTGGACACAAGTGGCGAGCAGCAGCTGAAGCAGATGCAAGCCGGGACTTCAGTAGCAGTTGAAATGGATCGATGCAATCACGCAGGGAGCAGCAGCCGAAGCGGACGCAATCGAGGAGCAGCAGCTCTGCACGGAGAGCTCAGATCCGGTAAAACATATCCAGGTTGGAAGCATAACTACAGAGGAACACGTAGCTGTGATACAAGGGGTGAAACTCCAAATAGTACCGCCTTTTCACTCAAAGAGAAGATTGTGTCATAGCTGGGCTAAAATGCTAAAATGGTCTCATACATAACTTGACTGTTGAGATCAGTAATGACGGCATACATGTATGACGGATCACGCACAAGATTCCCCAGACCTTTTTGCATATACTGTAAGTGTAAGCAATCAAAACTGGAGATTAGAAGTCCTGGGAATGAGGCTATATTATGACAGAGAGAAACCATTGTAGACTCTGAACGGAACCCATTCATTAGATTACATTGATACATGTACAATGGTCAATTGCAACCATAGATCACAATACTTGTACAGGCATGAATACTGTTAGATTCTAAGAAGCCATGGCCACTAGCATATCCAGGCCGTGGTGAAAACCCGGACCGGACCAGACCGGACCGGATCGGACCGGACAGACCGACCAGAAGTGAAACAGCGACTTAGCGCTACCAAGACAACTCGGCTGTTTTGTGCAAACTTCAATGTAGCACTTACAGGCAACTGCTGGAGGAGTTTGCAGAAAGGCCTGAGAGATACATCTTTCATAACCGTGTGGACTTTAAATGGTGCAATGTGGAAGTAGTCTCAGGTCCAGACCCTCCCACACGTGTGAGGAAAGAGGGTGTGGTGTTCTGAGCATTGTTTCTTGTCATGCAGGGCTGGCCACTCTCGGATTTGAGAGCTCGAATCAGATGGCAGAATGCCATTCATGTACAGGCAATCAAGCAGACAGCCTATGGTAATGTATAGTCTCGTATGTAGTGAACGTTTGTCTCACAGTCTGTTTTCGACTGTCCCAGTGGACTTCATGGCCATCTCAAGCTTTCGTCAACTGTGCTGTTATATAAAAGACATTTTTACACCATATGGCCCTGCCTCATGTGACAAGAAATGTTGCTCAGAACACCAGACCCTCTTCCACATTTTGGGGAGGGTCTGGGAACAATGTGGAAGGTAGTCACACTTTAATGTTTTATGGCATGAGGCTTTGGATATACCGGTCAGTTGAGAAATAATCACATGAAAAGGCACTGAAGTGCAAGCCACATTTCAATTGACAAAACTGTGTGCAAACTTGTGTACCTTGAACTGAGATGTCACATGATTTTATCGACACGTTACTTTGGTAAAGCATCCTGAAAGAGGGTGTGCCAGGTAGGAGGGACAATATAAGCCAGAATGATTTTCAAAATCGGTATAAGCCATAGTGATTCCGAAAACCACCCCCTAAAAGCTCATCCTCAGCACATGAGACCTTGGAATTAGCATTCTCACATGCTACAGGGTCAGGTAGGAGGAACTCACTGTAATGGCATCAGTATCCTGTGTGCCAATAGAGTCTAGCCGATAGGCAATAGCACTGAACAGGCAATCCCCATCATGGGGTACTCCGTGGCTGCTGCTTTGAGTGTATCAAAGGCTGTGATCAGTTCACCAACTCAGAGCGAGCACGTCCAAATGTAACAGCTAGCACGTTTCAACCGAGACACGTGCAAGTATCACGTGCCATCAAAGTATGCATGCACGTACATATACGGTATGACTAACTAGCTCAGTTTGTGCTGCTTGGCTTGCAGTAGCTGGGGTCGTTAGATGCAACACTCCACTTACCAGTAGTGCTAGTGACCCGCTGATGTTGATTTTGTGGCACAAGCACCAAGTAAAGTTTACGTGGTGAGCTAAAACTGTCATAACTCTTTAACTAAATATTTTTAGCAAAATTCCTAAGTTAATTTGTTCCTTACATCAAGAGATTTCTTTGACACCTTAGTCTCACTCGCCAGGTACTTGCAGCACACGCTAGAACTGTAACAGACAGACACACACAGGCAGACAGACAGACAGGCACGCAGACAGACAGACACACAGACATGCAGACAGACACACACAAAGAGTACTAGAACCTCGGCGGGGTGAGGTTAATTATAATTACAACATTGCATCTCTCACTTGTTCTTGAGGTGCTGGATGCTTCCAAGGCATTTAAAACAGCCGTTGACCATGATGGCCAGCCGAGTGCAGAGAGCCTCACACTCTTCCATACTGATAGTGTGTATGTGTGTGTGTGTGTGTATGTGTGTGTGTGTGTGTGTGTGTGTGTGTGTGCAGGGCAAACAGTTTATAAGCTGGTTTACAAACAGTTTACAAACTGGGCGAACAGTTTACAAGCAGGACGAATGGTTTATAAACTGGCTGAACGGTTGGCAAGCAGGACGAACGGTTTACAAGCAGGCCTATCGACAATACATGAGTTCTTCCTTGATGTAGCCAAGCCACCAAGGCGGCAGACTCATGGGAATTTCTGTCATGCCTCATTGAGCACTTGAGAATTTTGTGCAAGTGTACGTATCTCCTGAGTACGTACGTATGTTATGTTTTCTGAATTTTGAAGCAGATTAGCAACAAGTGACAATAATATTGTACTACACATATGTCGCTGCATAACCTGCATGGGGCTGCTAAACTAAGCTCACCCTAAGTGGCTGTAACGTGAGGGCAGTTGCATGGCTGGTGCATCTAGTTTAAGTCGGGGAGTAATGGTATTTGTTGCTCCATAGTAGGCTCGGATATGTGCATGTGTTCAACCCCACTTGTAATGCTATGCTCTGGTGCACTACACACTGCCAGTACAAGGATAAAACATGTTTCTACTGATAGTGAAAGCAACCACACACAGTCAAGAGAACCCATGCAGTCAGCAACATGTTCACCATCTGTCATATGCTACAAAGTCAGTGACCACACAAGGCAATCAAATCACTTTTTTCTTTGTATCTACTGAGAAAACGAAAGTCAACAAGAATGGGGTGACCTGAACTTCAAATTACTTGTTAGATATGTACACCCACATACCTGTGTGATGTTAGAACAATGCTACGTCCCTCCTGGGTGATTCCCGTCAGCACATCCCAAAGGTAGCGGCGAGTGGTGGGGTCCATGCCATCATCCTTGGGTCAGATACGATACGTATGTGCATTTGTGTGCATGCATACATGTGTGCAACATGCGTGACATTACGTGTGCTGTGAATATAAGAGGCAACATAATCAAGGAACTGTATTTCTGAATCTTAAACAGCAGAAAAGTTATTTACAGATCCATTTCATGTATTTGGGCTTACGTATGCCACACAAAGTGACTGGCAATAAAGTATACTACTCCAGATATCTGAACGGGAATACTGCCATCTAAGTGCAGGAAGGTGACTATTTGGAGACGTTGTGTATTGTCATCAGCTATCTCTTGATGAAACAAAGGCATGGAGTACGTAGGCGAAGTGAACGAAGCTACAGGGTCACCATAGCAACATAATGTGTACAATTTTGTAGTCATGTTATGTAATGAGCAAGAGTGTACATGTGTGTAAGAGGGTGCTTTAACGAGCTGATGCAATTCTAATGACCTAGTCATTGTAGTCCAACAGAAATATGCTGGGTTTCTGCTAATCTGGTCACACATACATCAGGTACCTACCAGGAGGACAATTGGTGGATTCCCAAGCAGAGCAATAGATGTGCTCAGCTTCCACTTCATTGTAGTCCAACAGAAATGTGCTCGGTTTCTGCTAATCTAGTCACACATACATCAGGTACCTACCAGGAGGACAATTGGTGGATTCCCAAGCAGAGCAATAGCAGTGCTCAGCTTCCACTTGTTGCCACCACTGCAGCCAAGATGACAAATTGGTTTATGCCATAATACATAAAACAAAATTAGTCAACAGACAATTTGATACGTATGTTGTACACGTTCACTCCCATACGTACCTGTATCTACCACAGCGTTTGTCTGCATGCATGCTGAGGTCCAGCCTGGTTATTTCAGTTTCCACCACCTCCTTGATCTGGACCTCTGGGATACCCCGAAGCCTGGCAAACATTGTCAGAGGAGTTCACGGCCAGTCAGACGCTCAATCAGGGCATCAAACTATATGGCCAGATCACAGGGGACAAAGGAACAATAAATTACTGATTTGTGTATACACCCAGGTCCATAAGAAGGCCTGGTACATATGTACGTATATCCCAAAAGCCCTTGGAAATTTTTCTACCCTCAGCAAGCATTCCTCAACTTTGTGAAAGTGCAAAGTGGTCTCTGGTTCACACGCCATCATCGTCGAGTTTAGTCAGATCACAAACTTTCCATATGCTCCTGCCATGTGGCTATATCACCATCTCCTACTGATTTTCTTGAACGAGGGACTGGGATTCTACACCCAGAACTGTCAGATCAGAGCTACCAGGGTATCAGATAATCATAAAATTCATACATGTTTAAACCATGAAAACCAGCCCTACTTGTACGTAGCCTTGTTCCCTGGCCTTCTCACCCCCAGCGTTTGTTGCTTGCAGTACTACCCACATTAGTACTTCAAGCAACTAGAGGGGTTCATAGAACACATACCCCACGCTGAATGTCTACAGTCCAGGATATCGATGCATGCAGTGCAGCTACAATCGACGTGACATCTCTGCGGATGCGCATCGAACAGGGCTGTTCGTGCATGGCCATATCCAAGGTGTGGGAGTGACCGCTTACCGTATATACAACTTATTATATTGTGAAGCTGGAGAGGTGGGGCCAAATGTTACGAAGGATAGGAAATAGCTGGAATAAACAGCCGAAACAATAGCCATGATGTCTGTGAAGTACATAGATCGTGACATAACACTGTTTCCTAGCGGTCATCTCCAAGCATGAAGTTTCCAAATGCACTGCGTGTCCTGCTCTTGATTGGACTCTGAGGTCACGAAGAGGTGGAGCCAATGTTATGAATAGTTATGAAAAGTAGGAAATAGCCGAAATACAGCGAAACTGAGTGCCTTGACTTCAGTCAGGTACACATAGAGCAGTTTTTGCTATTTGCTATTGTTTGACACAATTTCGATGGTTTATGAGGGTCTACGTGGTGAGAGGGCAAACTTTCAGCAAAGTTTGCCTACCATGACAGAAGTATTCCATCCCAAACTTTGCCCACACAGGACAGAAATATCCCATCCTGATACAGATTGATATGCGTCTACCACAGAAATTTGACCCACCATTGACTCCCAGTAGTCCAAAGCACTCTGCGCTGGGGATGGCTACACTGATTCCTCTTACAGCTAATTTAGAAGGACGGATAGAGCAGCCATCGATAGAACTGGAATACTAGAGGAGAAATAGAAAATCAGCTGAACAAAACCAATTGCCAACCAAACTTCAAGTAATTAAATTTCCACTTGGTGTCCTCAAAGCTACGTATGTCTATTGTCAGGTAAAGAAAGAGTCATGAAGAGCAGTGGGTGATGTGCATGCATTAAACACTACTTGACGAATGTGTCACATTGTATGGTGAGCCTGAGCAAGACACAGGAAGTCATCGCATCGTCATCTTCACTGCCATCAAGCACTCGGAAACAGACCCTTTGCATGGGGAGGCCGTCAATGAGGTTCGTGTGAGCAGTAGAGATCGACATCTTCACGGGCAAGCCAACACACATAGATATAGGACAAGCAAACGGAGACTCATAGAGACTTTCTGTGAGCAAAGTTTCTTGCCATATTGATCTTTGAAAATCACCTCCCCAAACACTCAATTAAGAGCCTTACGTACCTCAGATACGCATAGCAGTTTTCAAAACTTCATCAATGTGTTCCATTGTCTCACACAATGCACGAGGCTAGTGCAAGGGTGGGCACTCATTTGAGTAAACTTTAACCCTAACAGGAAGTTGAGCCAAAAATGTGAAGTAGGCACTCTTTCAAGGGTGGGCGCTCTTTTGCAAGACTAAGGTAATATTGGCTAACAAGCCAACATGCATCAACAAGAATGTAGCACCTAGCCTAGTCTGCAATACTCCCTAAACTATACTTCCTTGCCACCACAACAGCTAGACTAATCAAAACACACAATCATCACATTATACCCAACAACCCCACTTTTGGGCTCACTCAAACTTAAAGTCATGGTCGGAATGCTATCACCCCTAACTACAAAGTGTTCTCATCAACTCCAATGTGCTCACTTGTACTTTCTAAGTCCTCAATGGTGACGGGGGCAACCAAACCAGCCGAATGGTGAGCAGAAGAATGGACCCGTGAGGTGACTTGAGGGTTGGCACTGCGAATCACCCTGTACCAAATGTGATATATAGGTAAGTACCTCAACCAATAATCTTTTCTTCTGCTCTTCACAATCAATACGTATGACAGTGGATGTTCAGGAAACATAAACATGAGCAATAGAACTACCAAATGTATGTAACATGGGATTGAGACAAATCTCCCTCACACACACACACTCACTCATATGGTACGTGTCTTTTCCGACATTCGGAATATTTTCTGACAGGCATTTACGATGCATCTACGATGCATTTACACTGCAAATCGGAAGGCTTCTTCCAAGGATTGGAAATCATGTTCCGAACCAGTGGAAGGCTTGTTCCAAACAGCACTGGTTTTATATGTACATAACGTCCGGAGCAGATCTTCTAGAGCTTTGTTTAACTCTTTCGGAGCTTTTGTTTGTAGCATAAAATTTTATTTGGCACTATGACGGAAACCTCTTTGCAAATGCGCATCCATTTTAAGATACACAAGTAATAAAAAACATTTAAAATGTAACAGGATGTAGGGATACCAGAACCGCAAAAAGTAAGGAAACAAGGTAGGGATGATCACACAAAACAGTGAAGTATACAACCCCCTACAGAGATCTTTTTCCATAATACGTGTATAATGAAAAAAGATATGTAGGGTGATTGTATACTTCACTGTTTTGTGTGATCATCCCTACCTTGTTTCCTTACTTTTTGCGGTTCTGGTATCCCTACATCCTGTTACATTTTAAATGTTTTTTATTACTTGTTTATGTCATTTTTCTTTAGCAGCAGGCGCATGCATACTGGACTCTGGCATTTACACTGCCAGCAATGGCTGAAGAATCAGACCCAAGCATCTCAAAAGCCAACCCTTTTCTGGATGGATACTAAGCCAGTGCTCCCTGACGGCTGAAGTAGTGTAGGTAAAATAGCTATACCAGATAGTAGTAGTGACACATTGTTGAGTCTTTAGATAGGCATTCACCCCTCTCACAGAACACAGTCTAGTAACATATATAGCACAGAGAATTCACCTCAGTCTAGTTACGGTAACACAACAGCGCAAGGCACTTCAAATTCAGCAATCTTGAATAATAATTACGTATCGTTGCTAAGTGATCGTTTAAGTGCGCATGCGTACAAACATGAAAATGGCGTGACAAATGAAGCCATAGTTATTGAGTGGGCAGCTGTAGCCGCCTGGTGAAGACTTGGAGGTTGCCAAAAAGCGATGGGCTGGTGCACTGCTCGGTGTAAAATGCTGCTGTTTCGTGCGAAAACCATCATGAGGGATTGAGGCGACGTTGAGCTAGCCCGTCTGAAAGAAGAAAGAAGAAGAAAGAAGAAAGAAGAAAGAAAAACAATTTGCCCGTTTTGCGAGTACCTGGTGCGGTACTTTCGCGACGGTTTTTCGCGACGCGAGGAGTCTTGTTGGTCATGAAAACACTCAAAGATGAACGGTATGTGGTTATAAAGGCTTATAAGTGTACCGTTTCTGAGATTTGGAGAGATTCTTTTGTATTAGCATATATTGCGCGTACGTCATATCCCTACATACAGAGTCTACCGACTCTGTGATACCATAAAACTATGATGAAGACGCCTACTTCTCCATTCTACGCAGCTAATACACTGAACCACCTTCCCATTCTATACAGCCCCCCCCCCCCCCCCCCCCCACTTCACATGGCATCAAACATAATCCCATCCACACACAGCCACCACATCTGCATAGTCACCACATACCCACACCCACCAACCCACCCACCTGGTCTCCAACGTCTCCTCAGTTCCCTCTCCCACCTTCATGAACACCTCCTCCATGCACTCCAAAACTGGAGATACCAAGCTCTGCCTTGCGGACTGCATGGAGACAAGGAGAGAGAAACATACTGACATGCAAACAGACACCCGTGGATGATCATGAGTTGCCTCAAAAGTGTACTGTGCACAATATGGATAGAAGCATGCTAACATGCACCATCATTTACACAGTTCCGCATGGCCGGAAATTTGGCAGGGAATTTAATTCAGCGGCTTGGCGGATTATGAACGCACCACCAAATTAAATTCTGCTAATATTTTGTCATGATGTCATTGCAATCTGTCGTGCACGTAGGCGGGTCTCGTAGCAGTATGCATGGCACTTCCAAACCACCTTGACGTAAAGCAGCTGAATAGCACCATGTTCCAGTAGCAGTGCAGTGGATTGCGACTTTTCCCCGCAGGAATAGCGAGCAAGCAGCCAATATCTTCCTGGATACATGGCCGACAATGGTGTTCCTTTGTACTTCTTACATGGCAGTTCTTCTTGTAACACTTGCATCCCAGAGGTTGTTGTAGATGTGGTGAACTCAAACACAGCTCTCTACCGCAAACTCCGACTCCATCGCAGCCTACCAACACGACATTTTAGCAAATAAACTACTGAGCGCTCCACAGCCGTGTGGTTAGTATGACGTCATTCTTGCTCTACAAATTTCCAAATCCGCCAAATTAAATTTTCAGCTTTTCGAGCCAATCCGCCAAATTTAAATTTTCCAACCATACGGTATCTTACAACAATGCCACACTCCCACACTGTATTTCTTTCCTGCTTGTGGAATAGTTATGGTGAGCCTGAGCAAGTCCTGATTTAGTGTAACGCTTTGACAATTCTGTGCATGTGCGTGTGGATATACATGCGAATGTGGTTTCGGAACCGCATCATGCCCTGTTGAGTAGTTTTGAATAGATATATATATCTATTCAGGACTACTCAACAGGGCATGATGCAATTCCAAAACCACATTCTAGAAGAATAATTCAAAGCAGCAAAGAAATATACACATCCATTGCCTTCATTCCATTTCAGCTTACATTCCAGCGTATCAAACAGCTGTGGGAAGTGGGGTGTGGCACTGGAAGGGAGGACAAAGGAGAGCTCTGCTCCCACGTCTGTGACTTGCTCTGCCTTGTGCACTATGGACTGTACGATAAGGCCAACTTGAGAAGAGTCACACTTCGGCTCCTTAACCAGTGTCATGTGGTAGCCGACACCATACCTACATCAGAAATGAGCACATATATATTATTAGCAATGTGCAAGAGGTTTGAGGGACCCCATAAACATCAACATCAAGAATGGGACTTCTACTTAAATTGCTAGTAAACACTTAGCCCATCTATTTCACCGGACCGGACAGGACTGGACAGACCGACCAGAAGTGAAACAGCGACTTAGCGCTACCTAGACAACTCGGCTGTTTTGCGCAAACTTCAATGTAGCTACCACTTACAGGCAACTGCTGGAGGAGTTTGCAGAAAGGCCTGAGAGATACATCTTTCATAACCGTGTGGACTTTAAATGGTGCAATGTGGAAGTAGTCTCAGGTCCAGACCCTCCCACACGTGTGAGGAAAGAGGGTGTGGTGTTCTGAGCATTGTTTCTTGTCATGCAGGGCAGGCCACTCTCGGATTTGAGAGCTCCAATCAGATGGCAGAATGCCATTCATGTACAGGCAATCAAGCAGACAGCCTATGGTAATGTATAGTCTCGTATGTAGTGAACGTTTGTCTCACAGTCTGTTTTCGGCTGTCCCAGTGGACTTCATGGCCATCTCAAGCTTTCGTCAACTGTGCTGTTATATAAAAGACATTTTTACACCATATGGCCCTGCCTCATGTGACAAGAAATGTTGCTCAGAACACCAGACCCTCTTCCACATTTTGGGGAGGGTCTGGGAACAATGTGGAAGGTAGTCACACTTTAATGTCTTATGGCATGAGGCTTTGGATATACCGGTCAGTTGAGAAATAATCACATGAAAAGGCACTGAAGTGCAGGCCACATTTAAATTTACAAAACTGTGTGCAAACTTGTGTACCTTGAACTGAGATGTCACATAATTTTATCGACACGTTACTATGGTAAAGCATCCTGAAAGAGGGTGTGCCAGGTAGGAGGGGCAATATAAGCCAGAATGATTTTCAAAATCGGTATAAGCCATAGTGATTCCGAAAACCACCCCTTAAAAGCTCATCCTCAGCACATGAGACCTTGGAATTAGCATTCTCACATGCTACAGGGTCAGGTAGGAACTCACTGTAATGGCATCAGTATCCTGTGTGCCAATAGAGTCTAGCCGATAGGCAATAGCACTGAACAGGCAATCCCCGTCATGGGGTAGTCCGTGGCTGCTGCTTTGAGTGTATCAAAGGCTGTGATCAGTTCTAGCTGTATCTAATCGCATAGGAGGTTGCTTGGTAACAGACGCAGAGCATTGCTGACATAGCCTAGTAAAAGGCATCGTGTATGAAATATGCTAGAAGTAAACTCAGGAATTTGAACACCAGCTCAGAGCGAGCACGTCCAAATGTAACAGCTAGCACGTTTCAACCGAGACACGTGCAAGTATCACGTGCCATCAAAGTATGCATGCACGTACATATACGGTATGACTAACTAGCTCAGTTTGTGCTGCTTGGCTTGCAGTAGCTGGGGTCGTTAGATGCAACACTCCACTTACTAGTAGTGCTAGTGACCCGTTGATGTTGATTTCGTGGCACAAGCACCAAGTAAAGTTTACGTGGTGAGCTAAAACTGTCATAACTCTTGAACTAAATATTTTTTAGCAAAATTCCTATGTTAATTTTGTTCCTTACATCAAGAGATTTCTTTGACACCTTAGTCTCACTCGCCAGGTACTTGCAGCACACGCTAGAACTGTAACAGACAGACACACACAGGCAGACAGACAGAGAGGCACGCAGACAGACAGGCACGCAGACAGACAGACACACAGACATGCAGACAGACACACACAAAGAGTACTAGTACTAGAACCTCGCCCCTCCATGGGCGGGGTGAGGTTAATTATAATTACAACATTGCATCTCTCACTTGTTCTTGAGGTGCTGGATGCTTCCAAGGCATTTAAAACAGCCGTTGACCATGATGGCCAGCCGAGTGCAGAGAGCCTCACACTCTTCCATACTGATAGTGTGTATGTGTGTGTGTGTATGCAGGGCAAACAGTTTATAAGCTGGTGGTTTACAAGCAGTTTACAAGCTGGGCGAACAGTTTACAAGCAGGACGAATGGTTTATAAACTGGCTGAACAGTTGGCAAGCAGGACTAACAGTTTACAAGCAGGACTATCGAAAATACATGAGTCCTTCCTTGATGTAGCCAAGCCACCAAGGCGGCAGACTCATGGGAATTTCCGTCATGCCTCATTGAGAATTTTGTGCAAGTGTACGTATCTCCTGAGTACGTACGTATGTTAGGTTTTCTGAATTTTGAAGCAGATTAGCCAATAATATTGTACTACACATATGCTGCTGCATAACCTGCATGGGGCTGCTAAACTAAGCTCACCCTAATGTAATAGTCTATCCAGGGGCAACACGTTCTAGCCAAGGGCTTCTGCATATGACGTACATGTACATACACACCTTGGCAAGATTCTTGATGACAATGACCTCATCTTCAGCGGTGGCTCCACTAGTTACTCTCTTCCACTCTGCAGACACATCATAATCCTGCATGTGCAATAGGGTGAAGGAGGGTGGATAAATGGAAGCCAGAATACAGAAGAGTTCTACCAACCTCCCCCGACCCCAGGCTATGGGCTTGCTATGGGATGTACGTACGGGGTTAGGTATACATGCACGCGAGGCTGGATTAAATTGCAACAGCATGGAGAGGCGAAGTAGACATGTTATACATGTACGACTGATGAAGCATTAGTACCCAGCACTTCAGACATAAAGTAAGTATGAGGCACGGGGATGCAACTTTTTGACCCTACCTCTCCTGGCAGCAGAGGTCCAGTATCACCATTTCTGAAATTCTCTTCACGGATAAATAGTTGTTTTACTTCAGGAAAGAACCTGTGGTGGGTTATGCATAATATGTCATACATGTATTGTATTGGTGGCCTATGATAGACTAAGGCCAATGGAAATAGGGGTAGATCTTTAGGTGTGTCCTACTCAGATACATGAACAAGCACAGAACACCAATGTGGAAAACCCAGTAACAATTATGACGAAAGAGGTTAAACCACTTGAATCTATCATAGCTGGGATAATTCAACAATTATACCTCAAGTCAGTATAAAAAACAGGACTCCCTCCACAGCCATGTATGTTATGATGACCCCGATGCCTGGCCGCTCAAAGGAAAGAACGTTGTCAACATAGCGGATTGGACTGGATGGGAGTTTAGCGTGGATGGGAGAGTATACTAATGAGTAGCTGCATGTATGCTGCTGGTGTTTCACGGGAGCATAGCGGTACGTATAACTATGTGTGTTGACGACTTACCACATGGCTTGTACACTTGCTGTGCATATATCCTCAGATATCTGGTTGATGTAGATGTCATTGAAACCAATAGCCAACCTGCAGACAAGAGAATAGACTTATGAGTGGACAACTACGTGACTTCAAGGGGCCATGATCTGATGAAAGAGAGACAACTGTAGCCTAGTGAGAGGTGGAGGAAGCATGCAAAACGTTGTGTGTGTGTGCGTTTGTTTTTTTCTTGGGGGGGGGGCTAAAGTACACAGTCAGTGGTGTGGAAATGGCAGGGCATGTAACTAGTAACTATCTGTACAGTGAGCCCTCCATATTCCACCACTTAAGTTGAGAATTGAAGGTAGGCAACGTATGTGACACACAATTTCAAGGCATTGCTTTCCTTGTCACTTCACCTTATCTGATACCGGCCAGAAGCACCACTACCTGCGTCAACTGTGGGACGTTTAAAGCAACAACAAATCATATAGTATTGATCACAATACCTCTGGGCTCCCATTATATTGTACAGTTAAGATTGTCCATTAATTACACTTCTCTGCATAGTTTCTGTTTATAAACACTAAACACTGAGGATTGCACAATTACCTTACATGGCATTGGATGTTTGTTTTTTCTAATCATCATGAATTTTGTTTCACTGCTAAGCAGCTAAACCACTAGGCTTTGAATTCTATTACACTTCTCTGCTTATAGTTCAGGGAAAAAAGAATTCTCTGGTTAACTCTTTAGGGCACAAATTTCTTTCTCTAGGTCATTTTCAATCTATAGCACACTTAAAACATACCCTAATTTCTGTTCCCTGGCGTTGCAGGGCTCGAAACTGCTCACACAGGTAATTTCAGCTACACTAAGCAAATACGTGACTTAACCACACCCACCAACTAACGAACTTGCAATCAAGCCTCCCGAGAAGTGGCCAACCTGCCGTAGCTAGAAAACAGACCATGAACACTGGAAGTGGAGGGCCTACAAGGCAAGACAGCTACTTTCTAAGTCCATTTAAGCGGCGGAAATTGCCCTCCCAGTGCCGACCAAGACCTTTCTACCGCGGAGCCCAGACACAGCCATGCTGTTTGCACCTCCGGGTGCACCCACCCACCTCCCCCTGTCCCGCCCTTTCTGCTGTCGCAGAACCTATCTCCCAAGGACATTGCCAGAAGACACATGATGAAGCTGAAAGTATTATGATGACTTTTGGCGCTAAGGGTACTAAAGGGTTAACACTTAACTTACAAGTGCAACAAAGAAGAAGAAGATCATGAGGAGTCCGTAGGCAGCCAGGGAGTTTGACAAGAGGAAGGAGAAACAGTAGGTCAGCGGGATGCTAGACCATGACGTGGTGAATATCTGGGAGGGAAACAGAGTGATTCTCAAGTTAGATTCAACCAAGTGTGATAGACTGTACCCATGCAGTATTAGTCTTGATCCCAAACTCCTCAACCAACCCCTATGTTTCTTGTCTTCATTGCCTTTCCTGCAAATCTATAAGTGCGTCCCACCAGAATCTGTTCCACTACATAAGCTGCGCCCAGTTCATTAGCTCGCGCAACAACCAAATAAATATTTCAAGTAGTTTGAAACAGATGTTTTGGCCATTACACAGTGGCCAACATTCCCATAAGCTATAGCAATGCACACTCAACTAGCCAATCGTCACATTCAATAAGCTATGATCTTAATCGAGACTTGGGGAAGTAATTTAGTCCGCTTGACCAGATTAAAGTGCCAATAGTGCACTTCATAAAGTCTACATCAAAGTGGCACACGCCCCTTGTTGATCATGGTTACCGCCAAGGGAAAGTGTGGACAAAACCTTGACTCTAAATACATTATTATTTGCGGGTACTAATATAGGCGAATTGGGCATGCAGCGGACTTGGCTGGTATCACTTTTATCTCACCAGAGCTGCTGGCTACTAATCTGTTCACGAGGCAACCACGCTGCTCAGCATGGCTCAGTCTGCTGGTAATGGATAGTGCAACAGGTAGGACAAACTCACTTTTCGGAATGATGTCTCAAGCCTTGCTCTCACCTCGTAGATAGCCTCTGTACAGCTAGCTACCGTCACAGATTGCTTCGTAGGTCATGGCTAGCTTGTGACTCACTCCAATTAATGCACATGTATGTGACGTCACATTCTGCCAATACTATTGTTTGTGGGTTCAAATAAAATTGATATCCGCAAATAATAGTGACATCAAGGTCACGTGACCTTGTAAACCTTGGAATTTGAACTGATTTGCGATACAGGATACAGAGCCATTTCTTATGGTCAGTATGGAGTTGGGTAACATATGTGAACATCTTGAAAGAGGCTTATACTGCTCCCCCTTGGAGTGAGGTGCTGCTCACATGTATAGGCCTAGGTGAATTATGCCAGCATAATTTCAGGCATAATATGATACATGCAGCACAGGAGCATATTACCAGTGCTTTTAGCAAGCAAAATAGCACAGCTTGCTGACAGTACCACCTTTCAGATGTCCACTTTGCTTAGAAGGCTAGCTTCAGGTGACGTTTCAGCCTGTGTAACTGTGCTAACTGACTATCAACAGGTGTCTTGGTCCTTGGGTTCAAGGTCAAGGTCAAGTCCCATTACATAATTGAGCATAATGTGAGCATAATAAAGCTTAGTCTGGAAGTAATTACATATCCAGGAATTGCATAATACAGGAAACTTGAGGCATAATGCTTAGCTCACAGGTGAGGTGGGTGAAAGGTCAAGTCCCATTACATAATGAGCATAATGTGAGCACCCTAGAATTGCATAATACAGGAAACTTTAGCCATAATTTGCCAAAGCATAGCTCACATGTGATGTGTGGTGAGGAGTACGGTCCTGTCTTGCTTGTGTTTCACCAGCAGGTCCCATGTGGCTCTCCGAGCATAAGGGTCCATGCCAGACGTGGGTTCATCCAGGACCACAACCTCAGAACCTCCTATCAGGGCTATGCCAACACTGTGTGTTTGTGTTGTGTTTGTGTGTTTGTTTGTGTGTGTGTGTGTTTGTGTTGCGTTTGTGTGTTTGTTTGTGTGTTTGTTTGTGTGTGTGTGTGTGTGTGTGTGTGTGTGTGTGTGTGTGTGTGTGTGTGTGTGTGTGTGTGTGTGTGTGTGTGTGTGTGTGTGTGTGTGTGTGTGTGTGTGGGTGTGGGTGTGTGTGTGCGTGCGTGCATGTTTCTCCAGGTCAGGTGTCCAGCAATAAGATAAATGTTTCTTTTATTGGGGGGTGGCTATAGAAATGCATGCATTGTGTACATACGTATGTGTGTAGAGCAATGGAAATATCGAACGAGAGGCGTGCCTGGTGCACCTATTACTAAGCAAATTACCTCCTCAGTCATTGCATACTGGAAGTCACATGCACAGTCATCCATATCTATTCTACATCAAATGCGAAACACAATGTAAGGACAAGAATGGAGAAACTCCACTCCATTACGCTTGTGCAAGTGGTCACCTCGATATTGTGTAGCACCTTCACAGGGAAAAGCCCAGTGATCTACGTAGGGCACACAACATGCTCGGATGACACATCAATGCACATTGCTTGCAAATTCTGGTCACTTTCAGATTATAGATTTTTGTGCCACATCAAAATAGCATGCAAGTTGCAAAATTACTACTGGAAAGCTTTAGCATTTAGACATAATAGTAACTACGTTGTTGAAAAATGTCTGAGTCCCTTTCATATTACCTGAGTTTCCTCTTCATGCCTCCAGAGAGTTTGCTAGCTGGGATGTTCCTCTTGTCCAGCAACTGTAGGTCAGCCATCATTGCACTCACTTCTTCATTGACACGGTCAGTACCCCACACACCCTAAGGGGGGGAAAGCATCAGCAGCATGAGCATAATCACCGTTGACTACATACATTGTAATTACTACATGAGTACCAACCGGTAGTAGGGTAATGCAGAGAGGGGCTCAGCACAATGAGGACAGTACAGAAGCTGTCCCCATATTAAATGAGCATTCAATGTGTAACGATGGTAATTTTGTTGCCTTCATTAATCATGCAAGACGTTTTGATGAGATTGTGAATGTTGAAGCAAAAATGGAAGTATGTAGGCAGCAGAGGAAAGTGTACAGAGACGCTCAAAGAGTGTGACCACTCCCGTGTGACATGAGACAGGACTTCAAACTCCAGAAGCAGTTCCACTCATGCCATGCATGCCAGCTTTTGCCAGTTACAATAGTGTGATGTTGCATGCAAAAAAGGCAGACACTAGCAATTCTAAGACTGTAGTGGTACGTATACTTATAATACAGTACATCCAGTGCATCATGGTACAGGTCACCCCAGGTCCTCATTCAAGCTCACCTAATGATGCTACATACGTAGCATCATTAGGTGATGCTACGACCATTATTATGACACTGCCCATTATTTGACCTGTACAGTACAATCATTAAATGATATGCACATGCCTTGAGCCTAGTGAAGAAGCTGAGATGTTCCGCGACAGTCAGCCGGTCAAACAACACATTATGCTGTGGACAGATGCCCAGGTTCTCACAAATCTTGTCCATGCTTCTAACAATGTCATAGCCATTGACAAGAGCCGTGCCTGAGGTGGGTGTGTAGAGACCTGGTGTGCATGTGGTGTGTGTTGTGTACGTATGTGTGTGTGCATTGTGTGTGTGTGTGTGTGTGTGTGTGTGTGTGTGTGTGTCACTGTGTGTGTGTGTGTGTGTGTGTGTAAGTGTGTGTGTGTATGTGTGTGTGTACGTGTGTACGTGTGTGTACGTGTGAGTACGTGTGTTAATTGTGTATGTATATGCATTGTGTTGTGTGTGATTGACTGATTAATTGACAATGAATCAAATCATTGAAATCACAGAGTGGATTTTATTTACCAACCACATTGTGAGCCCTCGGGGTTTGTAAGGGCTTCACTGACCAATCAGATATCAGTTCACGGACAGCATGAACATGGGCAAAAGTCTGTGCCTCTGTGAGACTGCTCTGACACAGGCCTACAGACTGTTTATCAGTTTTGATCCATCAATGAGCATGTAGGGACACTGGTTACACAGTGTCTATAAGTCCTAGACTGCTCTGACACAGGCCTATAGACTATTTGATGATGAGATCAGTTTTGATCCATCAATGAGCATGTAGGGACATTGGTTACAGCAGAGCAGTGATCTGTCCCTTGTACATGTTTAGGTTAAGATCATCCACGGCCACCTTGCGTTGCTCCAGAATCCTGGTAAGACAAGTTGAGGCCAGGGGGAACTAGACTGCTCATCTGCATGTTACATGTAGCTGCCACCAGGTGTCCAGCTAGTGCATATTTTGACTCACACATGGCATCAATCAAGAAATCCTCCAACTCCATTCCTACCCATAATCTCTATACTTCCTATTGATATACCAGCATAGCTTCCGTTGGTGTACTGCACATGGACTCTACGGGATTTAGTGACTTAGACTATGATCTGACCAATCAGATTGTACTCTAATACTATGCGCAGGCAACATATCACATGAAATATACTTACCTTGCACAGTGAGAGTTGCATAAGTGGAATTCCAAGTAAATGTACCAGCAGCAAGGTTATTGGAAGCCACACAGTAGTATTCACCAGCATCTGAAGTTGCAATGCTTGTAAGGGTGAAGCTGCTCTCACTAGGTCGGTTGCTGATGCTGACACCTCCTCTTGCCACAAGGGGTGCACTCTCTCCGTCCTTGTACCACATGAAGGTCAGGGGCTGGGTACCATTAGCAGCACAGCTGAAGGTAGCACTGCTTCCCACTAGTTGAGTGGATGATCCGGGATTGTTGACTATGTTCACAGGGAGATCAGAACAACTTGTCACAATCACTGAATCGGTACGTACTGAGAGAATATGAATTAGTGAACTATTTAAGTGTATTCTGCTGCAAAATGAAGTACATGACTGTCTTCCGAGAGTAGCTAATCTCCAGCAGAGGTACTGTATTTCTGTGATCAGATAGCATCTGCACTCTACAGGCCGCCGGTCACTGCACTCATCTAAGTCCCCGCCCACATACTTAAGTGCTGAATGAAACAGATGCTGCCCTAATTGAATAGTAGCTGTGGCTAGTCTTTGTGTGAAGTAGTACAAACCTCCTGACACCAAAGTAGACAACAAATATGTAGCTAGAAGACAGTCGTGCAGTCAAGAATAGAGTGTGATACTGCTGGATACATTATACAGTTGAAGAACTATCTTCATCCTCTTCAACGTCATTGAAGGGGTTGGTTTCAGCAAGCTGCTTTCTTCAATGCTAAGTCCCATCGGCACATCCTGACGCAGTCACACTGTATACTTGCTCAACTGGCGTTTCTTGAAGCAATCACATTACAAGAGGTTTGCCAATTGGTGCTGACCTTATCAATCTGACGATGACATAATTTGTACCGGTAAAAATATATATTGCTAGAACTTACTAGACACAGTCAGTACAAATGATGTAGTGTCATTGCCGAGGGTGTTACTGCTGTACAGTCCAGCATCCACCACTTCTGCACTGCACAGCTCTAGAATGGACTGCATGAATGTTATCCCATTCTCAGTGACTAGTTCTTCGTAGATGGTCACTCGTGAGTCGTTGCTCAGTGGAGTGTCCCCTCTGTTCCAAGAGATGGATGGGTGTGGATCCCCATAGGCCACACAGGCCAAGGTGATGGTGTAACCAGCATCCACAGCTGTCATCTGGTTTGGATGGATCACAATTTGAGCTGGCTCTGAGGAAACAACATCCCATTTTATGTCATTACATATCACTAATGCAAACACAATCTGAGCTGGGTCTGGGAAAAAATTGCACAATTCTCAGAAAGAATGCAAAGTTTATATAAGAACACTGAAGCATGCCTTCCTACAGAAATCTACCCCACACAGGAAAGACTGTGACGTCATACCTACAGTATTCTCAAAGGCATGGCCTACAGTATATGTTTCATTGGTTGGCAGTTATAGCCCTGCGGAGGGACACAATTCCCTCCAAGTAGCTACCCAGAGCGAAGGAATTATGGCTCAAAGCCACCTCTGCATGCTTTAGTGGGATTACCTTCTTCTAGACACAAGTGGGATATAATATTTTACCTCCGGTAGCTGTGACGGACAGATGAAAACTGACACTGGCATTCCCAAACGCACGGCCTACAGTGCAGCTGACTGCCCTGCATCAGCTACCACCACACTGCAGATCTCCAAGGCAGACTGAACAAACTCTACCCCATCCTCAGTCACCAGCTCCTCATAGACAGTGATTCGAGAGTTGTTGCTTAGCTGGACTCCACCAGTGCTCCAAGTAACTGATGGAGTTGGATCGCCAAAACCAACAAGAGAAATAATATAGCACTCCCAGCTTCCACGGTTGAGCTCCCAGGAGATATCACAACTTGAGATGGACCTGTAGATAGGACAGATTTATCATTTACACGTCAACAATTTTTAGTGCTGCTCACGTTGTGCATTCACAGTTAGCACAAAGGATGCAGCGTCACTGCCGAGGGTGTTGTCAGCAAAACAGCTGTACAGTCCAGCATCTGCCTCTTCTGCACTGCACAGCTCTGGGATGGACTGCACAAATGCCACTCCATTCTCAGTAACTAGTTCTTCATAGATGGTGACTCGTGACTCGTTGTTCAGTGGAGTGTCTCTTTTGTTCCAAGAGATGGATGGGTGTGGATCCCCATAGGCCACACAGGCATAGGTGATAGTGTAGCCAGCATCCACAGCTGTCATCTGGTTTGGACGGATCACAATTTGAGCTGGCTCTGAGGAAACAAAATCCCATTTCATGTCATCACACATCGCTAATGCAAAATTTATACAAGACAGTGAGGCATGCCTTTCCGCATAGGCAATTGGTAATAGTTAGCTAGCTATAGTACAGTTGTCAGCTAGGCAGTAAACCAACCGAGTCCGAGGGCGACAGCCCGAGGATGAGGCTTGTTTACATTCCCTGACAACTGTAATATATCCTTCAAGGCTGTGCAATAGTAACCATGATTCGTCCACACAGCAATTAACGTACCACAGCAGATTTGAAGGCAGTTACCTACATACGTAGCTATTTACATCCCAGCTACATTCATCACAAGGAAACGCTGATTCTCAGAGCACACAAGGGGTTAACATCGAACCCCACCCCAAATCAAGTCCTTGAGCTCTACAAGTATGATGACGCACTTTCATTATGCAAATGAGCAGCGGCTATTTGAACAGGTACATGCCACTACTTCACAATCACTTCTTCATGTAGATATGACAAGCTCATTGCAGAACTGGAGAAGCCTAGCGCCTCAATACATATTATACAGTTATGTGCATACAGTTAACACTATGCAAGCATAAAATCACTGAAACAGGTTTGACACATACCTGAAACAGGGTTGACGGTAAGATCAAAGGTGGCGCTATCGTTCCCATGAAGGTTGGTTGCCAGACAGATGTACTGCCCACCGTCAGACAGGTTTGCACTGCAGATCTTTAAGATGGACTGCGCAAAGGTCTCCCTACCTTCAGTCACTAGTTCCTCGTTTACCATACGCAGCACAAGCAAAGAGAACAGAGTTTCCCGCATTCACAGTGACGCTATTAGGGTAGATTATGATCTGCACTTCGTCACCTGAGGATATGAAAGTGAAAGTCATACTCTGGATCGTGGTCATCCCATGCAGCATCATGCTTCAGTACAGTTTGCAGGGAGGATTCAGAAAGTGCTGGTGGGTGTGGGTCCAACCTTACAGAATAAAGCTACTGATCCATTAGTTTGAACTGCATGCAATGTAGCTAAGTAACAACTCTTAATTTGGGGGCATATACTAATCGGACCGAGTGTGAGTGAGCCCCCCATAGATTAGTTGTATGTGACATGCAGTTTTCTATGTAATTGTGTATTGTGCTGTATATGTCATGTCGTAAATTATTTGTCTCTTACATTGAGTGTTTCTGTATTGTGTGTTAATTATACCAGTGCTCAACATGGCAACAAAGTGGTGACACTGATTGTGTCACCTGTCGATGCGATTTGTAGTCTGCCACAAGTGCAATTTTTCTGTTGTAGACCGACCTCTTGAATGGCTGTTCATGCCATATGCACATGTACATGTACATCATTGGTGTGCAGTCGACCTGTGTGCAGTATTCATAGTCTATGCCTGCCAGACTGCAGTGCTTCAGCCACATAGTCTGACTCACAGATCCTATGCATGGTGTGGTGCATAAGCACTTTTTCTGTGATATTCTGAGCCCCCATTTGTTGGGCTATATATATGCTCAGTCACATTGTGATGACGGTCATATTGTGCAACTAATGCTCCATGTAGCTATAATTAGCTATGTCCTGCACGCTGTTCACCCCATGCACATGAACATTGCTTGTTTTAGTGGATTTTAGCAAATTGGGAAATAAAAATGGCTAAATTTAGATCCTGAAATAATACAGGTGTATATTCAATGTTAGGCGCAGGTTTGACTCTCGTCCCAGCTACTCGCTGTTAAGCACTGATTCAGAAGTCTTCTTCCAGAAAACTCTGCAATTTTCGATCCTATGGAATGATAAAGCTGTAGTTCGAATTGAAGCGCACTTCCTATTCGAGGAATGTCGTTCGATATTAAGTGCATCTCGCTTATAGGTGCATATTTGCTTCATGTATAGGTGCATGCACCTAAAACGCGTGACTACACCACCTAAAGTGTATTAATTGCATGGGGCAAGCCATAGCTCTGTACAATTCAAGTTACTGGTAGGCTAGTGCAACAGGTAGGGCAAACTCGCCTTTCTGAATGATGCCTCAGGTCGACTCTTAGCTACATGTACATGGATAATCACTCTGACTGCATCCATCACACCCACTAACTCGTACCATAGCCTTCTTCCCTGGCTCACTGTTTCGTAGGCAGCTATAGCTATAGCTATTCTACAGCTGTGATAGTAAATTAATAATACCCCCGGTACCCACCTATGCCTAAATTCTCTCACTTTTAGCATGAAATTTGCTACTGCACACTACCCTATTCAATGGTTTGTCAAAATGGTTTGCACTAGCTGTCTGCACAAGACACTCACAGTCACCGCGCAATTAATGTTATGACTCCTCCGGATCCCGTGCAAGTGGTTAAAATCAACATACAATTCACTGTCAGATTGACGCTGGCTGTGTCCAAGGTTGAATGCATTACAGGTGTAGCTACTGCAGAGCATCACCCACTGCATAATGTATCTCATGGATTGTAAAAAAAGTCACCCCACCTTCAGTCACCAGCTCCTCATAGATTGTAAACTGATCAAGGTGCTTCCTCCTCTGCTCCATATAATGGAGGGTACAGGGTATCCATACGCAGCACAAACTAACTCGCTTGTGGTGTCCGCAGTGAGTGACTGAAAATATTTAATGATTTAGAAAATTTCCTGACGGCATCAGCCTGACAGCAGATACAGTGAGCTGCCTCGAATGTCACAGCATGTGCACATACATACATACAAAACATCACATACATATACATAGTACATATTTCACTGTGCTGCAACTGTTTGTTGTTTAGCTAGCTACTGCTATATAGCTAGCTATTAATTACAGCTAAATGTACATGCAAGCAGACTACTACGGGGGGCTTACTAGTCTGGGAGGTCTGCGTCAGAGCGAGGTCGGCAGCGTATATGAGAACACACGCTAGTACCGAAAGGACAACGGGGGCCATCTTCTCGGTGTTAGAATCAATTATGGAGGCTGGCTGTGAATATCATTTAGACAGCGCCAAACTGCGCGTGCGCAGTGGTTGCTTTCGCCATGGAGACTCATGCACAGATGCATACTGCAAAGCTTCAAGTCTAGCTCCATATAATCAAGAGTGTATAATATTATACCTTGATATAATATATTAATACATGTGTGCTTCGCAGGAGGCCATCTCAAGACAAAGTTTGCTCATGAGGGAGATCGATCGGGTCTGTTAAAACTATCCTTTTGAAACGATTGCTCGAAGTGATGAGTCTCTCGTGTTTACAGCGATTGCCTAGACTCATTCTGCGAGTTTCTCCAAAAACCCTACTCTCGTATAACTACAGACTCCCTGACCACCTTGAAGAGAAAAGTGTTTGCATAGTGGCTATTAAAGCCGCAAGTCACTCCTCCCTAGAGTATATGTCCTGCAGATATCAATAGAAGGAAGCTGGCTAAAGTTACGTATGGGACGTTGCATTGGACAGAGGTCGGTAGAGTTCTGGCACTGCCCTATAGCGTCATACCCCCAGGTGGGGTGGGCGTGGCCTGGGTGTGACCTGCTCTGCCCTAGTTGGCAATCCTCTGACTAGCTATCAGCCTGTCGTGTTTCTCAGACCTCTACCCAACTGCTCTGATACAATCCCCCCTCCCTCCCTGCATGCATGTGAACACATTATATGTGACCATGCATCTGATCACAACATGCCAACTCCTTCCACCTGTATTGAACACTTTGCCCTAAAAGCGTGCTCACAACTTGTGGTCTGTCTAGTGTATAAGGGTACTGCATCATGTGTTCAGGGCTAATTATAAATTTTGTTGACTCTTCCTGTTGTTGCTGAATGTTGCATTGGTAATTTTGATATGATGAACTTTGAACTGTAAGCAGTACCGGTGATGATTATCTCAGCACTATAGATCTGGAATTTTAAATCTTTTTGGACTCTATAGTATAGGCGTAAAATCACGAGTCAGGTTTAACATGCTGCCCGTTGCACAACACTAGTTACAAATTAAGGTACCTCATTCTCCACCACACTAGTCTTAACCCATTTCTTTGCTTTTTACTACTGACTAGGTTTTAATAAATACAGCCCAGGGAATGAGAACATAAAAAAAATACATACCATGAACACAAATCTAACTAATCAGAACTGCTCTGTGTTGTTCATAGTCATTAAGCATCACTGTCCTCTTGTTCTTTGGCAAAGTTAATGAACACCTGCAAGTTGGGGGACAAATTTGGTATGTCCACATGCACAATACGGCTGGCAAGAGAAACTGGACTGTGGTGGCAAGCATTTATAAGGAAGGTCCTTGTGCAGTATAGCTACACTATTGTTTTCACCAAATTAAACATACAGTACTTTGCAGGGGCGTAGCTAGGATTTGGAGACTGAGGAGGTATGGAGTTGTGAAGGTGAAAATTTTCGAGCTAATTAATTATTCATGAGTTAATTCGCAGTGCATGCAAACAGTTGCTCTCGAAATGCTACATGTTAAGAGTATTATATGCCGGCTCATGGTCAGCCTAGCTCCTGTCTCTGTCATTAGATCGAACGCACATCGTACGCAGCGTGTGCGAGGATCTAGGACTCTGGACACGTGCGTCACTATTCAGAAAAGCGAGGGGGAAACTGCCTCCTCTGCCTCAATGCTAGCTACGCCCATGCTTTGGGGCAAAATAGTGTTGGGAACTTGTGGTGCTCAACAGGATTTCAGCAGTTTGAGACCATACCTAGACTAAGGTGAGGGAGGTCTGTCTCTTGGCATCTAGTTACATAGCTCTCCAGAAGCCCCTAGCATGAGTACATGCCCACCATTACCAGGTTGCTTCTAATGATAGAGATGCAAGCTCCTGAGTTTCAAATTGGTGGACCATTGGAGAAATGAAACTGAGCTATTCAGCACCTTTTACCTGGAACACAGCCTGACTTGATCTAGACACTTTCAGCCAGCAAGATGATTATCGAAATTTCCTGAAAGAGCACCCATGGGAAGTGTACCTTACATGCTCACCAAACAGGGAGATGGGCGCTCTTGTAAGTGTTTCTGCATTCAAGGCCGAAAGAGTGCTCACCACTGTTTACGTAGCAGCAAGCGTGCATGCATCAGAGCCATGTCATCTACATCACTGGAGCCACGAGCACTGTCATTTTTTTCTTTATGCTTGCTGTCAAGTTCAAGGATGTTGCTACTTATCATGTCATCTTGAGATGCATGATGAGGTCCCGTATGTGCGGATGATCGGAGGTCCCGTGTATCATCATCTTCACAGGTAAGTCCAACTCACATACACCATATGTAGATATATAACACAGCTACACAGACCCATAGAGCTTTCTGCAAGCAAATTTTCTCAAAATGTCACAGATGCGCTCCATTTGTTGTCTGTCAATGAGGCACAAAGCTAGTGCATGTAGTGGAAGAGTGGGCACTCATTCGATTAAACTTACAGGAAATTGAGCCAAAAGTGAGGGGGTGGGGGGGGAGGGGCTCTTCGAGCTGGGGTGCTCTTTCAAGGGTGGGTGCTCTTTCACAAGACTATGGTATTTGTGTATGTGATGATACAATGGTCCAATTAAGATGCAGACCTATTTCACTAATCATGTGCTTGTTGTTGAGTTATTTGAAGATGGATTGAAGGACCGTGTCTATTTGGGGTGCACACCATACAATAACTACCATACAGGCAATGTACCGTAGTTGCAGCTAATTCCGCGGTGGCCAAATTTTTGCGGTATTCGCGGATGAAGTAAGACCGCGAATATTAAACCCGCGAAATATATTTCCACAGCTAGTCGCTAGGCATAACAGTTACTGTCCTTCGTGTTCCTGGGCTCACGCTCACACAGTAGCTCTTCCCCGGCAGTTCCTTCGCTGTAGACATGGTAGCCACGCATACACAGTTCAATAGCTCCATCAGCACGATATTACAAGCGGAATTGTTTTTCTTAGCGGAAGTAATCAAAAATTTCACACCGCGAAATATTTGTGTGTCACATTTAGTGGCTAGACCGCAAAATTTTTGGCACACAAAATAATCGGCAACTATGGTAGTCACACGTACAACATAGCTACCTGAATTCAGAGGGACTAATAACTGGTACAGTTCATGCATTACTTACTTGCTCAAGGGTGGTTTGACTGACACTGTAGTCAATGATGTTCAGCCTCCCCTTGTTGTTCTCAAGCTGTCGAAACACAGTGGACCAAGTGGTGTTTGCACTGGGTAGCTGGTATGTCACTGCTCCCTGCACACGAGAGATGGATGGATAAGGACAGTGAAACACAGGTATTTTTGGCAAGGCTTCAGTGACACTGTGCTGCCCCACAACTCCTCTACTCCACATCCAATTATTGGAGAGAGACTGAGCGAGCCCCACACGGACGTGTAAAATGTGAGCTGAGTCTGTACGTTGTATGCATACGTCATACCACAAATAAACACTTCTGCAAAATAACAAATTGCTCAACACTCAACAAGTTATAGAGACACAAATTGCACTTCTCGGACGGCTACAACAGGGATGGAGACCACTCATGAGTCTACTTCTTCCTTGGCTACATTGGTGGATGCTCCCGCATGGCAACAAAGACGGCAAGAATGCTTTCATCTATGGCTACAGCCAAGGGAGCTACTGCACAGCAAAAGAAGACAATGAGAGTGTGTTCGTGCCACATGTATACGTATGTAGTGTCCTGCAGAACACATGGTGTGCTGGAACAGCGTGTGTACAGCCCTTGTGCTGGAATTCTGCAGCCTGAGGTTGAGTTACATTGAAATGACACAGTAATGTGCATGCTGCATATGCACTCGCTTAAGGTTACGATGTACTATTCGAGTAAATTTTTTGCTGGTAACTTTGCTGCTTTACATCTCAGGAACTATAACAGATATTAGTCAGAAACAAGTTCCATTCCAACATTACAACACCATATGAAACTCCTGGAACAGGAAAGTAAAATGCCTCAGGGTATTGGACCTAGGCAACTAGACTCACAGCTCAAGCACTCTTGCGTCAAATTACTGAGAGGCAGACTGGAGCCCAACCCTCAAAAATTCTCTGGCACTACTACGCAGTATTTGCTAGGTCGTGATGAAGAGATATTCGGTGATCTATGCATATTTTTAGCTATGTGCACAAAAACTTACCGGATCATCCAAGAAGAGCGTGCTCTAGGCGTGCATAATCTTCGTTTTGTGCCTAAATTTTGTGATTTCTTTTCATGCCGCCCTGCAAAATACACCAGGCTACCCGTGCAACAAGTCAAAACACGTGAGAAACAATTTCCCTTGGTAAAATTTGACGCAAGGTATAAGGCCTCATTAGTCTGCGGTTAATTGAATTTGTAGCTGCTATGAGCACTGAGTTATGGAGTTCAATGGATCCCCCCAAAAAGTTCTGTGGAATGACGGTCATACTATGACCAAGTACTTACGTACTAAGAGCTTCATGTAGAAGTGTCTCTTTCTTTAACAATGGCAATTTCAGAACAGCCACATTTACTAATTATAATAACAACCTTGTTCTTCCAGCAACAAAGCTCCTGGGAAGGTCTCTCTGATGAAGGTGTGCAAAGAGGTGGTATCACTGATTGTACCAGGAGAATGACTTCTCTGCATGGAGACATCTTTGAGGCTGGGCAGGGATATGAATTGTATGAAGTGTTCAAATAACCTGTTCTACTATCGTACAATAAAATTTGAAACAACTGCTCACCGCAAAATGGACTAGTCAAACTCACCAAAGACAATTAACACAAATCACCGTCAAATGAACCAAAACATTGGATACATTAGCTAGGAGACGATTGCATAACTATAACTGGGGAGTACCATGTACATCAATACATTAAGATTTTAACCGTGTGTCTGTCTGTCTGTCTGACTGTGTGAAACGGAAGTGACATGTTCAATGGGTGGGACTACACTATAGTGACGCATGACCTTCGTACTTCAATTTACTGAACCTCGAACTCTGCGTAGAATGTTCGAGAATAGTGGACTGTGGACATGGCTGGAATCTTCCAGAAGAGCTGGCGGGGAGCAGCAGCCGAAGCGGACGCAATCGAGAAGCAGTTGAAATGGACAGCGGCAATCGAGAGCAGCAGCTGAAGTGGACACAAGTGGCGAGCAGCAGCTGAAGCAGATGCAAGCCGGGACTTCAGTAGCAGTTGAAATGGATCGATGCAATCACGCAGGGAGCAGCAGCCGAAGCGGACGCAATCGAGGAGCAGCAGCTCTGCACGGAGAGCTCAGATCCGGTAAAACATATCCAGGTTGGAAGCATAACTACAGAGGAACACGTAGCTGTGATACAAGGGGTGAAACTCCAAATAGTACCGCCTTTTCACTCAAAGAGAAGATTGTGTCATAGCTGGGCTAAAATGCTAAAATGGTCTCATACATAACTTGACTGTTGAGATCAGTAATGACGGCATACATGCATGACGGATCACGCACAAGATTCCCCAGACCTTTTTGCATATACTGTAAGTGTAAGCAATCAAAACTGGAGATTAGAAGTCCTGGGAATGAGGCTATATTATGACAGAGAGAAACCATTGTAGACTCTGAACGGAACCCATTCATTAGATTACATTGATACATGTACAATGGTCAATTGCAACCATAGATCACAATACTTGTACAGGCATGAATACTGTTAGATTCTAAGAACCCATGGCCACTAGCATATCCAGGCCGTGGTGAAAACCCGGACCGGACCAGACCGGACCGGATCGGACCGGACAGACCGACCAGAAGTGAAACAGCGACTTAGCGCTACCAAGACAACTCGGCTGTTTTGCGCAAACTTCAATGTAGCACTTACAGGCAACTGCTGGAGGAGTTTGCAGAAAGGCCTGAGAGATACATCTTTCATAACCGTGTGGACTTTAAATGGTGCAATGTGGAAGTAGTCTCAGGTCCAGACCCTCCCACACGTGTGAGGAAAGAGGGTGTGGTGTTCTGAGCATTGTTTCTTGTCATGCAGGGCAGGCCACTCTCGGATTTGAGAGCTCCAATCAGATGGCAGAATGCCATTCATGTACAGGCAATCAAGCAGACAGCCTATGGTAATGTATAGTCTCGTATGTAGTGAACGTTTGTCTCACAGTCTGTTTTCGGCTGTCCCAGTGGACTTCATGGCCATCTCAAGCTTTCGTCAACTGTGCTGTTATATAAAAGACATTTTTACACCATATGGCCCTGCCTCATGTGACAAGAAATGTTGCTCAGAACACCAGACCCTCTTCCACATTTTGGGGAGGGTCTGGGAACAATGTGGAAGGTAGTCACACTTTAATGTTTTATGGCATGAGGCTTTGGATATACCGGTCAGTTGAGAAATAATCACATGAAAAGGCACTGAAGTGCAAGCCACATTTCAATTGACAAAACTGTGTGCAAACTTGTGTACCTTGAACTGAGATGTCACATGATTTTATCGACACGTTACTTTGGTAAAGCATCCTGAAAGAGGGTGTGCCAGGTAGGAGGGGCAATATAAGCCAGAATGATTTTCAAAATCGGTATAAGCCATAGTGATTCCGAAAACCACCCCCTAAAAGCTCATCCTCAGCACATGAGACCTTGGAATTAGCATTCTCACATGCTACAGGGTCAGGTAGGAGGAACTCACTGTAATGGCATCAGTATCCTGTGTGCCAATAGAGTCTAGCCGATAGGCAATAGCACTGAACAGGCAATCCCCATCATGGGGTACTCCGTGGCTGCTGCTTTGAGTGTATCAAAGGCTGTGATCAGTTCACCAACTCAGAGCGAGCACGTCCAAATGTAACAGCTAGCACGTTTCAACCGAGACACGTGCAAGTATCACGTGCCATCAAAGTATGCATGCACGTACATATACGGTATGACTAACTAGCTCAGTTTGTGCTGCTTGGCTTGCAGTAGCTGGGGTCGTTAGATGCAACACTCCACTTACCAGTAGTGCTAGTGACCCGCTGATGTTGATTTTGTGGCACAAGCACCAAGTAAAGTTTACGTGGTGAGCTAAAACTGTCATAACTCTTTAACTAAATATTTTTAGCAAAATTCCTAAGTTAATTTGTTCCTTACATCAAGAGATTTCTTTGACACCTTAGTCTCACTCGCCAGGTACTTGCAGCACACGCTAGAACTGTAACAGACAGACACACACAGGCAGACAGACAGACAGGCACGCAGACAGACAGACACACAGACATGCAGACAGACACACACAAAGAGTACTAGAACCTCGGCGGGGTGAGGTTAATTATAATTACAACATTGCATCTCTCACTTGTTCTTGAGGTGCTGGATGCTTCCAAGGCATTTAAAACAGCCGTTGACCATGATGGCCAGCCGAGTGCAGAGAGCCTCACACTCTTCCATACTGATAGTGTGTATGTGTGTGTGTGTGTGTGTGTGTGTGTGTGTGTGTGTGTGTGTGTGCAGGGCAAACAGTTTATAAGCTGGTTTACAAACAGTTTACAAACTGGGCGAACAGTTTACAAGCAGGACGAATGGTTTATAAACTGGCTGAACGGTTGGCAAGCAGGACGAACGGTTTACAAGCAGGCCTATCGTCAATACATGAGTTCTTCCCTTATGTAGCCAAGCCACCAAGGCGGCAGACTCATGGGAATTTCTGTCATGCCTCATTGAGCACTTGAGAATTTTGTGCAAGTGTACGTATCTCCTGAGTACGTACGTATGTTATGTTTTCTGAATTTTGAAGCAGATTAGCAACAAGTGACAATAATATTGTACTACACATATGTCGCTGCATAACCTGCATGGGGCTGCTAAACTAAGCTCACCCTAAGTGGCTGTAACGTGAGGGCAGTTGCATGGCTGGTGCATCTAGTTTAAGTCGGGGACTAATGGTATTTGTTGCTCCATAGTAGGCTCGGATATGTGCATGTGTTCAACCCCACTTGTAATGCTATGCTCTGGTGCACTACACACTGCCAGTACAAGGATAAAACATGTTTCTACTGATAGTGAAAGCAACCACACACAGTCAAGAGAACCCATGCAGTCAGCAACATGTTCACCATCTGTCATATGCTACAAAGTCAGTGACCACACAAGGCAATCAAATCACTTTTTTCTTTGTATCTACTGAGAAAACGAAAGTCAACAAGAATGGGGTGACCTGAACTTCAAATTACTTGTTAGATATGTACACCCACATACCTGTGTGATGTTAGAACAATGCTACGTCCCTCCTGGGTGATTCCCGTCAGCACATCCCAAAGGTAGCGGCGAGTGGTGGGGTCCATGCCATCATCCTTGGGTCAGATACGATACGTATGTGCATTTGTGTGCATGCATACATGTGTGCAACATGCGTGACATTACGTGTGCTGTGAATATAAGAGGCAACATAATCAAGGAACTGTATTTCTGAATCTTAAACAGCAGAAAAGTTATTTACAGATCCATTTCATGTATTTGGGCTTACGTATGCCACACAAAGTGACTGGCAATAAAGTATACTACTCCAGATATCTGAACGGGAATACTGCCATCTAAGTGCAGGAAGGTGACTATTTGGAGACGTTGTGTATTGTCATCAGCTATCTCTTGATGAAACAAAGGCATGGAGTACGTAGGCGAAGTGAACGAAGCTACAGGGTCACCATAGCAACATAATGTGTACAATTTTGTAGTCATGTTATGTAATGAGCAAGAGTGTACATGTGTGTAAGAGGGTGCTTTAACGAGCTGATGCAATTCTAATGACCTAGTCATTGTAGTCCAACAGAAATATGCTGGGTTTCTGCTAATCTGGTC
Source organism: Axinella damicornis (assembly GCA_963931865.1). Taxonomy (NCBI): domain Eukaryota; kingdom Metazoa; phylum Porifera; class Demospongiae; order Axinellida; family Axinellidae; genus Axinella; species Axinella damicornis. The sequence goes on along the minus strand of OZ007517.1, from coordinate 4,527,439 downwards.
ACACATACATCAGGTACCTACCAGGAGGACAATTGGTGGATTCCCAAGCAGAGCAATAGATGTGCTCAGCTTCCACTTCATTGTAGTCCAACAGAAATGTGCTCGGTTTCTGCTAATCTAGTCACACATACATCAGGTACCTACCAGGAGGACAATTGGTGGATTCCCAAGCAGAGCAATAGCAGTGCTCAGCTTCCACTTGTTGCCACCACTGCAGCCAAGATGACAAATTGGTTTATGCCATAATACATAAAACAAAATGGGTCAACAGACAATTTGATACGTATGTTGTACACGTTCACTCCCATACGTACCTGTATCTACCACAGCGTTTGTCTGCTTGCATGCTGAGGTCCAGCCTGGTTATTTCAGTTTCCACCACCTCCTTGATCTGGACCTCTGGGATACCCCGAAGCCGGGCAAACATTGTCAGAGGAGTTCACGGCCAGTCAGACGCTCAATCAGGGCATCAAACTATATGGCCAGATCACAGGGGACAAAGGAACAATAAATTACTGATTTGTCTATACACCCAGGTCCATAAGAAGGCCTGGTACATATGTACGTATATCCCAAAAGCCCTTGGAAATTTTTCTACCCTCAGCAAGCATTCCTCAACTTTGTGAAAGTGCAAAGTGGTCTCTGGTTCACACGCCATCATCGTCGAGTTTAGTCAGATCACAAACTTTCCATATGCTCCTGCCATGTGGCTATATCACCATCTCCTACTGATTTTCTTGAACGAGGGACTGGGATTCTACACCCAGAACTGTCAGATCAGAGCTACCAGGGTATCAGATAATCATAAAATTCATACATGTTTAAACCATGAAAACCAGCCCTACTTGTACGTAGCCTTGTTCCCTGGCCTTCTCACCCCCAGCGTTTGTTGCTTGCAGTACTACCCACATTAGTACTTCAAGCAACTAGAGGGGTTCATAGAACACATACCCCACGCTGAATGTCTACAGTCCAGGATATCGATGCATGCAGTGCAGCTACAATCGACGTGACATCTCTGCGGATGCGCATCGAACAGGGCTGTTCGTGCATGGCCATATCCAAGGTGTGGGAGTGACCGCTTACCGTATATACAACTTATTATATTGTGAAGCTGGAGAGGTGGGGCCAAATGTTACGAAGGATAGGAAATAGCTGGAATAAACAGCCGAAACAATAGCCATGATGTCTGTGAAGTACATAGATCGTGAGATAACACTGTTTCCTAGCGGTCATCTCCAAGCATGAAGTTTCCAAATGCACTGCGTGTCCTGCTCTTGATTGGACTCTGAGGTCACGAAGAGGTGGAGCCAATGTTATGAATAGTTATGAAAAGTAGGAAATAGCCGAAATACAGCAAAACTGAGTGCCTTGACTTCAGTCAGGTACACATAGAGCAGTTTTTTGCTATTTGCTATTGTTTGACACAATTTCGATGGTTTATGAGGGTCTACGTGGTGAGAGGGCAAACTTTCAGCAAAGTTTGCCTACCATGACAGAAGTATTCCATCCCAAACTTTGCCCACACAGGACAGAAATATCCCATCCTGATACAGATTGATTATGCGTCTACCACAGAAATTTGACCCACCATTGACTCCCAGTAGTCCAAAGCACTCTGCGCTGGGGATGGCTACACTGATTCCTCTTACAGCTAATTTAGAAGGACGGATAGAGCAGCCATCGATAGAACTGGAATACTAGAGGAGAAATAGAAAATCAGCTGAACAAAACCAATTGCCAACCAAAGTAATTAAATTTCCACTTGGTGTCCTCAAAGCTACGTATGTCTATTGTCAGGTAAAGAAAGAGTCATGAAGAGCAGTGGGTGATGTGCATGCATTAAACACTACTTGACGAATGTGTCACATTGTATGGTGAGCCTGAGCAAGACACAGGAAGTCATCGCATCGTCATCTTCACTGCCATCAAGCACTCGGAAACAGACCCTTTGCATGGGGAGGCCGTCAATGAGGTTCGTGTGAGCAGTAGAGATCGACATCTTCACGGGCAAGCCAACACACATAGATATAGGACAAGCAAACGGAGACTCATAGAGACTTTCTGTGAGCAAAGTTTCTTGCCATATTGATCTTTGAAAATCACCTCCCCAAACACTCAATTAAGAGCCTTACGTACCTCAGATACGCATAGCAGTTTTCAAAACTTCATCAATGTGTTCCATTGTCTCACACAATGCACGAGGCTAGTGCAAGGGTGGGCACTCATTTGAGTAAACTTTAACCCTAACAGGAAGTTGAGCCAAAAATGTGAAGTAGGCACTCTTTCAAGGGTGGGCGCTCTTTTGCAAGACTAAGGTAATATTGGCTAACAAGCCAACATGCATCAACAAGAATGTAGCACCTAGCCTAGTCTGCAATACTCCCTAAACTATACTTCCTTGCCACCACAACAGCTAGACTAATCAAAACACACAATCATCACATTATACCCAACAACCCCACTTTTGGGCTCACTCAAACTTAAAGTCATGGTCGGAATGCTATCACCCCTAACTACAAAGTGTTCTCATCAACTCCCCTGTGCTCACTTGTACTTTCTAAGTCCTCAATGGTGACGGGGGCAACCAAACCAGCCGAATGGTGAGCAGAAGAATGGACCCGTGAGGTGACTGAGGGTTGGCACTGCGAATCACCCTGTACCAAATGTGATATATAGGTAAGTACCTCAACCAATAATCTTTTCTTCTGCTCTTCACAATCAATACGTATGACAGTGGATGTTCAGGAAACATAAACATGAGCAATAGAACTACCAAATGTATGTAACATGGGATTGAGACAAATCTCCCTCACACACACACACTCACTCATATGGTACGTGTCTTTTCCGACATTCGGAATATTTTCTGACAGGCATTTACGATGCATCTACGATGCATTTACACTGCAAATCGGAAGGCTTCTTCCAAGGATTGGAAATCCTGTTCCGAACCAGTGGAAGGCTTGTTCCAAACAGCACTGGTTTTATATGTACATAACGTCCGGAGCAGATCTTCTAGAGCTTTGTTTAACTCTTTCGGAGCTTTTGTTTGTAGCATAAATTTGGCTCTATGACGGAAACCTCTTTGCAAATGCGCATCCATTTTAAGATACATACCATAAAACTATGATGAAGACGCCTACTTCTCCATTCTACGCAGCTAATACACTGAACCACCTTCCCATTCCATACAGCCCCCCCCCCCCCCCCCCCCCCCCCACTTCACATAGCATCAAACATAATCCCATCCACACACAGCCACCACATCTGCATAGTCACCACATACCCACACCCACCAACCCACCCACCTGGTCTCCAACGTCTCCTCAGTTCCCTCTCCCACCTTCATGAACACCTCCTCCATGGTGGTCACTGACACTCCAAAACTGGAGATACCAAGCTCTGCCCTGCGGACTGCATGGAGACAAGGAGAGAGAAACATACTGACATGCAAACAGACACCCGTGGATGATCATGAGTTGCCTCAAAAGTGTACTGTGCACAATATGGATAGAAGCATGCTAACATGCACCATCATTTACACAGTACCGCATGGCCGGAAATTTGGCAGGGAATTTAATTCAGCGGCTTGGCGGATTATGAACGCACCACCAAATTAAATTCTGCTAATATTTTGTCGTGATGTCATTGCAATCTGTCGTGCACGTAGGCGGGTCTCGTAGCAGTATGCATGGCACTTCCAAACCACCTTGACGTAAAGCAGCTGAATAGCACCATGTTCCAGTAGCAGTGCAGTGGATTGCGACTTTTCCCCGCAGGAATAGCGAGCAAGCAGCCAATATCTTCCTGGATACATGGCCGACAATGGTGTTCCTTTGTACTTCTTACATGGCAGTTCTTCTTGTAACACTTGCATCCCAGAGGTTGTTGTAGATGTGGTGAACTCAAACACAGCTCTCTACCGCAAACTCCGACTCCATCGCAGCCTACCAACATGACATTTTAGCACATAAACTACTGAGCGCTCCACAGCCGTGTGGTTAGTATGACGTCATTCTCGCTCTACAAATTTCCAAATCCGCCAAATTAAATTTTCAGCTTTTCGAGCCAATCCGCCAAATTTAAATTTTCCGGCCATACGGTATCTTACAACAATGCCACACTCCCACACTGTATTTCTTTCCTGCTTGTGTAATAGTTATGGTGAGCCTGAGCAAGTCCTGATTTAGTGTAACGCTTTGACAATTCTGTGCATGTGCGTGTGGATATACATGCGAATGTGGTTTCGGAACCGCATCATGCCCTGTTGAGTAGTTTTGAATAGATATATATATCTATTCAGGACTACTCAACAGGGCATGATGCAATTCCAAAACCACATTCTAGAAGAATAATTCAAAGCAGCAAAGACATATACACATCCATTGCCTTCATTCCATTTCAGCTTACATTCAGCGTATCAAACAGCTGTGGGAAGTGGGGTGTGGCACTGGAAGGGAGGACAAAGGATCGAGAGCTCTGCTCCCACGTCTGTGACTTGCTCTGCCTTGTGCACTATGGACTGTACGATAAGGCCAACTTGAGAAGAGTCGCACTTCGGCTCCTTAACCAGTGTCATGTGGTAGCCGACACCATACCTACATCAGAAATGAGCACATATATATTATTAGCAATGTGCAAGAGGTTTGAGGGACCCCATAAACATCAACATCAAGAATGGGACTTCTACTTAAATTGCTAGTAAACCCTTAGCCCATCTATTTCACCTGTACACGAGGACAAAAAGACTGCTTAATCTGTGGACCCCAGTTCCATTGGATTATCATGCTCCAAACTACACACTGAGGACACATTTGTACGGGTGAGTACAATCGCTGGATTGGACTACTGGACTGGACTACTGGACTCACCCAAAATTCCATGAAATGCCCTTCTCAGTGAGAAGCTAAACGTCCTTACTCGGTGCCTATCAGTTTGCTAAAGTTGCTTCCTAGCCTGTTGTGGCTTCGTCTCCTCGATTTCCGAGGTCAAAGGTCACGTGCATATATAATGAGCGAGCTCAAACTATACTATAGTCATGGATAACATGGTAGCTACACTTAAACGCAAGCTGGAGTTTTTCTGCTGATAACGTGCTAACTGCTCTTCAAATCCTTCAAGCAGGCGGAGAATCCTAACTGGAGCTCAATTAAAGTTTGACTTCACACAAATGCGTGTGACCTCCATACGAAAACAGTTGATACAAGTCACGGATGCTCAAAGCTAGCTAGCATGGATGCTCAAAGCTCTTTCGCGTCCGGGTAGGCGTGGGAACGAGGCTAGCTCAAAGACAGCACAGAACCCACAAGAATTGGTGAAGCTCATTAAATATGCATGTGATGTTTGACCTCGGAAATCGAGGAGATGTGCTAGCTAGCTGCCAGACAAGGAAATGAGCACTCTCAATTCCTGGGTAGGAGCGGCTTCTGGTCCAGCCTACCACTGACGACATACGTTTCCTATACATCATTCGTGGTTACATGCATACATACAATGTATGTATGACGGATCACGCCCAAGATTCCCCACACCTTTTTGCATATACTGTAAGTGTAAGCAATCAAAACTGGAGGTTACAAGTCCTGGGAATGAGGCTATATTATGACAGAGAGAAACCATTGTAGACTCTGAACGGAACCCATTCATTAGATTACATTGATACATGTACAATGGTCAATTGCAACCATAGATCACAATACTTGTACAGGCATGAATACTGTTAGATTCTAAGAAGCCATGGCCACTAGAATATCCAGGTCGTGGTGAAAACCCGAACCGGACCAGACCGGACCGGACCGGACTGGACAGACCGACCAGAAGTGAAACAGCGACTTAGCGCTACCTAGACAACTCGGCTGTTTTGCGCAAACTTCAATGTAGCTACCACTTACAGGCAACTGCTGGAGGAGTTTGCAGAAAGGCCTGAGAGATACATCTTTCATAACCGTGTGGACTTTAAATGGTGCAATGTGGAAGTAGTCTCAGGTCCAGACCCTCCCACACGTGTGAGGAAAGAGGGTGTGGTGTTCTGAGCATTGTTTCTTGTCATGCAGGGCTGGCCACTCTCGGATTTGAGAGCTCGAATCAGATGGCAGAATGCCATTCATGTACAGGCAATCAAGCAGACAGCCTATGGTAATGTATAGTCTCGTATGTAGTGAACGTTTGTCTCACAGTCTGTTTTCGGCTGTCCCAGTGGACTTCATGGCCATCTCAAGCTTTCGTCAACTGTGCTGTTATATAAAAGACATTTTTACACCATATGGCCCTGCCTCATGTGACAAGAAATGTTGCTCAGAACACCAGACCCTCTTCCACATTTTGGGGAGGGTCTGGGAACAATGTGGAAGGTAGTCACACTTTAATGTTTTATGGCATGAGGCTTTGGATATACCGGTCAGTTGAGAAATAATCACATGAAAAGGCACTGAAGTGCAAGCCACATTTCAATTGACAAAACTGTGTGCAAACTTGTGTACCTTGAACTGAGATGTCACATGATTTTATCGACACGTTACTTTGGTAAAGCATCCTGAAAGAGGGTGTGCCAGGTAGGAGGGGCAATATAAGCCAGAATGATTTTCAAAATCGGTATAAGCCATAGTGATTCCGAAAACCACCCCCTAAAAGCTCATCCTCAGCACATGAGACCTTGGAATTAGCATTCTCACATGCTACAGGGTCAGGTAGGAACTCACTGTAATGGCATCAGTATCCTGTGTGCCAATAGAGTCTAGCCGATAGGCAATAGCACTGAACAGGCAATCCCCGTCATGGGGTAGTCCGTGGCTGCTGCTTTGAGTGTATCAAAGGCTGTGATCAGTTCTAGCTGTATCTAATCGCATAGGAGGTTGCTTGGTAACAGACGCAGAGCATTGCTGACATAGCCTAGTAAAAGGCATCGTGTATGAAATATGCTAGAAGTAAACTCAGGAATTTGAACACCAGCTCAGAGCGAGCACGTCCAAATGTAACAGCTAGCACGTTTCAACCGAGACACGTGCAAGTATCACGTGCCATCAAAGTATGCATGCACGTACATATACGGTATGACTAACTAGCTCAGTTTGTGCTGCTTGGCTTGCAGTAGCTGGGGTCGTTAGATGCAACACTCCACTTACTAGTAGTGCTAGTGACCCGTTGATGTTGATTTCGTGGCACAAGCACCAAGTAAAGTTTACGTGGTGAGCTAAAACTGTCATAACTCTTGAACTAAATATTTTTTAGCAAAATTCCTATGTTAATTTTGTTCCTTACATCAAGAGATTTCTTTGACACCTTAGTCTCACTCGCCAGGTACTTGCAGCACACGCTAGAACTGTAACAGACAGACACACACAGGCAGACAGACAGAGAGGCACGCAGACAGACAGGCACGCAGACAGACAGACACACAGACATGCAGACAGACACACACAAAGAGTACTAGTACTAGAACCTCGCCCCTCCATGGGCGGGGTGAGGTTAATTATAATTACAACATTGCATCTCTCACTTGTTCTTGAGGTGCTGGATGCTTCCAAGGCATTTAAAACAGCCGTTGACCATGATGGCCAGCCGAGTGCAGAGAGCCTCACACTCTTCCATACTGATAGTGTGTATGTGTGTGTGTGTATGCAGGGCAAACAGTTTATAAGCTGGTGGTTTACAAGCAGTTTACAAGCTGGGCGAACAGTTTACAAGCAGGACGAATGGTTTATAAACTGGCTGAACAGTTGGCAAGCAGGACGAACAGTTTACAAGCAGGCCTATCGACAATACATGAGTCCTTCCTTGATGTAGCCAAGCCACCAAGGCGGCAGACTCATGGGAATTTCCGTCATGCCTCATTGAGAATTTTGTGCAAGTGTACGTATCTCCTGAGTACGTACGTATGTTAGGTTTTCTGAATTTTGAAGCAGATTAGCCAATAATATTGTACTACACATATGCTGCTGCATAACCTGCATGGGGCTGCTAAACTAAGCTCACCCTAATGTAATAGTCTATCCAGGGGCAACACGTTCTAGCCAAGGGCTTCTGCATATGACGTACATGTACATACACACCTTGGCAAGATTCTTGATGACAATGACCTCATCTTCAGCGGTGGCTCCACTAGTTACTCTCTTCCACTCTGCAGACACATCATAATCCTGCATGTGCAATAGGGTGAAGGAGGGTGGATAAATGGAAGCCAGAATACAGAAGAGTTCTACCAACCTCCCCCGACCCCAGGCTATGGGCTTGCTATGGGATGTACGTACGGGGTTAGGTATACATGCACGCGAGGCTGGATTGCAACAGCATGGAGAGGCGAAGTAGACATGTTATACATGTACGACTGATGAAGCATTAGTACCCAGCACTTCAGACATAAAGTAAGTATGAGGCAAGGGGATGCAACTTTTTGACCCTACCTCTCCTGGCAGCAGAGGTCCAGTATCACCATTTCTGAAATTCTCTTCACGGATAAATAGTTGTTTTACTTCAGGAAAGAACCTGTGGTGGGTTATGCATAATATGTCATACATGTATTGTATTGGTGGCCTATGATAGACTAAGGCCAATGGAAATAGGGGTAGATCTTTAGGTGTGTCCTACTCAGATACATGAACAAGCACAGAACACCAATGTGGAAAACCCAGTAACAATTATGACGAAAGAGGTTAAACCACTTGAATCTATCATAGCTGGGATAATTCAACAATTATACCTCAAGTCAGTATAAAAAACAGGACTCCCTCCACAGCCGTGTATGTTATGATGACCCCGATGCCTGGCCGCTCAAAGGAAAGAACGTTGTCAACATAGCGGATTGGACTGGATGGGAGTTTAGCGTGGATGGGAGAGTATACTAATGAGTAGCTGCATGTATGCTGCTGGTGTTTCACGGGAGCATAGTGGTACGTATAACTATGTGTGTTGACGACTTACCACATGGCTTGTACACTTGCTGTGCATATATCCTCAGATATCTGGTTGATGTAGATGTCATTGAAACCAATAGCCAACCTGCAGACAAGAGAATAGACTTATGAGTGGACAACTACGTGACTTCAAGGGGCCATGATCTGATGAAAGAGAGACAACTGTAGCCTAGTGAGAGGTGGAGGAAGCATGCAAAACGTTGTGTGTATATGTGTGTGTGTGTGTTTGCTTTTTTCTTGGGGGGGGGGGGGGGGGGGGGGGGGGGGCTAAAGTACACAGTCAGTGGTGTGGAAATGGCAGGGCATGTGACTAGTAACTATCTGTACAGTGAGCCCTCCATATTCCACCACTTAAGTTGAGAATTGAAGGTAGGCAACGTATGTGACACACAATTTCAAGGCATTGCTTTCCTTGTCACTTCACCTTATCTGATACCGGCCAGAAGCACCACTACCTGCGTCAACTGTGGGACGTTTAAAGCAACAACAAATCATATAGTATTGATCACAATACCTCTGGGCTCCCATTATATTGTACAGTTAAGATTGTCCATTAATTACACTTCTCTGCATAGTTTCTGTTTATAAACACTAAACACTGAGGATTGCACAATTACCTTACATGGCATTGGATGTTTGTTTTTTCTAATCATCATGAATTTTGTTTCACTGCTAAGCAGCTAAACCACTAGGCTTTGAATTCTATTACACTTCTCTGCTTATAGTTCAGGGAAAAAAGAATTCTCTGGTTAACTCTTTAGGGCACAAATTTCTTTCTCTAGGTCATTTTCAATCTATAGCACACTTAAAACATACCCTAATTTCTGTTCCCTGGCGTTGCAGGGCTCGAAACTGCTCACCCAGGTAATTTCAGCTACACTAAGCAAATACGTGACTTAACCACACCCACCAACTAACGAACTTGCAATCAAGCCTCCCGAGAAGTGGCCAACCTGCCGTAGCTAGAAAACAGACCATGAACACTGGAAGTGGAGGGCCTACAAGGCAAGACAGCTACTTTCTAAGTCCATTTAAGCGGCGGAAATTGCCCTCCCAGTGCCAACCAAGACCTTTCTACCGCGGAGCCCAGACACAGCCATGCTGTTTGCACCTCCGGGTGCACCCACCCACCTCCCCCTGTCCCGCCCTTTCTGCTGTCGCAGAACCTATCTCCCAAGGACATTGCCAGAAGACACATGATGAAGCTGAAAGTATTATGATGACTTTTGGCGCTAAGGGTACTAAAGGGTTAACACTTAACTTACAAGTGCAACAAAGAAGAAGAAGATCATGAGGAGTCCGTAGGCAGCCAGGGAGTTTGACAAGAGGAAGGAGAAACAGTAGGTCAGCGGGATGCTAGACCATGACGTGGTGAATATCTGGGAGGGAAACAGAGTGATTCTCATGTTAGATTCAACCAAGTGTGATAGACTGTACCCATGCAGTATTAGTCTTGATCCCAAACTCCTCAACCAACCCCTATGTTTCTTGTCTTCATTGCCTTTCCTGCAAATCTATAAGTGCGTCCCACCAGAATCTGTTCCACTACATAAGCTGCGCCCAGTTCATTAGCTCGCGCAACAACCAAATAAATATTTCAAGTAGTTTGAAACAGATGTTTTGGCCATTATACAGTGGCCAACATTCCCATAAGCTATAGCAATGCACACTCAACTAGCCAATCGTCACATTCAATAAGCTATGATCTTAATCGAGACTTGGGGAAGTAATTTAGTCCGCTTGACCAGATTAAAGTGCCAATAGTGCACTTCATAAAGTCTACATCAAAGTGGCACACGCCCCTTGTTGATCATGGTTACCGCCAAGGGAAAGTGTGGACAAAACCTTGACTCTAAATACATTATTATTTGAGGGTACTAATATAGGCGAATTGGGCATGCAGCGGACTTGGCTGGTATCACTTTTATCTCACCAGAGCTGCTGGCTACTAATCTGTTCACGAGGCAACCACGCTGCTCAGCATGGCTCAGTCTGCTGGTAATGGATAGTGCAACAGGTAGGACAAACTCACTTTTCGGAATGATGTCTCAAGCCTTGCTCTCACCTCGTAGATAGCCTCTGTACAGCTAGCTACCGTCACAGATTGCTTCGTAGGTCATGGCTAGCTTGTGACTCACTCCAATTAATGCATATGTATGTGACGTCACATTCTGCCAATACTATTGTTTGTGGGTTCAAATAAAATTGATATCCGCAAATAATAGTGACATCAAGGTCACGTGACCTTGTAAACCTTGGAATTTGAACTGATTTGCGATACAGGATACAGAGCCATTTCTTATGGTCAGTATGGAGTTGGGTAACATATGTGAACATCTTGAAAGAGGCTTATACTGCTCCCCCTTGGAGTGAGGTGCTGCTCACATGTATAGGCCTAGGTGAATTATGCCAGCATAATTTCAGGCATAATATGATACATGCAGCACAGGAGCATATTACCAGTGCTTTTAGCAAGCAAAATAGCACAGCTTGCTGACAGTACCACCTTTCAGATGTCCACTTTGCTTAGAAGGCTAGCTTCAGGTGACGTTTCAGCCTGTGTAACTGTGCTAACTGACTATCAACAGGTGTCTTGGTCCTTGGGTTCAAGGTCAAGGTCAAGTCCCATTACATAATTGAGCATAATGTGAGCATAATAAAGCTTAGTCTGGAAGTAATTACATATCCAGGAATTGCATAATACAGGAAACTTGAGGCATAATGCTTAGCTCACAGGTGAGGTGGGTGAAAGGTCAAGTCCCATTACATAATGAGCATAATGTGAGCACCCTAGAATTGCATAATACAGGAAACTTTAGCCATAATTTGCCAAAGCATAGCTCACATGTGATGTGTGGTGAGGAGTACGGTCCTGTCTTGCTTGTGTTTCACCAGCAGGTCCCATGTGGCTCTCCGAGCATAAGGGTCCATGCCAGACGTGGGTTCATCCAGGACCACAACCTCAGAACCTCCTATCAGGGCTATGCCAACACTGTGTGTTTGTGTTGTGTTTGTGTGTTTGTTTGTGTGTGTGTGTGTGTGTGTGTGTGTGTGTGTGTGTGTGTGTGTGGGTGTGTGTGTGCGTGCGTGCATGTTTCTCCAGGTCAGGTGTCCAGCAATAAGATAAATGTTTCTTTTATTGGGGGGTGGCTATAGAAATGCATGCATTGTGTACATACGTATGTGTGTAGAGCAATGGAAATATCGAACGAGAGGCGTGCCTGGTGCACCTATTACTAAGCAAATTACCTCCTCAGTCATTGCATACTGGAAGTCACATGCACAGTCATCCATATCTATTCTACATCAAATGCGAAACACAATGTAAGGACAAGAATGGAGAAACTCCACTCCATTACGCTTGTGCAAGTGGTCACCTCGATATTGTGTAGCACCTTCACAGGGAAAAGCCCAGTGATCTACGTAGGGCACACAACATGCTCGGATGACACATCAATGCACATTGCTTGCAAATTCTGGTCACTTTCAGATTATAGATTTTTGTGCCACATCAAAATAGCATGCAAGTTGCAAAATTACTACTGGAAAGCTTTAGCATTTAGACATAATAGTAACTACGTTGTTGAAAAATGTCTGAGTCCCTTTCATATTACCTGAGTTTCCTCTTCATGCCTCCAGAGAGTTTGCTAGCTGGGATGTTCCTCTTGTCCAGCAACTGTAGGTCAGCCATCATTGCACTCACTTCTTCATTGACACGGTCAGTACCCCACACACCCTAAGGGGGGGAAAGCATCAGCAGCATGAGCATAATCACCGTTGACTACATACATTGTAATTACTACATGAGTACCAACCGGTAGTAGGGTAATGCAGAGAGGGGCTCAGCACAATGAGGACAGTACAGAAGCTGTCCCCATATTAAATGAGCATTCAATGTGTAACGATGGTAATTTTGTTGCCTTCATTAATCATGCAAGACGTTTTGATGAGATTGTGAATGTTGAAGCAAAAATGGAAGTATGTAGGCAGCAGAGGAAAGTGTACAGAGACGCTCAAAGAGTGTGACCACTCCCGTGTGACATGAGACAGGACTTCAAACTCCAGAAGCAGTTCCACTCATGCCATGCATGCCAGCTTTTGCCAGTTACAATAGTGTGATGTTGCATGCAAAAAAGGCAGACACTAGCAATTCTAAGACTGTAGTGGTACGTATACTTATAATACAGTACATCCAGTGCATCATGGTACAGGTCATCCCAGGTCCTCATTCAAGCTCACCTAATGATGCTACATACGTAGCATCATTAGGTGATGCTACGACCATTATTATGACACTGCCCATTATTTGACCTGTACAGTACAATCATTAAATGATATGCACATGCCTTGAGCCTAGTGAAGAAGCTGAGATGTTCCGCGACAGTCAGCCGGTCAAACAACACATTATGCTGTGGACAGATGCCCAGGTTCTCACGAATCTTGTCCATGCTTCTAAGAATGTCATAGCCATTGACAAGAGCCGTGCCTGAGGTGGGTGTGTAGAGACCTGGTGTGCATGTGGTGTGTGTTGTGTACGTATGTGTGTGTGCATTGTGTGTGTGTGTGTGTGTGTGTGTGTGTGTGTGTGTCACTGTGTGTGTGTGTGTGTGTGTGTGTAAGTGTGTGTGTGTGTGTGTACGTGTGAGTACGTGTGTTAATTGTGTATGTATATGCATTGTGTTGTGTGTGATTGACTGATTAATTGACAATGAATCAAATCATTGAAATCACAGAGTGGATTTTATTTACCAACCACATTGTGAGCCCTCGGGGTTTGCAAGGGCTTCACTGACCAATCAGATATCAGTTCACGGACAGCATGAACATGGGCAAAAGTCTGTGCCTTTGTGAGACTGCTCTGACACAGGCCTACAGACTGTTTATCAGTTTTGATCCATCAATGAGCATGTAGGGACACTGGTTACACAGTGTCTATAAGTCCTAGACTGCTCTGACACAGGCCTATAGACTATTTGATGATGAGATCAGTTTTGATCCATCAATGAGCATGTAGGGACATTGGTTAGAGCAGAGCAGTGATCTGTCCCTTGTACATGTTTAGGTTAAGATCATCCACGGCCACCTTGCGTTGCTCCAGAATCCTGGTAAGACAAGTTGAGGCCAGGGGGAACTAGACTGCTCATCTGCATGTTACATGTAGCTGCCACCATGTGTCCAGCTAGTGCATATTTTGACTCACACATGGCATCAATCAAGAAATCCTCCAACTCCATTCCTACCCATAATCTCTATACTTCCTATTGATATACCAGCATAGCTTCCGTTGGTGTACTGCACATGGACTCTACGGGATTTAGTGACTTAGACTATGATCTGACCAATCAGATTGTACTCTAATACTATGCGCAGGCAACATATCACATGAAATATACTTACCTTGCACAGTGAGAGTTGCATAAGTGGAATTCCAAGTAAATGTACCAGCAGCAAGGTTATTGGAAGCCACACAGTAGTATTCACCAGCATCTGAAGTTGCAATGCTTGTAAGGGTGAAGCTGCTCTCACTAGGTCGGTTGCTGATGCTGACACCTCCTCTGGCCACAAGGGGTGCACTCTCTCCGTCCTTGTACCACATGAAGGTCAGGGGCTGGGTACCATCAGCAGCACAGCTGAAGGTAGCACTGCTTCCCACTAGTTGAGTGGATGATCCGGGATTGTTGACTATGTTCACAGGGAGATCAGAACAACTTGTGACAATCACTGAATCGGTACGTACTGAGAGAATATGAATTAGTGAACTATTTAAGTGTATTCTGCTGCAAAATGAAGTACATGACTGTCTTCCGAGAGTAGCTAATCTCCAGCAGAGGTACTGTATTTCTGTGATCAGATAGCATCTGCACTCTACAGGCCGCCGGTCACTGCACTCATCTAAGTCCCCGCCCACATACTTAAGTGCTGAATGAAACAGATGCTGCCCTAATTGAATAGTAGCTGTGGCTAGTCTTTGTGTGAAGTAGTACAAACCTCCTGACACCAAAGTAGACAACAAATATGTAGCTAGAAGACAGTCGTGCAGTCAAGAATAGAGTGTGATACTGCTGGATACATTATACAGTTGAAGAACTATCTTCATCCTCTTCAACGTCATTGAAGGGGTTGGTTTCAGCAAGCTGCTTTCTTCAATGCTAAGTCCCATCGGCACATCCTGACGCAGTCACACTGTATACTTGCTCAACTGGCGTTTCTTGAAGCAATCACATTACAAGAGGTTTGCCAATTGGTGCTGACCTTATCAATCTGACGATGACATAATTTGTACCGGTAAAAATATATATTGCTAGAACTTACTAGACACAGTCAGTACAAATGATGTAGTGTCATTGCCGAGGGTGTTACTGCTGTACAGTCCAGCATCCACCACTTCTGCACTGCACAGCTCTAGAATGGACTGCATGAATGTTATCCCATTCTCAGTGACTAGTTCTTCGTAGATGGTCACTCGTGAGTCGTTGCTCAGTGGAGTGTCCCCTCTGTTCCAAGAGATGGATGGGTGTGGATCCCCATAGGCCACACAGGCCAAGGTGATGGTGTAACCAGCATCCACAGCTGTCATCTGGTTTGGATGGATCACAATTTGAGCTGGCTCTGAGGAAACAACATCCCATTTTATGTCATTACATATCACTAATGCAAACACAACCTGAGCTGGGTCTGGGAAAAAATTGCACAATTCTCAGAAAGAATGCAAAGTTTATATAAGAACACTGAAGCATGCCTTCCTACAGAAATCTACCCCACACAGGAAAGACTGTGACGTCATACCTACAGTATTCTCAAAGGCATGGCCTACAGTATATGTTTCATTGGTTGGCAGTTATAGCCCTGCGGAGGGACACAATTCCCTCCAAGTAGCTACCCAGAGCGAAGGAATTATGGCTCAAAGCCACCTCTGCATGCTTTAGTGGGATTACCTTCTTCTAGACACAAGTGGGATATAATATTTTACCTCCGGTAGCTGTGACGGACAGATGAAAACTGACACTGGCATTCCCAAATGCACGGTCTACAGTGCAGCTGACTGCCCTGCATCAGCTACCACCACACTGCAGATCTCCAAGGCAGACTGAACAAACTCTACCCCATCCTCAGTCACCAGCTCCTCATAGACAGTGATTCGAGAGTTGTTGCTTAGCTGGACTCCACCAGTGCTCCAAGTAACTGATGGAGTTGGATCGCCAAAACCAACAAGAGAAATAATATAGCACTCCCAGCTTCCACGGTTGAGCTCCCAGGAGATATCACAACTTGAGATGGACCTGTAGATAGGACAGATTTATCATTTACACGTCAACAATTTTTAGTGCTGCTCACGTTGTGCATTCACAGTTAGCACAAAGGATGCAGCGTCACTGCCGAGGGTGTTGTCAGCAAAACAGCTGTACAGTCCAGCATCTGCCTCTTCTGCACTGCACAGCTCTGGGATGGACTGCACAAATGCCACTCCATTCTCAGTAACTAGTTCTTCATAGATGGTGACTCGTGACTCGTTGTTCAGTGGAGTGTCTCTTTTGTTCCAAGAGATGGATGGGTGTGGATCCCCATAGGCCACACAGGCATAGGTGACAGTGTAGCCAGCATCCACAGCTGTCATCTGGTTTGGACGGATCACAATTTGAGCTGGCTCTGAGGAAACAAAATCCCATTTCATGTCATCACACATCGCTAATGCAAAATTTATACAAGACAGTGAGGCATGCCTTTCCGCATAGGCAATTGGTAATAGTTAGCTAGCTATAGTACAGTTGTCAGCTAGGCAGTAAACCAACCGAGTCCGAGGGCGACAGCCCGAGGATGAGGCTTGTTTACATTCCCTGACAACTGTAATATATCCTTCAAGGCTGTGCAATAGTAACCATGATTCGTCCACACAGCAATTAACGTACCACAGCAGATTCGAAGGCAGTTACCTACATACGTAGCTATTTACATCCCAGCTACATTCATCACAAGGAAACGCTGATTCTCAGAGCACACAAGGGGTTAACATCGAACCCCACCCCAAATCAAGTCCTTGAGCTCTACAAGTATGATGACGCACTTTCATTATGCAAATGAGCAGCGGCTATTTGAACAGGTACATGCCACTACTTCACAATCACTTCTTCATGTAGATATGACAAGCTCATTGCAGAACTGGAGAAGCCTAGCGCCTCAATACATATTATACAGTTATGTGCATACAGTTAACACTATGCAAGCATAAAATCACTGAAACAGGTTTGACACATACCTGAAACAGGGTTGACGGTAAGATCAAAGGTGGCGCTATCGTTCCCATGAAGGTTGGTTGCCAGACAGATGTACTGCCCACCGTCAGACAGGTTTGCACTGCAGATCTTTAAGATGGACTGCGCAAAGGTCTCATACCTTCAGTCACTAGTTCCTCGTAGATGGTGAAGAGAGAAGAGTCATTAGTCAGCTGGTTGCCACCTCTGGTCCAGGTAATATCAGGGTCTGGTGTACCATAACCCACACATGCAAACATTACTGTGTTCCCAGCGTCCATTGTGACATTGTCAGAAGTAATAGCAATCTGTGCTGACTCTACAAAGAAATGAAAATATGTTGAACTTATGCACACCCTTCACATTTAATGACTCTTTCACAAACTGAAATAGGTTTGACACATTACCTGAAACATTGTTGACGGTAAGATCAAAGGTGGCATTATCGTTCCCATGAAGGTTGGTTGCCAGACAGATGTACGGCCCACCATCAGACACGTTTGCATTGCAGATTTTTAAGATGGACTGCACAAAAGTCACATCACCCTCAGTCACCAGCTCTCCATAAATTGTGATTCGAGTGTCATTACTCAGGATGCTGCCATCTCTGCTCCTTCGGAGGGGATGTAAAGCTGTTGGTCTGGTTAATATTAGCATTCATGCTATTCCAGTTACCTCGTTAGCCACTCTACATGGTGGTTTCTCATAAATAAAATAACGGCAGTACAGCTGTACTGGCTGGAATCTGACACAACCACAGTGCAAAACTCTAGGATGGACTGGACAAACATGATCCCATTCCCTTCCACCAGTTCCTGTGTGATGTTGATCCTGGGATCTCAGGTGGTGATGTTGGTATCATCTCCCCTCATCCAGACAAAACCAGGAGCAGGATTACCATACGCAGCACAAGCAAAGAGAACAGAGTTTCCCGCATTCACAGTGACGCTATTAGGGTAGATTATGATCTGCACTTCGTCACCTGAGGATATGAAAGTGAAAGTCATACTCTGGATCGTGGTCATCCCATGCAGCATCATGCTTCAGTACAGTTTGCAGGGAGGATTCAGAAAGTGCTGGTGGGTGTGGGTCCAACCTTACAGAATAAAGCTACTGATCCATTAGTTTGAACTGCATGCAATGCAGCTAAGTAACAACTCTTAATTTGGGGGCATATACTAATCGGACCGAGTGTGAGTGAGCCCCCCATAGATTAGTTGTATGTGACATGCAGTTTTCTATGTAATTGTGTATTGTGCTGTATATGTCATGTCGTAAATTATTTGTCTCTTACATTGAGTGTTTCTGTATTGTGTGTTAATTATACCAGTGCTCAACATGGCAACAAAGTGGTGACACTGATTGTGTCACCTGTCGATGCGATTTGTAGTCTGCCACAAGTGCAATTTTTCTGTTGTAGACCGACCTCTTGAATGGCTGTTCATGCCATATGCACATGTACATGTACATCATTGGTGTGCAGTCGACCTGTGTGCAGTATTCATAGTCTATGCCTGCCAGACTGCAGTGCTTCAGCCACATAGTCTGACTCACAGATCCTATGCATGGTGTGGTGCATAAGCACTTTTTCTGTGATATTCTGAGCCCCCATTTGTTGGGCTATATATATGCTCAGTCACATTGTGATGACGGTCATATTGTGCAACTAATGCTCCATGTAGCTATAATTATCTATGTCCTGCACGCTGTTCACCCCATGCACATGAACATTGCTTGTTTTAGTGGATTTTAGCAAATTGGGAAATAAAAATGGCTAAATTTAGATCCTGAAATAATACAGGTGTATATTCAATGTTAGGCGCAGGTTTGACTCTCGTCCCAGCTACTCGCTGTTAAGCACTGATTTAGAAGTCTTCTTCCAGAAAACTCTGCAATTTTCGATCCTATGGAGTGATAAAGCTGTAGTTCGAATTGAAGCGCACTTCCTATTCGAGGAATGTCGTTCGATATTAAGTGCATCTCGCTTATAGGTGCATATTTGCTTCATGTATAGGTGCATGCACCTAAAACGCGTGACTACACCACCTAAAGTGTATTAATTGCATGGGGCAAGCCATAGCTCTGTACAATTCAAGTTACTGGTAGGCTAGTGCAACAGGTAGGGCAAACTCGCCTTTCTGAATGATGCCTCAGGTCGACTCTTAGCTACATGTACATGGATAATCACTCTGACTGCATCCATCACACCCACTAACTCGTACCATAGCCTTCTTCCCTGGCTCACTGTTTCGTAGGCAGCTATAGCTATAGCTATTCTACAGCTGTGATAGTAAATTAATAATACCCCCGGTACCCACCTATGCCTAAATTCTCTCACTTTTAGCATGAAATTTGCTACTGCACACTACCCTATTCAATGGTTTGTCAAAATGGTTTGCACTAGCTGTCTGCACAAGACACTCACAGTCACCGCGCAATTAATGTTATGACTCCTCCGGATCCCGTGCAAGTGGTTAAAATCAACATACAATTCACTGTCAGATTGACGCTGGCTGTGTCCAAGGTTGAATGCATTACAGGTGTAGCTACTGCAGAGCATCACCCACTGCATAATGTATCTCATGGATTGTAAAAAAAGTCACCCCACCTTCAGTCACCAGCTCCTCATAGATTGTAAACTGATCAAGGTGCTTCCTCCTCTGCTCCATATAATGGAGGGTACAGGGTATCCATACGCAGCACAAACTAACTCGCTTGTGGTGTCCGCAGTGAGTGACTGAAAATATTTAATGATTTAGAAAATTTCCTGACGGCATCAGCCTGACAGCAGATACAGTGAACTGCCTCGAATGTCACAGCATGTGCACATACATACATACAAAACATCACATACATATACATAGTACATATTTCACTGTGCTGCAACTGTTTGTTGTTTAGCTAGCTACTGCTATATAGCTAGCTATTAATTACAGCTACATGTACATGCAAGCAGACTACTACGGGGGGCTTACTAGTCTGGGAGGTCTGCGTCAGAGCGAGGTCGGCAGCGTATATGAGAACACACGCTAGTACCGAAAGGACAACGGGGCCATCTTCTCGGTGTTAGAATCAATTATGGAGGCTGGCTGTGAATATCATTTAGACAGCGCCAAACTGCGCGTGCGCAGTGGTTGCTTTCGCCATGGAGACTCATGCACAGATGCATACTGCAAAGCTTCAAGTCTAGCTCCATATAATCAAGAGTGTATAATATTATACCTTGATATAATATATTAATACATGTGTGCTTCGCAGGAGGCCATCTCAAGACAAAGTTTGCTCATGAGGGAGATCGATCGGGTCTGCTCTTGCTTCTCAACTCATGAGACGTATGCTGTCCTAGATCCTGGCTTCACCATCCTTATATAAATGCCAACTCTCATTCTGTGGCAACTGCCAGACGAGAGAGCAGTATACAGTGTCTTGGATTCGAGCATGGTGGACTCCAGATTACAACAATAAGACGTGGATTGAAGAAAGCCCGAGGTGCAATCTTTGCTTAGTGATTCTGGAGGTGTTCCATAGGCTATACATATCCATAGAAGAATGTGATCCCTGCTATGTCCTAATGGGGATCCTGTCTAACACCATTTTTGCATCCTGGGCTTGCCTTCAATGAGGGCTCGCATCCTAATTTAAAACTATCCTTTTGAAACGATTGCTCGAAGTGATGAGTCTCTCGTGTTTACAGCGATTGCCTAGACTCATTCTGCGAGTTTCTCCAAAAACCCTACTCTCGTATAACTACAGACTCCCTGACCACCTTGAAGAGAAAAGTGTTTGCATAGTGGCTATTAAAGCCGCAAGTCACTCCTCCCTAGAGTATATGTCCTGCAGATATCAATAGAAGGAAGCTGGCTAAAGTTACGTATGGGACGTTGCATTGGACAGAGGTCGGTAGAGTTCTGGCACTGCCCTATAGCGTCATACCCCCAGGTGGGGTGGGCGTGGCCTGGGTGTGACCTGCTCTGCCCTAGTTGGCAATCCTCTGACTAGCTATCAGCCTGTCGTGTTTCTCAGACCTCTACCCAACTGCTCTGATACAATCCCCCCTCCCTCCCTGCATGCATGTGAACACATTATATGTGACCATGCATCTGATCACAACATGCCAACTCCTTCCACCTGTATTGAACACTTTGCCCTAAAAGCGTGCTCACAACTTGTGGTCTGTCTAGTGTATAAGGGTACTGCATCATGTGTTCAGGGCTAATTATAAATTTTGTTGACTCTTCCTGTTGTTGCTGAATGTTGCATTGGTGATTTTGATATGATGAACTTTGAACTGTAAGCAGTACCGGTGATGATTATCTCAGCACTATAGATCTGGAATTTTAAATCTTTTTGGACTCTATAGTATAGGCGTAAAATCACGAGTCAGGTTTAACATGCTGCCCGTTGCACAACACTAGTTACAAATTAAGGTACCTCATTCTCCACCACACTAGTCTTAACCCATTTCTTTGCTTTTTACTACTGACTAGGTTTTAATAAATACAGCCCAGGGAATGAGAACATAAAAAAAAATACATACCATGAACACAAATCTAACTAATCAGAACTGCTCTGTGTTGTTCATAGTCATTAAGCATCACTGTCCTCTTGTTCTTTGGCAAAGTTAATGAACACCTGCAAGTTGGGGGACAAATTTGGTATGTCCACATGCACAATACGGCTGTCAAGAGAAACTGGACTGTGGTGGCAAGCATTTATAAGGAAGGTCCTTGTGCAGTATAGCTACACTATTGTTTTCACCAAATTAAACATACAGTACTTTGCAGGGGCGTAGCTAGGATTTGGAGACTGAGGAGGTATGGAGTTGTGAAGGTGAAAATTTTCGAGCTAATTAATTATTCATGAGTTAATTCGCAGTGCATGCAAACAGTTGCTCTCGAAATGCTACATGTTAAGAGTATTATATGCCGGCTCATGGTCAGCCTAGCTCCTGTCTCTGTCATTAGATCGAACGCACATCGTACGCAGCGTGTGCGAGGATCTAGGACTCTGGACACGTGCGTCACTATTCAGAAAAGCGAGGGGGCAACTGCCTCCTCTGCCTCAATGCTAGCTACGCCCATGCTTTGGGGCAAAATAGTGTTGGGAACTTGGTGGTGCTCAACAGGATTTCAGCAGTTTGAGACCATACCTAGACTAAGGTGAGGGAGGTCTGTCTCTTGGCATCTAGTTACATAGCTCTCCAGAAGCCCCTAGCATGAGTACATGCCCACCATTACCAGGTTGCTTCTAATGATAGAGATGCAAGCTCCTGAGTTTCAAATTGGTGGACCATTGGAGAAATAAAACTGAGCTATTCAGCACCTTTTACCTGGAACACAGCCTGACTTGATCTAGACACTTTCAGCCAGCAAGATGATTATCGAAATTTCCTGAAAGAGCACCCATGGGAAGTGTACCTTACATGCTCACCAAACAGGGAGATGGGCGCTCTTGTGAGTGTTTCTGCATTCAAGGCCGAAAGAGTGCTCACCACTGTTTACGTAGCAGCAAGCGTGCATGCATCAGAGCCATGTCATCTACATCACTGGAGCCACGAGCACTGTCATTTTTTTCTTTATGCTTGCTGTCAAGTTCAAGGATGTTGCTACTTATCATGTCATCTTGAGATGCATGATGAGGTCCCGTATGTGCGGATGATCGGAGGTCCCGTGTATCATCATCTTCACAGGTAAGTCCAACTCACATACACCATATGTAGATATATAACACAGCTACACAGACCCATAGAGCTTTCTGCAAGCAAATTTTCTCAAAATGTCACAGATGCGCTCCATTTGTTGTCTGTCAATGAGGCACAAAGCTAGTGCATGTAGTGGAAGAGTGGGCACTCATTCGATTAAACTTACAGAAAATTGAGCCAAAAGTGAGGGGGGGGGGAGGGGCTCTTCGAGCTGGGGTGCTCTTTCAAGGGTGGGTGCTCTTTCACAAGACTATGGTATTTGTGTATGTGATGATACAATGGTCCAATTAAGATGCAGACCTATTTCACTAATCATGTGCTTGTTGTTGAGTTATTTGAAGATGGATTGAAGGACCGTGTCTATTTGGGGTGCACACCATACAATAACTACCATACAGGCAATGTACCGTAGTTGCAGCTAATTCCGCGGTGGCCAAATTTTCGCGGTATTCGCGGATGAAGTAAGACCGCGAATATTAAACCCGCGAAATATATTTCCACAGCTAGTCACTAGGCATAACAGTTACTGTCCTTCGTGTTCCTGGGCTCACGCTCACACAGTAGCTCTTCCCCGGCAGTTCCTTCGCTGTAGACATGGTAGCCACGCATACACAGTTCAATAGCTCCATCAGCACGATATTACAAGCGGAATTGTTTTTCTTAGCGGAAGTAATCAAAAATTTCCCACCGTGAAATATTTGTGTGTCACATTTAGTGGCTAGACCGCAAAATTTTTGGCACACAAAATAATCGGCAACTATGGTAGTCACACGTACAACATAGCTACCTGAATTCAGAGGGACTAATAACTGGTACAGTTCATGCATTACTTACTTGCTCAAGGGTGGTTTGACTGACACTGTAGTCAATGATGTTCAGCCTCCCCTTGTTGTTCTCAAGCTGTCGAAACACAGTGGACCAAGTGGTGTTTGCACTGGGTAGCTGGTATGTCACTGCTCCCTGCACACGAGAGACGGATGGATAAGGACAGTGAAACACAGGTATTTTTGGCAAGGCTTCAGTGACACTGTGCTGCCCCACAACTCCTCTACTCCACATCCAATTATTGGAGAGAGACTGAGCGAGCCCCACACGGACGTGTAAAATGTGAGCTGAGTCTGTACGTTGTATGCATACGTCATACCACAAATAAACACTTCTGCAAAATAACAAATTGCTCAACACTCAACAAGTTAAAGAGACACAAATTGCACTTCTCGGACGGCTACAACAGGGATGGAGACCACTCATGAGTCTACTTCTTCCTTGGCTACATTGGTGGATGCTCCCGCATGGCAACAAAGACGGCAAGAATGCTTTCATCTATGGCTACAGCCAAGGGAGCTACTGCACAGCAAAAGAAGACAATGAGAGTGTGTTCGTGCCACATGTATACGTATGTAGTGTCCTGCAGAACACATGGTGTGCTGGAACAGCGTGTGTACAGCCCTTGTGCTGGAATTCTGCAGCCTAAGGTTGAGTTACATTGAAATGACAGTAATGTGCATGCTGCATATGCACTCGCTTAAGGTTACGATGTACTATTCGAGTAAATTTTTTGCTGGTAACTTTGCTGCTTTACATCTCAGGAACTATAACAGATATTAGTCAGAAACAAGTTCCATTCCAACATTACAACACCATATGAAACTCCTGGAACAGGAAAGTAAAATGCCTCAGGGTATTGGACCTAGGCAACTACACTCACAGCTCAAGCACTCTTGCGTCAAATTACTGAGAGGCAGACTGGAGCCCAACCCTCAAAAATTCTCTGGCACTACTACGCAGTATTTGCTAGGTCGTGATGAAGAGATATTCGGTGATCTATGCATATTTTTAGCTATGTGCACAAAAACTTACCGGATCATCCAAGAAGAGCGTGCTCTAGGCGTGCATAATCTTCGTTTTGTGCCTAAATTTTGTGATTTCTTTTCATGCCGCCCTGCAAAATACACCAGGCTACCCGTGCAACAAGTCAAAACACGTGAGAAACAATTTCCCTTGGTAAAATTTGACGCAAGGTATAAGGCCTCATTAGTCTGCGGTTAATTGAATTTGTAGCTGCTATGAGCACTGAGTTATGGAGTTCAATGGATCCCCCCCAAAAGTTCTGTGGAATGACGGTCATACTATGACCAAGTACTTACGTACTAAGAGCTTCATGTAGAAGTGTCTCTTTCTTTACTTTAACAATGGCAATTTCAGAACAGCCACATTTACTAATTATAATAACAACCTTGTTCTTCCAGCAACAAAGCTCCTGGGAAGGTCTCTCTGATGAAGGTGTGCAAAGAGGTGGTATCACTGATTGTACCAGGAGAATGACTTCTCTGCATGGAGACATCTTTGAGGCTGGGCAGGGATATGAATTGTATGAAGTGTTCAAATAACCTGTTCTACTATCGTACAATAAAATTTGAAACAACTGCTCACCGCAAAATGGACTAGTCAAACTCACCAAAGACAATTAACACAAATCACCGTCAAATGAACCAAAACATTGGATACATTAGCTAGGAGACGATTGTATAACTATAACTGGGGAGTACCATGTACATCAATACATTAAGATTTTAACCGTGTGTCTGTCTGTCTGTCTGACTGTTTGAAACGGAAGTGACATGTTCATTGGGTGGGACTACACTATAGTGACGCATGACCTTCGTACTTCAATTTACTGAACCTCGAACTCTGCGTAGAATGTTCGAGAATAGTGGACTGTGGACATGGCTGGAATCTTCCAGAAGAGCTGGCGGGAAGCAGCAGCCGAAGCGGACGCAATCGAGAAGCAGTTGAAATGGACAGCGGCAATCGAGAGCAGCAGCTGAAGTGGACACAAGTGGCGAGCAGCAGCTGAAGCAGATGCAAGCCGGGACTTCAGTAGCAGTTGAAATGGATCGATGCAATCACGCAGGGAGCAGCAGCCGAAGCGGACGCAATCGAGGAGCAGCAGCTCTGCACGGAGAGCTCAGATCCGGTAAAACATATCCAGGTTGGAAGCATAACTACAGAGGAACACGTAGCTGTGATACAAGGGGTGAAACTCCAAATAGTACCGCCTTTTCACTCAAAGAGAAGATTGTGTCATAGCTGGGCTAAAATGCTAAAATGGTCTCATACATAACTTGACTGTTGAGATCAGTAATGACGGCATACATGTATGACGGATCACGCACAAGATTCCCCAGACCTTTTTGCATATACTGTAAGTGTAAGCAATCAAAACTGGAGATTAGAAGTCCTGGGAATGAGGCTATATTATGACAGAGAGAAACCATTGTAGACTCTGAACGGAACCCATTCATTAGATTACATTGATACATGTACAATGGTCAATTGCAACCATAGATCACAATACTTGTACAGGCATGAATACTGTTAGATTCTAAGAAGCCATGGCCACTAGCATATCCAGGCCGTGGTGAAAACCCGGACCGGACCAGACCGGACCGGATCGGACCGGACCGGACAGACCGACCAGAAGTGAAACAGCGACTTAGCGCTACCTAGACAACTCGGCTGTCTTGCGCAAACTTCAATGTAGCACTTACAGGCAACTGCTGGAGGAGTTTGCAGAAAGGCCTGAGAGATACATCTTTCATAACCGTGTGGACTTTAAATGGTGCAATGTGGAAGTAGTCTCAGGTCCAGACCCTCCCACACGTGTGAGGAAAGAGGGTGTGGTGTTCTGAGCATTGGTTCTTGTCATGCAGGGCAGGCCACTCTCGGATTTGAGAGCTCGAATCAGATGGCAGAATGCCATTCATGTACAGGCAATCAAGCAGACGGCCTATGGTAATGTATAGTCTCGTATGTAGTGAACGTTTGTCTCACAGTCTGTTTTCGGCTGTCCCAGTGGACTTCATGGCCATCTCAAGCTTTCGTCAACTGTGCTGTTATATAAGAGACATTTTTACACCATATGGCCCTGCCTCATGTGACAAGAAATGTTGCTCAGAACACCAGACCCTCTTCCACATTTTGGGGAGGGTCTGGGAACAATGTGGAAGGTAGTCACACTTTAATGTTTTATGGCATGAGGCTTTGGATATACCGGTCAGTTGAGAAATAATCACATGAAAAGGCACTGAAGTGCAAGCCACATTTCAATTGACAAAACTGTGTGCAAACTTGTGTACCTTGAACTGAGATGTCACATGATTTTATCGACACGTTACTTTGGTAAAGCATCCTGAAAGAGGGTGTGCCAGGTAGGAGGGACAATATAAGCCAGAATGATTTTCAAAATCGGTATAAGCCATAGTGATTCCGAAAACCACCCCCTAAAAGCTCATCCTCAGCACATGAGACCTTGGAATTAGCATTCTCACATGCTACAGGGTCAGGTAGGAGGAACTCACTGTAATGGCATCAGTATCCTGTGTGCCAATAGAGTCTAGCCGATAGGCAATAGCACTGAACAGGCAATCCCCATCATGGGGTACTCCGTGGCTGCTGCTTTGAGTGTATCAAAGGCTGTGATCAGTTCACCAACTCAGAGCGAGCACGTCCAAATGTAACAGCTAGCACGTTTCAACCGAGACACGTGCAAGTATCACGTGCCATCAAAGTATGCATGCACGTACATATACGGTATGACTAACTAGCTCAGTTTGTGCTGCTTGGCTTGCAGTAGCTGGGGTCGTTAGATGCAACACTCCACTTACTAGTAGTGCTAGTGACCCGCTGATGTTGATTTTGTGGCACAAGCACCAAGTAAAGTTTACGTGGTGAGCTAAAACTGTCATAACTCTTTAACTAAATATTTTTAGTAAAATTCCTAAGTTAATTTGTTCCTTACATCAAGAGATTTCTTTGACACCTTAGTCTCACTCGCCAGGTACTTGCAGCACACGCTAGAACTGTAACAGACAGACACACACAGGCAGACAGACAGACAGGCACGCAGACAGACAGACACACAGACATGCAGACAGACACACACAAAGAGTACTAGAACCTCGGCGGGGTGAGGTTAATTATAATTACAACATTGCATCTCTCACTTGTTCTTGAGGTGCTGGATGCTTCCAAGGCATTTAAAACAGCCGTTGGCCAGCCGAGTGCAGAGAGCCTCACACTCTTCCATACTGATAGTGTGTATGTGTGTGTGTGTGTGTGTGTGTGTGTGTGTGTGTGTGTGTGCAGGGCAAACAGTTTATAAGCTGGTTTACAAACAGTTTACAAACTGGGCGAACAGTTTACAAGCAGGACGAATGGTTTATAAACTGGCTGAACGGTTGGCAAGCAGGACGAACGGTTTACAAGCAGGCCTATCGACAATACATGAGTTCTTCCTTGATGTAGCCAAGCCACCAAGGCGGCAGACTCATGGGAATTTCTGTCATGCCTCATTGAGCACTTGAGAATTTTGTGCAAGTGTACGTATCTCCTGAGTACGTACGTATGTTATGTTTTCTGAATTTTGAAGCAGATTAGCAACAAGTGACAATAATATTGTACTACACATATGTCGCTGCATAACCTGCATGGGGCTGCTAAACTAAGCTCACCCTAAGTGGCTGTAACGTGAGGGCAGTTGCATGGCTGGTGCATCTAGTTTAAGTCGGGGAGTAATGGTATTTGTTGCTCCATAGTAGGCTCGGATATGTGCATGTGTTCAACCCCACTTGTAATGCTATGCTCTGGTGCACTACACACTGCCAGTACAAGGATAAAACATGTTTCTACTGATAGTGAAAGCAACCACACACAGTCAAGAGAACCCATGCAGTCAGCAACATGTTCACCATCTGTCATATGCTACAAAGTCAGTGACCACACAAGGCAATCAAATCACTTTTTTCTTTGTATCTACTGAGAAAACGAAAGTCAACAAGAATGGGGTGACCTGAACTTCAAATTACTTGTTAGATATGTACACCCACATACCTGTGTGATGTTAGAACAATGCTACGTCCCTCCTGGGTGATTCCCGTCAGCACATCCCAAAGGTATAGCGGCGAGTGGTGGGGTCCATGCCATCATCCTTGGGTCAGATACGATACGTATGTGCATTTGTGTGCATGCATACATGTGTGTAACATGCGTGACATTACGTGTGCTGTGAATATAAGAGGCAACATAATCAAGGAACTGTATTTCTGAATCTTAAACAGCAGAAAAGTTATTTACAGATCCATTTCATGTATTTGGGCTTACGTATGCCACACAAAGTGACTGGCAATAAAGTATACTACTCCAGATATCTGAACGGGAATACTGCCATCTAAGTGCAGGAAGGTGACTATTTGGAGACGTTGTGCATTGTCATCAGCTATCTCTTGATGAAACAAAGGCATGGAGGACGTAGGCGTTAGAACATAAAGTACCAGGTGCAGTGAACGAAGCTACAGGGTCACCATAGCAACATAATGTGTACAATTTTGTAGTCATGTTATGTAATGAGCAAGAGTGTACATGTGTGTAAGAGGGTGCTTTAACGAGCTGATACAATTCTAATGACCTAGTCACTGTAGTCCAACAGAAATGTGCTGGGTTTCTGCTAATCTAGTCACACATACATCAGGTACCTACCAGGAGGACAATTGGTGGATTCCCAAGCAGAGCAATAGCAGTGCTCAGCTTCCACTTCATTGTAGTCCAACAGAAATGTGCTCGGTTTCTGCTAATCTAGTCACACATACATCAGGTACCTACCAGGAGGACAATTGGTGGATTCCCAAGCAGAGCAATAGCAGTGCTCAGCTTCCACTTGTTGCCACCACTGCAGCCAAGATGACAAATTGGTTTATGCCATAATACATAAAACAAAATGGGTCAACACACAATTTGATACGTATGTTGTACACGTTCACTCCCATACGTACCTGTATCTACCACAGCGTTTGTCTGCATGCATGCTGAGGTCCAGCCTGGTTATTTCAGTTTCCACCACCTCCTTGATCTGGACCTCTGGGATACCCCGAAGCCGGGCAAACATTGTCAGAGGAGTTCACGGCCAGTCAGACGCTCAATCAGGGCATCAAACTATATGGCCAGATCACAGGGGACAAAGGAACAATAAATTACTGATTTGTGTATACACCCAGGTCCATAAGAAGGCCTGGTACATATGTACGTATATCCCAAAAGCCCTTGGAAATTTTTCTACCCTCAGCAAGCATTCCTCAACTTTGTGAAAGTGCAAAGTGGTCTCTGGTTCACACGCCATCATCGTCGAGTTTAGTCAGATCACAAACTTTCCATATGCTCCTGCCATGTGGCTATATCACCATCTCCTACTGATTTTCTTGAACGAGGGACTGGGATTCTACACCCAGAACTGTCAGATCAGAGCTACCAGGGTATCAGATAATCATAAAATTCATACATGTTTAAACCATGAAAACCAGCCCTACTTGTACGTAGCCTTGTTCCCTGGCCTTCTCACCCCCAGCGTTTGTTGCTTGCAGTACTACCCACATTAGTACTTCAAGCAACTAGAGGGGTTCATAGAACACATACCCCACGCTAAACGTCTACAGTCCAGGATATCGATGCATGCAGTGCAGCTACAATCGACGTGACATCTCTGCGGATGCGCATCGAACAGGGCTGTTCGTGCATGGCCATATCCAAGGTGTGGGAGTGACCGCTTACCGTATATACAACTTATTATATTGTGAAGCTGGAGAGGTGGGGCCAAATGTTACGAAGGATAGGAAATAGCTGGAATAAACAGCCGAAACAATAGCCATGATGTCTGTGAAGTACATAGATCGTGAGATAACACTGTTTCCTAGCGGTCATCTCCAAGCATGAAGTTTCCAAATGCACTGCGTGTCCTGCTCTTGATTGGACTCTGAGGTCACGAAGAGGTGGAGCCAATGTTATAAATAGTTATGAAAAGTAGGAAATAGCCGAAATACAGCGAAACTGAGTGCCTTGACTTCAGTCAGGTACACATAGAGCAGTTTTTTGCTATTTGCTATTGTTTGACACAATTTCGATGGTTTATGAGGGTCTACGTGGTGAGAGGGCAAACTTTCAGCAAAGTTTGCCTACCATGACAGAAGTATTCCATCCCAAATTTTGCCCACACAGGACAGAAATATCCCATCCTTATACAGATTGATTATGCGTCTACCACAGAATTTTGACCCACCATTGACTCCAGTAGTCCAAAGCACTCTGCGCTGGGGATGGCTACACTGATTCCTCTTACAGCTAATTTAGAAGGACGGATAGAGCAGCCATCGATAGAACTGGAATACTAGAGGAGAAATAGAAAATCAGCTGAACAAAACCAATTGCCAACCAAACTTCAAGTAATTAAATTTCCTCTTGGTGTCCTCAAAGCTACGTACGTCTATTGTCAGGTAAAGAAAGAGTCATGAAGAGCAGTGGGTGATGTGCATGCATTAAACACTACTTGATGAATGTGTCACATTGTATGGTGAACCTGAGCAAGACACAGGAAGTCATCGCATCGTCATCTATACATCACTGGAGTCGCTAACACTAGCTGTCATCTTGTTTTTCATGCCCACTATCATCTTGACCACTCAGGGATAGATAATGTCTTCACTGCCATCAAGCACTCGGAAACAGACCCTTTGCATGGGGAGGCCGTCAATGAGGTTCGTGTGAGCAGTAGAGATCGACATCTTCACGGGCAAGCCAACACACATAGATATAGGACAAGCAAACGGAGACTCATAGAGACTTTCTGTGAGCAAAGTTTCTTGCCATAATGATCTTTGAAAATCACCTCCCCAAACACTCAATTAAGAGCCTTACGTACCTCAGATACGCATAGCATTTTTCAAAACTTCATCAATGTGTTCCATTGTCTCACACAATGCACGAGGCTAGTGCAAGGGTGGGCACTCATTTGAGTAAACTTTAACCCTAACAGGAAGTTGAGCCAAAAATGTGAAGTAGGCACTCTTTCAAGGATGGGCGCTCTTTTGCAAGACTAAGGTAATATTGGCTAACAAGCCAACATGCATCAACAGGAATGTAGCACCTAGCCTAGTCTGCAATACTCCCTAAACTATACTTCCTTGCCACCACAACAGCTAGACTAATCAAAACACACAATCATCACATTATACCCAACAACCCCACTTTTGGACTCACTCAAACTTGAAGTCATGGTCGGAATGCTATCACCCCTAACTACAAAGTGTTCTCATCAACTCCCCTTTGCTCACTTGTACTTTCTAAGTCCTCAATGGTGACGGGGGCAACCAAACCAGCCAAATGGTGAGCAGAAGAATGGACCCGTGAGGTGACTTGAGGGCTGGCACTGCGAATCACCCTGTACCAAATGTGATATATAGGTAAGTACCTCAACCAATAATCTTTTCTTCTGCTCTTCACAATCAATACGTATGACAGTGGATGTTCAGGAAACATAAACATGAGCAATAGAACTACCAAATGTATGTAACATGGGATTGAGACAAATCTCCCTCACACACACACACTCACTCATATGGTACGTGTCTTTTCCGACATTCGGAATATTTTCTGACAGGCATTTACGATGCATCTACGATGCATTTACACTGCAAATCGGAAGGCTTCTTCCAAGGATTGGAAATCATGTTCCGAACCAGTGGAAGGCTTGTTCCAAACAGCACTGGTTTTATATGTACATAACGTCCGGAGCAGATCTTCTAGAGCTTTGTTTAACTCTTTCGGAGCTTTTGTTTGTAGCATAAATTTGGCACTATGACGGAAACCTCTTTGCAAATGCGCATCCATTTTAAGATACATACTATAAAACTATGATGAAGACGCCTACTTCTCCATTCTACGCAGCTAATACACTGAACCACCTTCCCATTCCATACAGCCCCCCCCCCCCCCCCCCCCCCCCCACTTCACATAGCATCAAACATAATCCCATCCACACACAGCCACCACATCTGCATAGTCACCACACACCCACACCCACCAACCCACCCACCTGGTCTCCAACGTCTCCTCAGTTCCCTCTCCCACCTTCATGATCACCTCCTCCATGGTGGTCACTGACACTCCAAAACTGGAGATACCAAGCTCTGCCTTGCGACTGCATGGAGACTAGGAGAGAGAAACATACTGACATGCAAACAGACACCCGTGGATGATCATGAATTGCCTCAAAAGTGTACTGTGCACAATATGGATAGAAGCATGCTAACATGCACCATCATTTACACAGTACCGCATGGCCGGAAATTTGGCAGGGAATTTAATTCAGCGGCTTGGCGGATTATGAACGCACCACCAAATTAAATTCTGCTAATATTTTGTCGTGATGTCATTGCAATCTGTCGTGCACGTAGGCGGGTCTCGTAGCAGTATGCATGGCACTTCCAAACCACCTTGACGTAAAGCAGCTGAATAGCACCATGTTCCAGTAGCAGTGCAGTGGATTGCGACTTTTCCCCGCAGGAATAGCGAGCAAGCAGCCAATATCTTCCTGGATACATGGCCGACAATGGTGTTCCTTTGTACTTCTTACATGGCAGTTCTTCTTGTAACACTCGCATCCCAGAGGTTGTTTTAAATGTGGAGAACTCAAACACAGCTCTCTACCGCAAACTCCGACTCCATCGCAGCCTACCAACATGACATTTTAGCACATAAACTACTGAGCGCTCCACAGCCGTGTGGTTAGTATGACGTCATTCTCGCTCTACAAATTTCCAAATCCGCCAAATTAAATTTTCAGCTTTTCGAGCCAATCCGCCAAATTTAAATTTTCCGGCCATACGGTATCTTACAACAATGCCACACTCCCACACTGTATTTCTTTCCTGCTTGTGTAATAGTTATGGTGAGCCTGAGCAAGTCCTGATTTAGTGTAACGCTTTGACAATTCTGTGCATGTGCGTGTGGATATACATGCGAATGTGGTTTCGGAACCGCATCATGCCCTGTTGAGTAGTTTTGAATAGATATACATATCTATTCAGGACTACTCAACAGGGCATGATGCAATCACATTCTAGAAGAATAATTCAAAGCAGCAAAGACATACACACATCCACTGCCTTCATTTCATTATAGCTTACATTCCAGCGTATCAAACAGCTGTGGGAAGTGGGGTGTGGCACTGGAGGGGAGGACAAAGGAGAGCTCTGCTCCCACGTCTGTGACTTGCTCTGCCTTGTGCACTATGGACTGCACGATAAGGCCAACTTGAGAAGAGTCGCACTTCGGCTCCTTAACCAGTGTCATGTGGTAGCCGACACCATACCTACATCAGAAATGAGCACATATATGTTATTAGCAATGTGCAAGAGGTTTGAAGGACCCCATAACCATCAATATCAAGAATGGGACTTCTACTTAAATTGCTAGTAAACCCTTAGCCCATCTATTTCACCTGTACACAAGGACAAAAAGACTGCTTAATCTGTGGACCCCAGTTCCATTGGATTATCATGCTCCAAACTACACACTGAGGACACATTTGTACGGGTGAGTACAATCGCTGGATTGGACTACTGGATTGGACTACTGGACTCACCCAAAATTCCATGAAATGCCCTTTTCAGTGAGAAGCTAAACGTCCTTACTCAGCCTATCAGTTCGCTAAAGTTGCTTCCTAGCCTGTTGTGGCTTCGTCTCCTCGATTTCCGAGGTCAAAGGTCACGTGCATTTATAATGAGCGAGCTCGAACTATACTATAGTCATGGATAACATGGTAGCTACACTTAAACGCAGGCTGGAGTTTTTCTGCTGATAACATGCTAACTGCTCTTCTAATCCTTCAAGCAGGCGGAGAATCCTAACTGGAGCTCAATTGACTTCACACAAATGCGTGTGACCTCCATACGAAAACAGTTGATACAAGTCACGGAGGCTCAAAGCTAGCTAGCATGGATGCTCAAAGCTCTTCCGCGTCCGGGTAGGCCTGGGAACGAGGCTAGCAGTACAGAACCCACAAGAATTGGTGAAGCTTCATTAAATATGCATGTGACGTTTGACCTCGGAAATCAAGGAGAAGAAGCCACAGCAGGCTAGGAAGCAACTTTAGTGTACTAATAGGTTGAGTAAGGACGTTTAGCTTCTAACTGAAAAGGGCATTTCATGGAATTTTGCCAGTAGTCCAGTCCAGTAGTCCAGTCCAGCGATTGTACTCACCCTGTCTGCCAGGCAATGTCAAACCAGTGAGAAAAGAGGATGTTTCTATAGAGACATAGCCATGCATAGGATATCATCCTGCAGGTGACACCCACTTACCACCACTTGTCCCGCCTTCGTGTGAAATCATGAATTTCAGCTTCATGAGCTAAATATGACCTGATATTTGCTTCAATGGTCAATGTTTCTGAAACTCTAATCCTTGACGTATCGATCACTGTGACATTGTCATCAACATGCAGTACAAACAACAGTCATGCAGGTAAATACCTGCTCTTGAGGAAGAGAGATGATCCAGAGCACCTGAGCTTCCCTTCCGCCAAGATCGCTATCCTGTCTCCCAGTAGGTCCGCTTCATCCCTGTACAACATATACAAAGTACAGATTCAATACTACTACTTCAATACTTAAACTGTTGGCAAGGTGTACATCCCCAGGCATAACACAAGTGTGCATATGCTTTCTGAGGCAAGGACACAGGATTGAAACTGGATAAGCATGTTCAATGACACTCAAGAGCAGTAACAGAAACATATAGCTTTTTGTACCCTCCCAGTTGGAGACACCTCAGTACATACGTAGTATCAGTGGTAATAGGTAGGGTATGCAGTGCAATTCCTGGGGTTGGGGGATGCTACCAATAAGACTGCTCGTACAATGAGTGTTTCGCTGTTCAAGTTCCTGGAGCTCATCATCTTCCATCCCTGCTCCTCAAGTCAAGCAGCTAGCTAGCACATATTTCAGGTTCATTGCTCCTGAAGGCCAGACAAGGAAATGTGCACTCTCAATTCCTGGGTAGGAGCGGCTTCTGGTCCAGCCAACCACTGACGACATACGTTTCCTATACATCATTCGTGGTTACATGCATACATACAAATTTATGTGGGGGGCTAATATTACTGTGCACATGCTTCTCTACTTCTTTAAGTTGGAAACATCAAAGTCTACACAAGTTTCACCACAACTTTGTACCAAACAGTTCCTAGCTGCTTCTTCTTCTTCTTTTTGCCTCTGCTCATGGGAGAGTTGCCCATACACAGGCCAAGCAAGTTAGTCTTTAAAAAGACTTATGTGTCTCAGCAAAATCATGCAGAGGACATGGCAGCTGGTTAACCCTTTATGACTGCTAAACCTGTTAGCTATATCCTTGGAAGTTCTGTGTGAGCACAAAGGGTGGGTCAAGGGGAGGTAGGAATGTTCACCCAAAGGGTGAAAGCAGAATGGTCGTGCCAGGGCTTGATGTTAGGTCAGAGCCAGGTGGGCCGTTTTAAGGACCTAGACAACATCATGTGCAAGGCTAATTCATTCAGCAACTAGAGGTGTTCATAGAACACATACCCAGCGCGGAACGTCCAGTGCAGCTACAACCGATGTGGTATCTCTGCTGATGTGCATCGAACAGGTGCTATTGCGTATAGAAACTGTGGTCATATCCAAGGTGTGGGAGTGACCGCCTACCGTAATGTAAAAAAAAGCTGAGGAAGTGGGGCCAAATGTTACGAATAGCTAATTGAAATAGCTGAAAAAAAAACAGCCTAAACAATAGTCACGACGTCTGTGAAGTACATAAATCGTAGCTGTTTCCTAGTGGTCATCTCGAAACATGAAGTTTCCAAATGCACTATGTGTCTGTCCTGTTCTTGATGGCACTCTGAGGTCACGAAGAGATGGAGCCAATGTAATGAATAGTTATGAAAAGTAGGAAATAGCCTAAATACAGCGAAACTAAGCGCCTAGACTTCTGTCAGGCCTAGGTACACATAGAGCAGTTTTTTTGCTATTTGCTATCGTTTGACTCCCTTTCGATGGTTTATGAGGGTCTATGTGGTGAGATTTCAAAAAAGAATTGCAGACAGACAGACAACTGACTGACTGACAGACAAACTGAATTGCTTAACCCCGCTTCGCGCAGGCGTGCACGGGGTAATAACCAAGACAAACTTGATTGCTTAACCCCGCTTCGTACAGTGGTGTGAGGGGTAATGATCCAGCTAGCTAGCTAGAGCTGAGTGGGTGTAGGTTGAGTCAGGTGAGTCAATGTATGTACTTGGGATGGCATGCAAAATGGCACACTGGACGGATAAGTATTCATAGTTGTGACTTTTCAGTCATGGTAAGTAGATTCATGAGCAGCCAAGCAAAAAACCCATAATCACTTTTGGGCTCTACTCGTAGTTTCACCCTGCAGGTTGCTTCAGGTATTCCTGCACTCGCGCGTGCGCATTGTGGATGATACGTACCACCACGTATGTACCAAGTACGTACTACGTACCTACGCATCCAGCGCTGTGTCTCGGCACTCCGGTGCCGAGACAAATCCTCACGAGTGCTCCAAAGTGATTATGGGTTTGCTTGGCTGCTCATGAATCTACCAAACCGAACATCTGTACAAGGCACCATCCATGGTCAACCTTCCCTTATGTAAAAATAGGTATGCTTTCCGTGCTCATCTCTTGGTTAGAGAGTTTTATCCACAAATCTACTTCCTCTCACTGATGGAGCCTAGATATGGATATTGGAGCTAGCATCAAAATGGGTGGAGCCTACAATGCCGAAAAGTCACATTTCTAGATTACTCTGGCCATGGTACTGTGGGATTCTACTCATCGTATATGCTGGCCTTCAGCAGCCCCATCTCATAAACATTCCCATAAGCTATAGCAATGCACACTCAACTAGCCAATCGTCACATTCAATAAGCTATGATCTTAATCGAGACTTGGGGAAGTAATTTAGTCCGCTTGACCAGATTAAAGTGCCAATAGTGCACTTCATAAAGTCTACATCAAAGTGGCACACGCCCCTTGTTGATCATGGTTACCGCCAAGGGAAAGTGTGGACAAAACCTTGACTCTAAATACATTATTATTTGAGGGTACTAATATAGGCGAATTGGGCATGCAGCGGACTTGGCTGGTATCACTTTTATCTCACCAGAGCTGCTGGCTACTAATCTGTTCACGAGGCAACCACGCTGCTCAGCATGGCTCAGTCTGCTGGTAATGGATAGTGCAACAGGTAGGACAAACTCACTTTTCGGAATGATGTCTCAAGCCTTGCTCTCACCTCGTAGATAGCCTCTGTACAGCTAGCTACCGTCACAGATTGCTTCGTAGGTCATGGCTAGCTTGTGACTCACTCCAATTAATGCACATGTATGTGACGTCACATTCTGCCAATACTATTGTTTGTGGGTTCAAATAAAATTGATATCCGCAAATAATAGTGACATCAAGGTCACGTGACCTTGTAAACCTTGGAATTTGAACTGATTTGCGATACAGGATACAGAGCCATTTCTTATGGTCAGTATGGAGTTGGGTAACATATGTGAACATCTTGAAAGAGGCTTATACTGCTCCCCCTTGGAGTGAGGTGCTGCTCACATGTATAGGCCTAGGTGAATTATGCCAGCATAATTTCAGGCATAATATGATACATGCAGCACAGGAGCATATTACCAGTGCTTTTAGCAAGCAAAATAGCACAGCTTGCTGACAGTACCACCTTTCAGATGTCCACTTTGCTTAGAAGGCTAGCTTCAGGTGACGTTTCAGCCTGTGTAACTGTGCTAACTGACTATCAACAGGTGTCTTGGTCCTTGGGTTCAAGGTCAAGGTCAAGTCCCATTACATAATTGAGCATAATGTGAGCATAATAAAGCTTAGTCTGGAAGTAATTACATATCCAGGAATTGCATAATACAGGAAACTTGAGGCATAATGCTTAGCTCACAGGTGAGGTGGGTGAAAGGTCAAGTCCCATTACATAATGAGCATAATGTGAGCACCCTAGAATTGCATAATACAGGAAACTTTAGCCATAATTTGCCAAAGCATAGCTCACATGTGATGTGTGGTGAGGAGTACGGTCCTGTCTTGCTTGTGTTTCACCAGCAGGTCCCATGTGGCTCTCCGAGCATAAGGGTCCATGCCAGACGTGGGTTCATCCAGGACCACAACCTCAGAACCTCCTATCAGGGCTATGCCAACACTGTGTGTTTGTGTTGCGTTTGTGTGTTTGTTTGTGTGTGTGTGTGTGTTTGTGTTGCGTTTGTGTGTTTGTTTGTGTGTGTGTGTGTGTGTGTGTGTGTGTGTGTGTGTGTGTGTGTGTGTGTGTGTGTGTGTGTGTGTGTGTGTGTGTGTGTGTGTGTGTGTGTGTATGTGTGTGTGTGTGTGTGCATGCGTGCATGTTTCTCAAGGTCAGGTGTACAGCAATAAGATAAATGTTTATTTTATTGGGGGGTGGCTATAGAAATGCATGCATTGTGTACATACATAAACACGCGTTGTGTTGCTGAGGACTAGCACATTCGAATGATTTCTGAATCACAGCACTAGAGCTAGAGTGTACCTGTGAGATCTACGAAAAAATACGGCGAAATTTCACTCCCCGACACAGACCTGAAGACCCTGGTCGACATCGGTGATACTCCCTCAAGCGCTCGAATCAGCCAAGGAGACAAAATGTGAGCCTGCAGCAGAGGGATCATGAGGCTTCGCGAAAATGTAAAAATCTCGGAGAAAGTTCCTTCAGAGAGGAACCAGGGAGCGTTGTACAATAACACATCAATTTGTCCACACAGCCATGTACATGTAAGCTGACCCAACAGACTGGTATGTGGAGATGAGACATTGCACAAACGTTTGGAGATTACAGAACAAAGCCAATGGAGGATACTGCCGATCTCCACCACCGGACACCTGCCTCCTACCCACCGTCCCACTGGCCCCAGTGAGCTGCCAGCGAGGGAACGATCTCAGGAAGCAAGAAAAGGCAACCCCTTGCACAATTCAA
The DNA here is from genome assembly GCA_963931865.1 of Axinella damicornis. NCBI lineage: Eukaryota > Metazoa > Porifera > Demospongiae > Axinellida > Axinellidae > Axinella > Axinella damicornis. Next base: position 4,487,693 of record OZ007517.1, on the reverse strand, counting down.
ATAACCGCTCTCATCACGAGTCTTGCTCTCACCAATCGTGAAGAGCGGCACAGTCTTCAGCAGCAATTTCAGCTGCAACGTAAGTGTACAACCTCATACTAGTGCCACCAACCGCTTCTTCATATGAGTCAAAGTCAAAGTTCAGTGTTAGGAGAGTTGGCGGGGATACACTTTGCGGAGGTACTCAAATGCAACCAGATCACCTGGTAGTGACTGCGTGTGGCGCGTGAGAGCGGGAGGGGGAGGGGAGAGGGAAGGAGGAGGAGAGGAGAGGGAGGAGGGGGAGAGGGGAGGTGAGGGGGGAGGGGGAGAGGAGAGGGGAGGAGGAGGGAGAAGAGGGGGGAGAGGAGAGGAGGGGAAGAGGGGAGGAGGAGAGGGAAGAATGGGAGAGGAGGGGGAAGGGAAGATTAGAAACCTTACAAGTAATGCGACTAATTTTGTGTAATTAATTTCACAAGGTTCCCATGGGTAGTCTTGTCAGGTGATGATGATAGATTGAATCGCTCACCTGATCTGCTCATGGCTGGCGGGGAGGGTGAAGCGCACAGTGATGATCGTCCGAGTGGGAGGCTTGTCTGGCGCCTCCATTGGTGCAGAGAGATCAGCGGGGCCTGCACAAGGAGGAAGGGAAATGAAATGAACTAACATCACTCCTGCCAGAAGAACACTATCTACTGGCAGTGTTTCCCCCAAAGGAGGGTAACAGGTTTTTGAGGAGAGAGCCTGGGAACAAGTCCAGGCACCAGGTGCTCCCCCAAGGGGTGTCTGGGTTCAAAGCTAGTGCTCCCCCTCCTTTTCTGGCCTAACACAGTCAGAATACTCCATGTCGGACAGTGTCAGGGAGTGAAATTTCGGCGTATTTTGGCGTAGAAACTCACAGGCACACTCTAGTGCTGCGATTCAGATATCAGTAGAATGTGCTGGTCCTCAGCAACACAACAGTGCAAGTCCTGTGTTTATGCGTTGCACTGCTTCTGAGATAAAGTCGTTTGCCTCATGCTCAGAACTCTCCAGAAATACTGTCGTTGCTATCGTGGACTGCGTTTAGGGGAACAAAATTGGGGAAAACAGCTGTATCTCAGGAACGATGCAACGTATAAACACGGAACTTGCACCGTTGTGTTGCTGAGGACTAGCACATTCTACTGATTATTTACAGTGTAGGGCAAAGAAGGGCTTTGTGAACAGCAAGTTAGTACAGCGACGGGATTGTGACCTGGCTGTTGAACGCTACCATGAGCCACAACTAACGTCGCTACGGTATGACTTCATTGGTACTAGCTGTGCACAACAAACGCGAGCCACTTTAGCTAGTGCACAACAACCACTCTTTGCAGGGGGAAACGTAAAAATATGATGCAAAATGTAATGAATCGCACCTTAGAGGTATACTCAAGTGCACTTCTGGTCACCGATGCAGCGCAGTTGTCACGTTCAGTTGGCCCCATTGCACAGCTACAGGTAGTCATGCACTCATGGACCGTGACGTTTCACGTTTGCGACCGCGATCAAATCAATGTCTTTATTATTCAAGCGATCAAGGAGGCGATCAAGCGATCAAGGTGACCTCAGAGCAACCTCAGCATAGTTATGACGTCAAAGAAGTGCCTAAAGCTACTAATGTGAAGGACGATATCCACAAGGAGACCTGAGGGTATTCTGAAAAGTGAGAGTTTGCCCTAGCTAGCCTACCACTGAACCAGTGGCACTGTCACATGAGCATCAGTGGCTGCTCCATTGTGTATTGTGCATGTGCACGAATACACAATGTGCAGGTACGTAGCATGTCTCCCAGGCAACCTTATGTCTTGACAAGGGGGTGACTCTCCTATTGACCGTCATTTTTGCTGCTTGACCACTTGACAGCATCCCAAAAAGACTTGACCGTTTGACTGAGCTGTATTCCAGCCGTTGACCGCTTGACTGCCAATAGTATACGGAGGAGTGCGTAGCGACTCCACCCATTCCTTAGTATACGGGGTCAAGATTCGCCGATAAGCCCGGTCGCAGCTCTGACTATGGCGTCTGTGGGAGTGTCACCCCCTAGTATGATGTATATTATAATGGTGATTATGCTATTACACTAGTGCAATGTCTTACCTGCCTCCACTAAAACAGGTTATGAGAGATTCAATATCCACCTCCTCTCACAGCTCTTAGCAAAAGTGAGACCATAAACGAGGTGCTTTCCAGCACAAAATTACCCGGTACTTTGAGCAATTCATCATCCAGAACGTTGAGCGGCCTGTTGGCCGTTTGCCTCAAGAGGCAGTATTAATAGCACTTGCAATGCAGTCAGGAAGTGAATAGCACTCGGCTTTGCCTCATGCTATTTTACGGAGGAAACTAGATCCTGAAATGATATGCAAGATGCCAATAAGTGGGGGAACAGTGTACCTTGGCTTCGCTTTTCTTACTCTCTTTCTCTCACAGCCCCACCCATAGCCCATACCCTCCAGCATTCTTCTATTTAGCCATTACCATCAATTATGGTGAAAATTCTCTGGGGCAGGCCAGCTGCATGAGTCATCTGTGGAGTGGCACATCTTCAGACCGTATGCAATCTGTAACCTCAATCAACCACTACTGGTATATTAATTGATTTCTTTCCAGTCTCAACGAGAATTTTGAGTGGTAGGCTACGCGTATAGGGGTTGTCTCAGAATGTCAACTCCCATAATGCATAATATACTAGGGGATTACTAGGGATGATTACTGTAGGAATTTCTAGCTATTACTGTGGATCCGAATTACCAGAGATAACTATAGATTACTGGAGATTACAGAGTTTACTAGAGATTACTGGAGATAACTAGATTGATAATATGTAACAGTCATAAAGGGATGCCAACTCCACAATCGTTCCAGCAAAAATACATTCCCCCGAACCAATTTTTGGACCTACCTTGAATAGTATGTTCCACGTGCGTGTACGTATAGTAATGTGCGCAGTGCAACTTGGCAGAAGCCTATTGTTTGTCTGTACAATTACTTAGCAGCTGCATTTTATTTTTTAATGATGAGAAACCACCGTAATAGTGGCTAACGAGGTAACGGACTGAATTCTAGTACTAACCCGGACCGTTGGCTTTTTGTATCCCCTCCAAAGGATGTGGTGTGAACTGTTTGAGGTGAAACCACCTTCCAAGCTACTGCAATGTCAGCAACTCTCATGACGTGTTTTGAATGCAACGTACTGCACAGTGAAATGATTTCAGTTACGTCTGGACCTCCATAGATGAATGTATGCTTGCTCTCGATGGTAGCTTGGATGGATCAACAGCCGTCCAGGTCAGGCTACTTGTTGCAAAGGCTCAATCAGGTGCTGCACAGGTTGCATTCGGTAAACCTGAGGCAGAGCTCTGTGCGCTATTGTACTGTGATGTCATTATGACAACACCACCCACACACTTCACAGTTACAACAGCCAAAAGTTGTTTCGCATGGCATATAATTTCAACTGGGGGTCCATATACTTCAGCATAATTATTGAAAAAAAAATAGTGCTGTGATAATTATTGCTCCCGGAGTCAACACTGATTATTGGTGGGTGGGTTGAATAATTGATTATCCAATTATTGGGTGGAGAAGTATGTTACTTGTTGTAATATAACACGATTGAAGTGCTAAACTGTTGCATATGTCCATTTTATGTTCGTTTTATTGTGCTCACTAAACAGATTTTCAATAATTGATATCTCGATTTTACCTCCAATATATTGGTTAAGATCTCTTCATCGATCAATTATTCTTGGCTATTGGTCACAGCTCTATGAATAATAAGTTCCAGGGGATATGCATAGTTCAACTGGACTATGAAACGTTATGACCCACTTAATTAGTTCCAGGGGGTCCATTTTAGTGGGGGGTCCAAATTCAATTGACAGGACCTCACACACTGATTCCTCTCTAGGTGTCTAGCTGGAAACAAATACTGTCCTGGTAGGCTAGTCAGTTTCAATCCTAAGGGAGGGACTGGTTCCCAGGTTGTGCTAGTTAGGCAGGAGGAAATGGTGTCTGTTTGCAATGTTAATGACGGTTAGCGTTTGGTGTTTGAGGTTGCATGCTGACAATTCGTATCCTGGAAAGTCACAAACTGTGGATATCAACCTACTAGTCTCTCTCCTACTAGTCTCATTCCCAGACCATTTTTAGTCTGGGAACGAGATTACTACATAACCTAGAATAAGGCATGGTGTACTGAGAGCTGGTACCCAGGCCCAGGTTTGGCAGGTGGGGTCTGGGTACGAGGCTAAGTATCGGCATGTTTTCATAATTATGGATATCTCCCTCTATCCTACATTAAGTCCGCCACCTCAAATTTCGTGACCCATACTGTAAGTCCTCCCCAATAAAATTTCAGACCAGCTTAATTATGTATAGACCTTGTGCCTGCATGGGTATAGCTCTGTATACAAAATGTATCATGTGGAAATGTATACGATTTCCGCATACTCACTGCTATTTTGTAGGGCGCTAGAAATAGCAAACGTGGACCTCTAGTTGGCTCCCTACCGGCAATACTGCCATGCAGCTTAATGAGACTAAGCTGGGAATGAGACTATACCATACAGTAACCAGAATTAATCAAAAATGGTTGTTATCCTCCAGGTCTTTGATGCATTCGGCCCTGTGAAAGAAGCCATAATATTCCATTCCTGTCAACTCCCTGGATCATGTGGCCACTGGGACTGACGAAATACGTCTTCACTGAGAAGCCGATGAGGTAGCACCCTTTCTCTCCCTTACCGCTTGACCCTCTCCCCCTCCTCCTTCACACCCTCACCTCTTCACACTCTAGATCTGCTAGCTTTGTATTCCCTTCCTTGCTTCTTCACCACTCCACACTCTTCCCCCTCCCACACATCCTCACACCCAACTCTTCCCCCTCCCACACATCCTCGCACCCCACACTCTCCTCCCTCTTTCTAACATGCATCCTCACACACACACTCACTTCTGTCACCCTCACATTCTCACTACAGCACACTCCTCCCTCCCTCACATCCTTACACCCACACTCTGCTACACTCTCGATCCTCCCTCTCCCTTGCATCCTCACACCCACACTCTCCTCCCTCTCCCTCACAGTACCTCACATGCTCGTGCACCCACACACTCCACAATGCAGCCAGAGGGAATCTGATGCAGATGACTGAGAAATTCCAGCAGAGGTGTGTGGTTTGAGGAGAGTGTGAGATGATGTGTGTGGTGTGTGACATTTGAAGTACGTATGTGCGTGAGATGTGAGGTGTGCATGTGGTGTACATGTGACACAGTATGAATGAGGGTACACTACTTGGTGACAGTGATAGCATAACTAGAGGCACATGGTCTTAATTGGGGCGAGCGTGAGCGAGCCCCACATAGACGATGTTTATATTTATATTTGTCGTATGTCATGCCATAAATCACCTCCTGCCCGGTCTGTGCATTTCAGTATAATTCGATTTTCGTTTTGTTGACACAAAATGAATTGTGAAATATCGCGACCACATGTCTAAATCCGTTTTGTTACGAAGCGCACAAAACGATTAGTGGCACTTCCAGTCCGTAATTCCACTATTCGTTTTGTGTCAACAAAACGAAAAGTGGAGAAAGCGGCCCCATAAGTCGTTTTGTTGGTTAGTGGAGAAGAGAGATGTCTCGTCGCCAATCGCCGATCTGAAATGAAAGGTAGGTCTGACTGAGACATGAACAGTCTACCTCAACAAGGCCACAGCGACTTGGAGCCGGAGACTGTCTGACTGCAGTCTGTTTCAACAAGGCCATGGGCACTGCACCTTGTGACAGCGCCCCTCCACCGCCAGAATCAAGTTGCTCACGCTGTTCATACCAGGGATTTTTGGTTAGCGAGCTTAAGTATACATTTCCCAATACGTTTCGCATGGCGCACGCACGAGTATCCCGTAACCTTAACTGTATCAGACGTCTGTCACTCACATAACCAAACAGTGTATTCAACTGCACATGCACTGAATGAAGCCATGCCAAGATGTTCACTGTGCTTATATTGTGTCCTTGAAGTCCATTCATGTAGGACGGAAAGAGGAAACCAGACCTTCCTTCCTAACCTTCAATCTTAAGAATTATAGTAAGTCAGTGCAATGAGAAGCATTAATGGGGCTATACCTCTCAACTGCTACAGGATCAAGTCTACAAAACAACTTCAATGTTAAATTGGGGTGCTCCCTCGCATGATATGGCACCCTGGGTGCTGTGGTTGGTTTCCATGGTAACCTTGATGTAAAACCAGCTGATTCACTGGGTATGGAAAGTGTGTATAATTGCCATAATATTATTGCCATAATATTTTTGGGAAAAAAGAACAATCAGATTCTATGGAAAGGGGGAGGATGTTACCATGGAAACCAGTGCATGCCACTGTAGTACCCCACGCAGGGTGCTATTCTGGAACATACGAATGAGCACCCCCAACTTTAACAGTGCACACGGGTTATTCTCTAAGTGGAGAGGATGCGTCCTATGCGGTGCTATGTGCACTTCTGAGAGTTAGGGTATTTGGAACCTGCTCTGGCCTAAATGGTAATTTTCACACGAGGTACCATCGCCGTCCCTCCATAATTATTTTTCTATGCGGTGTATTTGATCCAGGCTCAGACGAGGGAAGACATGACGTCATGTCTTGACAAAATCACGTGGTTAGTTATCATTCCTAGCATTCTTGAACACAGTATAATTAATGTGTACTCAGTCATAGCAGTGGACTACACCAGGGCGCTCGATCTGTAAATGCTCTACTGAGTATCAGTGTACTGCGAAAGCAAAAATCTTCAAAATTGGCCCCAACTAAATCGAATTCGCAGTGCAAGTGTACAGCCTATACTTACGAGCTCACTGATTCACAATTAAATGTGCATCACGTGATCGTCTCCTCCCTCCTCTGATCCAAGCTACATAATATAAGTTGCAAGAGGGATAGCCAACATTTAAGTTGCAGTGATGAACAGGGGGATACCTGCAACTGTCCTTTTGGGGGCTCTCCGTGATTGATATGGGCATGCCTGCTGTTCCTTGTCCACCGATCCTGCAAACAGACGTAGATACACTACTGCATAATTATACATAATGTGTGGGTGGTTCAAATATAAACTGAACCTTATGTTTTTGAAATAAACTTTTATAGCCTCATAGACACAAATGGCTGTCCTCACCTGTGAATGTGCAGCTACGTAATTAATATAATGTTAGCTAGCTGGCTAGGCCGGTGAGTGTGGATTGATTTAGCTCCTGTCCCTCGAGCCTCAGCCTCATACACACCACTCACACCCTCTCGCACACCCACACACACCTCTCCCATGCAACACATCCTCTCACACACCCACTCACACACCCTCTCATGCACCCTAACAAACATGCCTCTCACACAAGGCAGATGTGTTGGTGATGGAAGAGAATCCCACTCTCCCAGTTGCCTGGGAGTCCAAAGAGGTCATGTTTTGGAGACCTCCATCTCAAACAAGTATGTGACAGCACACGTCCACACACACAAGTACCTGTAGAACATGGTTAGATATTCCTTATCAGAGTTGTGTAATATTTTGAGTTGTGTAGTATGTTTACATTGCAGTTGTACATGTACTTTGACTGCTACACCCCGATTGCATCCGCTTGTAGCCTCACCTGTTCTGGAAGATTCCAGCCCATGCCCAATGTTCTCAAACTTTCTTCATAGAGTTTGAGGTTCAGTAAATAATTGAAGTACGAAGGTCGCGCATCACCAGTCTAGTCCCGCCCCATGAACGTACCACGAACGTCATTCACACACACACATGCACACGTTAAAATCTTAATATATTTATAAGCTTGTATGTATCTGTGACAGAGCAGATTTAGAATTTTGACAGTGACTACATTGGTAGCAGAGGATGGTTCGTAGAACAACAATTTTCGATTCCACAGATGGCTAACTGCCACATCAGTGTACCGAAATTGTTCGCAAGTGGGGATGCGTCGGAATGGTTGAAGCGATTTGATATCTGCAGCAGGGCCAATGAATGGAGCTACGGAACGAAGGCACTGAAACTTCTGACTTTGCTGGAAGGAGAGGCCTTGGCAACATGGTTAGAGTTGAGTGAGGAGGAGCAAAGTCACTACAGGATTGCAAAGAAAAGGATGATCAAGAAAATTGCGCCGATGAAATTCGTAACGCTAGAGGAATTTCACCAGCGAAAACTGCATCCCGGTGAAGCATTGCCGCTGTTTATCCATGACCTGAAGAAACTGCTGGATCGAGCTATGCCGGACGTTGATGCCACCGCCAGGGGACAACTTCTTCTGCATCAATTCCAGGCAGGTCTACCAGCAGCAGTGAGCACAAAGTGGTATGCGATATGCACTCTGCACCCCAATCTTTCAATAGTTTGGTGACCCTGTGTGGCTCTGAGTACCAACGGCGGGAAAGTTGACACCTCGGTGGGAGGGGAATTGGACTGTCAAAACTGTGAAGTCAGATCAACATGGGAATTACGGATGGCAGGCGAAACAAGGTTGTTCATATCAATCGACTGCAGCATCACATTCAGCCCAATTACATTGAACAGCTAGGCGACAGTGGAAACAAGCAATAGAACCCCCCACAGGTTGATCACCATGTGTACACCCCACTCGACATCCCTGCACCTACAGGAGGTATCCTCAGCGAGATCGACGCCCTCCCGACCGCTTTTCAGTTTAAAGCTCAAGGACGAGCTTCAGCAGGAGGGCACGAATGTAGAACATGGTTAGATATTCCTTATCTCTAAGTTGTGTAATATTTTGAGTTGTGTAGTATGTTTACATTGCAGTTGTACATGTACATGCATTAATGCACTCACATAACCACAGACATTTCTTAGTTCCTGTGGACCGTTCTTGGAACCACTCATTTATATATACTGTGCGTGGCCTGGGAACATGGCTAGATGAGTTGATACAAGGTGCTTTGTTGTCTTCAAAATGCACTCTTGGCCCCAGACATGTAAATGTTTGGATAAGTATGGTGTCACTTCCTGCAATGATCTTGGATTAGCGGATTAGCAGAAAGGGGAGGTCACCCATAGTTGGAGCTATAGGTGGCTCATGCATTTTGGTCCTTTATGCTTATTTTTTTGTCACATGCAGTGAGGTCACAGATCATTGACAAGGAGGAAAGGTGTGCAGCTGCCTTGGCTTGTGAGTGTGGATTGCCTGTCCCTCGAACCTCGGCCTCATACACACCATTCACACCCTCTCGCACACCCACACACACCTCTCCCACACCACACATCCTCACACACCCACACACACACCCTCTCATGCACCCTAACAAACATGCCTCTCACACAAGGCAGATGTGTTGGTTATGGAGATGCTCTAGGAGAAAAGAATCCCACTCTCCCAGTTGCCTGGGAGTCCAAAGAGGTCGTGTTTTGGAGACATCCATCTCAAACAAGTATGTGACAGCACACATCCACACACCGAAGTACTCTATGAGTATAAGTACCTATCCAACCAGGTACTACACATTTACCCATGCCAGCATAAGTATACCCTGAATATTACTACCACATGGGCCCTTGGGTACTAGATTAGCCTAACAGCACGTTTTTATGTGACTATTAAAACCCAAACCCCTAACAAAAACTCAAGAATATTTGTGAGCTTACTAGCCTTCACTTGAACCCAAACCACACTATAAGGAAACTGAAAGCACATCACTAATGATATTCATGAGAGTCAACACAAGCCAAGCAACTTCCCTCCAAACAGCAAACTAAAGGCAATCTTACTCATGACTGCTACACCCGGCTACCTGAAAATGGCTCATTGCTTGTTGACAGACAAGCTGAATCTCAGCCAAGCTGAAGGCTTTAATGATTTTCATTTACCTCAATTTGGACAACAATGCAGTCATGAGTCCTGATTTAGGGCTAATGATATTCATGATCCCTGGTTGTCAAGGTTAGGAGAGAGTGGAGTCTCAGGGTGAATTTATGAATATGCATCACACAATACAAATGCTTTCAACCCCATGCTACACCATCTGACAGGTGGTCACTAATGATATTCATAAGTGGGTCATTCCATGTCAAATCAACGCAAAAAAATATTGACCCCTCCAGATTTGGATGAAACTTGGTTTTTGCATAGTGTCTATAGAGATATTAAAGCATCATAAGTTCGAGGGGCAACCGCACTCCTGGTAGCCGCGTTGCAACCCCGGTTGCGACTCGCCATAGCGCAAGCTAAGTATTGCAATTCGTTCCAATTAACGCACATGCCACGTGGCAACCACGCTCAGTCGATCGCGAGCAATGGCGACCAAAAGGAAGACAAGACATTATTACAGCACTCACAACTTAGCCAGCACGGTGAGTTTGGCATGCAAGCGTCAGTGAACGACAGCGATTACGGCCGTGTGGTCAGAATCTTCGTGTGCCTTCCTAAGTATGGTACGGCCACCGGAAGTCGATGGAGCGCTCGAGCAATGGCGGCCAATAGCGAGACAAAAGCGCTCATATCTCCACCACCAAGGTGAGTTTCAGCACCAACTTTTATCATTCAGGTCAGTGCATGATAGCGATCACGGCGGTGTAGTCAGAATCTCTGTAGGCCAATCCTAAGTACTCAAACATTATTTATATTATTTATATTGGATTATATTGGATTATTTACGCGGCACAATTTTTCCTGGTAGGGGAGTGTAATTAGGCTAATACCCTCTATAGTTTCAGAGTTAGAGCCAAACAAAATGTCATTATTTTCGCTTCACCGATCGTTACTTAATCAGCCATAACTTTGATACCATTCATCTTTATCGGCTACAAAATACACCATTTGTACCTCACAAAATGCTCTTTTTGTGGGATAAAGTATATCCCATAAACTGTGGGTCAAAGGTCATTGTTAGTGGACTTTGACCTTTGCTGTCTGAAAAACTGATGTTTTGATTTCCATAATTGTTTTTCCAAATGTTGTTTGGGTCTTTATCTTTGATTGGTAAAAATCTGGTTTTGGGACCATGATGGGTTTAGGAGGTACATGACAGAATTGGATGGCATGCAGCAATATCCTGATGACTGTGTAGTTTTGAATGTTGGTATAGAAATCAAATGTCATTCCACCATGGTCAAAAATGAGTTAATGTGGTGCTAATGGAGACCCCCATACCATGAGTAGGTGCAAGCACTATTCGTTCTTCGTATTATCTACGTAGTTATGCTTACATTGACCTCAAGGCATTACATAGAATAAGCATGCAAAACCATAAACATGTGATGAAGTTTGGCAAGATTGACATGTTCTGTAGCTCACATTTGTGAAATAACTCCAACTGCAGGCCTAGCCCAGCAGTGAGAGAAATCCTTTGTCTAATAATGGAAGTGATTCTGAAGCATAACGACTCAACACACATGAGCATTAGATCGCTACAAAATGGAATATGACAGTATGCTTTTGTTACTATATGCCATCTCTGTGCAGCCATTTCCTGATGGTTTGTCCATTGTTTCTAGCTGTCGCAGAATGGCAGTAATCAAGTCTATCCAGCACGGCCAAGTGGTACCTAAACTAACATACATCATAGGCTGAATGAATGACTAGTACTGCATTGATGTGTCTCTTGCTGTTGAATGTGCTGATAGTAACGAGTGTCTTTGCAGTATCCAGCCTATATGAAGTTTGGTTTGGCAAGCCCCACAGAGACGTGAAGTACCGATATGTGAGCTGTGTCTGCTCATAATCTTCACATGCTTCTTGCGCATTTTCACACATTTCTTGCATCATCACTAAATATTCAGTTCGAAAGTGCAGACTAACTGGAGTCAGAAAAGTCTACCCAGTCTTCAATGCCTACAAGGAAGGAGACTCAGCTACCTCTTAGATTGCTGCAATGATGGGAGCTACCCACCTCCCTACTGCATGCCAACAACAAATGGATTTTCAGCTGTCCATAGCTACTGCCCATAGCTACTGCCCGTACAGCCTACACATGCACGCTCCGTTATTGTGCTTTCAGCTCTCCATGTACGTATATAGCCATCTGGACCAGTGTGGCATGTATACTATACAACACTGTGTGTGGTGTGCCTTCAGTCTGTTGACTAACAACAGTACTTGTGCATAATTATGTGTGTAAGCGAAGCTTTGATAATAGGCCAATCATGTGACTGAAGCTGGTTTAGGTGTGGCAGTCCTGAAATCTATTTTTGTGAGGGGTGTGTGGGTGGTGCTCTAAATCATTATTATTACCGGCATATAAATCCTTCATTTTTGTCATTTAGTCCTTATACTTGTCTGTCATTTTCTATTATGTTGCTACTGACTGATGGGCCACCTTGGGCCTCTACAAGTCATTAAAATTCATCTATTATTCATGAGCAGACAGAAAGACTGGGTTCTATCCCATACCCACTATAGATTCATGGGCACACGAAGGTTAGTGGCATCACACTAACCTGGATCAGGGTTAATGATATTCATAGGGCTAGGATCTACCGGGTTAGGCCAAACTCCAGTGTTAGGACTATTAGTCATTGCACTAGCCTAATTAAAGCCCTGAGACTGCCCTTAAGGTAGGATTATACCATTACCGTTAGGGTACCTTTAACCGTCGGGGCCGGCCCCGACGGTTTAAGGTACCCTAACGGTAATGGTATAATCCTACTGTCAGTTGGTTTTCCAATTGAACCTCAGAAGTGATGTTTCTTTGCCTCCTGTCCTGACTGGTACTATGGTAGTCTTATTGACGAGGGGTTAGTGCTCCCTCTGAATCTGGATAGAGTGCTTTACACTTTATGGACAGTTGTGCCTCATTCCCAGGCCACTCGGAGTACTCTGCGTGGCCTAGGAACATGGCTAGATGAGTTGATAAAATGTACTTGTTGTCTTCAAAATGCACTCTTGCCCCAGACATGTAAATGTTTGGATAAGTATGATGTCACTTCCAGAAATGATCTTGGATTAGCAGGAAGGGGAGGTCAATGAAAAGCCCTGGGTTGGAGCTATTGGTGGGTCATGCATTTTTGTCCTTTATGCTTAGTTTTTTGTCACATGCAGTGAACCGGGAAGGTGGTCGCAGCACTCAGGAGGGAGGAAAGTTATGCAGCTGGCTAGGCTGGTGAGTGTGGATTGATTTAGCTCCTGTCCCTTGAGCCTCGCCATCATACACACCAGTGTTGTGGTAATGGTAGTTGTTAATTGTAATTGTCCTGTAATGGATTACTTGTTAATTGCTTGTAATCATGGACTAAATGCCAGAACTGTAATTAGTAATCATTACCTGCTTTCCCAGGAATCATATGTAGTGTAAGTAATTCCTAAGTTAGCTAAACTAGTAGTTAAATACACAATTACCTCAAAATTACTTTGCATGCAGTATTTGTGTATCCTGTTGTACATTCTGTCAGGAGAAGTTTACTAGTACCATCTCCAGTTTGCAATTACCAATTACTTAACTAGTAATGATTACATTTTTCCTACTGTAGTAATTGAATAGTAATTAATCCTAAAATGTGAACACTAATTTATCATGTAATGATTACAAAATCATATTCTTTATAGTTAATTTGTAATGCAACTGTTTTGTGTACTCTTACCCAATAATGTAATGATTACAATAAGAAATAATTGACAACAACACTGATACACACCACTCACCCCCTCACACCCTCTCGCAACCCACACACACCTCTCCCACACCACACATCTTCTCACACACCCTCTCATGCACCCTAACAAACATGCCTCTCACACAAGGCAGATGTGTTGGTGATGGAGATGCTCTAGGAGAAGAGAATCCCACTCTCCCGGTTGCCTGGGAGTCCAAAGAGGTCGTGTTTTGGAGACATCCATCTCAAACAAGTATGTGACAGCACACATCCAAACACCCAAGTACCCTATGAGTATAAGTACCTATCCAACCTGTTACTACCCATTTCCGGAATAAAAATTACCCGTACCAGCATGTGTATACCCTGAATAATACCCATATTATGGGCCCTGGATACCAGGTTATAGCCTAACAACTATGCATGCATGTTTTACGTGACTATTAAGTTACGCAAAAGAACCAAGTTGCTACAGTTGGTTTTCCAATTGAACCTCAGAAGTGATCGTTTCTTTGCCGCCTGGAACCAGCATTAACTATTTGCTTTACTTTACTGCACTGGCTTTAATACGTACACTGCACATTTATAAAGCTCGTCATATAATACCCCATGATTATGCAATCAGCACTCCTCGTGGCTCAAGCTCCTTGACTAGAACGAATGTGGAAGACATGTCAAGGGCAAAGGGCTTGAACAAAGCGTCCAACCAGCCAAAGCAGCCTCCTGTCCTTTCCCAAAAGCAGTGATGACTCGCCCAAGTCTGGTGATCCATTGAGTGAGTTACAAGCTTTATTTTGTTACAAGACTGGTCTGACCACTGCGGCCCTTTGTGCGTGGCTGCATTCTGGAATTTTGCCAAATTTTGCTTGTAAACAGATTGTCTTAGCGCTAACATGCTCAGAAAATGGCTGGTTCATACGTAGCTCCAGAAAATTCATCTCTGAATTTCTGAAATCCTGATATTTCTGGGGGCATGCACTCGAGGCTAAGATGGCAAAATTTATATTCACATGGAGTCGGATGCATAATACCTCCACTACATTTGCCTGACCAAAGGCCCTGGGACAACACTAACTAGCTCTTATTGTTGTGAACCTTACGTAATTGGAATAAATTGCCGGTTAATTGGCTATGTGGTATCCCAGCTGGATTGCAGGAATTTCTCTGCAAGTTTTACTACAGTACGGATGTCAGTGTTGAGCAGTGGCTGCATAGACTGATCTCACTTTGACTCGCTCTAGCAGCAAAGTACAGGTACCAAGCATTAGTTCAGGGTCGATAGGTGCTTCTCTCCTGAGAGGTTCATGTGCATCTGTAAGTGTGTCGATAAGTGTTTGTTGCTGTTGTTTTTAGATACTGGTCATATCCTGGAGAATAATGTGTGTGATAATTGGAAACAGATGAAAGAGATCATTGCACTAGGTATATATGACTGAGATATGAGGCTGGGAATTGTGCCATTGTGGTAAGCATAAAACGAGCTTTCAGATGATATCCTTAAAATGGTCAGTCACAATTTTGTCAAAAATTGCAAAGGCCATGTCAACCAACAGCAAAACGGATATCATTGGATAGCCCAATTCATGCTGATAACAATGGTGCAAATCCCATGCAGCTTCATATCTCATTCCTAGCCCAAGATACCAAGCATATTAGTCTGCTATAGTTGTATGCCTGTAGCATTGTTCCCAGGCCTTGTGCACCACCAGGTTTTGATCACTTACAGTATTTTTGAATACTGTAGACAATCAAAAACTTGAGGTTTAGAAGGCCGGCCTGGGGACGAGGCTCCAGGACACCCTCCACAACAAGTGGCAGTGTACATGCAGACAAGACACGATCCTTGCTGGCTTCACTGTGTATCCTTGGTGTGCTGTCGTTCACCAGGAGTGCTGTTTCAGCCAATTTTTTTTCGTTGTTCCATTTTCATATCATGCAGTCACCTTAAGTGTTGTTTCTGTCAATTTTTCATAAATGGGTAGAAAATGGTTCCAAAAACAAAGTGTCAGTTTTGGCAGGTGAACATCCCTAGGGTGATGATGGGCTGTATCAGTTATACAGCACTTGACTGCCATGCTGTACGTATTCTATATCCCCCAAGGGTGTGGGCGTATGCGCATCGCTATAGCAACACTAGCTGCATCTGTCAACACACATCCTAGCGCTTGATGATGACCAACTCCACTGGTGTGTTTCATGTCCCGAGGACAGTGCTATACAGTCCCTCCTAGCAGGTGCTGTAGAGATTTATGATCATTGCAAAACTTAGCAAGAGGTTGACATTGGATGATAATTATGCTCTCTCTCTTCTCCCTCACACACACATACAATCCATGCTAGGCTTGAGCTGTCATTGTCTACTAATTGTAGATCGTCTACTGTGTGGCTGCACACAAGGTGAAGACTCCCTCTTTCCATGTGTCCTTCCCTCCTCACTTCATCTGCTCTTTAGCTCCCTACCTCCCCCTCCCTCCACCCCTTCTCCCTCCCCCTCTGCTTTTCCTTCCTCTATTCCTCTTCCCCCCCCCCCCCCCCCCTCCTCTCCCCTTCAACTAATGACCATCTTCCTTGCCCCCCCCCCCCCCCCCCCCCCGCCACATGCACACCCACACATCACAAATGTTCTGAAGAAGAACACACAATGTTTGTGGAGTTTGTCATGGAGAGAGATTCAAAGGTATGTTGTCACCCACTGAAGTGTGTTCCCAACTAGTAGCCATGGTGGATCGTTCCTGCTTAAGGTTACGGGATCCCCGCGCGGTGGGCGTGGCCAGACAATTTGTTCAAGCCCATTTTTCTCGCACAGAAAGTATGCTAGTGAAATCAAACTTTCTCGACACAAAGCAGGGATGGTAGACAACATGCAGACTAATCATCATTACAGTAGCTCACACTGTAGCCGTTGTATGCTGGTTAAATCGGTTCCAGCAAACTATTCGCCAAAAATCTCCAGTGCGAAGACCGCCAGCAAATCGATTCTACTGCTAGGAGACACGCCATAGGAAGCTCTAGGGCGGGACATAAGCGTTTTGTGGCTAGGTTGAGCAGTCCTCGAAAGAACGACTCTTGAGTATGAATAACCGCCATCTTGACTCCCCTCTTTGGAATACAGTGTCGTATAACTTCGGAACGGTCATCAGTATTTACAAAAACGCTTCGTCCGGCCTTTTCTATACAGTTTGTGCCTATTTCAATACGGCCTTCCAAGTCCAGGTCGGATCACACGGCTTTATTTTTGGCGACAAAAAAAACTATGAAATAGCGCTTAATTAAGTATACGGCGCGCGTATCCGCGTGCAGGGATCCCGTAACCTTAAGGGGGTCCGATAGGCAGTTTTTTGGTTTTCCCCAAGAATCCATAACTCTTTCTTGGTTAGGAGTTTTTGTTTGAAACTTTGTATGGTGTATGTACACGTTGAACTAGTAGTGTCTAAGGTCTCCTCAGCTAAATAAGTGGGACCTGCCCATTACAGCTAGGACAGCCATATATGGAATAGTGTTAGCCTCGTTCCCAGGCCCGAGAGAGGGAGGACTGGTTTCCACTGTTTGCGCATGCGCTTAATTATCTGTAACCGTAACACATATTCATAAGGGGGAGGGTGCAAATGACGTCTTCGTAGTTACATGGTCGAGTGTGTGACGCTATCTATTTTGCTACACTTGTCCTCCATCCGCGAGATGAAGGGTGACACAGCCACAATTGTACTGCCACTACAACAGACTTACCTGACATTCATTATTCAAAACAAACTGAACAGTCTGGTAGCATACTGACTCCACCCGGTCGGTGCGACGGTAGCCACACGAAAAGATTCCATATAGTTCAGTCGCAGATCTCTGTTTACTAGCTCATGATCAATTCAGGAGCACCTTGCCACCTGAGGGCATAGGAGAGCACGATCGAGAGCTGTTGTAGCGCAAGCCACTCGCTTACTATAGCTAGCCAATTATTACTGTACAGATCACGTTATCCGCTCGACGTCATGAGTGTACAAACATAATTGAACGTCCACAGTGCCGGTGGAATTCCACCGCTCTTTAGTGCATGCACAAACAGTGGAAACCAGGCCCTTTTCTCCTCACCATCTCGGGCCTGGGAACGAGGCTAGAGTAGTGTTTACACTGTGGTTTCACAACTTTCCACAAGGGAAATTCCTAGTATGTAGAGTGCAATGTTGGTGTTAGTTAATGATTTCAAGTGAGTATGATCAGAATAGAGACTAAAAAGAGACTAAAAATTACACTCCTGGTAGGGGAAAAATTGTGCCGCGTAATATAATCCAACATAATAATAACATAATATAATATAATGTTTGGGTGCTTAGGATTGGCCTACAGAGATTGACTACACCGCCGTGATTGCTGACCTGAACGTAAAAAGTTGGAGCTGAAACTCACCTTGATGGTGGAGATACAAGTGCTTTTGTCTTGCCGTTGGCCGCCATTGCTCGAGCGCTCTCTTCGACTTCCGGTGGCAGTACCGTTCTTAGGAAAGGCACACAAAGATTCTGACCACATGGCCGTGATCGTTGTCGTTCACTGATGCTTACATGCCGAAACTCACCGTGCTGGCTTAAGTTGTGAGTGCTGTAATAATGTCTTGTCTTCCTTTTGGTCGCCATTGCTCGCGCGCGATCGACTGAGCGTGGTTGCCACGTGGCATGTGCGTTAATTGGAACGTATTGCAATACTTAGCTTGCACTATGGAAGGTTGCAACACGACTACTTTATGGATGGTACTTGAGAGCACTCTAAATAATTTCTGATCTTCCCTGTATATAGCTATCATGGTACTCACGTGATGTGTGATAATTGGATCGAACTGTCACACTTAGCTTGTGCTACCGTTTAACCGTGGCTACCAGGAGTGCGGTTGCCCCTCGAAAGAGACTAAAAACAAACAAAAATCAATGATCACTTTTTTCACCAAAGAATACCAACATTGCACTCTTCAAACTAGGAATTCCCCCTGTGGAAAGTTGTGAGACCACAGTGTAAACACCACTCCATATATGGCTGTCCTAGCAATAATGGGGTTAGCTGAGGAGACCTTTGACACTACTAAGAGGTGTAGTTCAACGTGTACATACACCATACAAAGTTTCAAGCAAAAACTCCTAACCAAAAACGAGTTATGGATTTTTTTTTAAAACAAAAATACTGCCTATCGGACCCGGACCCCCTTAAGACCAAATTAGTAGAGTTTGCTGTGTACTCAATGCATGAGCCTAAGAAGTCAACCAGACAAATGAAGTCCCCACTACTCAATTTGACCAAAGTGTCTGCCTCCTATCTAAGTACACTACACCACGCTTGAGCCCCCCCCCCCCCCCCCCCCCCCTTCCACTCTGACTCTGAATATTGATAGTGCAAGTCCCTATATATACTCCCACTAGAGTAATCACTCCTGTCCTTGCCAGGGGGTTCCTCCCCCCCCCCCCCCCCCCCCCCCCCTTCCACCTGTCACCATCTAGTTGTATAGCTTAGGATAGACACATGACTGGCAGCAGCTGCCTGTGTCATGATCAGACCACCTCTGCTCAACACTGGTACCTCGTCTGCCACTCACATGCTGTGTTTCAAATGTACTCATCTCTGCCTACCGAATTAAGTGATGTATGTATCAGGTATTGGAAAGCACACCTGGCTCGGCCTTCTATAGCTAGCTAGTGGTAATCGATTCAGGGGGACTCACTTTCTATCCCTTCTCCCTTCCCTCCTATGTCTGTCTGCTCTCGATCCCCTTCCACGTCTCCTCCATTCTCCATCACCCCTCTCCTCCCTCTCCATCTTCCCTCTCCTTCCTTACTCCCATAGCTTCTCTACTCCCTCCCATCTCCCCTCCTCTCACTCCTCTCCCATTCTCCCTCACACCTCTCCCTGCTTCTCCTCTCTCTTTCCCTCCAGTATATCATAATACACACATGTGGACTGATACACAAGGCACCGGTTACACCGTGAAGGTTGACTGAACAATTGCAGTGTTCAAAGACAAAGCTGTTGACTGTTGAGGAGGGTGTTAGTGCATTTCTCCATCCACAGAAACAAATCAAGTCTGCATGTACAACGACACTTCTTAATACATTATTACCACCTTTGTTGCATTCAATACCAAATCTGGTACAAGTCTTGACATTGTGAACCAAATTCTCTCGCTGCACACCACATACTGGCGATCACTTCCAAAATGTTTAGAGTTTCACGTGAAGATCACTAATATATTCTGGGCCACCAGGCTGTGCAGCCTGCATAACATTATTATCTGATTGTACTGTACATTATGAGCAAGAAGAGTCCTATAGGCCTGTTGCAACCCAAGCATGCAACCCCACGCTTATACTGCGAGTTGTTTAGACGGAGTGTGTCTTGGATCAAGTGGCTTCCCAAAACTGCTGTGTAGAGTTAGGGTTCAGAGCACTCAGGCCAGTGGATGCAAACAGATTTGTCCACAGAGAACGGTTACACACAAGCACAGCAAATCACATGGATCTCTACATGACGTCATGCATGCATACCTCATGACGTGATACAATAATACAATAGTGACTATATGCATACACATTATCAGTCAATACCACAATGTCATGCTGTATAACAGCCTTCATCGTACAGCTCATCAGGACTCAATTAACTGGATGAAATATTGATTGTCTTATTGTGTCCTGTAGTATAGACGATTTTCCATACATCAGGTGCAGGATGATCGATGATGACAGGCAGCTGCCATGCAGAATAAAGCCAAATTTAGGGTAGGAAGCTTGGCCTCTGCATGCCTGACTGGCGTGTGAAACCTGTAAGAAGGACACATATATAGGAATTGAACTCATTTATTTGTCCTGTGATTTATGACCCTCAATTTCACAGTGCATGGTCGGGCACTCATTTATAGTTTGACACAGGATTAATTATATTGTTGCAAGATTATAATATTAATTATTTGTAAGAGCCATCAATTTCCCAAGAAATAAGTGATTCAGGGCAGTGTTCTCCACTAGGTCTAGCCTGGGTACGAGGCTACACTAGGTCTTGAATTGCATAATGATGATATCTGCATGTATCCTTGTTCCCATGGATGCAGGTTTCGTTGCTGCGTGGGGGGGGCTGGGAATGAGGCTATTATAATGCATAATGCATTAGTCTCATTCCCACAGGGCTATATAGGTGGTATGTGTACTGTTCATGCATGTATAATAATTATGACAGCTCCATGCATAATAATACAGTTTGTGGGCTCCAGGTGCTTCGATATATAATAGGATCCATTCCCCACTTGTCCATGCATAATGTACTTCACAAAGCATAAAAAAGTGTATCTACTTTTCTCATTTCTTTCCTTCATAAGGGAGGGATAAAATAGTTGATATTTGGCAACAAAAATAGGTACAACCACAAGCAAAAATGAACATTACCAGGTAGCTATAGTTGTTTACAGCAGGTGTTTGGTTAAGGATCATGAGCCAAAGAAGACAAATACAATGACAACAGGGAAAAGGTTTACTAATTAGAGTGCTAAGATAATAAGGAATACAACATTCGGCATGGAAATATGTAAGTACAAAGTAAAAGTAATTTAACTTGATACTTGTGATTTT
Source organism: Axinella damicornis (assembly GCA_963931865.1). Taxonomy (NCBI): domain Eukaryota; kingdom Metazoa; phylum Porifera; class Demospongiae; order Axinellida; family Axinellidae; genus Axinella; species Axinella damicornis. The sequence goes on along the minus strand of OZ007517.1, from coordinate 4,466,512 downwards.
AACTTGCCAACTTGTACGATGTATCGCTCCGCCAGCGAGTACCAGCTTTGAATCAATGGTAGCGAGTATGTTCCAGCGTGTTGGCCCCGGTGTCAAAATGGTTCCATTTCTGGATCTGTGGTCATGCCCCCACCAATGTACACCTTGTCACCTGCGTGCGCATGCTGCATTCCAGTTGGGAGTGTAGTGTAGTCGTTCCATTCAATGGAGACCAGTGGGTTCAGCAAGTCCATCTATATAGTATGGGGAGATACCATACTGTTTTTAGTGTGAGCACATTCATAGTTAGTTCATGAAGTTGTGTAATCTGTAACTACAAGGGGAATGTGCTGCATTGTGGGGCGAGCATGATCAAGTTGTAACACTACTTGAAACCTGCACAGGCCAGTAATGCTGTCCATCTGTATAAGTGAGCATGCAGCTGATCCTGGTCCACGAGTGAATTCAACACAGGTGAATGTTGCGTGGTAGGTCCCCATCGCTATAGCCGTAGACCATCGTTACTGTGGCCGGCCATGCGTTGAACTTCTATTTCACCAATGACGCAAAAATGTTTGGAAGTGTATTTACGGTTAGACGCATTTCGATGATGTTTGGTACGACATCCGTTTCATCCAGCAACACCACTAGGAGGGGCTCGAGGTGTTCATGCTTGCCCAATAACAATATCAGAATCAGGAATGACTACTTTATTGGAGAGACACAAATGTGTTTCACGGCTAGAACAGCAGCATTTTGGCTCATTAATGTTCCTAATTACTAGCTGAGTAAACGATACACCATAATAAGTGCTACACAACAACATGAAGAGATAGTTATCTCCCACTTCAGGGAGACATACTAAATTTGGCAATGTATTCTGTCATGCTGGCCATGGATAATCCCGTGGCCGCCAGTTCATTGCAGTCCTGGGTATTGGTGACAGTCTGCTGGACTGCGGACCTGTGCTACTAAACTATGTAATATATGGTTAACTGTGCTATCAAATAGATGGTGTCTAGGACACCTGGAAAACTCAGTCTGTTTTCTGGTCCATTTTCCATTCTGTTCCGTATTTTAGTCACGTCATATTACATCAGTATGTGGGACATGTCACAATATTCGCACTCACCCTCTGCCATCGGCCTTGATGCCAATATTTATATACAACCCTTGCACTCAAGCAACATCTAGTACATAGTGCCAACATCTAGTAGGTGATATTTGTTTTGATTAGGGCAAAGATGTAGCTAGGGTGTACGGCAGACACTATTCTGTAGCAGTACCTTTGATCCACCCACGCACCATGGTACAAGCGTCAGACATGCTGTGAGATGAATTGGTTGCTTGCAATGCCAACTGTGTCCCTTTCCCAGCTGATTTGGAGTACATATACTGTGCAACAGAGCAAGAGAGCAAAAGTTTTGATTTTATAAACTTTTGACTATAGTGCTTGACACAAACATCAACAAGACGCCTTTTTTGAAAAATTGTCTCGGCGGTTTGCTTGCAAGACTGATACAAGTGTTGGACACTACAGATAGTTTAACAAGATTTGCTCGGTAGCTAGCTATAGCTCTGAGATTAGATGAAATCTTTGCACATGCTGCCATACTGTAGTCTCGTTCCCAGACCCAAACAACCCCAGCGAAGATCGCTTGCAGTATCTCGCGAGATACATGTACTGCAAGCGATCTTCGCTGGGGTTGTTTGGGTCTGGGAACGAGACTAGCCGTATTGATGAAAGACTTTACAGTGTGTGAACAGGCAAATACGTCACAATTTGTTGCACCAATAGACACATATACAAACTTCAATGAAAGGCGCACTGGTCATACGTTTGACTTGGACTGGAAAAAGTATATGCGAGCACACAGACAAAGTGGCTGAAGAGAAGACTTAGACTAAATCTGTGAATGGAGGAATACTGAAATCAGATGTAGTCTACGAGCATCTAGCTAGCTACACGTTGCCTAGGTTGGTCAGTGGTTTCTCGTTGCCTTCTTAGCCGTCTCCTCTCTTGGTCAGCTTGTAGTCGTTGTAGTCATTGCTCTCTGTTCCGAACTCTCTTGTTCAGGCCTTCCTTGCCGTTGCCTTTCTCAGTCAGCTTGTATAGTCTGCGTTCTTGGCGCTCCTCAGACGATCATTCTTGCGTATACCTTGTAATCCGACTTCTTGCTGTTTTAGCCTCTCTTGCTGAAATCTCACATGATCTTGTTTGTGTCTTCAGTTGTCTAGCACAGTAGGGTGCGGCCACATGCACATTACTAGTTAGTAAATCTGTCGTGCATGCGCACCAGCTATGTGGACAGACAGACGTATGTATACGTACTCAGCACTGTGTCTCAGCGCTTCGGCACCAAGACAAAAAAGGAACCGCTCATCACTTGTTATGCTTCCCCTAAATTAATTAAGTGTCACATGATATGCACAACAATGTCCAAAGATATGCGCAACAATGGAGATGCAGCCTTCACCCAGACAAGAAAGGTGTTTGGCTGCAGAATACCTCCTCCCATATGCTTGAAACTAGGGAGCAACACGATCGAGGTTGTTGAACAGCTCATCTGCATTCCACAAAGAGCACCATAGCCAGGACAACCCTCCAGTGCAGCAGAGGCCGATCCTCTTTATTGCCTCAACCATTTTGGCACCAGATTTGGCTGTATACATGCTGTATACTGCAATGAAGCTCTACCAAGCCATCGAATGCTCTATGGAGCTCCATTGTGGATCATCTCCAAGACTGAAATGGAAATGTTTGAAAGGGTACATAAGAAGATCCTGCGCACGATCCAAGGTCTCCCAACTAGATGCCCAAAGGCCGGAGTGCTGTGGATGGCAGGTGCTAGAAACATCAACGACATCATTTTAAAAGATAAGCTCACCTTCCTCCACTCCATTCCATTATCCAACTTCCAGACTGGGCTGCTCCCAAACGGCTCCTTCTGGCAAGCCTTGGCTCACAATCCCCCAAGTCATGGGCTCCACAATGCAGCAGCAACTGAATGAGCTCAACTTACCTGACTTCTCTGCCCTGGCTGCCAACTCTCCCTCAGCAGGAATCTGGATCAGCTGTGTAGCAAGAGACTTATTGCCTGCAGGTCTGAGCTAAACCGTATCGAGGAAGCTGAAGGAAAAAGAGACCTTGACCTCCTGACCCAATCCCAACGCTCCAGCCCCACAATGGAAGGTTACTCACAACGCCAACATGCTGCAACTAACAGCCAGGTCCACCTGCAGAGTGAAACTTTTCCTTGGTTGTCATGGCCTGGAGAGCGATGCCACCGGGTTAAGGGTAAGGAGAGATGGTGGCCCCACTGGAGTCTCTACATGTAAGCTCTGCAAATCAGGGGTGGAAGATACGACACACTTCCTAGCTACCTGCAGTGCTCTGATGGTGCAACACCAGGCACTGCTCAGCCACGTCCCACTCATTTTTCCCGACCCAGCATGTGACCCATTGCCTTTGCTGGATGTCGAATGGATTGATGATCCGGGAACTCAAGCTTTCTTCATTGAATAGATCACTGAACTCAAAAAGTCAAGAGCCGAGCTACTCATCAACCAACAGTGACCAACCCACCTTGAAGGAGTACTCTTGTTCAAAGGAGGCAACAAAGATGTCCCCTCAACAATATGGCTCCCAACAGTCACCACGTTCAGAAAAAGTGTTCATAATGGCATAAGCCTGCTACTTGAAGAGTCCAGATGCTATAAGAAAGTTGCCTTCACACGGAAGTTTATTTGGAGGGTTAGGCAACAGGCTTCAACACTGTCAGGAAAATCCTGGGTTTATAGGATAGCCATAAAACCAGGATTCACAGGAAAATTGATCATAGTTTTGCTTAGACAAGTGCATGTACTTTTCTTGGAACAAGAACCTTCTTGGAATGCCATGAAAGGGGCTCATGGAAAAGCAGGACTTGGACACGGACACGGACATGGACACGGACACGGACATGGACTGGACTCACCCAAAATTCCGTAAAATGCCTTTTTCAGTGGAGGACAGAAGCTAAACATTCACTAGAGTTGCTGCATACTGTGGAATAGCCTGCCTTAGGGTCTTTCCTCGAGTCGTAAAGGTCAAAGGTCACGTGCATATTTAAAATGAGCTGCAAGAAAAGATTAGAAGAGCATTTATTTACTGCAGAAACCAAACTCCAGCCTTTTACTGAAGCATAGACAACAGAAATAATATTCCTCGACGATGACTGACGCTCATTGTTGAAGCTTATGTAATATGCACGTGACCTTTGACCTTTACCGACTCGAGGAAAGACCCTAAGGCAGGCTATTCCACAGTATGCAGCAACTCTAGTGAATGTTTAGCTTCTGTCCTCCACTGAAAAAGGCATTTTACGGAATTTTGGGTGAGTCCGTGTCCGTGTCCATGTCCGTGTCCGTGTCCGTGTCCGTGTCCAACTCACGTATAGTAAGGTATGGCTGAATGAATTGGTCAAATCCGGAGAGATTACGGAAAAGTGTAATTGATACACGGAAGCTACCTCGCGGTTGCGATGTGAGTTAGCTTAGTCCAGCGTTTGTTTGTGTCATCCACAGATGAAACTGCGAGGATGTGACCGCTTCTTTGTACGCATAGTAGATGGGTAGTTCGGGGCAAAACAAAGTAGCCTCCATCCGCTTTTGAATCTTGTGCTAGGACTGTGAAAATCGCGGAGCGAGGGTAGAGATGACGACGGTGAAGGCCGACACGGAGCTCTTGTAGCTGTTGCTGGAGTCTCTTTTGGTGTTCTGGAGGTAGGTACCTATGTGTATTCAACGATTTTATTTTGGGAAATCTGCTGTAGTCTACTGTAGCGTTTAAGGCAGCTGAAAAGCACCTTCACAACACCCTTGAAAAGGCTTCTTTTGTCAGTTCTGAAGAAACGTAACTTTGTTTCAAGTTTCCCAAAATAAAATGTTGAAGATGACATCGTGCTAAGGCTCGATGGAGAGTTTGAAGCTCCTAGGTGCCTTAAGACATCTCCGTATTTGTGTGAGAAGTACCCGAGATAACCGCTTTGTCAGCGCGTATTGAGCACCACGTGATTAGTGGGCGTGGTCAACTATGAAGCCATATTAATTCACAAGGGTGGAGCTTCACTTCAGTGCAGACTGAAAGTCTGTGCCACTTTCATGTGCTGAGATATCGTGTGATGAAGAAGACCGAAATTTAATTCAAAATACAATGCAACCATGCCTTAACAGTGCAGAGAAGTCCTGCTTTTCCATGAGCCCCCATGAAAGGGCTTCAGGGTGGAAACAGTACACTTGCAGCTATTTTAGTGACATGTCATGGTCAGGCATAAAATAATAACTTTTTAATGTTACAGACCAGTGTTTATTAGTCTTGGTACCAGACCCTCACATGGTGTTTATATAAGAACAGCCAAGGCATGAAAAATGGCAGGTCATAGTTGTGATTCAAGTACTTCTGTTGGCAATAAGAGTTTTCTGGAATTCATGAGGGTGCTTCTCGGCAGAAATCTGTGATGTCACGAAATCTGTTGGACATGTCAGTGGCATTTCTTAAGTACGGCATGCATACAGAGAAGCTGGAACCCACTGTGCAAGCAGTGTTTATTCAGCTAGCAGTGATAAACATCATTTTTATGCCTAAACAACATCTTTATTGTGACATTCCAAAATTTTGCTCTATTGCTCTGTTGTACTGTAGCTGATAGCTACATCATCTAGCTAACACATCTCTGACATCATGGACACAGAGAAACTGAAAACTAGATCACCTTTACAACTCTGCATGTGTTTTACCCAACACATTTTGACATCCTTTGCACAAGCTGAGTTCCATCCCTCATCTGCACAACTTTGACCTCATCTGAAACTGAATTTGGCTGACAGTGTGTTCCACCCCTCATAGGCCCAAGTTGCAATAGCATGTGTATATTGTTACCATGGCTTCCATCCCTGGTGTGCACAAACACACAGTAAAACACAAATGCCCTGAGTTCCACTCCACTGAGCTAATTTCATTCCTACTGTTGCGTTCGCAGATATTTATTCTGTGTACGTGTGTTCTGTGTACATGTTTCGGTCAGTATACCCTAAGTTTCCTACCTGACTAACTTGTAACTGCATAATCATCCTTCAACCACACAAGGTTTACTTGGCATGTGCATGCATGCCACCACGATAATAGAAACAGTGCGTGCACTGCAATAATAGAAACAGTGGGGTTGTTTAACCAACTTTGTTTGCCACATTTGCAACATGCATGGGAAAACTATACTAGAAAATGTTTAAAGGCAATGTAAATATGCCAGCTGAATGTCCTTTCACCCAAGAATGTGCAACTTGAAAACTTTCCAATTACCCAATCCTTGTAAATGGGAAGCAATTAAGAGGACCTCAAGTGGCATAATATTCCTCTAAAGCTTACCACTCGTACATAGATATGCCACTGGAATGGCCACTTAAAACCTTTTCGCAACTAGAGGTGCTCAGCAGAGCACGTACCCCGTGCGCAACTTTGACTTGACAGCTATAGGCCTACCTCCGATTATTCCTACGGCATGAATGATGAGCTAGCTAGGCCACGATTTACAGCGATGTCAGCATGCAGAATGAGATACCGTAAGTTGTGGCAGTAATGTTAGAAATTGGGTGTGGTCAAGTTGTATTAATTAGAAGCACAACTTTCACGCAGCTTTTCTCAGCCTCTCGAGTAGATTTCCGGTCTGTGAGTTACGTATGTAGACACTAGTATTTTCTGAATTCTGACACTTCTATCCTGAAATAAGCCTTCTTCACTGCTCAAACCGCACTTGGACTGTGGACAGACTGACAGACAAATTTAAACCGATCACTCTACCCCGTGCTGTGCATGCGCACGGGGTAATTAAGAGGACATGCAAGGAGTATAGCTATTTGGGAAGCCATGTAATGGGGATGTCCTCCAGAAATTCAGGAAGTGTAACCAGAAAGTGGGTAAAGAAGACCACTGAGGATAAAACTAAAGGACAGCCTTGACTTATACATATTTATAGCCCGTTGCTACGTAGGTGGTTGCTAAGTTAATAGAATTAAGACTTACGTATAAATGGGTAACACCAAAGTACCAAACCAGGAAGTCGCATAACGGGCAAATTGTTCTGCTTCAGACAGGCTAGCCCGACGTTGCCTCATCTCTTATGATGGTTTAGGCACGAAATAGCAGAATTTCAACCGAGCAGCTAGTGTACGACCACATCACTCTTTCACAACTTCGAAGGCAGCTGCTGTTAACTGCCCACTTCGTTTGTCATGCCATTTTCTCCATTTGTACACATGTGCACTTAAACGATCACTTAGCAACGATACACAATTATTACTCAAGATGGCTGAATTACAAGTGCTTTGCGCCTGGGATCGAAAAAGCACTGTGTGTGTTGTGTTGTCAATCGAACAAGGCACTTGATAAGACTCTACTGTATTCTGTGAGTGGGGTGAATGTTGCTACTATTATAAACTAACAAATGGTCTTTAGACATGTCGACAGGGAATGCTGGCTTTGTCATCCATCCAGAGAAGGGTTGACTCGAGATGCCCACCCTCTCCACCACAACTATGTAGAGTGCAAACAACAGTCCATAGATAGTATCATAGTACTTAGCCTACATAGATACCAAGAGGCTTCACTAGGCAGATGTTCTCTGAGAGTCAGGAGAAGTAGAGGATAGAAGGAAAAAAACCAGCACCCACACACACTGGACTTGAGCCATTTCTATCGATTGCAAACAGCATCGCTTCAACTGTGAACACTATTTCCATCAATATCATTCCCAGTTGGATCTATCTAAGCATTTGACATCCAGCTGGTCAGTTGTCCAACTCGTGACCATTGCACCACGCATACTCCACTAGGAAAAGCTACTGGAAACCAACTATTAATTTGCTAGCTACAGTTTCAGAATGTGTACCAACAGACTCGACACTGTCACCATACAAACCTCATGAATTAGAACGGTGTATGCATCCATTGACCTGACTGTATACAGTCCTAAATCTGATTCCTCAGAATTGACTGGTGCTGTATTTACATGTAAACCTTGACCCATGCAGAGGAAATGGCATATGGAAATTCAGATGGTCAATTTTTTTCCTGCTCCATCTGATCTTCGCCTTACTCCGTCCGATAGTACGATCGCAAATGATTATTAAGATCTGTTATACCAGTCACAGCTAGGAGCAACCACGACAGGCGTTTAGAGCTTGCACTGATCAGCATGCTTGTGTCAACTTTGCAACAAGTAGGTAGAAAGGCTACAGGTAGCTAACTAAAGTAGTGTGGACTAGGCTTTCAGGGGCGCCGGAAGCAAATTTCGATGGTCAGGCCATGGTTGTAGAGGACATTACTATACTTTGGTCTGGCGGCAATAAGTGCACGAAGAGCGCCAGGTAGGGGGGTCTGCAGGGCCATGCCCAGGAATAGTTTTGCTTTGACACCTTCTGAGATTGTTTCTGATGCAATCTTGGAATGAACCATTTTTGGATATGGAAAAAAACACTATAGGCCACAACATAAACCACGTAGCTACATGTACATTAAGCTACACTGGAAGGACGTATTGACTACCTTTGTCTGCCTGAAGGGGAACGAGAACGAGAGTGGAGGATGGTATGGTTCTCCTGGAAGGTTCTGTAGAGTCAGATCGCACAGACCGCGCAGCTGTGCCATCACTGCATAGTCAGACTAGACTGCTGCTGTGCAACTAGCAGTGCTACGCGTGGTACGCATGTGGCGCAGTGTCTGGTGTGTGCACGTGGTGTACCGGATCTCAATCTGAGAATGAGACCAAGGACTATAGTATCATTGTGCGGTCAGGCCGAACTTTCTGAAATCTAACTACGCAGGTAGGTCTCTCTAACGAGCTCCACGTGCATTTATGATTAGGTGATCACTTCACACTACTTAACATAAATGCCATGTATGCTAGCTATTTGTTTTGTTAAAAGAAAACACTGCCCATGGCCGGACCGCCCGGATCCGGCGCCTATGGGTTTACTCGACAAGGAACACTAGATTCATGTGACATCACAATATTTAACCTACGGTGGGCGATAATTAATCGCTAATATTGATCGATTAACCAACTGGTTCACAGCACTAATCCTGTGCTACAGTGTGACCACTGCATGCTGGCTACATCTTATATTCTTGGGACTTTGATGCATTTGAAAAGACACACACCGTACTTAATCACAGTATCTAGTGGTCTACATAATTATAAGACAACCCTCCCTCCTTGATGAGACACTACTTGCTCATGGCATAATTATATATGTAGAATCAAAATATTGCAACCACTTTGGGTCTATATTGGGTGGAAGTAGTGGGCATGCACATTCTGTGGAAATTGAACTTACATTTGTGGTTTCCTTGCCTTCATGCATGACCTTGCCTCCAACTGTCATCTTCAGAATCAGGGAGTCGATTTTCGCCCTTTTTCACATGAATATGATGCTGTGATGTGGCAGCTGCTTAAATTCTGTCGTGCAAAAAGGAGTGGTCTATTGTAAGTACACAGTGAGAAATAATTATGCTTCTAGCAACTCATTAACATACCAGTATGAGGGTGAGACTTCACTTCAATATTGGTTTCTGGAAATTTAATTCCCCCCCCCCCCCCCCCCCCCCCCCCCCCCCCCCACCACCACCACCACCATGATGGTCGCTGCTGTCCTTCACCTGTAAAAGGGATTAAGGGGAAAAATAGTCTGGTGAACGCAATAGTCCGTTTTGGTTCTCTCCCCCGGAAATTATGTTGGCGGAGCAGTCAGTTTGCTTAGCAAAAGCAACATAATACAGGAGGTTAATGCCGACTGTGATAGCTAAGCGATGGAGGCAGTGTGCAGGAGACTATAGGCTATGCAGACATGAACTACACCACGAGAAGGCTGTCAGGATGTTCATGAACGGTCGGGATGTGTTTGTGAGCGTGTTAATTGGTAATGGGAAGTTTGAATGCCAATAAGATTACTCCAGTGTCTCTCTAACCTGGACAGAGGTATTTATTTCCGCGTATTTTCTTTCCTTGGCATTCGGAACCTCCGAGGAAGAAAACCTTTGCCTCAGGACGCGTTATCATGTGCTATGATAGACGTCAGACACTACATTCCTACAAATGTTACACCACCATTTTTGCAACCGCAAGGAACCAGAACAGAATATTCTGTTCACAAGACTATATTTTCCCCTCCACATGCAAAAAAGGTCTGGGAACGAGACTAACCTATGGTAGTTATTAAAGTTGTGGGTCCGGACATGGCCCAATCTTTTGCTATCTTGCAGCAGATTTTGCTGATAGCAGTACAGTGTCGGAAAGTTTGATGATAGGGCAGGGACATGTACCTACAAGGTGTAAAGTACCGTCTCAAGAAGTAAGGTAAGTCGGGGTAATTTCGGTCACGGTTTATTTCCGGTCACTTAGTAGAGAAGGGCTTCTCTATTCTAAGAGCTACGTTTTCAGCCTAAACTATGGTGCTGTGCAGATAGAGGCAACACTCAGCTATAACATATCTATCGGCAAAATCGAGACCTTGCGTCCTTTGCGCGTATCTGCCTAGCTAAGTGACCGGAAATACCCGGTGACCGAAATTACCCGGACTTACCTTACTCTACCATCCATGCACACAAGTTGTACTTTGCTGTGTAATGGTTGGATGTGGCATCATCATTTCTATACAAGCAGCTTTCACTCAGCTAATTCCCCTTTGTTCTCCTACATTGCCTCAGTTGTTGCTCCCCGATCACGGCCTCTTCCTGGCTTCGCTCCCGATTGCGCCCTCTTCAACTCCTGCCCTCAGAACTGTTCAATAGCCATCTTTCTCGCACAATCTTCGGAGGCTCGAGGTTAGTAGTATATAGCACAAACGTCGTGCATCACAATAGTTAGTCCCACCCCGGGCCCGACCCGTGCCCACTTCCGTCACTGTGGACTGTGATTTTGTCGTCATTGTTGAGAATGCTGCGCATGCGCTGTGAACCAGCATGACAAACAAATTACACAGAAGCTGCCATCTTCTATCACTGCACTACTCGCACCATCCATCGTGAAGACGTGAGTCTGGTAGCATAGATAGAATAGCTTCGATGCCTCATGAAAGTGATTTTCCGCTTTCTTTGAGAACGAAACCAGTTTCCTGACGGTTCTGGTCATAGGTTTGCCCATCATCTGAGGTGGAGGGCATGTTCACCAGTAGATCTACTATGTTTACCAGTAGATCTACTAGGTGTCTATACTATCTAGCCTCGTTCCCAGGCCCCCTTCCAGCTTTTCATTGGGGAGAGTGGCCTGGGAACAAGGATATACCGTATAGTGCCAAATTTTCAAGGGACAAAATTTTCGCGGATTGGACTTTTAGAAATTTTCGCGGATTGAAGATTCTGGTTAGCCACGCCCAGTCTGATGCGTTCGCCGCCGCGCGCGCGCAGTACTGTAGTACACTGCGGGCCGACGTGCACACTCGATCGTTCGTAGTTGTTGTGACACGGTAACACTCGATCTCACCACTGCCACAATGAAGGGATCCTTGCTATTCCCAGGCTCTCGTACAAGGCAACTGTTCACCTATACGCGATAGCTGCATCCTGATCCCAGCTGTCTTGGTATACACGCGAACCGTCGCCGCACCTCTCTCATGCTAGATGCTGAACGTTTCGGTGGCCACAGTTCTCAGATTAGCTAGTTTCTACACGGACACGTCGGTCATGTGCCAAAGAAGATATCGAGTGTGTGCTCCACGTTTGCGGTACAATTCACTGTCGAGTGCAGTGATAGCCTCTGGGTGCTAGCTGAAAGAATTTGTGAGCGTAATTTTCGCAGTCCGAGACCAATCCATGAAAACCGTGAAAATTATGCGCCTCGAAAATTTGCCGCTATACGGTACATTATCCATAGAAAAGCACTTACCTGTGAAACCACATGTCACACCTGTATAGCTATCACTTTGAGGTTGTGACACCAGCACACACTTGCATTTCCACTCCTCACACTGCATTACATATACATATCCGCTGACTGTGGTCTCAGGTCCCATACTTAACGGCCCACAGCAGCCCTTTCTCGGGAATCCAGCGCCCCTGGAAGTAAATTTAGCGGCCCACAACGTCCTTACTCAGAATCCAGCACCCCACAATTTACAGTAGCAATGTTGTGCTACATGTTGGAAGTTAGTGCCCCAAATTTTTGCATCCCAAAGATAAGTGCTTTTTGAAACACTTGGAATGCCATAATTATGTGCAGAAGTCAATCGACGTGCGGCATTGCATGTGTGCAGTTAGTAAGTATTAACTGTTAAGTTGTCCAATTCTTTTCATTCCTGTCTCTAGCCGCTAGTGTGCGCAGCCATCATCATGGGTCACGGTGGAGCAGGTAAAAGTTCAGAAGGTCGCCAACAAGTACGCAGCAAGAGCATGAAGGAGCGGGGCAAGGGCAAGCAGAGCGCCAACAGCAAGAAGCAGGCCAAGGGCAAGGAGTGTGGGCGAAGAGCTGTTTCCATTTCCAGTTCAAACAAACCTAATTACATAGGATGGGACGTACAAGTAAGACTGGTTGATTGTATGCGAAAGAACAACAGACGGAGACCACGTCCTTTAACTGGAGGTGACACAGCAGAACCCAAACCGAAGTAAGTACCATGTACTAGCATTGTGTAAATCTTTACAATAGGTCTCATGGCCCAGGTCAGAGATAATCTGGTCAAATTGCCTGGCTTTTGTGTTGCACAATCAGCAGTAGGAAGGCAAGCTACAGTGTAAGTGGGTGCAAACGTAATTGGGGCATGTGTAATCCAGATTTTAACATGTGTGTGAACTGAACGCTCAGGGACAGAGTACAGTGTACCTCTCAGCGGTTGGCGAACAGCAGTTGACAGGGTGTGCGAGAGGGCCACTGTCTGATCTTGCTGTTCACTGCGGTATGTTTGCCGGACCAGCTCGTTTGTCGTTTGTCACCACTTGGAGGATCGACGTATCACAAGGTGAGCTGTCCTGTTTTAATAGCTGTATATGTATCTCGGATTTCGGTGAAGCTGGATATGCCTTGAAAACGAAGAGCGATATTTTCAATAGTGTGTTGGGCATTTACCACAAAAGTAGGTGTGTCCTTCGTTTATCACATGGATGATGACACGTCGGAAGTCGACAGCTTTTCTCGCGAATGTTACCAGGCTCTCTCCTCCCCCGTTTTTTGAGGAGAGAGCCTGGGAACGAGGCTGGGGGGGGGGGTGGGGGGGGGGGGGGGGGGGGTGGGGGGGGGGGGGGGGGGGGGGGGGGGGGTGGGGGGGGGGCAGTGTCAAGCATTCAAGCATAGGCAATATAAACCAGAGGTGCATGGATGTGAAATGATATGCTTCCGCGGAGAGTACACGGAAATTCATTAAAGCAGTCATTGTAGTGGGTGCCGTATACCGGGAAATTTTGGCGACCGTTTTAATTTGATGATTCGGAAGCCAATCGCCAAATTAAAAAATCGCCAATAATTATTGGCTGGCCAGCTAGTTCGACTGTTGGCGCACGTGGGAAGCAAGTTCACCTTTGACTGCAAGACCCAACATACGACCTGCTAAGAAAAAGGTTTGTGGAGAAGTGCCTACTATAGCTACTTCACAGACGGTTCACCGACAGCGTAGACAGACTACAGACTGCTGAACATGCGGTCATGGCCGACTGTGTACCTGTCCTGGGTCGTGCATCACTGCCACAGCGTATGCATCATGGACATTGCTGGCCTCCCGGATAGCTGATGGCCACGACACTGCTCTTTGTTTTGTACATCTTCGTCCTGCTTCCAGATCTCGTGCAGTCAGTCACGTTGCGCTCGCGGCGCACATAGTGACTTCCGTCGTGATCGCCAAATTTTAAAATCGCCAAGTTTTATACCGAGCCATTTCAAGCCATTTAGCCAAATTTACCAAAATTTCCCGGTATGTTGGACCATGTGCGAAGAACTGTCAATGTTCATTCGACATTTCTACCCAGTTGCTGTATTTGGATTATGAACAAGCAGCTTCTACCAAGGGGGTCTAATGAAAAGTTTACGGCAACCGCTGCGTCTATCTAACACAAACCATTGTGGGAGATTAATTCAGCAACGGAGGAAAGCAGCTGGTTGTTGACAGTCATTCTCAACATCTGAAGCCATGGTATGAAATGGCTATGTACATACAAGTTGTAACTTTCCAGGAACTGACTACCAAACTTCTGTAAACTTCCATTAGACCCCCTGCAGTGAGTGTTTTCATGCAAAAATAGAAGTGTTTCACATCCACCTCTGGTTTTATACGTGTATGATTCAGGTTTTACAGCCAGTTGAACTCTGTAGTAACTACCGCTTATTTGCAGGTACTAATTTTAGTGAATTCGAAACACCGCTAAATAATTTTGACAATGGTATTAGCAATATGTGACGTCACATACATGCCTATCGATTAATTGGAACAAGCCATAAGCTAGCCGTCTATGAAGTGACGTGGGATCGATGAAGTGACAGCAAGTGTGCTCAAGCGAAGTAACGCTTTAAGGTCCATAGCACATAAATGCACAGAATTAGCGTCCTTTCATATTGTGGCTTCCCGCTTCGCGGTGACAGACGGTCTTCGACTAGCGCTGCTCCTGGAGACTTGCTAGTAGTCCCCCTCTGTATAACTACAGAAGTAAGGGCGCCAAGCGTCTGGGCTGGCAGCTGTTACGGGCAGAACAAGTCCGCCATTGTAAGTCGACCGAACGGTAAAGACTTGCCGTCAGTATACACTTACTTGCAATAACGCTTCTGCTTTGACTTGCTGTTGCTCTGATCTCTCCAGCCATAAAGAATTCTTCCCACCAAGACAACACATTTTTCATGCATTCAGCGCACACCACTTTTGTAGGTACTCCTCTCCCACAGCATTCGCTCCTCAGCGGCCAAACTTGGTGGGGCCCACACACATGGAGAGACCCCTCTGGCAATACCGTTAATGATATTCATGACCCCCCACAAGCCCAGCAATCGGAGGTCAAAGTTGGATGTCAGCCAGATTTTTGCCCAGCATCTAAACTTGGGCCAGATCTGACTGATACACCACCAATTTGCATGTTTTCTGGAGGCCCTGGGTGGGGTCAATGAATATCAAAAAACGCCCACAACATGTGAAGGGGGGGCTGCCGCCCCCCCTTTCAATACCTCCCTACATTTAGTGGGGGGTGCGCACCGAAATCTGACATACAATGTGACTGTCAGTTAATGGCCACTGTCCACTCAACACAGGAGACTGAAGAGTGATACTTCTATGTGTCATACGGAGGGCAAGGACATTCGGTAAGTTACATGTGTATGTTTGGTTCACTAAGATTAAGATTAAGGCTTTTGTGTTCCTGAATGGGTAATTACCCCTCAGGTGAGGTGCAGTTCATTGACAGGAAGTGTTATTGCCTCCACATTGCTGGTGGAACTACATGTAATTTTGATGCTAATAGTTATGAGAGGGTCTTGTTCCCACTGGAGTTCAAGTACACAACTCATAGTCCCAGCCATATCGCAACTGTGCCTTTTTGCATTAACATTCACAGGCAGTGATGTGATGCACCCTCTTCGCCGTTTAACTGTACTGTGTGTGCTTTGAGCTAGCTACCATTCTGCCGTTATAATCGCATTACACAATAATAGGAAAAATTAGTCCCCGGAGTGCGATGCGTTATCGGTTTGAGACTTTGAATTTTGACACAGAATTAGGAAGGATGATGCATAATTAGAGCACCTACGGTATCATACACCGTGGCACGCATTCGGGGTCTGGGAATGAGACTAACTGTGACTGTGCATCAAAGTGTAGTATTGCAAGGAATGTATCAGCCAGACCCTTCAACTGGGCGAGGAAGGGTTTGTGGAATAACACTGCCGGCCTTTCATGCTGATAATCACATATCCTTTGTAAAATCTCATTTCACTGACCAATTTGAAACTGTGATTTAAAGTTTGCTCAGAAATGCAACATCTGTCAAGGTGTCACTGCATGGTAGCTAGCAATGCAGATACCAGAAGTCAAAAGGCAGGAGTCATGCACATAACCCATCGGCAGTGAACATGCTAAAACAACACTTGGTTCACATCTCACTAGTTCTCCTAGCCTACGGTTTTCAATCCGTTGATGATCACTTGATCGATTGTACCAATATTCACGCTTCACACATCAGTTTTCCCTGCTGAACACCAGGGTTGTACCTATACCGGTATAGGTACCTATACTCGTGGTATAGGCAAAGTAGGTATAGGTAAACTCATAGCCTACATGTATACTTGCATTCATCTTGGCACTGATGTTGAAGTATCTCCATACAGCACTAGAGCGGTTTGCCATACTGGGTACCACAAAAAAACTAAACGCCTGTTTCAACAAAAGCTAAACTCAGCCTGTTTCAACAAAAGCTAAACACCTGAGTCTAGTTATGCACGCACGCAGCAAACAGTCATGCACGTGCACGTGCACGGAATGCAATAATACTAATTTTATTATGAAACAACCAGCTGTGAATATCGGTATCGGTATCGGTACGACCGATCTGATGGCTAATGTTATTGTGTATCTGCAGTATAGGCAAATTGTGGTATAGGTACAACCCTGCTCAACACCCATGGCTAACCTTGTTCCCAGTCCTTCTACACCTCCAGTGTTTGATCGCTTACAATATGCAAAAACGGCGGGAGATGGCCTGAGGAATCTTACCACGTGATCTGCACTCTGCAGCATGGCGTAGTAGTAATTATGTCACACATTCTGGCCAGTGAAGAGGTAAGTCACTACGTTGATTCAAAGCACAACCGCTGATGGATGGCTGTGATACAAGTGGGTAAAAGTATATATGCTTTGGCTGAAAGCATAGCTGGACTATCCCTAGTTGCAGAGGAGCAAACACCAGACAAAGTTTAAAGGCAGCCAGATTCATTTAGCAGCAAGATTGCATCAAGTCAGAGCTAAGAATTCTGTTATGCGTGCTGGCAGTAAAACACCTGAACTCGGTTGTAAGTATGTATACTGGCAAGGAATTCTTTTGCGTGAATGGTGAACATCACAACATATAGATCTATGTTTGTGCTTTTAATACTGCATCCAGCTTACAGCGCTAGCTCTGCCACAATCTCAAAAAGCTTGTATGGTGTTCACTACTCTACAACTAAGAGGTAGCTACTTGCATGTATACATACCGTCGATTGGGAAATTCGTGTTTAATGTGTTATACCGTACTCTCGCGAAAGTCCGCCCACTCCGCAAAGAGCGCCCACCCCCCACTTTTGGCTCAATTTTCTATATAGGGTCTAAGTTTACTCGAATGAGCGCCCACCCTCGCGCTATAGCCTTGTGCCTCGTGTAACAGGTGATGGAGCGCATTAGTGAGATGTTCCAGCGTATTTGAGGTAAGAACCTCCTTGCAGCAAGTCTCTATTAGTCTGTGTATCCGTATCTATGGTGTCCATGTGTGTTGCCTGGCTTGCCTGTGCTGACGACGGCCCCGCGGCCTCCACGCTGGACCTCAGCCAGCGCTTGGCAGCAGCGAAGACGACGTGGTGAGCGGTGATGTTGCTAGTGACTCCAGTGAAGTAGATGTGCTGGGAGGGCTTTGACTCACGCGCGCTTGCTGCTCGATCGCTGCTATTGCTACTTGTGTACGTAAACAAAGGTGGGCGCTCTTTCGAGGTTGAATGCGGAAGCACTCGAAAGAGCGCCCACCCCCGTTTGGTGAGAAATTAAGATGCAGCGCCCATGGGCGGACTTTCGCGAGAGTACGGTACTATGTTTGTGTTGCCATGCTCCTCCATATTCCTCGATCTGAGAATGGCATGCTGCTGGCATAGCTAAGCTATCATGGCAGACCGCAGGGTGGGGCTGTACTTGTAAGGACCATACTTACCTACCGCCACAGCCTTTGAGTTGCCTTATGTACTTAGTATTCGCTTCACTGATCGCTTGGGTATGTATCGCAGAAGACGAGGATCCTATAGTATCCAGAAGATCACCAACAGGTAACTCATCAGAGCTACCTTCACAACTTGCACATGGTCGTGTCATGATCACATACCGTTTTCCGTGATCAAATGCTGCGGTAGCCTCGTTCCCATACTCTCCCACGCGCGAACAAAAATTGAGAGAAAGGGGGAGAGCCTGGGATATTTTGTCACGTGAGAAACGTCACACTTAATTGCGTGTGGGCGATCAAAACCGCAAGTCATGCATGAATATACTATAATTCTATACCAGTGCGTGTAGTTCTTATTTGAGGCTATTGTATAGCTGACAGCACTATCACGTTGTCACATACTACACAGCAGCCGCATTATTCCTGCTCAAAGACTCCGGAATCGCATCAGGTTCTGCGCGAGACGCCAGACGGCCGTTCCATGGCCTTGCTTAGAAGTGGCCGAATTCAATGCCAAAACGACCCGTTTCCAGGTTTGTATGAGTCGTTCTCGACACTTACTGTTCACATAGACTGCCAAAACACGGCTACTATCGATCTCCTCACAGCTAATGGTCGAGCGCTTGATGAGCTGGCTTAGCTCGGCATATTTGCGGTCAGTGTGCCCACATTCAATTAAGTTCAATTAAGTTCTCTCTACCCGTCTCTCTATCCTGACGTCACGCACGTGATAAATTATCCCAGGCCCTCTCCCGTTTTTCCGTACTTGTAAGCGACCAAAAGCTGGGCGGGGCCTGGGAACGAGGCTAACACTGCGGCTACTATTTATTTCATCACATGATTACTGCGGCTACTATAAAGGCAGTGTTTATTAAACTCAGGAAGCGAGGAAACAGATTGGAGCACCGTGTATATGTACAAGGGAAGTGTTGCTTCAGCCCCGTGTGGTACCATCATAAGTATCCCAACAAAACTGCTCCAAACTGCCAAGCCCATTTGAAGTTCGTAACACCTATGATGCCTCAGAGTAGCCTTGTTCCCAGGTCTACCCCGTTTCCTGTTCCGATTGACAATAATACATGGATGCAGAAGAGCAGCGAAGAACGGGGAAGGCCTGGTATTGTTCATCACGTCAGTGTTGTCAGGTTGATGCGAGGTTGACATAGTGGGGCGGGGCCCGTAGTCGTTCCAGCAAGTCCTGAAGCAATTCATCATCCACTCGGCTTGGTTCGAACGCTCTGCGGCTAGTCAAAACTCCCAGCTCGCTACACAAGCAATCTGGCGCGTGCCAGCAGCTCTCTGTACAGAGTTGCTGCTGTGCGACTGTGTCTGCTTCAGCTGCATGTTGCTGCCCGATTCTGTCCACTTCAGCTGCTGCTCCCTGATTGTGTCAACTTGCTGCTCCCCAACTGCGTCCACTTCAGCTGCTGCTTCTCAATTGCATCTGCTTCAGCTATCCTACTGTCAACTTTGTGTGCTACTCCCTGATTGCGTCTGTTTGTGTGCTGCTCCCCAACTGCACACTTCGACTGGATACGTTTCAGTGCCCAGCCACGTTCTGCAAGATTCCAACCCCTGCCCAGTGTTCTCGAGCATTCTTAGCAGCATTCAAGGTTCTGAATATAATTAGTAGGTACAGTACGCAGGTCACGCATCTACAGTAGCGGTCAATAAAAATTTTACGTATTGCTTCTGTTGCACAGTGCAAGGAAAACGGAATTCCGGCCTGCGTTCTGATTTGCATGCCATTCTGTCACTGTTCTGTTTTGGCACCGTTCCGTTTATATTCGGTTTGTTTGGCATGTGGAAAAGTAAGACCATGACAGAGCTAGAGACTCTAGGTGTGTATGAGTGTTGGTCGGCCAAGGGAGTGGAGGTTAGCTAGCTAAAATGTAGTAGCTTCGCTACCAACAGGCTCAATTATAACTGCATGCTCGTAAGTAAGGCCAGGCATCACCATTAAGGACTTACTGCCTTCTCTTGAAGTTCTGCTTTCGCGGAGCCGTTCTTCTTAACTTCAATTACAATGGCACGACAACTTGAAAAACGCTTTTGGCAACTTGAAACGGGTCGACAACACTTTTGACAGTCCACGTGTAAAACTGTTTATACTACGTTCTATACCAGATGTGATCGTTTTACGATCGGTTCCGTTTGTCTAGCATTATGTGCAAAATGGACCGCAAACACTCGCACTATGCAACGATCGTACAACAGAGATGAAATGTAAATGTTTTATTGACCGCAACTGTAGACCATGCAACCCCCGGCACATTCGCTACACGCACACGCTTATAATCTCCTCTATAATCTTATGATACACACAGGATAAAACCCGTTCCTGAGGTTCACCCAATATATAAATCTGCAATCCCACCACAGAGTCCACACAGAGGAGAAGCCATTCAAGTGTGAGTTCTGTCCCAAGAGCTTCAAGCGACCTTACTATTTGAAATTACACCAACGTGTCCACACTGGAGAGAAACCATTCCAGTGTGAGTTCTGCCCCAAGAGGTTCACCCAATATGCAAATCGCCAATCACACCACAGAGTCCACACAGGAGAGAAACCATTCCAGTGTGAGTTCTGTCACAAGCACTTTGGACATAGTACCGCTCTTAAACGTCACCTTAGGATACACACAGGCGAAAAGCCATTCCAGTGTGAAATCTGTCACAAGTGCTTTGCACAAAGTGAGAATCTTAAACGTCACCTTAGGATACACACAGGAGAAAAGCCATTCTTGTGTGAGTTCTGTCCCAAGAGGTTCACCCAATATGTACATCTCCAATCACACCACCGAGTCCACTCAGGAGAGAAGCCATTCCAGTGTGAGTTCTGCCCCAAGAGGTTCACTCATTATGCTGATCGCCAATCACACCACCGAGTCCACACAGAAGAAAAGCCATTCCTGTGTGAGTTCTGTCCCAAGAGGTTCACCCAATATGTACATCGCCAATCACACCACAGAGTCCACACAGGAGAGAAGCCATTCCAGTGTGAGTTCTGCCCCAAGAGGTTCACCCGTTATGCAAGCTGCCAATCACACCACCGAGTCCACACAGGAGAGAAGCCATTCCAGTGCGAGTTCTGCCCCAAGAGGTTTGCTCGGTATGCAAATCGCCAATCACACCACAGAGTCCACACAGGAGAGAAGCCATTCCAGTGCGTGTTCTGCCCCAAGAGGTTCACCCATTATGCAAATTGCCAATCACACCACCGAGTCCACACAGGAGAGAAGCCATTCCAGTGCGAGTTCTGCCCCAAGAGGTTCGCTCAGTATGCAAATCGCCAAGCACACCACCGAGTCCACACAGGAGAGAAGCCATTCCAGTGTGAGTTCTGCCCCAAGAGGTTCACCCATTATGCAAGCTGCCAATCACACCACCGAGTCCACACAGGAGAGAAGCCATTCCAGTGCGAGTTCTGCCCCAAGAGGTTCGCCCAGTATGCACATCACCAATCACACCACAGAGTACACACAGGAGAGAAGCCATTCCAGTGTGAGTTCTGTCACAAGCACTTTGTACACAGTGGCAGTCTTATACTGTGTTCACACTTGGCACGGTATTGCAGCACGGCACGGCACAGCACGCTATAACCGCGCTGTGGCACCGGTTCACACTTGTAGTAGTCTTAACGGGCCAGCCCACTTTTACGTCATATGAAATTACGTGTAGGCGTATAAATAGGTTAGAGGTCAGAGGTCACTTTACAAAATGGCGGACCGAAAAGCGTTGTGTTTGTCCATGTTGTCGCAATTTCTTTCCGAATCACGTTCCAGGAGTGCGAGAAGGCAGCGGGAGCAGCGGAAGAGAGTGAATGACATTCATAGACGCATGGTTGCTCTCAAAAGACGGCGAAGGAAGCAGCTAGTATTTCTAGTTATTGCACTGTTTGCGCAGTCCTTCCCTGCCCCTCGCCCCAGATCCATTTGGTCAGTTCCAAGGTGAGAATCAGTCGGATTAGGTAGTACTATGAATGGATGAGCTTTAGCTTATGCTGATAATAGACAATATATGCACCTATCTATTATAATTGTAGCTAGCCGCTAGCTATAAATGCAGCTGCCTCGAGTCCCCTCTGGGCATGGGATAGATAGCTACGTTATTTAGTATTTACACTGTTTATTCTTTAGATCTCATCACTGGTGGAACTTTGTTGTCATGAGGACATTCACAGCACGTGACTGGTTGGAAAATTTTCGTATGAGTAAGGAAACTTTCACCTACCTGTGTACCCAATTGTCCCCTACACTGCATCGGGACAATACAGCAATGCGTCCCGCAGTTTCAGTGGAACAAAGAGTTGCCATATCACTCTGGTGCCTTGCTACTCCAGCAGAATATCGCACTATTGCTCATCTATTTGGAGTCGCTCGATCTACAGTATGTGAAATTGTACATGAGACTTGTCAAGCAATCGTAACTGTTTTGCTGCGCAAGTACATCAAATTCCCCTCTGCTGAACAGGTGGATAGTGCAGTTGATGGATTTAAGACCAAGTGGGGTGTACCCCAATGTGTGGGTGCCATTGACGGATCGCACATACCCATATCTGCACCACTTCTTAACCATACCGACTATTATAACCGTAAAGGGTGGTATTCTGTAATTTTACAAGGTCTAGTGGATCATAGTTACCGGTTTTTAGATGTATATGTAGGATGGCCTGGGAGTGTGCATGACGCTCGGGTTTTTGCCCACTCAACTTTGTATACTAGTCTATCTGGGAGAGAATTGCTGCCATCAAACAAGGCAATTACTCTTAATGGGGTAAATGTACCACTGTATATAATTGGTGATTCTGCCTACCCTCTTGAAACTTGGCTGATGAAACCATTCACACAGAACACAGCTGTTACACCCCAGCATAAGACATACAACTATAGAATAAGTAGGGCCAGAGTAGTTGCAGAAAATGCGTTTGGAAGGTTGAAGGCTAGATGGCGGCGGCTGATGAAACGGAATGATATGCACATTGAAAACATTCCAACAGTTATTACTGCTGCTTGTATTCTTCATAATATCTGCGAAGTGCACGGGGAAAGCTTTAATGAGTCGTGGCTTCATGAGGCAGAATCAGGCAGCAATTTTTCCCAGCCTAGCACTGTTACATGCCCAGATGGCCGTAGTGACAGACCCAAAGAAATCAGGGATGCTCTAGTGCAGCACTTTTCTTCATAGGTGGTTTCTGTAATAGCAACTACATGTAATTAATATACTATAATTCTTCAAAGTTGGTTTCTGTAATAGCAACTACATCTACATAATACATGTATGTTTTTCATTGTGTAATTATCTGCCTGCACATAATAAAAGCTGTTCACACTTAATAACCTATTGATCATCCTGATAGTGTGTGTTGCTGTGGTCATAATAACCAGGTACCGCTCCAAATGTAAATGGTGCAGAGGGTGGTGTGTCCAAAGGCATCTGTGGTCTACTGTAGTATGATTGACTCATCATCAACTGCACCATTCGCATTTGGAACTCTCTCTCTTCTCGTCTCAACTGGGCCTCCCTTTCCATTTGTCTCTCTTCCATCTTCAATCGCTTCTCTTCGAGTTCCATCATCTTGAGGTCACTACTATTCTGTGCATCTAGTACCTTTTGAAGTAGGTCCCCTACGACATTTTCAGGCTTGTTTCTCTTCCGCTTTCGTGAAGTTGGTTCTGCTCGTGATGTTGATGGTGCTGGTGTTCCTGCTCGTGACACTGATGGTGCTGGTGTTCCTGCTTGTGACGTTGATGGTGCTGGTGTTCCTGCTTGTGACGTTGATGGTGCTGGTGTTCCTGCTTGTGACACTGATGGTGCTGGTGTTCCTGCTCGTGACGTTGATGGTGCTGGTGTTCCTGCTCGTGATGTAGATGGTGAAGCAACATTCAATACTCCAGAAGCAACCTCATTCGATGCAGTTGAAAGTTCCTCCTCCTCTTCCGCAGGTCCCGTCCCTTCTGCCATAGTGTCTATCACGACCGGTGGATGGGTGGCTGGTTTGTGGCCAAGAATGCTGTCCATTGCCTCAAAATAATCCCAATTATTTCTACCTTCGCCTGTCTTTCCACCCTTGTCTTTCACCTTTCTATATTCTCCTTTAAGCTTCTTGATTTTATCCCTGCACTGCTCCAGAGTTCTCTGGTAGCCAGCTTCGCTCATCTGTCGCGCAATCTTCAGGTAGACATTTCTGTTGCGATGGGCCCCTTCTAGCTGAGCCTGAATCCTGTCATCCCCCCATATTTCAATAAGACACAATGTCTCCTCCTTATTCCACGTACCACCGCTGCTTCCACTGGCCATTCCGCATTTATATTTCGTTACAGCATCGATTGCATGCGTACGGTACGGCTGCACTCACGTAGTTGTGGCGCACTTTTTGCGCGTAACTGCTTCCCTATTGCGCATGCTCAGTACGGTTTCAGCGTTCACCTTTCCGTTCCGTACCGTGCAGCACGGTTGTTGAAAGCGTGCTACCCGGTACGGCACGGAACGGTTATGCTTCCGTTCACACGCGCGTTTTAACCGTGCCGTGCCGTGCTGTCCCGTGCCCAGCACGGTTTTAACTGTTGTGTGAACGGGGTATTAGACGTCACCTTAGTATACACACAGGCGAAAACCCAACAGATTCTCCATAAATGTGAAATCTGTGGCAAGATATTCACCACACCCAACTATTTCTAGAGGCACTCCAGAAGGTGTCACAAGCACTGAGCAGCCAAGAATCGGCTTGCACCCAGCGACACGAAACGATCAACAGCACAATTAACCTTTATCTGATTTTTGTACCTGTATTGATGGATTGATCGCAGTATGGTGAAATCACATTACCGTATATTGTGTTCATATAATTGTGTTACATGTTGTGTTCATTTCACACTTCACAGACACTGTATTTCATGCCTTAAAAAGAATTTCTTTCAGAAACGGTCAACAGTTAAGTCTTTATGACAACTTACCATTCATCTTCGAGTGTTTTCCTGCCCAAGAAGAAAGTGTAGTGAAAAAGCATCGCAAAAGTACCGCACCATAAAGTCGCCAAACCTGAAACCACCAAAAATTGGGAATTACTTGGTATTGCAAGCACCAATAGTAACTAGAGGTGTTCATAGAACACATACCCCGCGCCGAGTTAACGTGTACAGGCCAGGATGCATGCAGTGCAGCTATACAATCGACGTGACAATGCGCATCGAACAGGGCGGCTATCGCGTATACTGGGTTCGTGTATGACCATATCCAAGGTGTGGGAGTGACCGCTTACTGTATACACATGTACAACATATTATATTGTGAAGCTGGGGAGGTGGGGCCAAATGTTACGGAAATAGCTGGAAAAAAACAGCCGAAACAATAGCCATGATGTCTGTGAAGTACATAGATCGT
Organism: Axinella damicornis; assembly: GCA_963931865.1. NCBI lineage: Eukaryota > Metazoa > Porifera > Demospongiae > Axinellida > Axinellidae > Axinella > Axinella damicornis. The sequence continues at coordinate 4,441,252 of OZ007517.1, read as the reverse complement.
GAGATAACACTGTTTCCTAGCGGTCATCTCCAAGCATGAAGTTTCCAAATGCACTGCTTGTCTTGTTCTTGATGGGACTCTGAGGTCACGAACAGGTGGAGCCAATGTTATGAATAATTATGAAAAGTAGGAAATAGCCGAAATACAGCGAAACGGAGCGCCTTGACTTCAGTCGGGTACACATTGAGCAGTTTTTTGCTATTTGCTATTGTTTGACTCCATTTCGATGGTTTGTGAGGGTCTATGTGGCGAGATTTCAATTTTTTTCGCCTCACAGACAGACGGACAAAACCAATTGCTTAACCCCGCTTCGCGCATGCCCGCAGTGTAATCAACACTAATGGAATGTGTCAGCATTACACTCTCCCTCAGTACTGTCCCTGTAGTCACCACTGTCACTGTCACTGCTTCGGTATAGTGTGACAGCAGTGACTACTGCAATTACTGTGACAGCAGTGACTACTGTGACAGTGGTGACTACTGTGACAGTGGTGACTACTGTGACAGTGGTGACTACTGTGACAGCAGTGACTACTGTGACAGTGGTGACTACTGTGACAGTAATGACAGTGGTGACAGTGGTGTGACAGATCGGGAAATTTCGCCTGTTAATTTTTCACGTTGTATTATTTTTGTCACTGGACTCACTGACGAAAATGAAACCAATTTCATTCACCCGGTATGTGAACGCATGCGCGTTCCCGCGACCAGATACCATGTCGTCTTTGGAGAGTAGCTGGAGTGTCAGCGCGAGCGAGGGAATGTAGCAGACACCCATGCCGTGGAGAGGGAACTGCCATTGCCTATACTTACCTCGAAAGATTTCACTTGTCTCTCTCGGTCCGCAGTTACAACTGCCTTCAGAAGTTCGCTGTTCCGCGATCGTGTGCTTGTGCTGGTAGAGAAGAGCTCAGTGATCTTCCAGGATCGGAAACTCCATCAACATGCAGGTTTCTGGTAGCGCAGCAGAGCCATGTATACTTGTACTTCGATTCAACACTCGAATGAAAACTCGCGCGTGAAGTCATCGATGTTGAAATTTTTTTGTGTTTTTAATTTTCGTCGTTATGCAGTATTGATGAAAATTAATTACGGCTAAAATTTACCGATCTACAGTAGTCGCTACTGTCACAGTACTCACTACTGTCTCTAGTCACCACTGTTACAGTTGTCACAGTAGTCACTATACTGCCGCTCTTTTCACAGTATAATAGTCACCGCTGTCACAGTAGTCACAACTGTCACTACTGTCACCACTAATATTATAGTGACCACTGTCATTTCTTCCACCACTGTCAGTGTAATATTAATAACTGTCACAGTAGTCACCACTAATGCGAGATTCGATCGCAGACCTATTGTCCTATAGGCATAGACTATGGAAGTACAAAACTACGGCCCTTCTGCGATTCTTCAAGCCCGTAGATGGACTCCCCGATCCCAAAGGATCTCTGTTGCTCTCCGTTCCGTCGCGAGGTATTACCTCTGTGAATCGGGAGGTCTCGAATCGACAAGCGAAGTTGGGAAGCAGTGTGGGGCCAGGGCCGTACAGGAGATATTGATACAGCCCAGAAGAACGCTTTGAAATCGGTCGGTACGGTAAAACCATGGCATAGCAGCAGCTCGTTCGTACGTCTCCATTGTCAACACATTGATCGTAAAGAATTTTCGTTGATGAGCTGTACTACGAAAATGTAACGCCACGAAAATTTTACGCACGAAATATTTTTAACACGAAAATTTCCCAATCTACGGTATGTAAATGCTGTAAGCTATATGGATATGGTTGGAAGCATCGTGTTTCCACTGTTGACCCTTTCTCTCTCTATATATATATATTCTGCAGCTTGTACCCTAGTGTAAAATATACAATACTGTACATCTCACAATTTGTTTTGGAACATAAACAATTCAGGTAACAAACTTTGGCTGTTTGTAGGTACGTTATTCCGTTCCATACCAGATAGAATCTCGGTCACTGTTAGAGGAAAGGTATGGAATATAATTGTCAGGTCAAAGCATCCAATAATTGTCACCAAAGCTGTGCAAATCAGTACTTATGTTTTAACATTAGAACCCATGGAATCATTTCCCAATGATGTCATCAAAATTACAAATTAGAATATTGCGTGAAGGTGCTGCTCTAAAAGGAAATCAGTCAATTCAAGGTTTGTTCACATTGTCTGCTGGCAAGGACTGAAGTTTATAGGAGTCAAGTAGAGAACTAATTGTGATGGTAAGTTGTAAATTTCAGTTACGCTATCGAACAATTATGTGCATGTAGCTATCATTTCTTCATAATGTCTATTATATGTGAAGGACCTTAGTTAGTAGGAATGAATAGCACAGCCATGCAACCCAGGAGTTTGGTTACAATGCATGGTTCACTATACTTATGGGTGCTTCTTTATGGGCACAGATGTGGAAGCTTTGGACACAGAGGAAGGAGATGGAGGTTTGATGATACAAGAGGTGACCATTCGTTTGTTTGTGTACTTATGCCGGGCCCTGACTTATGTACTGAAACTCTTATTAGTAAGATGTATAATTCCCAGTCTAGTTTTCATCCTTTGTTAAACAAGCGAGTCTTTAAAGAGACTTGATGCGTCTCGGCACGACTTGGTAACTTTCAGCTTAAGTCAGCATCAATATCCTTGGGAGGTTCTGTGTGAGCAAAGGGTGCATCAGGAGGAGGTGGGAATGTTCACCCAAAGGGTGAAAGCAGTATGGTCGTGTCAGGGCTTGATGTTTAGTCAGAGCCAGGTGAGCAGTTTTGATTCATAAATGCACCAAGAAAACACCTTGTTCAAGGCCAATTCTTTCAGCAATTATCTATCTAGCTAGCTAGAGCTGAGTGTGTGTAGTTAGAGTCAAGTATGCACTTGGGATATGACTGAGTGTAGCACACTGTGTATCGCACTGTATGGATGAGTGAGTATTCATTGTCCTGATTTGCAGTCTTGGTAAGTGGATTCATGAGCAGCCAAGCAAAACCCATAATCACTTTTGAGAATCTACTTGCAGGCTATAAATACATTTGACACCCTATTGAGCAGGTTGCTGCACTTGTGCGGGCACATTGCGAAAAGCGACGTACATACGTACGTATGTACCACATACCTACGCATCCAGCACTGTGTCTCGGCACTTCGGTGCCAAGACACAAAATACAAGAGGTGACACTACCACAGGAACAACTGCATGTTGAATCTGCTAGCCTCGTTCCCAGGCCGTTCCCAGGCCGTTCCCACCGCCAGTATTTCATCGCTTCCAGTATGAAATACTGGAAGCGATGAAATACTGGCTGGCGGCGGGAACGGCCTGGGAACGAGGCTAGAATCTGCAGCAAATTCTGTTTCCGGTAACTGGATTCACGTTGCATAATAAGGTTTTTCATGCTGAACTTGAAGTGTGTCGCTTTTTCAACCGTCCTCTCTCTTGAACTGTCTATAGGGTTTTACGATGATGAAAAACACACATTTGGCACCCAGAAGAAGAAACAGAAATGTGGCTACTCATTCCAGCAGCACAGGGTTCCTTGTGGAGGTCATTCCAGAGACAGTAGTAGTGGGTGAGGACAGCAGCAGCAGTGAATCAGAGGATATCATCAGCTCAAGGTCTGTGAATTCAAATAGCGTAGAGTACGTATCAAGCGCCCACCACATATCAAGCACCCACCCCCCTCTTCACGCCAAAGTTATTCAAAAGCAGTGTAATAAGGGCCCACCCATCACAAGAATCTTGAGCAGCATTTCAAACTTAGCTTAGCAATGGTGTGCTTTCTCTGGCAAGTGTTTCTTCTCGTGGAGACGTGCAGTCAACTTCCTTCTGTGAAACTAGAGGTTTTCATAGAACACATACCCCGCGCTGATCATGAACGTCTACAGGCCAGGATGCATGCAGTGCAGCTACAATCGACGTTGACATCTCTGCCGGGCGGCTATCGCGTATACTGTGTTCGTGTATGGCCATATCCAAGGTGTGGGAGTGACCGCTTACTGTATATACAACATAATTATTATATTGTGAAGCTAGCTGGAGAGGTGGAGCAAAATATTACGAATAATAGGAAATAGCTGGAAAAAACAGCCGAAACAATAGCCACGACACCCGTGAAGTACATAGATCGTGAGTAAACACTGTTTCCTAGCGGTCATCTCGAAGCATAAGTTTCCAAATGCACTGCATGTCCTGTTCTTGATGGGACTCTTGAGGTCACGAAGAGGTGGAGCCCGGTTATGAATAGTTATGAAAAGTAGGAAATAGCTGAAATACAGCCAAACGGAGCGCCTTGACTTCAGCCAGGTACACATAGAGCAGTTTTTTGCTATTTGCTATTGTTTGACTCCATTTCGATGGTTTATGAGGGTCTATGTGGCGAGATTTCAATTTTCTTCGCCTGACAGACAGACGACAGACGACTGACGGACAAAACCGATTGCTTAACCTCGCTTCGCGCATGCGCGCGCGGGGTAATAACTATTCCTAGCCAGACATTGATATTCACAGCTTACCCCAGCACTTGTTGTTTATACAATGCTTAGTGCTACTCACGTGACCCTCATTGAATCAGACGCCTCAGAATCGATCACATGACGGAGCATTAAATCGCTTGTTGCACACTTTAGTGTGCATTATCTAGATAATACACACTTTTCAAAGATCAAAGGCTGTCTCGGGTCGGTGAGTTGCACTAAGTAGTTTAGATACCATTTTGCCATGCATTACGGGCTTTAGTGCACTCGGGCAATCTAGTTAACGGTCTTGGGCGGATAATGCACTCGCCTTCGGCTCGTGCATTATCTCGCCCTCGACCGTTAACTAGATTGCCCTTGTGCACTAAAACCCGTAATGCACGGCAAAGTGGTATATACGTAAATATTACTCAATGAGTGGGCAGATACTACATGCCTAATTAGTCTGAGTATGTATCTAGTGCCCACCCCTCTGTTCAGCTGCGTTCTAATATCACCAAACCATGCGCTGTCGGTAAAACGCGTAATACGGAATAGCGGAATAACGGAAATACAGAATAACTTTCGATTTCAATTTTCAAGTTATTGACCAGAAATGAAATTTTGAAAATATGCGGCAACTGTAACGGTTAACGAGGTAGCCGGGCCACTGCGAGCCTGTATCTGGACTTGTAGAGAAGCTACGGACGGACATTAGGCAAGCCATGTGGTACACCTCAATGGTTGCCTGAAGCTAGAGGTGAGCAGCACGGTGATATCTAGCTTGCCTACGGAAAAGTAGAGAATGTAAAATGATGTAGAAGTTGGCTCAACGTAACTTTGTTGATACGAAACCCAGCACACTGTGGGAGAGGTATACCAAGTACCGTTGACAGAGTTTTAGCGCTACCTGAGATGGTGACTGCACTAAAAAAGCAACCTACTAAAGCTCTCACTACCCATGGGCTGACGACGCAGTGACGAAGTTATTCGTCTTGGCAGTAATTTGCTTCCACAGCATGTGCGCCGATGTCGCCAGGACAGACAAAGATCCTTCGATCTGTATTGAAAGCCTGGTTTTCTAGGATGGCAGAGTCAAACCTTTTGCAGCGTTGCACAAACTTTGCCAGTGAGCCTGCTCAGGCACGGCACTTCTCAAACCTCAACTTTTATAGGGCAACCATCTCGGCGTCTCCCACACGGCTTACCCGGTATTCGCAGCTCCTCTGTAAGTCCAGATACAGCTAGCAGTGGCTCGATCTCGCAGCATAGCTCCCTCGATCATGCATGCATGATAGTATAAGCAGTACACGTGCCGTGTCAGCAAAGAACAAAGCATATTTTAAAAATTTCATTTCCGGTCAATAAAAGTTATTCCATTATTCCGCTATTCCGTATTCCGCATTTTACCGACTCCCCAAACCATGGGCGCTTGATACTTGGCGTACTCTACTGTATTTCATCTTGTTGCATGATACCCTACAAGTTCAAAGGTGCCGCTATGCCAATATATAATATATGGCACTGACCACAATGCCAGTATGATATATTGGCACCTCATCATGCAACAAACTAGTTATTGCATGAGTGCGCGGGCTATACGTCATAATATTGGCACTCGCCCTCGGGCCTGCGGCCCTCGGGCTCGATGCCAATATTCGACGTATAGCCCTTGCACTCATGCAATAACTAGTACATAGTAGGCCTTTAACTACCGTATATATAGTCTCTCATAAATGTGCCCATGGGCGATGAACTTTAGTGGCTGCGGAACAATCTCTTCGTGTGAGTAGCTGCAGGAACAACAAACAATTAAGACACAGCAGAGTGCTTGAATGACGTGGAGTGCGCATACCATCTTTGGGACGTACAAATTGCTGCTGCTTTCGAGAAACCCGCTGTGCGCTGCTAGTGCTACGTTTGACGATTGCACACACGAGACACAAACTTGCAATGCACAGCGCGTGCACGGTCTCATGTCATGCACTCAGTACACAGCTGATTATGCAATGGTTTCAGGTGGTTGAAGTGAACCATGAGTCTTTTTCGTCTGCGTGTTCTATGCAGTATATCGCATCAGATGAGCATTCAATGACTTTCCATGGTCCTGCCCATGGATGGTGAAACGTTTTGGAGATGAATGCTCATCTGGTGGAATCACGCTTGAGTGTAGCCAGACCAGTCCACTTTGTTGGAATGCTTTGCCATGTATTTTTTCATCATACAGTTGTCTGCTTTTCTAACTGAGTGCCCTCACACAGCAGTAAGCCTTCTCTAGTGAGTCGGGAAGTTGCATAGCATATGCTGCCGGTGAAGTCTGACCTGGTTTATCAGTGTTGAGCATCAGGTCCACTGGTAGTCTTGCCTGTCTACCAAACATGAGGTAGAAGGGGGTATAACCTGTTGTGGGTCGCCGATTTGCGCTAGGTACTGATTCAATGCCAACCTGTCCTGCATGGGCCTCCACTTGCAGGTCAGGGTAAGCCTTTTCTGCCAACGTCTTTAGGTCCTCCCCAAACGCTGTCCAATCCTCACTTTTCAATTTCTTTCTACAGTTATGTTCGGCCATATAATCTGGCCTGGTTTATGAGGTTTATGTATAGAGCTCCTTTTTGCTTTCCGGTTCGAAGCATTGCTTGAGTGCTTTCGTAGTGGCGTCAAAGTCAGCTCTTTTATAAGTGATTGCTGCCCTGCCAGTCAAACTTACACGGACCCATTTCTTCTTTGCTTCGGCATTCCAATCACTGATCTCTGCAATACTGTCGAAACGGTCACTCCAGTCACTCCAACTGCCTGTGTGTCATTCAAGGGCACCGGGGTGATAAACGGTGTGGTGGGACTAGACTAGCTGGTGGCCATACTGTGCTGACTCAAATGCAGCTGCTGACTATGCCAGTGTAATAATGCATGGCATATAAATTATATGCTCCAAACAGCAGCAATAGTTATAGCAACGAGACCACAGACACAGCACAGAATAGCTAGCTATATTGTGGAGGGAAGCAAACACTAAGGCAGTAGAGGTAAAACTAAGGCAGTAGAGGTCACACCAAAACCACAGACTTGTACCAACAACCACATACAGTGTAACTATGTCTACAGCACACTCCACTACACATCCCCACCCCTCACCTCCACACTCCCTCACCTCCTAACTCCCTCACCTCGACACTCCCTTACTTCACCTCCACACTCCCTCACCTCCAAACTCCCTTACTTCACACAGAACTTCCGGCCGAGCCATCATTGTTGAACCAAACACCAAGGACTGGTCTGACCTGCAGCTCTCCTCAGTACAATAAGCTACATGCAGACTTGGAGCAGAACGTGTTGGACTGGCTGAACATGTCTGGTCGTGGCATCAACGGACTGGAGCCAGCCTGTTCCCAGCCACCATTGCCATGGACTCACTGCATGGATACTGAACTTCAGGGACTGCAGGTAAGCTTCAACTACTGATTGGTAGTCTCACTTCCTCCACCTCTTCCTGCCTCTTGTATAGTTTAATACTGCTGATTGCGTTGACCTTGCAAATTCAAAGTGGGAAGTGCTGTGCACTTGGTGGATTTCTAATTGAGTTATGGTCACTAGTGTAGTAGTGTACAACAGCAGTTTGCTGCATGTGCATTGGAACCATAACTCAATTAGAAACCACCAAGTGCACAGCACTTCCTGCTTTGAATTTGCAAGGTCAACTCAATCAGCAGTATGTCATCTGGTTCATATGCATGTGAGAGATGTACATGTAGTTGCAGTGTCGTAAAGGTCCACTGGTAGTCTTGCCTGTCTACCAAACATGAGAGGTATAACCAGTTGTGGGTCGCCAATTTGCGCTAGGTACTGATTCAATGCCAACCTGTACTGGGCCTCCACTTGCAGCTCGGGGTAAACCTTTTCTGCCAGCGTTGGATCATTAGGTCCTCCCCGAACACTGCCCAATTTTCACTTTTCAGTTTCTTTTGGCGGTTTAGTTCGGCCATATAGAGCTTTTTGCTTTCCAGTTCGAAGCATTGCTTGAGCGCTTTCATAGTGGTTTCAAAGTCAACTGGTGGGACTAGAAGTGCTGGTGGCCATACCTCATAGCTGATTCCAACACAGCTGCTGCCTATGCCAGTATAGTAATGGGTGAAGCACAACACTAAGGGCAGTACAAGGTCACACCAAAACCACAGACATGTACCAGCACAAATTGTCAACCACATACACTGTAACTATGCCTACAGCACACTCTACTACACCTCCACAGTCCACACCCCCTCACCTCACCTCTATCCTAGTCTCGTGCCCAGACCCGTCCCGCATGCTGCCGCGGAGAGGGTCTGGTCTTTTGAGTGCGATTTCTTGTCACTAACACCTTTCCCATCTGGAATTTGAGATGGCCAATGAAATCGAAGAGCGCGTGCGTAATTTACTACTAATCATCGTGCATTACGTCACCGATCGATCGAGGAGTCAAATACAGCTCAGTTTGAACAGCTCGTAACGAGGACTTACTTCATTGTTGGTTGATGACACCCCTTCGTAGCTTCTAAGAACCTTTCAGCCATCTTCAAACAACGGTTTTACGGAGAAGACATCGCTGAGTGCTTGAAGGTAGGGTTGCACGACAAATAGTACAGAAACGAGCGTTTATCTTCACGTTTCTCTGATAAATTGCATTCTTAGCGCAATCAGCGCTTCAATTACACCTACGCTGGCCACGCCTCTGTGACAAGAAATGTAACTCAAATGACCAGACGTTCTCCGCCGTGGGCGTGAATGTCTGGGAACGAGACTACCTCTATCTCCACCTCACCTCCACACACCCTCACCTCCACACTCCCTCACCTCCACTCTCCCTCACCTCCACACTCCCTTACTTCACACAGATTCTGAACTTCCGGCCGAGCCATCATTGTTGAACCAAACACCAACCCGCAGAAACTAATGAACTTGATCAAGGATGGTCTGACCTGCAGCTGTCCTCGTAGAACTGGTACAGTGAGCTACATGCAGACTTACATGGAGCATAACTTGTTGGACTGGCTGAACATGTCTGGTCGTGGCATCAACGGACTGGAGCCAGCCTGTTCCCAGCAATGGACATGGACTCACTGGATACTGAACTTCAGGAACTGCAGTTAAGCTTCAACTACTGATTGAATGGTTGGTAGTCTCACTTTGTCTGCCCCTTCCTGCCTCTTGGTGTGTCATTCCTCCAGTATAGTCTCCACTAGTTACCCCGTGCGCGCATGCGCGAAGCGGGGTTAAGCAATCGGTTTTGTCCGTCAGTCGTCTGTCAGTCAGTCGTTTGTCTGTCAGCCGGAAAAATTGAAATCTCGCAATGTACATCGTTAGACAATTGCTATACCCGACTAAAAGATTGCAATAGAAAATTAAAAAGCGTTTGTGTACCTGATAGCTACCATACCGCTTGAATTCGTTGCATACTCCAGCTCTTTCTTATTAAACGTCGGCCATTTTTACGGTCTGCAACTCAAATAGGAAGTGCGCTTCAAATTATTCGAAATATAGCTTTTTCCACTCCGATAATGGCAGACTGGTTTCTGGAGGAAAACTGCTACCTGGGACGAGAGTTGAACCCTCGGTTGAACCTGCCCCTAACACGGTGAATATGTGCCGGTAGCTAGCTAGCTAGCTAGCTAGCTATTCATTGCCTAGAGCGATGAACAGTCAGTGACCTCTCTAGCTATATATATAGCTAGCTACCTCCTCGGTTGCAGCAGCAAAGACGGAGACCTGCTCGTGAACCTAGCTACCTTGCTGACCTCAGATCTGTACATGCTACCGTAACTCACACTTCTTGTATAATTTCTACACATACTTGATTAGCTATGTGTGTAGTAGCCTCGTTCCCAGTAGCCTCGTTCGTCATCTCGGGCCTGGGAACGAGACTGTGTGTAGGTACGTACTTTTGGTATCATTCTGTGGCCTGACATTGTGCTGTGGTCATGCAGTCACATTCTGATGACAACAACTGTTCCATGTCCTGCACTTGTACGTACTCACTCAGGCTCGTGCATTATTAGTCTGGTTCCCAGACCCACTCGTGCATAGCATAGCGCATTCTAATTACATAGTTTTCATTTGCACATGGGATAAGCAGGGCCGGCGCCATAGGGGCCCTCTTTAAAAAAATGGCAATACCTTCAAGCCTAGATACGTATGTACCTTGATTCTCATGGTCAGCCCTCAACCATCGCTACGAGAGCGCTTTCTGAGCGCTTAAAAAAACAGAATTGCGGAGATGCCTCTGCGGAGATGCAAAGCGCCTCCGGCCAACCCCTTCTGCGTTGCCATCGATTACGACCGCTGCCCCGGTTCAAAACAGCTAGCGCCAGCCCTAATAAGCATGCAAATCAACACCCCAGTGCATTCTCTTACATGTACGTCAACCTCTACCCAAGCACGTGCATGAATCTATAGCTGAACAACTTACCTTTAGTTGTAGCACTTACTGCAAAGGGATTGATGTGATTATGCTAAGCAGTTGCCGGCTAGTCTAGTGTTGCCAAGTCATATAATCATCTATGGGCCACAACTACGTACTACCAATGCACTGCAGCACAGTGCGCACGGGGTATGTGCTCTGCAGAGCTCTAGTTTAACCTTATGTCATCTGGTTCATTTGCATGTGAGAGATGTACATGTAGCTGCAGTGTCGTGATGATACAAATAGCAGAAAAGTTGTCAGTGTAAGAATTGAGGAAAAGGTACAAGACCTCCCTCTTCCATCCCTCCTTCCTTCTCCCTTCCCTCCCTCCTTCACTCCCTCTTCCATCCCTCCTTCCTTCTTCCCTCCCTCCCTCCCTCCTTCCCTCCCTCTTCCATCCCTCCTTCCTTCTTCCCTCCCTCCCTCCTTCCCTCCCTCTTCCCTCCCTTCCACCTTCCCTCCCTCTCCCTTCCACGCTTTCCGCCCCTCCCTCCCTCTCTCCCTCCTCGCTCCCTCCTCTTCAGCCCTATGCAACTCATCCTATGGGGAGCAGAAGGCAACCTTCACACCTGTCTAAAGACTAGCACCGCCCCCTCCTGCCTGACCCCTCAGCTGTACAAGAGACCTGCAGCAAGTTTGAGGCCATTTCCAACACATTGGAGAGGTGGGTGTATAGCCAGTCCCACTCCCTGTCTACATTCTAAAATTGAATTCTGAAGTGGTACCTGTAGAAGCCCATGGCTTTCATCTTTTCTATCTTGTTGCATATATATACACAAGCTGGCTGGAGTCGTGTTGGGTGTGAAGAGGTGGACGGAGGACGTGCAGGGGAGACTGCAGTCGAGCAGTGACCACTGGCTGGGAGTGTGGGCATCGTGGAACAACAGACGAGTGTACAGGTTGGGACACTTCTGACAATGGGCAATTCTGTTTGTTACATTGAGTCAGTGAGTCATATATACAAACTCTAACCAGACCCATTCTTTAACAACTTTCAATAGTCCTGCTCTTTGCCAGTTACTGCCTGTTCAGACTAGACCCTGTCATTGCCACAAATAGTGCCGCTACAAGGCTGGAGGACTGTTTTAATTAAGTCCATTCATGCAAATGAGAGAAATGGCTCCACCCAGAACCTACCAAGGCCTCTCTGTATGAGTTCAGTCATATCTTGGTACTGTTGGTTCATCAATCTGTTGAGATGGGAAGTACTCGTGTATCTTCAAGAGATATAGTGCTGTGATATTGCTCCTGGAATCAACACTGATTATTGGGGGTCGAATAATTGCCGATTGTCCGATTATTGGTCAAAATTTGTGGAGGCATAATATATTATGTATGTAGTGATGCTTCATTGAGCTCAAAATACATACATACCACCAAGTATTACAAACATACACATACGTTTAAGCTACGATGTGAGTTTCCTATGATATAATAGTACACCATGAATACACAATAATATAGTTTGCTACAAGTTATATTGCATATCACCATTTTCTGTTCCCTTTATTGTACTCACAAGCACATTCAATAATTGATATCTTAATTTTACCACCAATTATTGGTCTAAGATCTTTGTGTTGATCAATTATTTGATTATTGGTCACAGCTCTAATACACTACCTTGTCCCTAAATATCCTCCCTCAATAGCTGTCCCTTGAAATCCATCCCTCTCGCTATATCCCTCCCCGGCCGGGCTTCCCCTCCCTCCATATCCCTCCCTTGATATTCGTCTCTCAATATCTGTCCCTCAATATCCCTCTCTCAGGTCAGGATATCTTGGTGGACATTGAGGCACCCGATTTAAGTCTGGAGCTGAGGGTGCCCTCCGCTTCCCGACTTCCATTCTCCTCCCACAAGAAGTGCAGCTCTACCCCTCACCAGTAACCTTCTCCTGCAAGAGACTTACAGCGTGCTACCTGTTCGACGGACGATGGTGACAAAGACCCCTCGTGGACCTACCTACTCATTGGCTAGACTAGAGCACCATGCCTCCTCAGTGGCGACATTGACAAATACCGAGACAGCTCGTGGACCTACCGCCATGGCCGGTGATGTACCTGACTCACAGTGATGTGCACGGGTTTATGTTTAGTGAAATATTTCTGTGGCCTACTATGCTTATTGTCCGGTCACATTCTGATGACAGTCATGTGAATGCAACTGCTCCATCCATGTGTCCTGCATGCGCATGCACTTCGCTCTAGTATTTGTGTTCCCTTGGTCATGCAATTCCAGCAGCGGCAAAACATTGTGCAGCATGCATTAATATTTGGCCGTACCAATTTAATGTTATGTCGCTCGGGCCAAATTACCTTTCCAATAGGGTCGGTAGGTAGGCTCAATAATCACCATGGTAACCAAATAATGCCAGAGCCAACAGGAAATGATAATGCACACAAGCATACACTGGGCTTCCACTAGTAGTTCTCCAAAGCCGTTTTCAGCCAAGAATCTTAATTCGTTTTCCTGCTCAATTTGGGAACTCCTTTCACCAAAACGCTGAGCCAGGCTGCAGGAACAGTCACCTGGCACTAGCTATATAGATGCTTGCCAAAACTTGGGTCGGTCAGCCCGAGCAACATAATCTTATGGCCTTCTTTCAGAAGCACACCAGTAAACATAACCGATAATGAATATTACGTAGATGATTAGATGCATGAAGATGGATTTTTTCCATAATAATTATGCCATGAAAGGGTAAACGAATAAAGAGTTTAATCTTCAAGTACATGTACAAAAGATGATTAGGACATCCTGTCAAATTTCAGACACAGTGCATAATATAGGTACGTAGTTCTGTGATGATAGACATGATGATGAAGCCACCAGAGCAGACTGGATCTACTGTAGTCTGCTGCGTACTTCTGGGACAATGGCTGCCGCTGGCATTGCATCACTCCTAGTGCCCTCATCTGTTGTTAGTTGTTACCTTCAGGACTTCACCAGGCTTTGTTGGCAGGTGTGGATAGCGGTGTATAGATACGGTACGGATCAACACGTACAGGGACAGTTTGCAAGCATGAAGTAAATCTGCCACATCAACATTTCCTGCAGCAGTCTCGAGCTCCGTTCACACAGCCTCCTCTCCGTCCCCCTACACAAACAAACATAAGCCCGTTTACAATATAAAAGCTATTTCAAACAACTAATGCAGTTTGCAAACAGTTTTACAAAAACCACAACGTCGTAATGGATGGTTTGGTTCTTTTCTCACGTGAGCATGACAGATTGTTCAACCAACTACACATTCAACACTTGGTGTGTATGACAGTTGCCCCTCGCAAGCCAGGTAAGTTACCTGGTACCTTAGCTCTTGCACCAGTGCACCATATGTATAGTCCTTTCTACCTTGACGTCATGCATGTGAGAAAAGATACCAGTCCCTCAGCGTTCTTTGTGCAATTGAAAATGGTGCAGGCCTCGGAACAAGAGTAGGTCACAAACTGTGACCAATTCTGAACTAGCTATGTCACTACTCTGTACATTGCCTGGCCACACCCACTCCCATATGATGCACAGACCAAAACCAACCCTCCCCTCCCATTTAATAGTGCTACCTTAAGGTCAATATTAATATTACTTGCAGGAGCAAATTAAATTGTAGTGCAATTCAAGGGGGGGGGGGGGGGGGGGGGGGGGGGGGAATTTTGAACCCACATTGGCAGTTTGAGACATCACATAGCTACATGTAGACAAGCTGTAAGCTAGCAGCTTGGGAGTGAGGCTAGCTTGCACTACGAGCTGGTGGATGCAATCAGAGTGTACTCGTGAGGCGAGAGTAAAACCTGCATGCATCATTCTGAAAAGTGGTTCAACAGTAAGTACTCACTGCATCTACTACGTGAAGAGGATGCACTGGAGTTGAGATGACAATGAATCTCAGCACTGCAGGAGCATCTACACTGGGCCTTCTTGCGGTATTTGCAGGCTCCCTTGTGTGAGTATTGCTCATGCATAGTCTGACTGGCAGGAGAGAGAGGGAAGTGGAGGGGGGGGGAGAAAGAGGAAGGGGGAACGAGAATGAGCAGTTGTGACTAATACCTGTTGCTATAACTAGTGGAATGCGGGACATTGCGGGGCAAGCATGAGCGAGTGCACATGCATGTGGAACAGTTCTATAATCTATATACAAGACTGTCATCAGAATGTGACTGCATGAGCACAGCACAACCTCAGGCCCCAGAAATTATACTAAAGTACACACATGCACAACACAGGAACTACGAGTCACCTAGGCTAGCTGAAGCAGTCTAGCAGTGATATGGCAGGTAACACACAACCTATATGCATGCAGCACACTGGTCCAGCACACAATGTGTTCTGTAGGACCTGTCATATAGCTAGCTACAGCTCAGAGTTCATGGAGTTCGATGCATAGGTAGGTGGTGTTCGTCTTCGCTGTCACAACTGAGGAGCGGACTGTTCACTGTAGGCCTCTAGGCAATGAATAGGTAGGTCGAGAAGCGGTCTGCGTCTTTGTTGTCGCCATCGATATCGTCGTTACTCTCAGTACCAGACGGCGGAGATTTATGGAACGATGTCTGGAAATGAGTGCAAAGTTTCGTACGTTATATTGCAATTTTCGGTATGGGAGACATATCGACAACAAAGTGAGCCGCTCTTGACTACGACTAGTGTGGGGCTCGCTGCTGATAACTTAATCTGTTCAAATGGCAACCACACTGCTCAGTCTGGGTAAGCTTCGTCTCGCATAGCCAGACTCTCATGCGAGAGTCTGTGGCTTTGCGAGGTTATGATAGGCTAGTACAAACAGGCAGAATGGTGCCCCACAAGTCTTGCTATCTAGTGGATAAACTCTGATTAACCAGCCTCATTCCCAGGCCACTTCATATGTAGGTGGCTAGGTGGCTAGGCTAGCATACGGCTTGCTATTAACATACATGTATGTGATGTCACACGCTGCCAATACTATTGTTTGCTCGTTCAAATTTTATTCAAATTATATATATCCCTTCAATGCAGCACACACCTCCTACTCCACTATGGCTAGGGCACATACATGTATCATTACATATTCTCCTTCCTGTGGTCTACAAGCTAGAATCCTTACCACAAACAGTGACACACCCACATAGCTTGTAGCCCTTCCACAGCATATCACAAATCTTGGCCTACCTGGCAGCTCCTTGGCCCGTCTGTCCTTCACGAAGAGGGTAGATGTCTGATGTGCAAAGGGAGTCCTAGATCCCCATCTTGGTGACCCTCTGCACACTCTCATAGGCTATGTGGGAATCCTGACAGGTGGTTGAGACTGGAGAAGTGTGCTTGGGAAAAGGAACCACTGCAGAATTGTGGGAGTAAGAAAACAGGGGAAGGGAGAAGGGGAGAGGGAAAGGGAGAAGGGGAGAGGGGGAGAGGGGAAGAAATTATGTGGAGGAGACAGGGGGAAGGGGAAGAAGGGAGCCTTGTCAGGAGTTTATTTCCATCAGTGAAATTCTATAAGAGCATTAGGCAGCAGTCCACACGTTCCCACTCCAGCATTATTCCCAAATTGCATATAGCACGTCCACGTCAGTAACAGAATAAACAGTAAGTAGTGAAGGGGGTCAGCTGCTATGTACCTGCATGGGGTGGGATGCAATGCCACATGAACTTTTCACCTGTTGCCAGGACTCAAATGGGGCCTTTGTGTCCTCTGTCATTCCTCCCGCCTCACAGTGCATGACCTGGGACAGTCTGGGTGTAGAGAGGATAGGGGGGCAGAGGGAGGGGAGGAGGGAGGGAGGGGAGGAGGGAGGGAGAGAGGGGAAGAGGGAGGGAGGGGAGGAGGGAGGGAGGGGAGGAGGGAGGGAGGGAGGGGAAGAGGGAGGGAGGGAGGGCCGGGAGAAGGGGCAGGAGGAAGAAAACACTCCTGAAGTCAGTATATTGTATGAGATTGAAGGAGGCATGTTCATTGTGATTTGGAATGAACATCCAAAAACGGTCAGTACAATCTCTGCCTCCTTCAATTTTTGTCTCGGCACCGAAGTGCCGAGACACAGTGCTGGATGCGTAGGTACGTGGTACGTACGTACGTACGTACGTACATCGCTTTTCGCAATGCGCCCGCGCAAGTGCAGCAACCTGCTTTACACGCTAAGTAGATATCAAAAAGTGATTATGGGTTTTGCTTGGCTGCTCATGAATCCACTCACCAAGACTGTGGCTATGTAAATCAGGACAATGAATACTCACTCATCCATACATAACTACACACTCAGCTCTAGCTAACTAGCTAGGAAGAATTGGCCAAGGTGTTCTCTAGGTCCATTTAGGAATTAAAATGGCCCAACTGGCTCTGACTAAACATCAAGCCCAGACACGACCATACTGCTTTCACCCTTTGGGTGAACATTCCCACCTCACCCTGACCCACCCCTTTCTCACACAGAACCTCCAAGGATACTGACGCTGATTTCAGCTGAGTCTCATAGCTAACAGGTTTTGCAGTCCTAAAGGGTTAAACAGCTGCCATGTCCTCTGCATGATTCTAGCTGATACCAAGTCGTGCCGAGACGCATCAAGTCTTTTAAAGACTCACTTGTTAATCAATGAGCAAATTTGAGAGGATGGTCAGTTAAAACCCAGGTGGTGTGCGTATACGTACAAGAGAAAGAGATCCAGCCGGGACATGAATCTGGGGACAGTCAGTATATACTGTTCTGTATATGACCTGGGTCAGTCTGATAAGATACTGAGTAGGCAGCAACTGCTGATGACGCTCAGGGTGTGATGACACTGAGCTACTGGAGCTCAGGCATTGGAGCAGAGGATGACAATGTACGTACACCATCCATGGACAAGGCTCAATTCTCAAGCTGGATCTCTTGGAAATTGAGCTGTGTCTATGGATAGTGCACATCACCATCCTTTGCTGCCATGCTTGAGCTCCAGCAGCATGCAGTCTGATTGGGTTTCAGAGCACCCAGTACAAGTCCTGGCTGGATCTCAGTACCTTCTTTACATCAACTTTCAACTTGTGCACATGTGTGTAAGCAAAGCATTGATAATAGGCCAAGTCATGTGACTGAAGCTTGTTTAGGTGTGGCAGTCCTGATATAAATGGGAAATCTATTTTTGTGAGGGGTGTGTGGGTGGGTGGAGGTGGGTGCGTACATGTAAAGTATGTTGTCCCAGAGATAAAGACACAAGTCGCAATCTGTTTACTTCCCATAATGGAAAGGATTAGCCTCATTCCCAGGCCACGCGGCCTAGGAATGAGGCTAGGAAAGGATTATGATTATCAGAGTCTCAACTGGTTACCGAGCTATGAGCACCTATATGTCTTTCTGTTGACCACCATCTGCAAGCATTGCATACACAGTTTTTCCTGTTCTGTCTACCAGAACTGATCTGGGGCATTTTGCATCATGTGATGACATGAGGGGGGTAGAGTGATCGGTTTGTCTGTCAGTCTGTCCATGTCAGTCTGTCCGTCCAAGCGGCCCAGATTGAGCAGTGAAGGCCTTGTTGAAGGCTTATTTCAGGATAGAAGTGTCGGAATTCAGAAAATACTAGCGTCTATGTAACTCACAGACCAGAGATCTACTCGAGAGACTGAGAAAAGCTGCGTGAAAGTCGTGCTTCTAATTTATATAACTTGACCACACCCTATTTCTAACATTACTGCCACAACTTACGGTATCTCATGCTGACATCGCTGTAGATCGTGGCCTAGCTAGCTCATCGTGCATGTTGTATGAATAATCGGTGGTAGCTGTCAAGTCAAAGTTGCGCACGGGTACGTGCTCTGCTGAGCACCTCTAGTTATTGGCAATTTCCACATAGGGGCATACCCATTATGACGTAATTTCCGCATGGAAAGAGTTAAGTGGATGCAGTCTAGTCTAGTTCCCAGTCCCACGCCCAGCTTTCCATCGCTTGCAGTACGGTAAAGCGGGGAAGGCCTGGTACTTTTCCTCATGTGAGCATGACGTAATCGAAAAATGGCAAAATTTTCAGAACGAAGACGCTACGTTTTGCGTGTTATTCAGCCATCTACAGGTTCAACGCTCAGTGAGTATGACAGTCGCCCCCAGCTAGCTAGATACGTGTGGTATGTTACCTGGTACCTTCGCTCTTCTTGCTGTTCTGAGACACACTACGCCACATCAAAACTTCCGGTCTTTCTACCCCTTTCTACTCTTGACGTCACTCACGTGAGGAAATGTACCAGGCCCTCCCCACTTTACCGTACTGCAAGCGACGGAAAGTTGGGCATGGGACTGGGAACGAGGCCGCAGATGCAGTCCGAGTCGGTTGAAGGTGAAAGCAAGATATGAGGATGCCGAGTCCACTGGAACACAAACTGGAATGAGTTGTTGTGAACCAGCTTGACTGCTGCTAATTACTGCTCAGATCTAGTGACCATGGCAACTACTACTTTCCCATCATGCAAACATGTGTATCAATACATCACCATAAACATCGGTAATCTTGCCCTGTTTATGAAGGTACCGTATTTATGCTAATAAAATGGTATAATAATTTCAAAATTCACTACCGTAGGATTGGAATTGTAGACCATGAATTGAATTTGTATCGCTAGATTGGATGGACCGTTGTAATAGATAGAAATTGTCGCGCTGTGTTTGGAGAGAAATCGTTTGTGACCGCTGTTATTCCAGGAAATAGGCATCGAACTGCCATCCCTCGTACTGCTTTTCGAGCGTTTGTGACTGTTGTAGCTGCACTATTCCAGGAACTGGGCGTCTGCTACCATGCCATCATTGCCATGCGCTGCATTTCGAGCGTTTGTGACTGTTATTCCAGGAACATGGACATCAACTGCCACTGCCACGCGCTGGCATTCAGCATTCGGCGTTTGTGACTGTTGTGACTACACTATTCCGGGAAATGGACACCCACCGCCATGCCACAAGCTGCCATGCCACAAGCTGCAATGCCACAAGCTGCCATGCCACAAGCTGCCATGCCACAAGCTGCCATGCCACAAGCTGCCATGCCACAAGCTGCATTTCAGAGAACTCCGTTTGTGACCAAGACTGTTGTATCCAGGAAAGTATCAACTGCCCTTGCCACCACACAGTGCATTTCCACCAATCAGATAGACTATGAATAGTGTATTTTGTAAATGTGTACTTGGAACTGGTGTTTGTTTTGATAAGTACATTTCCTTGTATCTGGTACATTGGAATCACAGAAAATAATTAGTGTCCAGAGCTGCTGCTTAATTGGATTAGTCGAAATTCCAGGAATTGAATTTCTACCGCTAGATTAGATGTACCGTTTTATTAGCATAAATACGTTTTATTAGCATCAACATCATAAAGTGCACTCAGGGTATTCAGGTGTATCTACTAAACCCATGACAGTCCCAAGACCAAATTGTTACCAAAGATCCAAACAACATAAATAGAAAAAAAAAGGGAATCAAAGCACTGTCATGCCACGTACTGCATTTCGAGCGTTTGTGACTGTTGTGGCTGCACTACTCAAACTGGGCGTCTACTGCCATGCCATTGCCATGCGCTGCATTTCGAGCATTTGTGACTGTTATTCCAGCATCAAATGCTGCATTTGTGACTGTTGTGACTAAGTGACTGTGCACCCACTGCCATGCCACATGCTGCATTTCGGCTTGTGGCTATAGTGAACCACATGAACATGAACCAGTGATGCACACGAATACAGTGGCATAGGAAGCGCAGCGGCCGGAGCGGCCATGGCCGCTCCACTTTTTCAGCCCCCCAAAATAAAATTAAGTTGCTTTACAACGTGACGGCAGAAACCGCACCTACTTCAATAATATGCACGGATTACACATGCGGCATGATGCGCGTGCGCATGTGTATCCTTCAAGGTGTTAGTTTGAGTTTCTCAGCAGCTGTCACTGTCAGGATCCTGAAGTAAGCATTCTTTGTACAGTTGTAACGTAATAACCAGCTGCAATGAGTGGCCCTACATGTAGTTCAGCTATAGACCTAGGCAGCCTATATTTTGCTAAAAATGGCTCAACAAGTGAGTCTTTAAAAGACTTGATGCACAACTTGGTATCAGCTACAATCATGTAGAGGACATGGCAGCTGTTTAACCCTTTATGACTGCAAATCCTGTTAGCTATGAGACTTTCAGCTGAAGTCAGCGTCAGTATCCTTGGAGGTTCTGTGTGAGCAAGGGGTGGGTAAGGGTGAGGTGGGAATGTTCACCCAAGCAGTATGGTTGTGTCTGGGCTTGATGTTTAGTCAGAGCCAGTTGGGCCGTTTTAATTCGAACACCTTGGCCAATTCTTTCAGCAATTAATCTAGCTAGATAGCTAGAGCTGAGTGGGTAGTTAGTATGCACTTGGAATAGCTGATTGCAGCACACTGTGTATGGATGAGTGAGTATTCATTGTCCTGATTTAAGTCTTGGTGAGTGGATTCATGAGCAGCCAAGCAAAACCCATAATCACTTTTTGAGATCTACTTGCATGCTATAAATACGTTTGACATCCTATCAACAGCACTTGCGTGGGCGCTACTCCATATAGCCATTGTCATACAGAAAGACATGATGTACGTATCCATGCATTTGAATGAGATACGAAGCTGGGATTTGCACCATTGTAATCAGCATGAAAAGACCCTTCAAATGATGCAGAAGTGCTGTTTCTGCCAATTTAGGTTTAATTCTTGTGTCAAAATGCACCATAATTGGTAGAAAACAGTTTTGTTCAAAATGGCCAGTTTTTGCACGTGAAATAACATACCTGTTACCCACACACACATCCTCACCTCCTCCGTTTCCTCCCTGAGTTGCACCACCATGAAGTCTAGCAGGGCCCTCGCAATGTCGCGATGTTTCTTTGCCAGTGCCAGCCTCACAGAGTCAGTGTCCACATGGAACGGCCCAATCACAATGAACTGCGGAAGAGAGTTCTCAACAGTAACTTTGCTCGGAGATGGGAGTCAATTTCAGCTCTAATTTGAGTTGTAGTCATTCGCTCTTCAGCTGAAGCAAAGCCCCTGGGAGGGAAAAAAGAAGAGGGAGGTGGAGGAAGGACAGAGGGAGGGTGGGCGGGAGGGAGGGATGAAGGAGAGGGAGGTGGAGGAAGGACGGAGGGAGGGAGTGAGGTGAAAGAAGTACGGAGGGAGGGTGGGAGGGAGGGAGGAAGGAAGAAAGGAAGGAAGGAAGGAAGGAGGGAAGGAGGGAAGGAGGGAGGGAGGGAGGGAGGGAGAGATGGAGGGAAAGGCGAGAGCAGTTAATACACTGTATTGATTAAGCCGGGAATTATTTTCCCCTTTGCTACATCTCACAACCACTCACTCAATGTAGGCCTTATGTTCAGGTTCATGAGGCTGACGTAGGAGTGGTACTGCTGCCTGTAGGGCATGAGGGGGATGAGGGCCTGGGCGATAGCATGACCCACCCTCCCACGCAAACAGTTCACATGGGGTTCGTGGAGTGGAGGCCAACCGCTTCCAGGAGTGGCGTCTCCGGCCAGAAGAGTTTATCCACAATGTACTGGAGGAGAGAAAACTCAGAGTTGGGACAGGTATGGGATGCAAGGTGACGCTACAGGTAGGGGGAAATCTTGTTCCTCATCAACAAATAATTGATGAATCAGTATACAGAGTAGGCCCATGAACGATCTGATTACACAGTCAAGATTGCACACTGCAAATTCAAACTCTGAACAGCAGTGGACCGTTATTAAAGATCACCTGTAGTGCAGAAAGTATGTATATACATGTATGCCCAAAGTTCCTTAGCCTTGGTGAGCAATGGTGGTCATTGGAAAGACAAAAGCACTCTCATGCTAACAATTCTTGGACGGGAGGTCATTACGTCCCCTCTTGAGCTTTGCTGCCCCTCCCTCCCTTTGAAAGGTATCCAAGAACCGTTATGTACAAAAGGCAACTCATGTCTCCTCCCCTTAATCACCACACTATCATTTTGCCCACCTTTTTCAAAATGAAACACTGCTGTCACCTTATCAATCTGTGGCACACTGTGGGTGGTAAGAACTCCACGGTCAAACACGGCAAGCAGAGTGGTCTTGAAGTCGTCCGGGTCAGAGGAGTAATGGGCTCCCTCCTCATCTAGAACCAGGTCCAATAGAAACAGGGGGCCATGTAGTGGTCTGTGGGAGTGTGGGAGGAAGGGAGGGAGGGAGGGAGAAGGGAGGGAGGGAGGGAGGGAGGGAGGAGGGAGGGAGAGAGGGAGGGAGAGAGGGAGGAGGGAGGGACAGCGGAGGGAGGGAGGGAGGGAGAGAGGGAAGAGGGAGGGACTCCACAGTATAGCCATTGAAAGCAGAATTATCACTTATACTGGCTTGCTTTTATGCAGACCCCTGTTCTGTAACACTTGAGGGTTTGTAGCTATGAATCTACTTATAATAACTAGAGCGTATTCATGGAATTCTCACACAGTTGCCAACAGTATTTCTGCTGTTGCTGCATGATTGTAGGTGGACCCCACTGGTGTCTAATAAGATAGAGCTGGATATGCCACACTGGGGGAAGGGATCTGCACTGGCAGTCTGGCACACACCAACCTGCAATTGCAAACTTGATCAGTTCCATGAGCATTCTGAGTTTGGAGTTCTGGTAGACTTCAAAACTGGTCTCCTCAAGATTAAACCAACCCTTGTTCACCTGTGGGGGGATAAAGAGGAGATAAACCAAGATCCGTAAGAATACATCATGTACGCTATGGACAGCCAGCTATTTGATCTTCCCTCTCCCCTCCCCACTCCTCCCCCTCTGTCCTTTCCCCTCCCACCTCCCTCTCTCACCTCCCCTGCCCCTCACCCTCCCTTCAGTCTCCTACTTCCTCCCCCTCTGTCCATCTCCCCCCCTATGAACTGGACACCTAGGTATATTGTGACTGATCTCAAAGTCTCACTTGGGCCAAACAGGAGCGAATGGCACTGCGTAGATTGGGTACCCACGTCTCCTTCAGGTAGGTTTGGACCTGGAAAGGGGCAACAGACGAGTTGACGGAGGGAGGGAGGGAGGGAGGGAGGGAGGGAGGGAAGGGAGCAAGTGAGGGAGGAAGGAGGTCAAAGTCAGAGGGGGGAAGGGAGGAAAGTGCTAAATTACAGGCTAGGTGTGCCTAAAAGGATTTCCATCCGCCATTTGGATAAAGTACAACACACTTTTTCCTCGCGATAGCTAGCAGGTTTGTAGTAGCAACCAACTTAGTGAACCTACAGTACCATGTATACAAAAACAATTAAGGAATCGTACATGCATGGAGGCCTGTTGCTGGCTCTGGTCAAACTCCTCCAGCTTGAGGTGCTTGCTAACTCCTGTGTGGAAGAGGGCCATCCCACACACCTTCCCACACTCCACCCTCACATGCTCCATCACGTTGATGGCCTCAGGGCTCGTAGCGAGAGAGAGGAAGTAAAAGCGATTGCGGATCTCTTTGAAGTGAATAGGAGACACATCTGAATGCTTGCCTGTGGAAGAGACGGAGGGAGGGAGAAAGGGAGGGAGGGAGGGAGAGGAGGGATGGAGGAGAGGGAGGAGGAGGGGAGGGAGGAGGTGAGGGAGGAGGTGAGAGAGGGAGGGTGGGAAAGAGGGAGGGTGGGAAAGAGGGAGGAGGTAACGGAGGGGGAGGGATAGGGAGAAATGGAAGTAGACAATGACAAAGATTAATTAGTAAATCTAACACTAGCAAGCTCACCTCTCTGTGGTACAACCTCTGCGTGGGGATCAGGGAGGGTGACAAAGGGTAACGTTCCCGGCTGTGAGGTGACAGTCTTGTCGAAGAGGATGTGGTTCATGGTACGAGTGAAGTCCAGTCGTACCTCGCGTGAGAGACCATCAGAGCAGGCATCAAGACTAGGAGGTAGGAGAGCGGTGGGTGGAAGAGATGGAAACAGAGCAATTGAGGTTCAACTTCTCACTCAGCAGTGATCATGAAATTAGGGGCGCACAACTCAAGAGACCACAAACATGATCCCCCCCCCCCCCCCCCCCCCCCTCTTCCACCCTCCCTTCTCTCCTCCCCTCCCTTCACCCCTCCCTCCCTCCCACCACCCCACAAACTCTCCTCCACAATACTATCTTGGTCCTCCAGCAATGGTCACCAATTCCCCATCCTCCTCAACAGTTCCATCCAATCCCTCCCCCTCTCCGACCTACACTGTACCCCTACATGCATATAGTTATACCTTGGTTCCTGGAGAGGATCTGGCGACAGTCACTATCCTGCCAAGCATCTCCATCCCAACCTCCCCCATCTCCTCCACCGGCATGCAATCAACATACAGGTGCTATCGCAGCAGAGCCTCCGTTCTCTGCCTACAGAGAGCACCACACCTAATCACAGGATAAATACATCATATACCTGTGTTTCCCCCAAAGGGGGTACCCCCTTCTGGCCTAATATCTTTTGATGTGGAATGCAATAAGCTCCGTGATCAGGTCATATTTTTGGTTCTCCCAGCCCCTGTCAGCTTTGGGAGAAACACTGTGTATACTGTATATACATACATTTAAAGAGACCCCTCTTAAAAGTGGGTGGTGCTTTCTGTTTAGTCACTCAATAACCGACCAACTAATTCCAGACGCATCAATCACAGTGAAGCTGCTTGTGTGTGGTCTTAACTGGAGGCAACCTTGCTGTATCCAGCAGCTTGTATATATAATGCCATTGGCTACTAACAGATCACCTAATCACCGCCTAATTACCCTAAGCATTGCTAATGCTAAGTCACATGACCTAAGTAAACCAATGAGATGTGAGCTTTGAACATCGCTGCTGTACTGGTGGCCACACCTTGTCACAACTCCCAGCACTCAATACTCTCACTTGGTCAAGTGGGCATGGGCCACTCGCTGGGCAAACACGGTCGGGTCCTTCGCAGCAAACATGAGCCTCACACGAGGTACCCAGTAGTGGATCCAATCCTTTGACTCAACCCTCTCCTCCCTCCACCGCCTCACACCATGCCTAACAGCAGCCTGGGAGAGAATAGACTCAATGTCAATTCTACTTTTCACTCTCTGTCTGGCAACACTGCTTTCCGACTATGACCAAAGCCCCAGCATGGCAGTGGTAGTTAGATGTGCATGTTGGACATTGGAATTGCCACCTCACCTGCTGTTCTGTTGTCTTGGGTTTCCGGGGTTTCTCTATTCTATTGGCAGTTAACTAGATTGCACGAGGGTAATCTAGTTAACGGTCGAGGGCGAGATAATGCACGAGCCGAAGGCGAGTGCATTATCCGCCCGAGACCGTTAACTAGATTGCCCGAGTGCACTAAAGCCCGTAATGCACTACAAACTGGTATTAAAACTACTTAGTGCAAACTCACTGACCCGAAACAGCCGTTGATCTTTGAAAAGTGTGCATTATCTAGATAATGCACACTAAATAAGCGATTTAATGCTCCGTCACGTGATCGATTCTGAGGCGTCTGATTTGTTGAGGGCCACTGAGGCGTCTGATTCGTTGAGGGTCACGTAAGTAGTACTACATGTAAGCTGGGCTAGAAACATTAGTACTCTTAGTTCTGCTGTTAACAGTTCAGGCCTTCAACAAAGTGAAAAGCCTCCCAAAAATTTAATAAAACTGCATGAATGGTGCATTGGTGTACATGTACTTATGCATGATCTGCTTTTATACAGCCCTGTGGTGTGCTTCACTTGTGGGTTGTCAAGTTATTGATATTCAGCATTGATATTCATGGCTATAATATAACTATGCCCATAAGGCCTTGGCAAGTCTCGTTCCCAGACGCATATTTAGGGTCTGGGAACGAGACTAAGCAGAGTCCTGACTCCAGAAATTAAGTGTCCAGTGAAGAAGGACTGATTCTGCTAATAATGTAATTATCAGAGATAGATGCTCCTTTCTGTACCATTTGTCTTGTAGCCCTACCTTCAAGAAGTCAGTGACATCCACTAACCCCTGAAACATTGGCTGCTAAAAAAGGGCGGTGGACTTCTTGGTACCGTAGTCACACATTATTAGGTGCAGCTCACTTATAGGCGCATATTCACTGTTAGGTACAGGTTCAACTCTCATCCCAGGTATATACTTGCTGTTAAGCGCTGCAGTCTTCTTCCAGAAACTCTGCCTTTTTTGATCCTACAGAGTGATGAAGGGCACTTCCTATTCGAGGAATGTCATTCATTATTAGGAGCATCTCGCTCCTAGCTAAACTGAGCTATTTTTGACTCACGTGTGCTTCACTGGCCATCCTATATACACTCCAGATGAGAAAGGTGCTAGCGACAAGAAATCTCACTCAAATCACAAGACCACCAAACGTTCTCTGCGGGGTACGCGTGAATGGCTGGGTAGAAGACTAGAATTTTATAGCACTATTGTGCAGATCGTGAGAACGTTGGTAGGATAGTACTTTTCATGGCAATTTTTGCAGGACTGATCTTCTCAGATCTAGCCACGCCCACTATTTGATGCAACAATACATGTACAGATGGTCTCAGTCCCCTTCCCATGTGGCCTGGGAACGAGGCTACAGATCTGTGATACCGTGCCCTAGCCTCCTCGTTCGCAGCCAATTCCCACCGCCAGTATTTGATCGTTTACAGTATGCAAATACGGTGGGGGAGGCCGGGGATATCTGGTCACGTGCAGTGACGTCAGGTAGACAGAGGGTAAACACACAGGGGGCAGTGCCCAACCGTAATAAACGAACGGTATTGATCATCAGCTTTGTGAATGCTCTGACATCCAGCTTTAGGCGGATAGTACAGAAAGGCCCCCTAACCCCCATGTGTCTACATGCACCTGATGGTACTGCATGCGTCCATATCTCCCAGGCCTTCCCCCGCCATATTAGCATATACAGCAAGCGATCAAATACTGGCAGGAGGAATGGCCTGGGAATGAGGCTAGTTTGTGCCTGCAGTCTCTGACACAAACAATAAAGCTACCAGTGTCAACATTCAAACGTACCTTGGCCCCAGCTGTGTTGGGGAGCGTCTCCCTGGGATGGGGGAAAGGGGGTGGCTCTTATTGCCCGGAGCAGCCTTAAATCGGCCTACAAAAAAGGTAAGGAATAGAAAAGGGCATTGGTATCAATGAAGAGTCCACACAATACATGTGAAAATATCAACACCATGAATTCCATACTAAGCTGCCTAAGACAGTCAGATTGGGCAGTGGCACACAATGGGATGCTCAGGACTTCACCACAAAGGTAGTTCAGCATAGTCATTATAAGAAACCTTCAGTGCACTGTGACAATGATGACAGCATAACCAGAATCTTGTACGCTTCTGTAAGCGCTCAACGTTCGGCTATTCGTACAGCATTTTTTCCCAGCTACATGTAGGACTATGTGCTGCTCTCATACTGGCCTCGTTCCCAGGCCGTCTTGGACCTGGGAACTAGGCTACTCTTGTACATACATGTATATAGTCCTTAGGCCTATAGGGTAGTTAGTAAAGTCTCCAACATTGAAGCCTAAAACAGACTAGTTAGGCCCACACGCAAAACGCGGAAGTGGGCCTGGTGACACTTGGCAAAATGTATGTATGTGCTGAGCTCAGCAGTCTTGATTTCGGGTAGATTAATCATGTTCGTCCATTGCCAACTACTGCATTAATTGTAATTGCTTTTACCACATGAAAAAGTGTAGCCATTTGATAAAACCGTTGCTCTTATTGGAACTTATTTCACTGCAACACTTGGACCCCCTCCGCCAACAACTAAATGGACACACCCCTGGAACTAATTTTCTTCTCCTTTGTGAGGTTTGGTGGGTAGGAGCCATTTGGGCATAGTGAATGGCGTATTCAACTATCTCGTCTCCCGCACTATTTGTCATTTTGACTTCGGCCTTTTCACTGTCCTTCTGTCCGCCATTGTGCATTGTGGCGATTGCCTGCCACTGCGGCAACAGCATCTTTTATATAGCACCTTCCCAACCTCTGACATGCACTGATTTAATCTTTGGGCCTTGGCGGGACGGCTGTGCCAGGGGGGAAACAAATTTTTCGGGGGGGGGGGGGGGGGGGGGGGGGGCAAATTATTTCAGAAATTTTAGTTCCGGGGGGGAACCAATTTTAAGGGGGTCCAAATTAATCGTGACAGGCTCTATTTAGACTGATGCAGATAAGCATGTCAAACGCTTCAGGCATAAGCCAAATCTAAGCACACTCATCCCCAAGTAGCGGACAATGGGGTGCTGCAGTCGCTAAAAACTCGGACGACTATAAATACAAAACACCCACGCTGCAGCTGGTTGCTGAAACTCATACACATACACATACTGACATAGACCAAAAATATATTATAGTCTACCACAAATGGAACATACTGTCACCTGATCTTAGTGAAACTGCCTAATATCCATCCAGACAGAGTTAGCGCCACAGAGCGTTACCTAGAAGCCAAAGTTAGGCTTCTGATGATGGCTGATCTGCGATCCAAAGCCTGCATGGGCTTTCTTTAGAAGTGGTTCGACATAATTATGTAATAGCCTCGTTCGTCGGCCCGCGCAGGGGGAGGAGCCTGGGAGCAAATTAATACCATGTATATACATGTACGTAGAAATCAGCGCATGAACAGTATATCTGACTAGTTGCTATGTGCACGGTTTATTCTGTAACCAGTGATCATGCCTGCTCATTAATTATTTTACTGTGTACCTGCAGTTCTTTTTTGCTTAATAGGAAACTTCCTTCCATTCCGTTATGCAAAATTTTTGCTTTATAGTGATGAACAATGCTTCATGCAATAAAATACCTTGAAGAACAGATGCAATGTTTTGTAACAGCAATAAACAAAGTTCACAGTTCAGTGCCTATAAACACAACCAGTTTCGGCAACTCATTATGAGCTTCAGTGCATCATACGCCGCCACATTATTTGCAGAGACAAGCAGCTCCCCTACAGCAATGTCTGCAGTAGAGAAGAAAGATCATACAATTTTAAACAAAAGGCACCATCACCAGACCTAACTCCAGACTTGATATGTACTGGGCAGGGAAACAATTAACTCTGTCAGTATTATACCCAGGGCAACCATGAGCACAGTGGAGAGCCCATGGAAGCCACCGGGGCACAGAACCAGATGGAAGAAGAGAACTCTCTTCCATCACACAAGATAAATACAACCCCAACTATTCAACTACTGGCCAGGGACCAGGAGGATGAAATCCTTCGGTAGTGGGAAACACTAACCCCCTCACTCACAATGCCTAACAAGGTCCAACATTTGTAAACAGAATTCTAAACCACTGTGCAGACATGAAAAAATGGGCTGCACTGCGCGAAACATATTTGACCCAGACGAATGGTTTTGGCAGAATGGGAATATGAACAAGGTGATCATATTTTGTGCGTACCATGAAGCTTGTGCTCACATTTACCATTTCATCAGGAGTAGGCTAGGAAGATAATTCACAGAACCGATAGCTTTCCCCAACATACCTCGCTTTAGGCTTGTGGATATGTTCACTGCCTGCACTCATGACAGTGTGACATCCTTCAGGTATTTCCAAAGCCGTCTAGTCACATGCGTGTAATTGTTGCTACAATAGCATTCGCAATGGGCCTGGACTGCACTAATGTCCGGCGTATAATACACTGGGGACCACCGTCTACAATCCTACATACAAGAGACAGGACGGGCTGGCAGAGATGGCTTACCAGCAACTGCAATTCTATATTATGCTGGCCAAGACATGGCGGGAACACGAGTAAGCGAGGACATGAGAGAAAACTGCCAATTGAAAGATGCGTGCTGGAGAAAGTTCCCTATAAAATACTTTAAACAGTGTGATCTAGATAACTCTGTTTCTACACTGTGTTCCCATAACATGCACACCACCTCCTCCGTCCAGACAGCAGAACAAGGAACGTGGGTATACGTGATCGTGCCCTTCTGTTCTACGGAAACTGGAAGGTAGTTACTCAAAAAGTTCAACTTCA
The DNA here is from genome assembly GCA_963931865.1 of Axinella damicornis. Lineage (NCBI taxonomy): Eukaryota > Metazoa > Porifera > Demospongiae > Axinellida > Axinellidae > Axinella > Axinella damicornis. The sequence continues at coordinate 4,410,498 of OZ007517.1, read as the reverse complement.
AAAGTCTACAAGTCGGCGAGGTGATTACAAATATCCCCCCACTAACACACGTCTGTGTTACAGCCTCGAAATGACAAGCAAGTGGAGAACAACAGAACCTAAAGCAGCGCATCTCACATGATGCACTCCATAGTTTGTACGAAATGGCTGTTGATGTGCCAGACTTCATACACACAATTCGTACCCATCCAGACTTGGTCTGTGTCTGCGGTCAGCGAGAACTGTTGGAGGACCAGGACGGAGTACTTCTTCTTGATTCGCCATCAGCTCAGCTGCTCTCATATGACACCACCTACCAGCTGGGTGACTGAAATCACTCTGCACTACATGAATGTTCAAATTCAAACGGGAGGAGCAGACTGAGACTTGCTCCCGCTTGCCAGTGCCACAGCCTTTCCCCGCCACGGAATTGATCCGACGTCATGTGCGTTTGACCAGGAGAGAACACTTCCGGCATTGCCTCACAAGCGGAAGAAAGAAGTTATTTCCACTGTGTCAGAATCGACGAGCAATTCCCCAATCTGTAAAGAAAGCGTGTCTGTCACTGCCGCCTTCCATGGGACAGACATCAGGCCGATGATGATATGACAATGCGCAACACTTTAGAGACTGGTTTCACGAACCTGTGACAAGCCAGAGTCCAACAGCAAGTCTGCAAAGATGCAGTTAGCCTTGTAATTTACAAACCATTTTTTACCTGTACCCTAGTAGCAGTCCTAAAAGAAAGTGAATTCAGATCACCTTTTCTGTTTTGGGTTGGTACACGGCGACTCGCGCTGTGAGGGAGCTCACTCGGGCTTCTGTTTTTAGCTAGTACACTGTCAACGTAACTCGCACAAATCCGGTCCGGTCCGGTTCCGCAGATTAGGGTCTGGGTCCGGTCCGGTCCGGTCCGATCCATTCTGTGAAATATGGAGGCCACACATCACTTGCAACTTCTGTTGACAATCTTCAGAACCAATATATTTGTCTCGGCACCAAAGTGCCGAGACACAGTGCTGGATGCGTAGGTACGTACGCACATGGTACGTACGTCGCTTTTCGCAATGTGCCCGCGCAAGTGCTGCATGCATGCTCTACACCCTTAATAGGGTGTCAAACATATTTATAGCCTGCAAGTACGTATATCTTCAAAAATGATTATGGTTTTGCATGGCTGCTCATGAATCCTCTTACCAAGACTGCTGCTGTAGCTCTGATACTTAATTCAGGACAATGAATACTCACCCATCCAGTATGCTGCACTCAGCCATCCCAAGTGCATACCAGCTCTAGCTAGATAAGTGCTGAAAGAATTGGCCAAGGTGTTGACTAAACATCAAGCCCAGACATGACCATACTGCTTTCACCCTTTGGGTGAACATTCCACCCCTTGTTCACACAGAATCTCCAAGGATATTGACGCTCACTTAAGCTGAAAGTCTCATAGCTAACAGGTTTTGCAGTCATAATAAGGGTTAAACAGCTGCCATAATATTATGTCCTCTGCATGATTCTAGCTGATACCAAGTCGTGCCGAGACACATCAAGTCTTTTAAAGACTCACTTGTTAAGTGTGTGTGGGTACTGTGTGTGAGTGACATGCAAGACTAGGTACGTCGGAGGAAGGAGCTACACCAGACTCACACAGATGCAGTGAGGGAGGTGAGAATTCCGCAACATATTTAAGTGTCATCCGTGATCAAGCTGTGTTAGCCAGAATGAAGATGATAGTCTGTCAGATATCTGCACAGACAGCTATATACCCACCTGTGGCCAGTGTCAGATTGCCCACATAGGCAGATGAGGGGCAGTAGCTGGATAAGCGAAGCAAGCAAAGATACTTGTACGAGTGTGCCACTCCTCCAATTGTCTACCTGTAGTCCTGTACGTGACAGACTATACCAGATCTTCCACTCTGCTACTAAATCCTGTACACGATCACTGACAGACAACAGCTGGACTGGGAATGGCCCGGGTACGAGCCAGTGGGAACTGCCAGTGAGAACTACGACAATACTCGCGGAGTGACTTTGCATGTAAGGTAGGAGGGTCCACTAGCTACACATCCTCAGTCCCACATGATCCCTACATTTATGAATGAATGGGAGTGACGACGGGTAAGGGCATCCCCCCCTTGCTGCTTTGCTCTTTCAAGAGGTAGCCCATTACTAAATCACTTCATCTCTCAGAGAAAAATTTGTGCATATAAACAAGCTCCACCCACCTGTTTTTCCTGAGCTCTGGGGATGCTGAGGTTGAGGTTGACATTGCTGCTCACTAGGGCAAAACCAGACACACTCGAGCCAAACAGCTCCACTGTCACATCTGGGAAGAAACAGAGAGCAGGCTCACTAACTAGCTAATGGTCAAGGGCCTGAATCCAGCTGAGTTTCTTTGGAAGAGAGGAGGTCTAAAGCTGCATGGAACTACGCATGCGGCAGTCACCTCATTATAGGCAATTTTCAAGCATGAGAATTTCAGTGGATACATGTCACAATAAGAGAAGTGTCTTTGTATCGGCAGTCCACTTGGGTGAAAAATTGGCATACATATGTACATATATACCAAATATCCCTGTACTGAGCACTAATGTACGTATGTGGCCATGCAGCTCACCGGCATTTCAGACTCGGCTACCACACCAAAGTGTTAATTAAACATCAGGTAAGAAGGTAATAAATTAAGTGATTGAACCCATGGAGGCAAACACCAGCTGTTAGTTACTTCAGCATGTATACGTCTTGTATAGCATTGTACACTGTATCTATGGAATAGGAATTCAAGCGCAATATTATTTTATACTGCTCAATCCGGGGGGACAAGGTCCATTCACATAATTACAATTCCATTTGCTGTTCTGAAGCAAAAAGGTTGCAGGTATATATACTACACATCGCAGTACAGACCTGGGAATGTCCGCTGCACTAGACCCTGAAGCTCAGTGGCAATCCCTGTGCGGGCCTCCGCCTGTCCCTGCACGGAGGCAGACTGCTCCCTGAACGAACGTTCGACAAAGAGGTCCAGGGCCTGAAGATGGTGCGGTGCCAGTGGTGGAGGGGGTAGGTTTGGAAGGAGCAAGTCCAGCCACTTCTCCTACAAGGATTCAATAGATTCCAAGTCACAAGCTGGCAAATGGACTACCTCCAGCAAACAATCTGAAGGTATTTTGACAAGACACGTGCTGTAGAGGCAGATGATCAAATTAGGTAGTACACGCAACAATATAGCCATGGTTACAACTATCAGGAGCTCCACTGAATCTAGAGTTGCTTACATGCAGTCCATCCCAGAAGCCCACCATGCACATGCGTGATTAGGACATCTTGATGATTGTAAATTGTTGGACTTCACATGGCAAGAGGAGAATTTTTTGACAACATTTCAATCAGTCTGTACTGATCTTCCTCAGGTCAATCTCTTCTTCCCTCCTCCTCATTACGCTCCCCTTCCCTCTCCCTCCCCCTCCCCTCTGCCTCACCTTCCCACCACCACGATATCACATGGAACATACGCAAACACACACATAAATATATGCACACACATTGAGATACATGGCTACTCAGTTCAGCACATTGGACAGCCCAGTGCTAGCCTTCAATACATGGCTACTCAGTTCAGCACATTGGACAGCCCAGTGCTAGCCTTCACTGTGACTCTCGTAAGAGGCGTGAGAGTGAACAGTGTGCAGTGACCTCAGTCCTCTACAGCATATACTGCAGACCAGTTGGCAACCCTCACATTCCCCTTCTCCCTATGCTCCCCCCCCCCCCCCCCCCCCCCCCTTCTCCCCCTCCCCCTCCCCCTCCCCCACTCCCACAATATCACAGGGCACACCTACATACACAAAACACATACACACACATAGAGATACTTGTCTACCCAGCCCAGTGCTAACCTTCACTTTAGTTTTGTGACCCTTGTAAGAGACGTGGGAGTGAGCAGAGTGCAGTGACCTCAGCCCTCTAGAGCATGCACTGCAGACCAGTTGGCAGCCCTCGCGCTCCCTGGAGGCGATCTGGAAATAAAGTGGCATATGTACGTAGCAGTTAACACCAAGTTTTTGGCATCTCTGCTCAGTACACATGCTCAGATGATAACCCCGCTAACAAGAGTGTTCACGCACTCCATGTAGCACAACGGAGCAGCCAAAGGAGTTTGAAGAGCCCATGCAGGCTTCTACTTCATTGCCTCCAATCAACAGCAGCTGCCTTAATCGTCAGTAGCAGGCAACATGCTGTTGCTTGAGGCGTAAGTAACAGGTAGTCTCATGGGGGGGCAGTGCACAACTGTTGTAGTACCTGTTTCGTGTCTCCGTCCACGGCATTGTGAACAACAAACGATATTGATCATCGGCCTAGGGAATGCTCTGATATCATGTCTTTAAATGGACAGTAGAAGAATTAAAGGTCACTGAGGTTCCTCGTTGGGCACCACCCCACGTGTGTCTACCATCTGTTGCCTGATGGCATTGCAATTGACCAGATCTCCCAGGCCTTCCCTGCATACTGCAAGTGATCAACTATTGCGGTGGGAACGGTCTGGGAACGAGCAGGGGCGGATCCAGAGGGGAGGAGCTACAGGGGGCTGTAGCCCACCCCCTTTCACTGACTGATACCAGATACGCCTATGTGCACACCCCTAGTTTACTATAATACATGCTAACTACAGAATCACGACACGGCATATATGATGCTGAGAAAAGACGCGACACAGAAGCAAAAAGCACTAGCAGAGCAGTGGAAAGTTGCCATGAGAGCCCTTACTGACAACTGTAATGATGACAGCAAAACATTTTCCGCTCGGAAGTGAAAAGCAGCAGATGTTCCTAGCAGGGCAGTTGCAATGAGAGCCCTATGAGAGCCCTTCTTGACAACCAAAAAGATGCACTGTGTCTTCAACATTGGTTTGTAGCTATCACCTGGGGGAGGAATATTTCCAAGTACCGGGAGTTATGCCCATAACCACCTTCTACTTGCGTGGGATTTAGTTACAAGTGGGATAATATTACTAGTAATCAGCCACACATGTACTAACCTGGTCAGTGTCAAATTGAATAAGTGCGGCCTTTCTTTCACTGTCTCGTACACTGCGATCATCTATACGCATGTGGGTGTAGATATATATATATAGATAGATAGATAGATAGATAGATAGATTCCAGAAAATGCCTGCAAAGTGCTTTTATCTCCACCACCAAGGTGAGTTTCAGCACCAAAATTGTATAACTGTGTCAGTGCATGATACGTAGTGATCATGACAGCATACGTAGTTAGAGCTAGTGCAAGTGAGCAAAAAAGATGCAACTATGTAACTGTAGTGACCAGTAGGAATGTGATGGTTTACGTGTTTCTCACAATGGGTTTGTCACTTCTGAATACATAGCGGCTCGAAGTACATACTGCTCAAGTGTTCATGCAAGCCCCTGTTGCAAGTGTGAGGGTCTCTTGCAAACTGTGAAGACTATATCCTTGAACAGTAGCCTTCCACAAGCTTTCAGAGTGGCATCTCCTGGTAAGATGTATACAGCACAAAATGCTTGCTGTTTGCTTTTCCAGATGCCACTGGTCTCCATTATACTTCTGATGGTACAGACTACAGGAAGTTCGGAGCAATCATAAGCAGTCTGGCTGTAAACGTGTGCAATGGGAGGTTCACTTGAGAAGGCAGTGGTCAACTGAGTATTGCTCAATCAGATCGTGAGCGAGAATGCTTACGGTATGCCATTTAGCTATAAAGCTTCTGGCATGACACCATCCCAAGCAAGACACACATATGGTTGTGATGGGATGTGTGATGCATTCCTTGGCAAGCTGAAGTTGCAATCAACAGAGATCCAGCAAATACAAGAAGTGATAATCAGGTCTCCAATGAAGAACGAGCATTACTAACAAGAATGGGCGCTCCAATAGAGAGAGTCAGTCAAACTCAAGGAAAATAACATGACACAACACAAATTGATTTTTTGTGATCTCCCAACCGGTTCTACCTTACTCACGAACAATTCCCATTGTTGCCCAACTGTGGGGGCGGGGCAAATGGACGGGATTAGACTTTGAACTCTGCCTGATTATCTGGTTGAACTCTAAATCCCCACCATATGCACAACCCAGCCCAATTGGGGGGGGGGGGGGGGGGGGGGGGGGGGGCATAGCATTGATAAAGTAGTCTCCAGTGTATAATTCCTGGAATTTCCACTAATGTGGCCAAGGGTTATAACCACCCTATACTACCATTTTCAGGAATCCAATCTAATTAAGCAGGATACTAACAACATGAGCTCCAAGAAAGACTATTTTGGGCTACCTGGCTATCAGTATAAATTAATACTGGTTCTATTAACATAAATGCTGGTTCTACTAGCATACACAGCATACATGTACATGCAAACAAGGCTATTTCCGTTGTCATGCAGAATGGTACACTTAGCAGCTCAAGTATGTAGACATGCTTACCAAGCCTTCTGAGGTTGACCAACATTTGCACCACAAACAGCCGGTAGTCAGGCTCATTCTTCGTGACGGGGTTAAGCCTCAGATCCAACTCCTGCAACATTACACACAAATATTCACATCCATACTCCTACAAGGAGCACGCAGTTGCTGCATGGGTAGACGGTAAAAGTTGATGCCGAGATTTGGAACGATTTTCCGATATGCATTTGCTGCACAGCTTCGCCGCAAACCAGAAGGCTTCTTCCAAAAACCGAAAGACATCTTCCGAGACACAGAAGGCTTCTTCCAAAGAATTATGCAAGGCTTTGCATGTACGTACATACCTAAGTTTCCAAAAACGGTGCAGCATCACTTACGGATCATCCAGAGCTTTATTTAGGCCTTCCGTAGCTGCGTTTAGGTATTCAGGAGATGCATTTGTAATGGAAAGCCAGACCAGCGACGGAAAGCTTCCCCAATCTCAGCATCAAATTTAAAGATGCATACTGCAGCAGTCCATGGCTATTTACATAGAAACCTAGCTGGCAATGCCATTGGGTGAGCACACAACATGAAACCTTTAAACCTTCTGCACCCACAGAGGTCATGTTCAGTCTCTGGAGGAGCGATACACACACTACTTTTGCTGATACTACCAGCAGCTGCCCGTTAGTTTCTTTGAAGTTGCATAAAAATCTGTGTCTTTGCTACCTGTGCTAAATCTAAGTTGTTTTTTTATGCAAAAATTGGTTTCTAAATAGCCATATATAGAGTAAGCCATTGATTATCGGATGACATAATCAACCAAATGTCGACCAGTGTCTCTAGGTCTGTATCGGGGAGTTAAATTTCGCCGTATTTTGGCGTAGACACTCACAGGTACACTCTAGCGCTGCAATTCAGATATCAGTAGAATGTGCTGGTCCTCAGCAACACAACGGTGCAAGTCCTGTGTTTTTACGTTGCATCGTGGAGACACTGGTCGACATTCGGTGCTATTCCCTAGTGCTCGAATCAGCCACGGTGACAAGACGTGAGCCTGCAGCAGAGGGACCATGAGGCTTCCCGAAAATGTAAAAATCTCGGAGAAAGTTCCTTCAGAGAAGAAGCGGGGAGTGTCATCCGATAATACATCAATTTTGTCCGATCATACCTTGGTCCAAAAATGAGCTTTGGCTGGCTGCAGTTCCAGAACCAAGCAGCGCATATATTACTTCCGGTAATATATGCGCTCGGTGCTTAACGCGTCCGATTATACATGTCGTCCGATAATCAACGGCTTACTCTAGACTGCTACTTCACTTTTGGTCCGGTCCGATCCGGTCTGGTCTGGATTTAACGAGGCCCCCCATCCTGGCTCACTTTCTATGCATGCCCACCTTAGGTGTCTGTATACATTGGGTTGGAGATGGGTCCTATGGAATACTTATCAGCTTACAGTATTTGTGGGAAATAACGGGTCATATATATCTGTGGCGGCCGCATGAGCCAAGGTCTCGGGCCTTTACTGCTACCTCAGTCAAGTATCATGGATGCCTCTGCGATCAGTGAGTTTCTACACCACACAGTGCACTCAGTTTAGAGAAGCCTACATGTAAGCATAATAAGTTAACCCTTTACCAACCAATGACTGCAAAACCCGTCATGAGACTTTCACCTTCATGATGTCACATCCGGCAATGTCCTTGGGAGATAGGCTCTGCGCCAGCAGAAAGGGCGGGGCAGGGGGAGGTGGGTGGGTGCACCCGAAGGGTGCAAACAGCATGGCCGTGACTGGGCTCAGCTTTGAACAGCCCTTAGTTGGAGCCGGGTTGGCCATTTCTTGGGTTTTAAGCATAAATGGGACTAGAAAACAGTGGTCTCACCTTGCAGAGCCTTGAATTCCAGTGTTCAAGGCTGAATTTTCTGCTAGAGCGAGTTACCGTCGCCCGAGCATCTTGATCGCGTACACATTAACGAGTGGGTGTGGTCAGAATCACGAAAGGGGAAAGCATGGCTGTGTGCAGTTCTGTGTGAAGTTACAACTATCAGGAGCTCCACTGCTCAATTGGAATCTAGAGTTGTTTACATGCAGTCCATCCCAGTTTGATTGTAAATTGTTGGACTTCACATGGCAAGAGGAGAACTTTTTGACAACATTTCAATCAGTCTGTACTGATCTTCCTCAGGTCAATCTCTTCTCCTTCCCTCCTCCTCATTACGCTCCCCTTCCCTCTCCCTCCCCCTCCCCTCTGCCTCACCTTCCCACCACCACAATATCACATGGAACATACACACACATATATAGATGCACACACATTGAGATACGTGGCTACTCAGTTCAGCACATTGGACAGCCCAGTGCTAACCTTCACTTAGCCTCGAACCCAGGCGCGGAGGAGGGGGAAAAGAGCGCCTGGTATCCACTGTTTGCGCATGCGCTTAATTTCCCGACATTCCGGGAATCCTGGATAAGACCGCGTCATTCCCGTGCCTTGTTGACGTCAGATACGTGTTCGTAACGGTATCACGATCGTATTTTGTCAATAATGGCAACTTTATTCAACATGTAGACAAGGCTGTTTCGTACCTTCAGCGACTTGGGTGTGCAGCGATGACGCTCGAACCCGAGCAGAGGGCATCTCTGAACTGTGTATACGAAGAGACTCTGTCTACGCACTGGTTTTGGTAAGTCATTGTGTTATACCGTTCGTGTTTGATGTGAAGCTTGCCCGAGATGACAGCGTAGTCATTGTAGTCTCATCCCTCCTGGCACTGATGACAGACCAAGTTCCAAACGTGAGAGAGTCAAAGCTGCGATCATGTCTTCGTGGTTTCGTGGTTTTAGACGTCATTGTTTACACTTGGATAGTTTAGCGACGTCTTCTGCATAAATCCATGTGGTTTTATGTAATAATTAAGCGCATGCGCAAACAGTGGATACCAGTTGCTCTTTTCCCCCTCCTCCGCGCCTGGGTTCGAGGCTAACCTTCACTGTGACTCTCGTAAGAGGCGTGGGAGTGAACAGTGTGCAGTGACCTCAGTCCTCTACAGCATATACTGCAGACCAGTTGGTAACCCTCATGTTCCCCTTCCCTTCTCCCCCCCCCCCCCCCTCCCTCCCCCTCCCCCACTCCCACAATATCACAGGGCACACCTACATACACAAAACACATACACACACATAGAGATACTTGTCTACCCAGCCCAGTGCTAACCTTCACTTTAGTTTTGTGACTCTCGTAAGAGACGTGGGAGTGAGCAGAGTGCAGTGACCTCAGCCCTCTAGAGCATGCACTGCAGACCAGTTGGCAGCCCTCGCGCTCCCTGGAGGCGATCTGGAAATAAAGTGGCATATGTACATAGCAGTTAACACCAAGCTTTTGTTTGTACAGGCATCTCTGCTCGGTACACATGCTCAGATGATAACCCCGCTAACAAGAGTGTTCACACACTCCATGCAGCACAACGGAGCAGCCAAAGGAGTTTGAAGAGCCCAGGCTTCTACTTCATTGCCTCCAATCAACAGCAGCTGCCTTAATCGTCAGTAGAAGTCAACGTGCTGTTGCTTGAGGCGTAAGTAACAGGTAAGCTCATGGGGGGCAGTGCACAACTGTTGTAGTACCTGTTTCGTGTCTCCGTCCACGGCATTGTGAACAACAAACGATATTGATCATCGGCCTAGGGAATGCTCTGATATCATGTCTTTGAATGGACAGTAGAAGAATTAAAGGTCACTGAGGTTCCTCGTTGGGCACCACCCCACGTGTGTCTACCATCTGTTTGCCTGATGGCATTGCAATTGACCAGATCTCCCAGGCCTTCCCTGCATACTGCAAGTGATCAACTATTGCGGTGGGAACGGTCTGGGAACGAGCAGGGGCGGATCCAGAGGGGAGGGGCTACAGGGGGCTGTCACCCCCTTCCACTGACTGATACCAGATACGCCTATGTGCACACCCCTAGTTTACTATAATACATGCTAATTACAGAATCACGACACGGCATACAATGCTGAGAAAAGATGCGAAAAAGCACTGGCAGGGCAGTGGAAAGTTGTCATGAGAGCCCTTCCTGACAACTGTAATGATGACAGCGAAACATTTTCCGCTCGGAAGTGAAAAGCAGCAGATGTTCCTAGCAGGGCAGTAGCAATGAGAGCCCTTCTTGACAACCAAAAAGATGCACTGTGTCTTCAACTTCATTGGTTTGTAGCTATCACCTCGGGGAGGGATATTTCCAAGTACCGGGAGTTATGGCTCACAACCACCCTCTGCTTGTGTGGGATTTAGTTACAAGTGGGACTAGTAATCAGCCACACATGCCTTCCTTTCACTGTCTCGTACACTGCAATCATCTATACACATGTGGGTGTAGATACATAGATAGATAGATAGAATGCCTGCAAAGTGCTTTTATCTCCACCACCAAAGTGAGTTTCAGCACCAAAATTGTACAATTGTGTCAGTGCATGATAGTGATCATGACAGCATACGTAGTTAGAGCTAGTGCAAGTGAGCAAAAAAGATGCAACTATGTAACTGTAGTGACCAGAAGGAATGTGATGGTTTACGTGTTTCTCACAATGGGTTTGTCACTTCTGAATACGTAGCGGCTCGAAGTACATACTGCTCAAGTGTTCATGCAAGCCCCTGTTGCAAGTGTGAGGGTCTCTTGCAAACTGTGAAGACTATATCCTTGAACAGTAGCCTTCCACAAGCTTTCAGAGTGGCATCTCCTGGTAAGATGTATACAGCACAAAATGCTTGCTGTTTGCTTCTCCAGATGCCACTGGTCTCCATTATACTTCTGATGGTACAGACTACAGGAAGTTCGGAGCAATCATAAGCAGTCTGGCTGTAAATGTGTGATATGGGAGGTTCACTTGAGAAGGCAGTGGTCAAAAAGCTTTTGAGTATTGCTCAATCAGATCATGAGCGAGAATGCTTACGGTATACCATTTAGCTATAAAGCTTCTGGCATGACACCATCCCAAGCAAGACACACATATGGTTTTGATGGGATGTGTGATGCATTCCTTGGCAAGTTGAAGTTGCAATCAGCAGAGATCCAGCAAATACATAAAGTGATAGATCAGGTCTCCAATGAAGAACGAGCATTACTAACAAGAATGGGCGTTCCAATAGAGAGAGTCAGTCAAACTCAAGGAAAATAATATGACACAACACAAATTGATTTTTTGTCATCTCCCAACCGGTTCTATCTCACTCACGAGCAATTCCCATTGTTGCCCAACTGTGGGGGCGGGGCAAATGGACGGGATTAGACTTTGAACTCTGCCTGATTATCTGGTTGAACTTTAAATCCCCACCATATGCCCAACCCAGCCCAATTGGGGGGGGGGGGGGGGGGGGGGGGCATAACATTGATAAAGTAGTCTCCAGTGTATAATTCCTGGAATTTCCACTAATGTAGCCCAGGGTAACCAACCTATTTTCAGGAATCCAATCTAAGCAGGATACTAGGAAATGTAACAACATGAGTTCCAAGAAAACCTATTTTAGGCTACCTGGTTATCAGTACAAATTAATACTGGTTCTAATAACGAGGGGCAACCGCACTCCTGGTAGGCGAGGTTAAACGGTAGCACAAGCTAAGTGTGACAGTTCGTTCCAATCACTTGAGTACCATGATAGCTATACTCTATATAGGGAAGATCAGAAATTATTTAGAGTGCTCTCAAGTACCCATTCATAGCCGCGTTGCAACCCTGGTTGCGACTCGCCGTAGTGCAAGCTAAGTATTGCAATTCGTTCCAATTAACGCACATGCCACGTGGCGATCGCGAGCAATGGCGACCAAAAGGAAGACATGACATTCACTCACAACTTAGCCAGCACGGTGAGTTTCGGCATGTAAGCGTCAGTGAACGACAGCGATCACGGCCATGTGGTCAGAATGTTCGTGTGCCTTTCCTTAGAACGGTACTGCCACCGGAAGTCAAAGAGAGCGCTCGAGCAATGGCGGCCACGGCAAGACAAAAGTGCTCATATCTCCACCACCAAGGTGAGTTTCAGCATAATTATTACGTGGTTGTGTCACTGCATTACAGCGATCACGACGGTGTAGTCAGAATCTCTGTAGACCTTTCCTGCGTGCTGTGAGGTTTGATTAGGTTATTTATTTATTTACGCGGCACAATTTTTCCCCTACCAGGAGTGTAACATAAATGCTGCTTCTATTAGCATACACAGCATACATGTACATGCAAACAAGGCTATTTCCGTTGTCATGCAGAATGGTACACTTAGCAGCTCAAGTATGTAGACATGCTTACCAAGCCTTCTTAGGTTGACCAACATGTGCACCACAAACAGCCGGTAGTCAGGCTCATTCTTCGTGACAGGGTTGAGCCTCAGATCCAACTCCTGCAACATTACATGCTAGGTGTGGAGTAAGGATACAGGTAAAGAGTTTCCAAGTGTTTCAGGTGATCCAGCCCCTATGAGGAAGAGCAGCTACGATTCACTTATTGTTAAGATGTGCATGCGCACATGTACACAACAGCAGTATGACAAAAGCTATAGTACACAGTACTAAAATCGTTCCTAATTCCTGCTGGTTTATACCTCTAGCGATTGGATGGCGTTCCTAGAGAGATCCAAGTGCTTGATCCTAGTAAACCCCAGCAGGGAGCGGCCCAGGTTTGTGATCTTTTCATTGTAGGAGCCTGGCAGTGCCAGCGACCGCACATTCTGTTATTTTGGTGCATTTGTGCATGTGTGAAAGTAGAACATATGCAAGAATAATGGATGTACGACAATCAGATAAACATCATAATCACATACTTACTAGGAATACGCATGCGCAATGTCTGTGCCTCGCGCGCGCACGCTCACAATCTGTAATAGTATAGTAGGCGTGGTTTCCTGTGGAAGAAAACGAAGGTGCGAAAGTCAGTTCAGCGTGCGAAGTTTAGTTGTTCGAAGTTGTGCGAAGTTGCTGATTGAGGTTGAAGATGGCTAAGCGTTGCCAGGAAGAATACGAAGACGTTAGCGAGGTTCTACACCCTTCGACACTGTCAACACTATATGTACGTACCATGGCCTAGACTAAACGTTTGTCTTACTTGTCTCCGCTAAACTCTCCTTGTATACATCGCTTCTTCGTCAATCTGTCAGACGCTCTCTCCTTTGCCTTACTCTCTTCTGAGGCAGTGTCTCTTTTCCCTGTATAGATCGCTTCTTTGCATTTCGCACGCGCAGTACGTGCACGAGCACGGGACCACAGAAACCGCAGCGATGCAACCGCCCCCTGCCCCCTCGCAATTAAAGTGTGACGGATATATATATATACATATATATATATATATATACATGTCTATATATATATATACAGACGCGATGTGACTACGCTGCACGATTAGTTGCCTCGCGCTAAGGCGCTCGGCAATTATAGTTGCCATACATTTACTCCCATAGAAAAGCGTGCAATTTTTTTCCAAATTGCACGGTTATTGTAGCCCGAGGGCTGTCAGAAATTGCACGGTTACAAAGCGGCCGCGGCGCGCGCTAACCAATCAGGTGAAGCTCCGCCCTAGCAACGAGCGTCCGCGTCATGGCTACGCCTCGTTTTCATTAGCAACAGTTGAAAATGGCTGTACAGTGTGAGCGCTCGCGTTGTTTAAGCTTTCTGTACCTGAGCTGAAGAAACGCAGTGAGAACCGAACGATGGCGTGGCGAAAGTGTTGTCACAGAAACACGGTGGCGCTAGTAGCGTACTGTTCGTGGCTGTTATGCGCACACAGGCTCTGTGCTGCTGTTTTGGGACCCTGGGGGTGTCAGTTGCAACACCGCGCTTCCGTCCTAAAGCTTCACTACACAACTGAAGAACAGGTCAGTACTCTGAGCGAATAAGATAAGCGGTACTAGTAGCGTGTAGTTCGCTCGCGCTTCGAGCGCTTTTTGTGGCTGGGGCGTGGCTTTAATCGCTCAAGCCACTTGCTTTCGACCATGCCATGCCTAGCGCCTGGAAGTACATGATTAGTATTTAATCACATGTATTCTCGTGCCATTTGGGAATAATTGCACTCACAACAGTCATAAATTGCACTCGCTATCGCTCGTGCAATTACTTTGCCTGTTGCTCGTGCAATTATTTCCCAAATTGCACTCGAAACCCATGTGATTACCTATACGTATCAGAGAACCAACAATATTATTAGCTACAGTATCAGTTCGTAATTATTATTGGTGTCCATAGAATGACTTCCTACAGTGACCAATGTGAGGCAGGCATCGTAGCATGCATACGACAAGACAAGATACACTTTCATTCAGGAAGATTCAGGTGATAGTGGGCGTGGGTCCTGTGCAATCTTCTATGGGGTTGGGAGCAGCTTTCTGAGAGTGGTTTTGAGGACAGTTTCTGGCTCCTAGTAGCTGTGGTGTCACAGACAATTTCTTGGGTAATATGTCTTGCAGCCTGCTTACACTACAGACCAAGAAAGGTGAGCGCTCCATGTAGGTGTGGTTCGGAGTCGAAGTTCATGACTAGTCACGTGCCCAGACCAGCTCACAAGACTAGTCATATTCAATATACAATACCATGACAACCCCTAGTTTCGAAACCAGACCCTTCGCAGTCTGGTTCCGATACTATTGGCAACCGTCATGCCTCCCGTCCACGCCCAACCAACGGCTTTGATTCCGTTTACACTTGGGGCAGGAGCGCTCCGGTTCAGACCCAGTTCAATGGAGTTCGGTTCGTGTTTATATTACAAGGCAATTCGAACCAGTTCGAGCTGTGTCGAACCATAGCACCAGTGTAAACAGGCTGTTAGTTGCCCAGCTGAAAATTACCCGTTGTACATGCAGTATGGACGTGACAGTGACAGTCACAGTCACAGTCGTAGCATGGTGTGAAGTTATACAACCTGCAATTAAGGTACATGCAATAACCATCATGTTACTTGCAGTGTCCACCTGAGTAAGGTTTCTTACCATTTTGGTTCATTGCAGTAAGTACTGCTTGACCTTTGACCTCTTGGAAATTGAGCAGGCATTGCTCTCAACAGACTAGGAAGGGAAGGTACTTGAGACCGAGCTGGAAACAACGTTTGGTGTCCGTATACAGCTGTTTTCCAGGTTAGGTTTTACAGTGACTCCCAAACAGCGACTACAGATTGTGTCATTCCCATTACTGTTTCCAGCTTTTCCAGTTGCCCGCACGATATCAAGGTATAGTCTCACGTAGCCAGACTCTCGCACGGAAAGGAGAGTCTGGTTAACTGCCCATTTCCGACAGCACCCCAACCGGGTGGCAATAACTAATTACTGATAAGTACGTGTAAACCATTACACTCCTGGTAAGGGAAAAATTGTGCTGCGTAAATAATGTAAATAATATAAATAATGTTTGAGTACTTAGGCTTGGCCTACAGATATTCTGACTACACCACCGTGATCGCTTTTGTCTCGCCGTGGCTGCCAATGCTCGAGCGCTCTCTTCGACTTCCGGTGGCAGTACCGTTCTTAGAACAGGCACACGAAGATTCGGACCACACGGCCGTGACTGCTGTCATTCACTGATGATTACATGCTGAAACTCACGCTAAGTTGTGAGTGCTGTAATAACGTCTTGTCTTCCTTTTGATCGCCATTGCTCGCGATCGACTGAGTGCTAGCGTGGTTGCCACGTGGCATGTGCGTTAATTGGAACGAATTGCAATACTTAGCTTGCGCTACGGCGAGTCGCAACCGGGGTTGCAACGCGCTTGAGAGCACTCTAAATAATTTCTGATCTTCCCTATTTCGTTGTACTCAGGTGATGTGTGACAATTGGAACAAACTGTCACATTAACTTGTGCTACCGTTTAACCGCGGCTACCAGGAGTGCGGTTGCCCCTCGTAAAGTTCACAGATTCTCTACTTAGCGCCACTTACTTATCGTCACTATCGCCACCCAAGTCGGGGTGCTATAGGAACAAGTCATATAATTATGGGCAGCTAACTAGACTCTAGCGATCTCCTTTCCGTGCGCGAGTCTGGCTAACGCAATCATGGGTAGACACTCAAGAGACTGACGATCACCTTGGGGCCCTAACCCAACCATATGTAATGTATAGTCTCGCAGGCAGACGTTCGCGTAGCCTCAGTCCCAGGCTCTCTCCTCTAAAAACGGGGGGAGGAGAGAGCCTGGTAACAATCGCGTTAAAAGCTGTCGACTTCCAGCACTTGGATCTGGCTGACCCAATCAAATTGCAGAACAAAACCACATGAACATGTGAACATTTTGTAGGCGTTTACCTTCACTGCCATGCTAATGCACGAATTGTAGACTGCGTAACTGATATCCCATAGCACAGATCCTACATAAGTAGTACAAGTAGCTTAATTCGCTCGCTTTGCTCACTCAGCTACTTCCCCCCTCGTTCGCCTACGTGAGTAATCCGGTGCCAGAGAGCTCTCTGTGCAGAGCTGCTGCTCCCCGATTGCGTCCGCTTCAGCTGCTACTGTACACACAACATATCAGAAGTTGGAAAGAAGCATCATGCTTATACAGAATTTCTCGTTTTAGGCGGTTTACAATCTGGCTGTGATGTGCTGGTATGTAGTAGCGGCGCCAGGAATTTCAATGCACAGTCAACAGAAATTCACAAAGGTCAAGTGGGTCCACAGATGATCTACAAGGCTGTTGGTTATTTATGGGGACTACCTCCTGACTAGTGCCATAGCCTCGTTCCCAGGCTCCTCCCCAGCTTTTGTACAGTATGTAACAAAAAGCTGCGGAGGAGCCTGGGATCAAGGCAATACAATGGCCTGGACATGACGCCAATAGATGCTGCGTCCATTGTGCAAACATTTACTGAATTCAACACAGTCCTCACATCTTTTGGTCGTTTCTTGATAACTGAACTCATGATGGCAGTGGTACACGTACACTCTTTTGTCTGCGTATCAGGTGTCCTATAGCCTGTGTGCATAAACAGGTAACAACCATTTATCACAACCAGGCATGCCAACTTAAGCAGACAATAAACTGCATCCAGTTATGGCCACAATATGTGGTCTGGGGGACTGATTATTCTGCCATGGACAGTCCGGGGGGGACCACTTTTGAGGCGGGACTGTCTACGGCATGACAGTACGAGTTCCTACATGCCATACGTATTAGCCTCGTTCTCAGCAATTACCGAGCACCTGGGAACGAGGCTACATACGTATGTGATAAGTCTAAGCTGAAGTCGATCAACAAATGTTCCAAAGTGTTGCAGCAAAATACTGCCGCTGATCATAAGAACCTCTTTGCTGCCCAGGCAATATAGTTAGGGTTCTGATGTATACTAATACTGGTCATTTCCTCCAGTGACCTTCAGCAGTTTATGGTCGAGTTTATCAATACTCTATAATGTACAGGGTCAACACATTCCTACTGAATACTAATTACAGTTGCCTGGTTGGAAGTTTATTGATCCAGCACTGCTCTATATATCCCAGAGCAAACTTATGTTCATGGACAACACAAGGATTAGAGCTACCACAAAGTACATGGAGGCAATGCTGCAATACAGTGGATGAACCTGTGGATAGGGTTGATCATACCCAAAGGCTATATACGATGCTGGCATCACTAACACTTCCATAGACGCTGTGCAACAAATCTATAGCTAACAATATCAGCTACCCATGGGGCCATCTTTGGTTGTGTAGCAGCCGGAGACAGGACAAAACTAGCAGTGGGTCAATCAGTTTCAATCCCAAGATCTCCCAACCCCAGGAATGAGGCCACTGTGGTACGTACTGGGACTGCAGCCTAACTACCACTGAATTGTCAGCTGATATTTGGATATATAATCATAGGTATAACTAGCTTCGTTCCCAGGCCCTTAATTTTACCACCAACAATTGGCTTTGTTTTGTTGATTATTGGTCACAGCTCTAGTATGTGTTGCCAGATCCCTTCTCCTTTTTCCTAGTGGGGTCTGGCATTGAGACTGTAGTGCTAGTCGTCATGCTGTTCTGGTGATGCCACTGCACTACATTTAGCTCAATGTCAGTATACTCGCAGACTCGGTTGTTGTCAATCCTGGTAGATTCAACCGTGTAGAGGATGGCTTCATTTTGTTGTATTACACTCCAGGAGTGAAAGTAAACAAGTTAACTAGCAGAACCCTGGTGGTATCTGCAAGCTATAGGGTAAGGAAATCTAACCTGGCCAACATGTCCCCCCCCCCCCCCCCCCCCCCCCCCCAACCAAGCCTGTACCCTGTCTCCTTCAGCCCAGTGTCGTAAAGCTATATTAGCTATTGTGTGACTGCTATATCCCTAGCCTCGTTCCCAGGCCTACCCCGTTTTTTTTGTTCTTCGGTTTCCGTTGACAATAATACACGGATGCGGAAGGGCGGCGAAAAACGCATCTGTGTATTATTGTCAACGGAAACCGAAGAACAGAAAAAACGGGGTAGGCCTGGGAATGAGGCTACTATATCCCTACATCGTATAGATATAGATCAGTCGAGTGATTCTATGAGACTTCAAAGTTGATAGCCTCATGTTCAGGTCTCAACTACAGGGCCCCTCGAACTTACGGTTGCAGCTAGGGTAGGACCCTTTTAATTAACAACTGAATAGGTGGACTCACAAGAACCCACTTGACCTTTAGCAACAAGTCGACAGAGGTAGGCCACCTGTTGGCGACTGTGCAGTAGCCATGAAGAGATCAATGAAGACAACAGATATCGCAAGTGTTCTAAATTTCTGTCATTCTAATTCCGTGCCAACATCTTGAAATGGAAATTTCTAATCTTGCAAATATTGACCTTGCGCCCATTCTAACGCTGGCAAAGGAATCACTGGCAGGCTCACATTGGGCACAGTTACAGGTATACAAGCACAAGCTGCAAGTAGGTGGCGATGGCATGGAAGCCGGAGAGACCTCGAGCAGTGGCTGTTACTACATGTAGAATCAATTAGTTCCACATTGCCTTTGGAGGTCTTCCCAGGTATATATTAGGTTGGTCCACACTTGGTAACCATACAAGTCATAGCTCTCTCGCAAGCTCTCTTTCTAATCACATTCTGAGATGTATACTCTAACTGTTTGTCACTTGGATGCGTTTCCACACAGTGCCCATGCATGTAGCAGTGGCACCAGGAATTTTAATGTATAGTCAACAGAAATTCACAAAGGTCAAGTGGGTTGTCTACAAGGCTGTTGGTTATTTTATGGGACTACCTCCTGACTAGTGCCATAGCTTCGTTCCCAGGCTCCTCCCCAGCTTTTGTACAGTATGCAACAAAAAGCTGGGGAGGAGCCTGGGATCAAGGCAATATAATGGCCTGGACATGACGCCAATAGATGCTGTGTCCAGAGGTCGAAATAAGGATTACATGTTGAGCGGTCAAATGTCCTAGCACTTTAGATTTTGATTGGACATTTACAAAATATGTTAGGTCATGCCCGCGCCCATTACCAAAAAGAAATCACAAGAGCATGAATGTGTGTTCGATCTCCAAGCTAGATTCAAATCCATGTTGGTTGTGTGTATATGTGTATTGAAAAAAATTTTTTTGGTTGACTAGAACTCATGCATAAGAAAAAGAAATTAGCAGATTCGAACCAGGTACAGTCATTATGGGTCATGCACCTAGATGATTATATTCATGCATGTTGTTCGGTCACGCCTACCGAACAAGTGCATTACTGTGCAGTCCTTTTAGCTAAATGCAAGGAAATTGACCGCATGTTATTTCGACCTCAGCTGTGTCCATTGTGAAAACATCTACTGACAGTCATCACACCTTCTTGGTCGTTTCTTGATAACTCCACTGAACTCATGATGGCAGTAGTACACGCAGGGTTTCATTTGGGGGGGGGGGGGGGGGCATTCGCCCCCCCTTGGAATCTCTTTGCCCTCCCTTGGCATTTTCACATTCCCTATTATACAGTACTGTGAAATGAAATAGGCAATGGCACAAGCCATTCAGATTACAGTTCTTGTAACGTGCATATGTAGGTCTGTTTTTGGTCGCTTCAGTGAGACCAAGAGAGGTGATCCTCCTTGAACTCACAATCCCCTATAACTCGCCAGAGTCCCTGTCCGTAAATCACTTCCTGCTCGTATTTTGCGCGTTCTTGCGTCATGCGTTATTTCCAAACTGAGTTCACTTCCTGCTCATGTAATTTTTGCCCCTCAAATTGCATCAGAATCTATCTCAGAGAATCTAAATTTCAATTTTTTTTCCTGGGAGAGGACCCCCAGACCCCCCTTTAGTAACACATCCCACCTTTGTCCCTTCCCTCCCTCCCTCCCTCCCCCCATTCCCTTTTGTAAGTGTTATGAAAATAAATAAGCAGCTACTTTCATACTGTATGTGTACATGTGTTTTGATTGTGAATTTTGACCCCAAATTGTGTCAGAATCAATCTCAGAGGTAAGTACGTGTAAACCATAAAGTTCACAGATTCTCTACTTAGCGCCACTTAGTTATCGTCACTATCGCCACCCAAGTCGGGGTGCTAAGGAACAAGTCATATAATTATGGGCAGCTAACTAGACTCTAGCGATCTCCTTTCCGTGCGCGAGTCTGGCTAACGCAAGAATTTTATCATGGGTAGACACTCAAGAGACTGACGATCACCTTGGGGCCCTAACCCAACCATATGTAATGTATAGTCTCGCAGACAGACGTTTGCGTAGCCTCAGTCCCAGGCTCTCTCCTCTAAAAACGGGGGGAGGAGAGAGCCTGGTAACATTCGCGTGAAAAGCTGTCGACTTCCAGAGCCTGGATCTGGCAGACCCAATCAGATTGCAGAAAAAAACCACGTGAATACGTGAACATTTTGTAGGCGTTTACCTTCACTGCCGTGCTAATGCACGAATTCTAGACTCAGAACTGAACGCTCCGGGACAGAGTACCTCTCAATGACTGGCGAAAGGCAGTTGACAGGTGTGCGAGAGGGCCACTGGTCTGATCTCGCTGTTCACTGCGGGTTGTTTGCCGGACCAGCTCGTTCGTCCTTTATCGCCGCTTACAGGATCGACGGTTCACAAGGTGAGCTCTCCTGGTTAGCTGTAGAAGTGTCTCGGACTTCTGTGAAGCTGGGGATGCCTTGAAAACGAAGAGCGATATTCTCAATAGTGTGTGAGGAAGTGTCTGCACTGCCGCTCTTCAACATCTGTGATCAGCACTAAGTGGTTGCGTGTTGTTCGTGCCATTCGCTTGCAACTGTAAAGGACATCTTACTAACGAATCTGTTCTTGTTCTCGTTTCAATCTGTGCGGATAATGTTAGCAATTATACGGAAGGTAAATGTCATTATTGAACGCTCTCCAATCTGATTGGTGCCGCTAACATTCCGGCGACGTCAACGAAAACCTGTCAAAGTGACTTTTTCCCTCTCCGTGCGCGCCGCGAACGTCTGGCCCGCAAGACTATGTAATGTACATATACATGCATAGAAAAATGCAATTTTGGTGCCCTCTAACTGCCAACTAAACAAGCTTCAGGCTTCAAACTTGGAGACTTCACTAACTACACTAGCTAAGACACCCAAAAATCAGATTGCCAGCCCCTTCAGAAATTTAAGGGTGAGCTCCATTCAGATTTATGCTAATGTACCATTGCCTTACATCAAACTAATTACAGTTCAGCTGGGCATGGCTATAGGACACTTATATATTTCGCCAGGCCTGCAGACCTTCACCAGCAGAGGAGGGCTAGATAGCTGGCCAGAATGTTACTCAAGAACTCACCCAAACAGTCCAGCTGGAGGTGCAGTCGATTTCTGACCCACTCTTCTGTGATGTGCAGTGCGTTAGGCACTTGGCCACTCTCGATCGATCTCACATGGGCCACGGCCACTCCACGCTTGTTCGTCCATATGTCACGTCCCCGGCCGCGCTGTAACCAGACCCTTCAAATTGTCTTGTTCCGAGACTACTGTTATAGATATGTTGCTGCCTCGTTCCGGTTATAACTTAATTCCGAGGCTATACACTATTTTATATGGGTTAGGTGGGGTTAGGGTGTGGTTAGGGTCTGTATAACTACTGCAGTATAATGTCAGAGGAGAAAAATGCAGACAGCTAGCATGCAGAGGGCAGGCGATCACCATACGTTGTAGTCTAGAGGGAGGGTAGCGTTACTACATTACCCGCCACTACTGCAAACAGCAAAAGAGCACGTGTAGGATAACAAACACCTCCGACACAATTTCTTACGGGTACTCTACGAGGCTCACAATTCGGCTGCTATATAGGGTGCATTGGGTGCAATCCAGTTGGAACTCTGCAAACCACTGCCGCAAGGTGTGTTGTCAATAAGGTGACAGTATCATGAAAAATAATAAATGGTATGGGTTATAATAGGCTCCATAAGAGTATAAAAATGATTCTTGTGACCCAAACAGGTCAATTCTTTTTGCTCTCAGATAGCTAATGCAGGAGAAATATTTGTCATCCTTTTGTGAAAACATCAGTCCTCCCTCTTCTGGGCTTGGCTGCCACTACTCTATCTTGTCCCGGAGCTCTTGGATGATTGCACCTCTTGTCTCGGGATCCTCTCCAAGCTCATGCCGTGCCTTCTCACGAGTTTCACCAGATGTGCAAGATACCGCATCTCCAGCAGAAGTGGCCATCACCATCCTTCGGGGACCTGCACAAAATTATGAATCCCCAATGTCAGCAGTGAACTACTACCCTGATACCCATCATACACTTCTCAGCAAGTGTACCTGCCAAAGCACTTGATTTCAAGGTATGACTGTAAGGCGTGAGGGCGCACAACACTAGTTTGACGCTCCTTTGCCGCCTTCATCTGCTCATGCGCTCCTGACAGAACAATAGCATGGAAGTATGCGTACAATACAGTCTCGGGATCAAACCAGAAGTCCAATGAGAATTTATTAAATTTTGTTACACACTTTAGAAAATAGCGCATGACATGACCTGAACTTTACTCTCATGTAACGTAAATCAATGTTTGCGGTGTATGGGTAGTTTATGAGGAGAGGGTAACATATGGAATGGAGTGGGCATAATCCCCGTAATCACCAACCAACAGGGGGTATTCAAATTAACAGTTTGTGTTCCAAATATTAGTCTGACTAGTAGGGCTCGACGATAATTATACCTTACAATTATTGCCTGAAGCGATCTTGCAATTACTGTCTTCACTGGTTGTCATTATTCACCAAACAGAGGTGTAAAAATGACCTCGATTTCAAAATTCTTATCTTAGTAATGAGGGGCAACCGCACTCCTGGTAGGCGTTGCAACCCCGGTTGCGACTTGCTGTAGCGCAACTGGTACCGTGTGGTCATAATCTTTGTTGCAACTAAAGTTGAAGAGAGAGCTTGAGCAATGGTAGCCTCGAACCCAGGCGCTGAGGAGGGGGAAAAGAGCGCCTGGTATCCACTGTTTGCGCATGCGCTTAATTTCCCGACATTCCGGGAATCCTGGATAAGACCGCATCATTCCCGTGGCTTATTGACATCAGATACGTGTTCGTAACCATATCACGATCGTATTTTGTCAATAATGGCGACTTTATTCAAGATGTAGTAGACAAGGCTGTTTAGTACCTTCAGCGACTTGGGTGTGCAGCGATGATGCTCGAACCCGAGCAGAGGGCATCTCTGAAGTGAGTATACGAAGAGACTCTATCTACGCACTGGTTATGGTAAGTCATTGTGTTATACCGTTCGTGTTTGATGTGAAGCTTGCCCGAGATGACAGCGTAGTCATTGTAGTCTCATCCCTCCTGGCACTGATGACAGACCAAGTTCCAAACGTGAGAGAGTCAAAGCTGCGATCATGTCTTCGTGGTTTCGTGGTTTTAGACGTCATTGTTTACACTTGGATAGTTTTGCGACGTCTTCTGCATAAATCCATGTGGTTTTATGTAATAATTAAGCGCATGCGCAAACAGTAGATACCAGGCGCTCTTTTCCCCCTTCTCCGGGCCTGGGTTCGAGGCTGTGACTCTCGTAAGAGGCGTGGGAGTGAAGTGTGCAGTGACCTCAGTCCTCTACAGCATATACTGCAGACCAGTTGGCAACCCTCATGTTCCCCTTCCCATTCTCCCCCCCCCCCCCCCCCCCCCCCCCCCCCCCTTCCTCCCCCTCCCCCTCCCCCTCCCCCTCCCCCACTCCCACAATATCACAGGGCACACCTACATACACAAAACACATACACACACATAGAGATACTTGTCTACCCAGCCAAGTGCTAACCTTAACTTTAGTTTTGTGACCCTCGTAAGAGACGTGGGAGTGAGCAGAGTGCAGTGACCTCAGCCCTCTAGAGCATGCACTGCAGACCAGTTGGCAGCCCTCGCGCTCCCTGGAGGCGATCTGGAAATAAAGTGGCATATGTACGTAGCAGTTAACACCAAGCTTGTGTTTGTACATGCCTCTCTGCTCGGTACACATGCTCAGATGATAACCCCGCTAACAAGAGTGTTCACACACTCCATGTAGCACAACGGAGCAGCCAAAGGAGTTTGAAGAGCCCATGCAGGCTTCTACTTCATTGCCTCCAATCAACAGCAGCTGCCTTAATCGTCAGTAGCAGTCAACGTGCTGTTGCTTGAGGCGTAAGTAACAGGTAGGCTCATGGGGGGCAGTGCACAACTGTTGTACGTAGTACCTGTTTCGTGTCTCCGTCCACGGCATTGTGAACAACAAACGATATTGATCATCGGCCTAGGGAATGCTCTGATATCATGTCTTTGAATGGACAGTAGAAGAATTAAAGGTCACTGAGGTTCCTCGTTGGGCACCACCCCACGTGTGTCTGCCATCTGTTTGCCTGATGGCATTGCAATTGACCACATCTCCCAGGCCTTCCTTGCATACTGCAAGTGATCAACTATTGCGGTGGGAATGGTCTGGGAACGAGCAGGGGCGGATCCAGAGGGGAGGAGCTACAGGGGGCTATAGCCCACCCCCTTTCACTGACTGATACCAGATACGCCTATGTGCACACCCCTAGTTTACTATAATACATGCTAACTACAGAATCACGACACGGCATACGATGCTGAGAAAAGATGCGACACAGAAGCAAAAAGCACTAGCAGGGCAGTGGAAAGTTGCCATGAGAGCCCTTACTGACAACTGCAATGATGACAGCGAAACATTTTCCGCTCGGAAGTGAAAAGCAGCAGATGTTCCTAGCAGGGCAGTTGCAATGAGAGCTCTATGAGAGCCCTTCTTGACAACCAAAAAGATGCACTGTGTCTTCAACATTGGTTTGTAGCTATCACCTGGGGGAGGGATATTTCCAAGTACCGGCAGTTATGCCCATAACCACCTTCTACTTGCGTGGGATTTAGTTACAAGTGGGATAATATTACTAGTAATCAGCCACACATGTACTAACCTGGTCAGTGTCAAATTGAATAAGTGCGGCCTTTCTTTCACTGTCTCGTACACTGCGATCATCTATACACATGTGGGTGTAGATATATATAGATAGATAGATAGATAGATAAATAGATAGATTCCAGAAAATGCCTGCAAAGATCTTTTATCTCCACCACCAAGGTGAGTTTCAGCACCAAAATTGTATAACTGTGTCAGTGCATGATACGTAGTGATCATGACAGCATACGTAGTTAGAGCTAGTGCAAGTGAGCAAAAAAGATGCAACTATGTAACTGTAGTGACCAGTAGGAATGTGATGGTTTACGTGTTTCTCACAATGGGTTTGTCACTTCTGAATACGTAGCGGCTCGAAGTACATACTGCTCAAGTGTTCATGCAAGCCCCTGTTGCAAGTGTGAGGGTCTCTTGCAAACTGTGAAGACTATATCCTTGAACAGTAGCCTTCCACAAGCTTTCAGAGTGGCATCTCCTGGTAAGATGTATACAGCACAAAATGCTTGCTGTTTGCTTTTCCAGATGCCACTGGTCTCCATTATACTTCTGATGGTACAGACTACAGGAAGTTCGGAGCAATCATAAGCAGTCTGGCTGTAAACGTGTGCAATGGGAGGTTCACTTGAGAAGGCAGTGGTCAACTGAGTATTGCTCAATCAGATCGTGAGCGAGAATGCTTACGGTATGCCATTTAGCTATAAAGCTTCTGGCATGACACCATCCCAAGCAAGACACACATATGGTTGTGATGGGATGTGTGATGCATTCCTTGGCAAGCTGAAGTTGCAATCAACAGAGATCCAGCAAATACAAGAAGTGATAGATCAGGTCTCCAATGAAGAACGAGCATTACTAACAAGAATGGGCGCTCCAATAGAGAGAGTCAGTCAAACTCAAGGAAAATAACATGACACAACACAAATTGATTTTTTTGTGATCTCCCAACCGGTTCTACCTCACTCACTCACTCACGAACAATTCCCATTGTTGCCCAACTGTGGGGGCGGGGCAAATGGACGGGATTAGACTTTGAACTCTGCCTGATTATCTGGTTGAACTTTAAATCCCCACCATATGCCCAACCCAGCCCAATTGGGGGGGGGGGGGGGCATAGCATTGATAAAGTAGTCTCCAGTGTATAATTCCTGGAATTTCCACTAATGTGGCCAAGGGTTATAACCACCCTATACTACCATTTTCAGGAATCCAATCTAATTAAGCAGGATACTAACAACATGAGCTCCAAGAAAGACTATTTTGGGCTACCTGGCTATCAGTATAAATTAATACTGGTTCTATTAACATAAATGCTGGTTCTACGTACTAGCATACACAGCATACATGTACATGCAAACAAGGCTATTTCCGTTATCATGCAGAATGGTACACTTAGCAGCTCAAGTATGTAGACATGCTTACCAAGCCTTCTGAGGTTGACCAACATTTGCACCACAAACAGCCGGTAGTCAGGCTCTATCTTCGTGACGGGGTTGAGCCTCAGATCCAACTCCTGCAACATTACACACAAATATTCACATCCCTATTCCTACAAGGAGCACGCAGTTGCTGCATGGGTAGACGGTAAAAGTTGATGCTGAGATTTGGAACGATTTTCCGATAAATGCATTTGCTGCACAGCTTTGCCGCAAACCAGAAGGCTTCTTCCAATAACCGAAAGACATCTTCCGAGAATCAGAAGTTTTCTTCTGAAGACACAGAAGGCTTCTTCCAAAGAATTATGCAAGGCTTTGCATGTACGTACGTACCTAAGTTTCCGAAAACGGTGCAGCATCACTTACGGATCATCCAAAGCTTCATTTAGGCATTCCGTAGCTGTGTTTAGGTATTCAGGAGATGCATTTGTAATGGAGAGCCAGACCAGCGACGGAAAGCTTCCCCAATCTCAGCATCAAATTTAAAGATGCATACTGCAGCAGTCCATGGCTATTTACATAGAAACCTAGCTGGCAATGCCATTGGGTGAGCACACAACATGAAACTTTTAAACCTCCTGCACCCACAGAGGTCATGTTCAGTCTCTGGAGGAGCGATACACACACTACTTTTGCTGATACTACCAGCAGCTGCCCGTTAGTTTCTTTGAAAAATCTGTGTCTTTGCTACCTGTGCTAAATCTAAGTTGTTGTTTTTTTATGCAAAAATTGGTTTCTAAATAGCCATATATAGACTGCTACTTCACTTGTGGTCCGGTCCGGTCCGGTCTGGTCTGGATTTAACGAGGCCCCCCCATCCTGGCCCACCTTCTATGCATGCCCACCTTAGGTGTCTGTATACATTGGGTTGGAGATGGGTCCTATGGAATACTTATCAGCTTAATGTATTTGCGGGAAATAACGGGTAGTGGCTGGCCGCATGCGCATACTGTGAGCAATTGCGTGCTCGAGAGAAAGTGAAGAGCTAGCATTGTTGGTCTAGCCAAGGTCTCAGGCCTCTACTGCTACCTCAGTCAAGTAGAGGTTATGGATGCCTCTGCAATCAGTGAGTTTCTACACCACACAGCGTACTCAGTTTAGAGAAGCCAAAGCATAATAAGTTAATTGTATCCCTGCCCAGCGGGATGTAAGAGCCATTACATCCCTTGGGAAAGGCAAGTGCTTTCGTTATGCCTCAGAAGTGCCTCAGGCTTAAGTTCGTCCTTGGCACTTCCTTGGCTCCACTCAAGCACTGACCTTTCCCGCGGGATATAATGGCTCTTATATCCCACAGGGATATAACCTGCATATCAAGAAGGATCCTACAAACATGAGTTTGTTGCTATTATATATAGACTAGTACATACGTATGAAGTGTACACACACACAACATTACTGTACCGTGAGCTTGCTGTTATGCCTCAGTCGAAATACTTCCTTCAGGCTTGATAGGTTGTTATAGTATCTGACAGTAGGAACAAGTTAAGATTGACCTTGATATGAGGCTCGTTCTCAGGCATTCTCACCCCAGCATTTGTCGCTTGCAGTTTGCAAGTGATAAACACTGAGGTGAGAAGGCCTGGGAACGAGGCTAGATAGATACATGGTACAGAGTCCCAATAATTCATCCCCTCCTCGGTACCGGTAGAAGAGTATGAGTAGATCTAAAATGCTTCACCGCAACAGTCAACAGCTCTTTACCCAATTGTGAATTGCCCATAATTAGAAATCCATATTTCAGCAGTTAAAGGTGATTGGACCTGCATGAACTTGGAATGTACACACATCATCTAATGAAGTACCCACCACATTAGTACTCTGGGAACACATGCACAAACATTTATGCTAGGTGTGGAGTAAGGATACAGGTTAAGAGTCTTTCAGGTGATCCAGCCCCTATCAGGAAGAGCAGCTACAATTCACTTATTGTTAAGATGTGCATGCGCACATGTACACAACAGCAGTATGACAAAAGCTAGAGTACACAGTACTCAAGTCGTTCCTAATTCCTGCTGGTTTATACCTCTAGCGATTGGATGGCGTTCCTAGAGAGATCCAAGTGCTTGATCCTAGTGAATCCCAGCAGGGAGCGGCCCAGGTTTGTGGTGATCTTTTCATTGTAGGAGCCTGGCAGTGCCAGCGACCGCACATTCTCTGTTATTTTGGTGCATTTGTGCATGTGTGAAAGTACGTAGAACGTATGCAAGAATAATGGATGTACAATAATCAGACAAAAATATCAGTATCAGAGAACCCACAATTTTTTTGCTAGAGTATCAGTTCGTAATTATTATTGGTGTCCATAGAATGACTTCCTACAGTGAGGCAGTCATGCATACGACAAGACAAGATACACTTTCATTCAGGTGACGGTGGGCGTGGGTCCTGCGCAATCTTCGATGGTATTGGGAGCAGCTTTCTGAGAGTGGTTTTGAGGACAGTTTCTGGCTCCTAGTAGCTGTGGTGTCACAGACAATTTCTTGGGTAATATGTCTTGCAGCCTGCTTACACTACAGACCAAGAAAGGTGAGCGCTCCATGTAGGTGTGGTTCGGAGTCGAAGTTCATGACAAGTCACGTGCCCAGACCAGCTCACGAGACAATATACAATACCATGACAACCCCTAGTTTCGAAACCAGACCCTTCGCAGTCTGGTTCCGATACTATTGGCAACCGTCATGCCTCCCGTCCACGCCCAACCAACGGCTTTGATTCCATTTACACTTGGGACAGGAGCGCTGCGGTTCAGACCCAGTTCGATGGAGTTTGGTGGTCCAGTACGGAGCGGATCGGAGCAGTTTGGTTCGTGTTTATATTACCAATTCGAACCAGTTCGAGCAGTGTCGAACCATAGCACCAGTGTAAACAGGCTGTTAGTTGCCCAGCTGAAGATTACCTGTTGTACATGCAGTATGCAGGTGACAGTGATCACAGTCACAGTCGTAGCATGGTGTGAAGTTATACAACCTGCAAGGTACATGCAATAACTATCATGTTACTTCCAGCGTCCACCTGAGTAAGGTTTCTTACCATTTTGGTTCATTGCAGTAAGTACTGCTCTCACAGAACAAACATGTAAAAACTCACATAAACCTAGGCAGAGTTTTGGAGAGTCCCCCCCCCCCCCCCGTTTCAAAAGACAGGTTCACTGTCAACTGTCACACTAGCAGGTGAAATGGCTCCCCCCCACCAGACGGAACCCAAGTTAATGTACACTGAGCATGGCCTATAATCTAGCTTGTGTTACCTGCAAGTAGCACCAGTGTGGTTTCAACCCTATGCACACTGAGCATGGCCTATATTTAGCTTGCGATACCCGTGAGTTGCACCAGCAACTGGTAGTGTGGTTTCAACCTGATGTACACTGAACATGGCCTATATCTAGCTTGCGACACCAGTGTGTGGGACTAGGAACAAGGCTACCATGAACTTGAAACAGCAGACCACCGATGATGAACGGCAATTGCCTACATCGCATATTTATGCTTCCTTTATTAAGCTGCACCGCGCCGCCCGGGCCTCCCATCCTATGATCAGTGCAAATCACTCAGAGAATAATCATTGACATGCAATACGTCAGTTTATCAGGCGAGCCCTATAATGCCTGCATTTTCCTAGTATAGCAACAGCCATATTTGTTGAAGCTCATATGCTTGTGACCTTTGACCCCTTGGAAATTGAGCAGGCAATGCTTTCAATAGACTAGGAAGGGACGGTAGTTGAGACCGAGTTGGAGACAACGTTTGGCGTCCGTATACAGCTGTTTTGGTCAGAGTCCAGGTTAGGTTTTACAGTGACCCCCAAACAGCGACTACGGATTGTGTCATTCCCATTACCGTTTCCGGCTTTTCCAGTTGCCCGCATGGTATCAAGGTATAGTCTTACGTAGCCAGACTCTCGCACGGAAAGGAGAGTCTGGTTAACTGCCCATTTCCGACAGCACCCCAACTGGGGTGGCAATAACTGATAAGTATGTGTAAACCATAAAGTTCACAGATTCTCTACTTAGCGCCACTTAGTTACCGTCACTATCGCCACCCAAGTCGGGGTGCTATAGGAACAAGTCATATAATTATGGGCAGCTAACTAGACTCTAGCGATCTCCTTTCCGTGCGTGAGTCTGGCTAACGCAAGACTTTTATCATGGGTAGACACTCAAGAGACTGACGATCACCTTGGGGCCCTAACCCAACCACATGTAATGTATAGTCTCGCAGGCAGACGTTTGCGTAGCCTCGGTCCCAGGCTCTCTCCTCTAAAAACGGGGGGAGGAGAGAGCCTGGTAACATTCACGTTAAAAGCTGTCGACCTCCGGTGCCTGGATCTGGCAGACCCAATCAGATTGCAGAACAAAACCACGTGAACACGTGAACATTTTGTAGGCGTTTACCTTCACTGCCGTGCTAATGCACGAATTGTAGACTCAGAACTGAACGCTCCGGGACAGAGTACCTCTCAATGATTGGCGAAAGGCAGTTGACAGGGTGTGCGAGAGGGCCACTGGTCTGATCTCGCTGTTCACTGCGGGTTGTTTGCCGGACCAGCTCATTTGTCGCCGCATACAGGATCGACGGTTCACAAGATGAGCTCGCTGTAGAAGTGTCTCAGACTTCTGTGAAGCTGGGGATGCCTTGAAAACAAAGAGCGATATTTTCAATAGCGCGTGACTGATTTGTAACTCACGCGACATTTACCACAAAAGTAGGAGTGTCCTTCGTTTATCACATAGATGATGACGTGCCAGAAGTCGACAGCTCTTCTCGCGAATGTTACCAGGCTCTCTCCTCCCCCGTTTTTAGAGGAGAGAGCCTGGGACCTAGGATAACGTTCGCGGTGCGCGGGGCGAGGGGAAAAGAACACTTGGTCACTATAGACAGGTTCCCGTGGCACGGAGGAATTCAAAAACGTGAAGTCAAACATGAGGAAGTGTCTGCACTGCCGCTCTTCAACGTCTGTGATCAGCACTAAGTGGTTGCGTGTTGTTTGTGCCATTCGCTTGCAACTGTAAAGGACATCTAACAAACAAATCTTGTTCTTGTTCTCGTTTCAATCTGTGCGGATAATATGAGTAATTATACGGAAGGTAAATGTCATTATTGAACACCCTCCAATCTAATTGGCGCCGCCAACATTCCGGCGACCTCAACGAAAACCTGTCTAAAGTGACTAGACTTTCTTTTTCCCTCTCCGTGCGCGCCGCGAGCGTCTGGCCTGCAAGACTATGTAATGTACATATACATGCATAGAAAAATGCAATTTTGGTGCCCTCTAACTGCGAAACAAAACAAGATTTAGGCTTCAAACTTGGAGACTTCACTAACTACATTAAGGCCTACATGCGCCCCAAAAATCAGATTGCCAGCCCCATCAGAAATTTAAGGGTGGGCTCCATTTAGATTTATGCTAATTACCATTGCCTTACATCAAACTAATTACACGTTACTGTTCAGCTGGGCATGGCTATATATTCGCCAGGCGTGCAGACCTCCACCCGCAGAGGAGGGCTAGATAGCTGGCCAGAATGTTACTGAAGAACTCACCCAAAGAGTCCAGCTGGAGGTTCAGTCGATTTCTAACCCACTCTTCTGTGATGTGTAGTGCGTTAGGCACTTGGCCACTCTCGATCTCACATGGGCCACGGCCACTCCACGCTTGTTCGTCCATATGTCACGTCCCCGGCCGCGCTGCATGTAACCAGACCCTTCAAATTGTCTTGTTCCGAGACTACTGTTACAGATATGTTGCTGCCTCGTTCCGGTAAACTTAATTCCGAGGCTATACACTATTTTATATGGGTTAGGGTGGGGTTAGGGTGTGGTTAGGGCCTGTATAACTACGTATAATTATGTAAAGTCAGAGACCACTGCACTGGAGAAAAATGCATATTCACAGACAGCATATGCAGAGGAGGGCAGGCGATCACCATGCGTTGTAGTCTAGAGGGAGGGTCTAACAAGCTAGCGATACTACATTATACCCGCCACTATGTAGGATACGTACAAACACCTCCGACACAATTTCTTACGGGTACTCTACAAGGCTCACAATTTGGCTGCTAAATAGGGTGCATTGGGTGCAATCAAGTTGGAACTCTGCAAACCATTGCCGCAAGGTGTGTTGTCAATAAGGTGATACGTAGTATCATGAAAAATAATAAATGGTATGGGTTATAATAGGCTCCATAAGAGTATAAAAATCATTCTTGTTACCCAGACATCCTATTAATATCTAGAAGAGGCCTCTACGTAGCTGTTCCCAGTATCCCACGGCACCTCCTTCAATTCCCTTCACTTGCTAGCACCCCCAGCAGAGCCTGGTGCACATTGTCTGTGCATCACCACATGCACATGCGCCAGCCTGAGGATGTGAATAGATTCACGATTATTGTGACCTTAACTCCCATAGTTCATTCACATCAATGGTTGTGGTGAAGTGTAAAATGTTTCCAGCAGCTACTTTGCACATGCCTGTGTATGTAATGTACCCAGTGTATGTACCCCCCCCCCCCCCCCCCCCCCCCCCCCCCCCCCCCATAGCAAAATCCCGGTGAGAATATTGGACAACTTTGCCCATGTTGTAGCTAATCAAAAACCACTGCCAAGTACACAACTACGTACTACTAAAATTTGATCCTCTTTAGGCGACACAAATAAATAACAGCTTGCTGTTACGCACTTTGTAGTTAAGTACAATGCTACTGAGAATACTACCCTATGGGTATTGGCAGCCTATTATTGCAGAATGGGAAGCCAGACTTATCAAATGTACATACCTACTACGTACTGTACATGTATGTAAAATAGGAATGCTTGATTGTGGCCCCACAGCAAAGTTGCAAATGCCGTGAGGGCCGATCCGGAGTTACACAGTGCAGGACACATTGCGGCCAAACTCCAGACAGTTTGTTTGCAGGACCAGCTCGCTCATCGTATGTTGCCGATTATGAAGGAATCAATGTTTCACAAGGTGAGTTGCTCGGTTTGCTTGTAAGAAGTGTCTCGGATCTTGAAAACGAAGAGTAATAATTCGAATAGCATGTGACTGGTTTGTAACTCACGCGACATTTTCACAAAAGTAGGAACGTCCTTCGT
Source organism: Axinella damicornis (assembly GCA_963931865.1). Lineage (NCBI taxonomy): Eukaryota > Metazoa > Porifera > Demospongiae > Axinellida > Axinellidae > Axinella > Axinella damicornis. Next base: position 4,376,235 of record OZ007517.1, on the reverse strand, counting down.
TTATCACATGAATGATGATGCGCCGGATGTCAACGGTTTGACCCCCACCCCCCAACGTTACCAGGCTCTCTTCTCTCTTTCGAGAACGAGAGCCTGGGAATGTGAGGCTAGGGACAACCAGGGATGGTCAGGGTTAGTGACCGTCGCGGATAGTCTGACCGGGGTGGCGGTCTTTGGCTGATTATCCCTCCATGCAATGACCATGCAGAGTTGTTCAACCTGATCACTTGAAATCTGGTGGCTACAGCCCTAACCCACTGTACAAAGGCAGTCAGAGCAGTCATTCATTATTGTTCATGAACCATTGCTGATTCTCAAGGTCAGGCATTCAGCTGTTCTTAGGTTAATGTTTCATTAGAGGTTGTGGTAATGATTTCAATCATGCAGTTGTGCATGCCTGGTGGGCACCTAATTTGCTATGCCTCTTGGGTGATTAGGACCTGTTTACGTAGGTGGCTCACCCTTTCCTTGAACTTCTGTTTGAGGAAGGGATGTGCAGTGGCTATAATGATTAGCCTCATTCCCAGGCCTTCCACACCTCCAGCTTTTGATCGCTTCCAGTATGATGATGCTGATCGATGTACCAGGGCTGGTTCAACAAGTGGGTTGTCTTGTAACTGCCTCCTATGGGTGGAGAGATGGTATATCAGTATATACAATGCTACAATCACTAATAGGCAATTTGGACGATTATCCAATGAGAATACTGCAGCTTTCTGGCATCATATGATAATTTTGTGTGCATACCTGCAACAGTAGAGTCCGGGCCAGACAATAGATCCTATAGAAATTCAGGTCCTCCAACACATACACCTGGGTCTCCTCCTCTATCAGCCTGTCCAGAAGCAGCACGTAAGTCTTCAGCACATCTTCTGGGGGCATTGTCTCTTGGTTGCACCCTGACCTTGAGCGCTCTGGTAGCACCGACACCAGTCCACTCCTACGTCCTTGGGGGTAATCCCTCCCAGTAGACCTGCATATTTCTTCCTGTAAATTGTGGTAGTTCACATATAGCTGCAGAGCTCGATCTAGGTCAATTCTTTTTGCTCTCAGATAATGCAGGAGAAATATTTGTCATCCTTTTGTGAAACATCAGTCCTCCCTCCTCTGGGCTTGGCTGCCACTGCTCTATCTTGTCCCGGAGCTCTTGGATGATTGCACCTCTTGTCTCGGGATCCTCTCCGAGCTCATGCCGTGCCTTCTCACGAGTTTCACCAGATGTGCAAGATACCGCATCTCCAGCAGAAGTGGCCATCACCCTCCTTTGGAGACCTGCACAAAATTATGAATCACCAATGTCAGCAGTGAACTACTACCCTGATACCCATCATACGCTTCTCAGCAAGTGTACCTGCCGAAGCACTTGAGTTCAAGGTATGACTGCAAGGCGTGAGGGTGCACAACACTAGTTTTGACGCTCCTTCGCCGCCTTCATCTGCTCATGTGCTCCTGACAGAACAATAGCATGGAAGTATGCGTACAAAACAGTCTCGGGATCAAACCAGAAGTCCAATGAGAATTGATTTGTTACACACTTTAGAAAATAGCGCATGACATGACCTGAACTTTACTCTCATGTAACGTAAATCAATGTTTGCGGTGTATGGGTAGTTTATGAGGAGAGGGTAACATATGGAATGGAGTGGGATTGATCCCCGTAATCACCAACCAATAGGGGGTGTTCCAATTAACAGTCTGTGTTCCAAATATTAGACTGACTAGTAGAGCTCGGCGATAATTATACCTTACAATTATTGCCTGAAGCGATCTTGCAATTACTGTCTTCACTGGTTGTCATTGTTCTTCAAACAGAGGTGTACAAATGACCTCGATTTCAAAATTCTTATCTTAGTAACGAGGGGCAACCGCACTCCTGGTAGGCGTTGCAACCCCGGTTGCGACTTGCTGTAGCGCAACTGGTACCGTGTGGTCATAATCTTTGTTGCAACTGAAGTTGAAGAGAGAGCTTGAGCAATGGTAGCCTTGAACCCAGGCATGGAGGAGCGGGAAGAGAGCGCCTGGTATCCACTGTTTGCGCATGTGCTTAATTTCCCGACATTCCGGGAATCCCGGATAAGACTGCCTCATTCCCGTGGCTTGTTGACGTCAGATACGTGTTCGTAACCGTATCACGATCGTATTTTGTCAATAATGGCGACTTTATTCAAAATGTAGTAGACAAGGCTGTTTCGTACCTTCAGCGACTTGGGTGTGCAGCGATGATGCTTGAACCCGAGCAGAGGGCATCTCTGAAGCGAGTATACGAAGAGACTCTGTCTACGCACTGGTTTTGGTAAGTCATTGTGTTATACCGTTCGTGTTTGATGTGAAGCTTGCCCAAGATGACAGCGTAGTCATTGTAGTCTCATCCCTCATGGCACTGAAGACAGACCAAGTTCCAAACGTGAGAGTTAAAGCTGCGATCATGTCTTCGTGGTTTCAAATTCGTTGTGTGGTATAGACGTCATTGTTTACACTTGGATAGTTTCGCGACGTCATCTGCATAAATCCACTTGATTTTATGTAATAATTAAGCGCATGTGCAAACAGTGGATACCAGGCACTCTTTTCCCCCTCCTCCGCACCTGGGTTTGAGGCTAGAGCAATGGCAGCTGAAGGGAAGACAAAAAGCACTCACAGCTCCACTGCCAAGATGAACTTTAGCAACAAAATTGTACTGTTGATTATGATTTAGTCAGAACCTTTGTAGGTCCTTCCTGCAGGCTGGGAGGTTATTTATTTGTTTACATTAGCGAGGGGCAACCGCACTCCTGGTAGGCGAGGTTAAACGGTAGCACAAGCTAAGTGTGACAGTTCGTTCCAATTATCACACATCACTTGAGTACCATGATAGCTATATTCTATATAGGAAAGATCAGAAATTACTATTCAGAGTGCTCTCAAGTACCAAATAAAATCATTCATAGCCACGTTGCAACCCTGGTTGCGACTCGCCGTAGTGCAAGCTAAGTATTGCAATTCGTTCCGATTAACGCACATGCCACGTGGCAACCAGTCGATCGCGAGAAATGGCGACCAAAAGGAAGACAATACATTATTATAGCACTCACAACTTAGCCAGCACGGTGAGTTTCGGCATGTAAGCATCAGTGAACGACAGCAATCACGGCCGTGTGGTCAGAATGTTCGTGTGCCTTTCCTAAGAACGGTACTGCCACCGGAAGTCGATGGAGCGCTCGAGCAATGGCGGCCAACGGCGAGACAAAAGCGCTCATATTTCCACCACCAAGGTGAGTTTCAGCACCAAAATTGTACGGTGAGGACAGTGCATGATAGCGATCACGACGGTGTCGTCAGAATCTTTGCAGGCCATTCGTAAGTAGTCAAACGTTAATTATTTAGTTTAGGTTAGATTATTTATTTTACGCAGCACAATTTTATCCCTACCAGGAGTGTAATATGTTGTTGATACTCTAGAAGTGTAAGGATACTGCGAGGGGAGTGGCAGAGACTTGTTGCAATTGCGATAGTATTGGCATTCAAAAAATCATGCAAAACATAAATTGCAGCAGTACATTATTGCGACATTGCAGAATTATTGCCCAACTCTAATGACTACGGTATACAAATATGTTTGTTGTTACCTGGAGGCGCTGTATCCTTTTGCTGCTTGATGGAATGCACTTGATGCTGAAGGGCTTCCACCTCACTCTGAAGTTTCTGCCACTCCCCTCGTTCATGGGGTGGAGGATGGTGGGGTCCAGGGTACGGGGAAGTCCGTAGCACTTGAAGAGTTTGCCTGCAATGAAATGCAGTAGCTATTAATCTCATTGGTGCTATATATGTACATATTTACACAGCAACATATGAGAGAATAGTGCTTAGATTTCACTCTGCAGGTACCATGTTTGCTTGGAAATTAGCAATTTAGTCCAGTCTTAGAGCTTGGAAATTTGATTCAAGAAATTGGATTGTTGCTCCATGGATCAGTTCAGCAACTCTGATGGAGTGATCAACGCACGCTTGCATTATCCATGACCACAATTGATTCTTGACATTGAAAGTTTGGAAAATGGGGGACCAAATCATGTTCAGCGAAGTGCACAAAGAGGTCACCATTCACAGTAATTCTATATATATATTATATATCTATCGATTTTTTTCTCCTGAAATCCAGTCCATAGGAGTTCTGAGGCGGTTTTATGGTGACTTGAGTACAAAAAAACTGGTTGTGATCTCCAAAGCAAACTGAATAATAATGCAATCAAGCCCTGCACTGTCTGCAGCTGTTCTTGAATATAAGCCGTTCGAAGCACCACAAGTATAATCATAGGTCCGCAACTCAATCACTACAGCAGTACTCTTGTAATTGTGAATGTTGATAGCAGCAAATTTATGCAGAATAGTAAGAGCTTTAGCACTAGGAACGCCCTTAGCTAATCCTCTAGCCTACCCTGGTAACAGGTCAGTCCAAACATAATTATAAGCTCTCTCTGAGTGATTGAGTCACATGTGTTCAGATAGCAGTTGGCTTATAGCCTCTGCTGTATACTTGAAGCTATAGAGCCTGGGTATGAACCTCACCTCAGAATCAAGCATGGTTTCCGGTTTCGGTTCGTTTTGCCACTTCAATTTTGCTTCAGCTCAGTGTCACTTCAACGTGATAATAATCTGATCCCATTTCATCAATCCATACACATACATCTACACCCACTAGTTTACCCTTTAATTCCCAGGCCAACCCCCAGCTTTTTCGCTCGCAGTATCCAAGCTACAACAGCTGGGCATGGAGGCCTGAGAACGAGGCTAGGCAAGCACTACATAGTACATACCATAACATTACATGGCTAACCAGCCTCATCAGGATGTTAAATGCCTCCCTCCCATGTCATACATACATCATGTACTGCAAGTTACACACTTACATTTGAGTGAGTGGTCTGTCTTGAGGGCCCCCGCATCAGCTGAGGTGTGCCTGCATGGTTGAAATGTATAGATTGGAAAGCTCTAGTGAAATACCCTCTCTTCCAGCGCCAAGCCAAAACACAAATAATTACTGTGTGCTACACACCCTACTACTAACTACCACCCTACTACTAACCCAATCCTTCCCTCCGGTTGGTATAGATTGCTGAACAGGAAGCTACGTAGGCAAAGTTCTCACGTAGCATAAGCTAATGTATACTTGTTGTAAGTGTTATCTACCTCCAAAGCTGTCATGCGTGTGGGTGCAGCTAGCAATTGGAGTTCACATGAGCCAGTGGAGAACAAAGAGAGCATGAACGATACGATCGCCCTGCAGAGAGCTGACCGTGAACAGGGGGCTGTGCATGTGCGCAGTGACAAGTAGTGGTATCGACAAAATGAAGGATAAAGTTGATTTGGCATGTGGTACTATGTTAGGCTACCTATGCCAGGTCATGTGCTCCTGCTACCTAGATCAAAGGTCAGCCCACACAGATATTCATTTTATGTGGTTCCAGTGATGCAATATGCATTCAACCATGAATGCACTACTACATATCAGTATCATCACACCTGGACCTCCAGAGAAATGGGGACAGAGGCTAGTATACTGACCCCTGAAGGATCTCCAAAAGCTGTTCAACAGCACTGCGAGGGTGCAACTCTCTGATTGCCTTTTGATGTGATGTATCAGTAGCAGAGTGCCCCTGAACAGACAGAGGGGCAGAAGTAAAGTTTTCCTTCACAGGGTAGTCACCCAGATCAAACTCTTGACTGTCACTTGGGGTTCCTTTTGGCTCTTGATGTTTACTGCTAGTGAGGCACTGAGAGGAGGTGTGGTGGTCCTGTTCGGAGGGTGATGTGTGGAGGTAGGCAGAAGAGCTCTGTCCTCCTACAGTTGATCTCCGTTGCAGAACGCCTGGTCTGGTATGGGCGGTGTGAGCACTGTGTCACTCCTTGCTATGAGCTCAAGCAGTTCATCTGTGTCGTCTTCAAGGGCTACACAAAATAAACAAAATGCCAACAGTTGTAATGGTGGGGAATTTTTTACCAGACAAAGTGTGCGTGTATGAGCAGGTACGACAGTGCTAGTTGCAGTTGTAAAGAGGAATGGAAGTCATCCAGGTCCAGAGGGTGCTCTGACTTCCATTGCTCCTTCAAAGTCAAGCTATTAAACACAAGCGTACTGTGTACTGCCAAACCTGCGAGTAAAGGATGCGTATTTCTTCTGTACTAACCATTTACAATGGCAAGCGCGAGCCGAAGGTCAGGAGGATCCGGAAGGTGACGGATATCCTGACGTGGGTGGTTGATTGTACATTCGTGTCAGACTGGAGTTTGTGTTTATAATTTTCATTGAGTCTCATTGATTATTATTCTCAGTCCCCACTCTCAAGCTCCTAGTCCCCTACAGAGCCTTGGTGCTGTTCACCAACACCACCCCTTGGGCTCAGTGGGATAGCTCCCACTCTCACCCAAGCCTATCACGGGCATCCATACTTCAGAGAGGATGGGCGGAGCCACCCCGCCTTATCGTGTGTGGCGACAGTTGGCCCAGCACTATGGCCAACCCTTGGTGAGGTCTGTTAGAGGTACGTAGGTGTGTAGTTAGGGTTGTTACGGAAGTATCCGGACGCCGTGCAAGAACTATTAACTTCCATGAACCAACGCATGAAGGGCAGGAACCAGCACATAAACAAAGTCAACGGGTCCATGAACCTAACTCAGCTGGTGAACCAACCAGTGAACCTCACGAACCAGTGAACCTCACGAACCAGTGAACCACACGAACCAGTGAACCTCACAAACCAGTGAACCACATGAACATGAACCAGTGACGCACACGAATACAGTGGCGTAGGAAGCGCAGCGGCCGGAGCAGCCATGGTCGCTCCACTTTTTCGGCCCCCCAAAATTAAATTAAGTCGCTTTACAACGTGACGGCAGAAACCGCACCCACTTCAATAATATGCATGGATTACACATGCGGCATGATGTGCGTGCGCACGTGTATCCTTCGAGGTGTTAGTTTGAGTTTCTCAGCAGCTGTCACTGTCAGGATCCTGAAGTAAGCGTTCTTTGTACAGTGTAACGTAATAACCAGCTGCAATGAGCGGCCCTACATGTAGTTCAGCTATAGACCTAGGCAGCCTATATTTTGCTAAAAATGGCTCAACAAGCGAGTCTTTAAAAGACTTGATGCGTCTCGGCACGACTTGGTATCAGCTACAATCATGTAGAGGACATGGCAGCTGTTTAACTCTTTATGACTGCAAATCTTGTTAGCTATGAGACTTTCAGCTGAAGTCAGCGTCAGTATCCTTAGAGGTTCTGTGTGAGCAAGGGGTGGGTCAGGGTGAGGTGGGAATGTTCACCCAAGCAGTATGGTCGTGTCTGGGCTTGATGTTTAGTCAGAGCCAGTTGGGCCGTTTTATTCACAGAGAACACCTTGGCCAATTCTTTCAGCAATTATCTAGCTAGATAGCTAGAGCTGAGTGTGTAGTTAGGGATGGCTGAGTGCAGCACACTGTGTATGGATGGGTGAGTATTCATTGTCATGATTTAAGTCTTGGTGAGTGGATTCATGAGCAGCCAAGCAAAACCCATAATCACTTTTTGAGATCTACTTGCAGGATATAAATACGTTTGACATCCAATGAAGCGGTTGCTGCACTTGCGTGGGCACATTGCGAAAAGCGACTTACGTACGTCATACGTACGTACGTACGTATGTACGTACGTAGCTACGCATCAAGCACTGTGTCTCGGCACTTCGGTGCCGAGACAAAAAACATCTCAAAAGAGCAAAATTGTCCGGGGGGCATGCCCCCAACCCCCCTAGAAAGTGCGTGCTTTGCACACACGTTGGTAGCTACTTCCATATGCTGCTAATGGCTTCTCCACTTTCTATTTGCCGGCTGAGGTGAAATACAGAGCTTCCTGGCCGCTTAAAAGAAAAAGAGAAAAACATTTCCGTGCGGAATCACCACTCCACTTTGGATTTGCTTCCTACGCCACTGTGAATAAACCTCAAGTGCCATGTATATAGTAATGAACAGCACGTGAGTGACACACTCATGAGACAAGTTAGCTATATGGAGACAGCTCCCTAAGTTGGCTGGATATGCCGTAATCGGGTATGTATAGAAACGCATAATTATAGTATGCAGAATCTTTTGCGTACTGCCAGGAGCACATACGTAAGTGATCAACTACTAGCAGTAGGAATGGCTGGGAGCAAGGCTAACAAAGTATCTGGTTTCACTGTATGCTGTGCTCCAATTAGAATGTGCTTGCTGATCACACAGCAAAGGATTCAAGACATCTCTGATAATGTGTATACACTAGCAACAAGAATAGGTATCAATTGACCAATTGAGTGAAAAATTATGAATATACATTCACACATGCATTCATTGCATTTTGGTGCATGAACACATTGCAGTCAAAGTGAGACTAACCCATGCATGTACCATGTACATACCTCATGTAGCACAGGCAGTACTTGCGGGTTCCTCTGCTGAAGGTAGTGGATCACCATGACAACAAACATGTGGCCAGGGTAGTGGCCACCTTCCTGCTGCTCCATCCTACACACCTGCAATAAAGGCTGTACACCCACCAGATTTGAAGTGCTCAGGTTGAACAGTGGATATACGTATACAGATACAGTGCTAAGTACTAAGCACACCAACAAGGGTGATCTGGGGCATGTTCTGCCAGCTGAGACCATTTCTGAGGCAATTTTAGGGTAAAACAGCCCAAGTTGGATGACCCAGCTACTGCAAACTATGCCACAATGCTTGTAACTTCAACACATGCCTTGTGTAGTGCTCACACATTTGAGAAGGAGCAGCTCAACAGTAAATGCCTCACACTGTCATACGTATGACCAATGTAGGGAATGGATGAAATCCTGCATACGTACACGTACATGTTCGTAGCTGCATGGTGCTTGAAGTTGAATACTGTCACAAAAATCTGTGGCTGCATTGCAAGCAAATTTGAGTTCCCTTCCTCTGTATTCACACACTACCACCAGCTCAGGCTACGTATATTGAAGTTGTATTAGAGTGGACATACCTTTGCCCAATGTCGGAAGAGTACCGCCAGTTTCAGAGCCCTCTCATCAAGAGACCCGTACAGACCAAGCAACTGGGACAACGTCATGGGCTACAAAACACAGTTCATAATATGATACGATTCACACAGAACAAGGCATACTTGTAGTCTCGGTCCCAGACTCAACCAACCCCAGTGCTGATTGCTTTTAGTACCAGAAGCGATATACGTACACACTGGATGAAGGGTCTGGGAACTAGACTAAAAAGACTACTGCCAACAAATAGAGTTTCTTGCGTACGTAGTCATGGTCACTTTCAACCCTCTGAAGTGAATACTAGCAAGAATTGGCGTTGCACGCCTTCCCCCACTTTGCAGGTGATAGGTCCTTGGTACGTTAACTATCTACAGTACATGGACGTACACTTACGTATGCACATTCTTGGGCATTCAGAGAAGGCGTATGATTACACTGTCAAGATTGCCGTCAAGTACTGATTAATAATCGTGCTGAAACTAGGTGGTGAAGTTACGTAATGAGCACTTTTGTCTTCCTGCCGGCTGCCATGCATCACTCACTTGACTTGATGGCAGTATAGTATGCGACATCACATGTGCATTAAGGTAGTAAACATGGGCACCGTGATCTCCGAAACCAAGTTGATGGATAAATGGGCAGCATCAAAGCGTACACAAGTTTCAGCAATACTTTGCATCAAACTACTCCCTCTGCTTGAAAATGCCCTAAAACTCAATTTTAAGGCCCTCTACGAAACTGAAAATTTGGACCCTCTCCAAGGCCCCACCCACACTCTGACCCCATCATCAATACACACACAAAACAGGCCCAAAAACTACGGATGGATTTACCACCTGCTCTCCTCACTTGCAGGCTACAGCCCAAAACTCACTGCCACCCTCAAAAACAGAGGTTTGGCTACCCTAGGCTTTCAAAAAAAATTCCACGCACACCAACTAAAACCGACTCAAGCCAAGGGCTTTCTTCAAAAGGTCAACCTACCCCCTGCAAAACTAGGGATGCTTTTCCACGTTCACCTCTCGGTTACAGAGTTTTGGCCACACATCTACTCCCTCTCACCAGCCCAGTCCAGCTACCAAACCAGCCAAATTCGCCCTAACACGAAAATGGGTGGGGCCTGGGTGGGGCCTGTAATGCCGAAAGGTCAACTCTCTAGAGCACCTTGGCCAGGGAGCTGTCGGAGGCTGTTCACTTTCCAGGCTGTTCTTCGGCCACTTCAGCAGACCCACAAACATTCCTGCTCGCTCCACCTAGCTATTCACACTCAGATAGCCCATCGCTACATTCAATAAGCCAGAATTAGCCTCGTTCCCAGTCCCACGCCCAGCTTTCCGTCGCTGCTTAGTACGGTAAAGCGGGGAGGGCCTGGTACATTTCCTCACGTGAGCATGACGTAATTGAAAAACCGCAAAATTTTCAGAACGAAGACGCTACGTTTTGCGTGTTATTCAGCCATCTACACGTTCAACGCTCGGTGAGTATGACAGTCGCCCCCCGCTAGCTAGATACGTGTGGTGTGTTACCTGGTACCTTCGCTCTTCTTGCTGTTCTGAGACCACGTACGCCCACGTTCAACTTCCGGTCTTTCTACCCCTTTCTACCCTTGACGTCACTCACGTGAGGAAATGTACCAGGCCCTCCCCGCTTTACCGTACTAAGCAGCGACGGAAAGCTGGGCGTGGGACTGGGAACGAGGCTAAGCCAGAATAGCTCTTTACTTAAAAAAAAAAAAAAAAAAAAAAAAAAGGGTTCAAACAAATCTTCAAAGTACTGCACGGCCGCATCAGAGTGCCGATTTGAAACTTGAAAGGGCCGCTAGCTGCATCAACGAGAGAAGCCCCCCTTGTTTATTCCGGTTGCCGCCATGGGAAAACGTAAACAGATTAATAACTCTATATAACCGTATGCGAGGGACGTCATCTCATCAATTATTCAAGAGCAAAATAGCGCGATTTCGCCGATGCCGTGCTTCCTACCTTAATTAGGGTGAGCATTACACTAGCCACCAACACAAGCTGCCTGCAGAATGAGGCTAGCTTGTATGCATGAGCTGGTGGATGCATTCAGAATCTTCCGAAGCACAAATATATATAGCCAAGATGTGAGAGTAAGGCCGCCGAAGTTATCATTCTGAAATATACATTGCTCCACCAGTAGCTATGACTACCAGGAGTGCACTGCACCACATCTCGGTCACGAACTTTGGCAGATTCTGACTACTCCTACCTACTGCATATGTAGCTGTTACGTACATGTACTATGCAATTCCTATGTCGATTGATTGCTTTGCAGGTGCGTCAAACCTCAGGCACAATATGGCACCTGCTTAGCATTCCTGAAGAACAGTTTAGGCAACACACTTTACAGGAACAGATAACACACGTACGTACATTTCCGACCACTGCACGGATCTCATACTTCAAGCCACTGCAGGGAATCAACAAATACGTTTGGTCGACACAAATGGTAAACATAAGTACATGTATGAATGTGTGTTTCAGGAAGGGGGGAACTGGTAAAGAACATTCACACCCATGAAACATTAGCTTTCATATACTGTCGTCTCGCAAAAGAGTTTCCATGGGTGGTGCACCTTTCATGATCACCAACAGGACTGATAGAGACTTTCTGCAAGCAAACTTTCTTACCTTGGATATGCGTAGCGCCTCTCAAAACTTCACAAATACGCTCTGTTTTTGTTTCACATGAGGCACGAGGCTAGACCAAAGGTGGGTGCTCATTCGACCCCAATTGAGCAAAAAGTGTGTGTGTGTGTGTGTGTGGGGGGGGGGGGGGGGGGGGGGGGGGGCACTCGTTCAAAGATGCATACCGTGCATGTCTTGTAGTGTTGTCTCGCAAAAGAGCACCAACCCTCAATAGATGACATCACATTAATTTCGTAAACCATTTCTGCTACTCCACCCAATCTCCAATACTGCAAATGGAGTTCTCTGCAGGACCTAAATGAAGCCCCTGAAAACTTTCCTAAATGAACCTCCAGAAATGTTGAAACCGACGCATGTGCAAAACCTAGTGTTCTTCACAAGAAACCTTCCACTTCTTTGAAAGTAACCTTTGTACTGTGAAGAAGGCATCCGGTTTGCAATATGAAGTTCGGGGGGGGGGGGGGGGGGTTGAATAGTGCGCAGTAATGCCCCATTTAGGGGGTCTGGGTTTGAAATCTCTAAGGGGGTCAGAACATTTACAAGGGGGGCAAATGCCACAGCAAAAGGAGTCACATGGGACTTATACGTATGACAGACGATGCATATCTTGAAGAGAATACCTTGCTTTGTGTGTGAACAGGATCCTCGGGATTTTGTTGAAGGCAAAGAAATCTTCCTTCACCTCAGAGTAAGTCTCCCCTGCATGAAACAAGAGTAAATGCATGTTTCATCGTCAGGTTCATGCATCTACAGTATACACACATGGTAGGGTAGGTACAACATGTTACCTACATTGTCACAACTATCACAGCATTCCTAGTGTGAAGTACACTGCTAGTTGTGGGGGGTCTGGCCCCCAAGAAACTTCATAAATTTAGGCCACCATCTGAGAGTGGTTCTGGTGAGCCCAGGTGGTAAGTAACTGATGATGTTTCAGTCACGTCAAGGTTGCACCTCGCCGCCGAAGGGTGCATCTTTTGGCGGCTTGGTGTGCCCTTGGTCACGTAACATTCATTAAGGAGAAAATTGTTGATTACACTCCTGGTATAGGAAAAATTGTGCCGCGTAATCTAATATAATCTAATATAATCTAATAAAATATAATATAATTAATTCGTTCGAGTGATAGGAATGGCCTACGAAGATTCTGACTACACCTTCATGATCGCTATCATGCACTGTCCCAACCGTACAATTTTGGAGCTGAAACTCACCTTGGTGGTGGAGATATGAGCGCTTTTGTCTCGCCGTGGACGCCATTGCTCGAGCGCTCTCTCCGACTTCCGGTGGCAGTACCGTTCTTAGGAAAGGCACGCGAAGTTTCTGCCGTTCACTGACGCTTACATGCCAAAACTCACCGTGCTGGCGAAGTTGTGAGCGCTGTATAACTAGTTTCTTGTCTTCTCGATCTCCTTGGGCCGCCATTGCTGACTCAGCTCAATCGATCGACGCGAGCGCTCAAGGTCCTCACGTGGCATGTGCGTTAATTGGAATGTGTTGCAATACCTATGCGCTATCGTCGAGCTGCAACCGGTTGCAACGCGGCTACCAGGAGTGCGGTTGCCCCTCGTAATTATAAATCTATTATGCATGTGCCTATAATGTTAATATTCTTATTGCAGCATCTGGGAATTCTTGGGGGGAATCCCCCTTCCCCCTCCCCAAGCATGAAACCCTGACCTATGTATATACTGCCAATTTTGATTATATGTTTTCAACCTACATGTAGATGTGTACTTTCGTTTTACAACTTTAATAGATCGAGGGGCAACCGCACTCCTGGTAGCCGCGGTTGAACAGTAGCACAAGCTAAGTGTGACAGTTCGTTCCAATTATCACACATCACCATGATAGCTATATACAAGGAAGATCAGAAATTATTTAGAGTGCTCTCAAGTACCATTCATAAAGTAGCCGCGTAGCAACCTGCCGTAGCGCAAGCCATAGAGCTATGCGTAAGTATTGCAAAACGTTCCAATTAACGCACATGCCACGTGGCCACGCTCTTGATCGCGAGCGATGGCGACCAAAAGGAAGACAAGACATTATTACAGCACTCACAACTTAGCCAGCACGGTGAGTTTCGGCATGTAAGCGTCAGTGAACGACAGCGATCACGGCCGTGTGGTCAGAATGTTCGTGTGCCTTTCCTAAGAACGGTACTGCCACCGGAAGTCGAAGAGAGTGCTCGAGCAATGGCAGCCACGGCGAGACAAAAGGGCTTCTATCTCCACCACCAAGGTGAGTTTCAGCACCAACTTTTTACATTCAGTTCAGTACATGATGGCGATCATGGCGGTGTAGTCAGAATCTCTGTAGGCCAATTCTAAGTACTCAAACATTATATTATAAAAATTAATTATATTATTTACGCGGCACAATTTTTCCCCTACCAGGAGTGTAATTAGAAAGAAGAAACCAAGAGAGCAGAGGAAAGACAGACAGAGTGAGAGAAAGAGTACTACGTAGGAATATTATACTAAGGGTTCTTAAAAACATGCACTCACCACTGCAACGGATGATTTCCAAAACTCCTTTCATAAAAGGAGGTATGAGAACCTGCAGAATGTAACACACACACATTCGATCACATCTGTACATACTAGAAGCCATATTTATAAGTACATGTATAAGGTGGCAATATGTGTATGGTACACGATGACACCGACCCTCAGATTGTTGTTTTACATGCGTTTGTGGCATGATTCCGCTGCAAATCGGAAAACTTCTTTTGAAAATTGGAGGGCTTTTTCTGAGCTAGAATCTTCCCAAGCTGCGTTTAGGTGCATTTAGGCCTTCTAGAGCTGCATTTGTAGCGGAAATCTGGCACAGTGACAAAAATGGTTCTGCAAACAGGCATCAATTTTAAAGACATGTAGTAGCGGACAGAACTCCTGTGAACTGCTGATTATTGTACTTGAGCATGCGTTGCAGGCTAGGCAGTTTTTCCTGAGTTCTTGCAACCTCTAGTTTTGATGTTGATGCTGTAACCTATTGCATTTACTGTCGTTCCTCGTAACAATATTAGTAAGTCAAGCAACAGTACTTACAATAGGTTTGCCACTTTGTATTAGGGGATCCAACCAACGTAGGGTCATTACCGTAGTTCCACAAACGTGGAAAGTCATCATGCGTACATATCCAAATCTTGTTCATTTGAACTATAAGCAGTTACAAGTTTAGAAAGCGCACACATTCACAGTGTAGACAAAATGAGAGGACCGAGAGTCTGTCCTATCTGTGGATCGAGGCTAGAAATGGTGGCGGGTCAGAAAATCCGTGTCTCTGTTCTTGGAGATACTTTCGCTAGCTTGTGGACGTTGGTATCCCGTTTCTGATCAGTATACGCATTTGCAAGATGGAGGGATACAGCTTGAGAGTGCCCAGTGGACAGCAAAACAGACTTAGTCCGGATTTTTGGTCTGCTTTTCTGAGAGGTGAGCAGCGTGATGGTCTAAGAGGAGGAACCGTAGGAAAAGAACTGCAAAGGTCAATAAGGTCAAGTCACTAGTAGCCGAGCCAGGGAAACAACTGCAACCTACGATAAAGGACAAGAAGCTTGCCCCAATTGATGCTCACCATGAAGGCCGTCACTACATAGAATCTGAGTGTTCTGGTGGAGTCCAATCTTCCTACACACGTAATCTTACGTACATACGTATTGCTTGTTCAAAGTAAATATGCAGATCACACATGCAGTGAACTTGTGGTTGTGATTTTAGGCTTCTATGAAGATGTGGAGAACCATCGATTTGGGGTAAAGCCTAAAAGAGGGAAGCCCAAGCTGGGGAGTGACTTCCACTTTGAGTTTGTGCTGTGGCAAGTCACACAGCCAGCACGGGATTCCTTATAAGGGTTTTCCCAGAACAAAATGCTGAGTACCCTCAGGGAAAAGGGAACATATCTGAAGGTAATTGTATGGCTTAACATTACAGTATGGTAGTGGCTTGTGTGGTGTGCATTTCTGCACAACTGGTGTCTCTGTCTCAGCCTCCCTCTCGTGCTAACTAAGGTGAGGGAGGGTCAGGGAAAGCATATCATTCACTAAGTCTTTACGAAGCACTTCTCTACGGACAAGAGACAACAAGAAGCCCAGGCTAAGCTGTGCTACTTGCTATATACAAAAAAAATCTTGACCCTGTAGGAGAGCAGGTTCTCTAAGTGCGATGTATATATGTGCTGCAATCAAGGAAGGACGAGAGAGGACACTGAACCCTGCAGTGAGGACTTGGCTGACTGAAATTTTGGAGAAGCACATACAACTGGAGAAGTAGGTTTTAATATAATTTTGTGCTTTTCGTGACATTGCATGTCTTCACTGAAATAATTACTTGCTGTAGGAGTGAACGAGAGAAATATGCAAAGCATCGACACAAATCTGAAAAATATCCATCCAAGTACCTTAGTCTCATAATTGATGGGATGGACCAAGACAAGACAGATATCCCCCACATCATCTCCAACCCCAAGGCAATGGCTGGCAGCTACACACTGGAGACACACATCACTGGTGTGCGAGCACATGGCCACTGCACCATGATGGTGATAGACTGAGGTCAGTTCCATCATGACACTAACCTGACGATTGAGATCCTGTTGCGAGTGTTCAATCGTTTGAAGGTAACCTTTTTCAGAAGTTTGCATGTAAGGCGTAATTACATGCATGTATCTCTCTATACAGGATCATTTGCCACCAGTGTTGTACATGCAGATGGACAACACATGCAGGGACAACAAGAACAAGTACACCCTCACCTTTGCTGCCCTATTGGTGGAATTGGGTATATTCAGGAAGGTGGGTGAAATGTTTGTAATCAGACAAGTATCCTCTGTTTGATGAAGTGTTGTTGCAATAGGTAAAAATTGGATTCCTGCCAGTGGGACACACACATGAAGATATTGACCAGCTGTTCTCGTGCATTTCCCGGCACCTTAAACATCCAAATGCGCTCACAATTCCTGCTTAGCGAATGCATATTAATTTTGCTTATGCGAATCCTAATTTACTGTATCTTCTTCTCTCCAAGATCTAAAACAGGCCATCCAGACGTCTTTCAGACCAGAGCCTACTGTTCTGGTTTTAGATTCGGTGACAGAAACCAAGGGGTGGATCAAAGATCAGACACCCGCCCTGTATGACCACCTGAAGGTACACCAGTTCAAGTTCGAGCGAAACGAGATTGGAGAATGCCGGACGTTCTACAAGGAGTGGAGTACAGACACCTTTTGGCTCCCTCAGACCGGCTTGTTGTTGCTCCCTGCAGGGAACTCTGTCCCAACCCAATTGCCCCGGAGTACTATTAGGCCATGCTTTGACCAGGAGCACATTGGAAAGATCGAGGCTACCGTATGGAAGATTGGAGCGTACCTGGACAAGGCTGGTGCTATGTCATGGTGGAATTTGTGGTTGGAACATGCTTGCAAGTGTGTGGAGCCTTCAGAACCACGAGACATGGAAGGTATATATTTTTTACTGTGCTTGAAATAGAAGTTCCTTTCTAATTTTGACTTGAATGCAGGTACATGGATACTGGATGAGCTCAAGAGACCTTACCCTAGGTCCGTGCAGTGTCCAAGCTCCACCACATTTGGATCCCACGGGTAGTGACATGTCAGGGGTGGAGGTTGTTTCACCACACAAGTTGATGGCAGCAGCACGAGAGTCTCCATACACCATCCAAGGAATAGGTGACTTACGAACATCGTGGATTGGGCAAAGAGGAGTGTGTGACATTCAGAGAAAGTTATTGGAGAAGGATGCTCGTTCGCAAATTAAAGCAGCGACTACTGAACTTGCGGTGTTGGCGAAGGAGTGTATGAAAGCCTTTGAAGTTGCTGGAGTAATCACAAGTGACGAACCTCAGATCAAAAAAGCAGTCGATCTGTGCTCATCATACATTCCACAAACATCTAGGCACAAACCTGCCACTCCTTCAACTGCCATTGCCGCCTTGTGGAAAGGAGAGGCAACCGCCGCACCTCATCTTGAGGATAAGTGTGACCTGGCAACAGCAGTCCTTGGTGAGAAACTGGTCGAAACGTTGACTGAGGAGAAACGGCAACCACCAGATGTAAGTACCTTTACTGCACAACCTTTCTGTAGCAGGTATCTGTATTAATGTATAGTACCAGTACACGCATGCCTACCTGGCTGTTAACATAGATGGTGTGCAGGAAAGTTTCCTACACTTTCAAGTACATGTACGCATACCTGACATTCACAGCTGCTTTCACCCTCGTGTGCAGGAAAGTTTCCTACACTTTGAAGTACACGTACGCATACCTGACATTCACAGTTGCCTTTAGCGCTAGCTATAGCCTCTTGTGCAGGAAAATTTCCTACACTTTCAAGTACATGTATTGAATTTAACCCACTGCAATGCAATTTACCAAGCTTATATGCAGGAACGTTTCCTACACTGTTCCATTTTCTACCGACTATGTACTTTACCCAGCAAAGTGACCCTCATTTCCTGGAAATCAACCCTCATTAACTGTTACAAGTGCACGCACATTTTGCATTCATTGGAGTGCAGGAAAGTTTCCTACAATTCCAATTACATTTTCAACAATGTGTGCAATTTTTCCAACGAAGTGACCCTCATTTTCACCATAATACCATTCATTTTACATGGTCAACTGTTCGCCATTGAATGTAGTGCAGGAAGTTGCCTATACTGTACGTTACAATTGCATTTTCATCCCAATATGTTACTTACCCAGCTAACTTACCCTCATTTCCAGGAAATCAACCCTCATTTCATACACTTACAAGCATGGCGTGCAGGAAAGTTTCCTACACTTCAAGTTGTATTTTCATACAACTAGGTTCTTTTCCATTGAGGTGACCCTCATTTCTAGCAAAATGACCTTCCTTTGAAAAAGTTGTAGTGTACGTTACACAAACTGTCCATCAATCAAGTGAAAAGTGTACATTGTGCAATTCAATGTTCGGTCATGTGCTTGATTCTGAGGGGTGTTGTTTGTTGAGGGTCACGTAAATGTTACATATACATCTATTCGTTTCATAGAGAAAGTTTATGATGATGTTGCTATCTTTTCAGATTTACATAGGAACATCTCGAACCACAGTCACAAAGAAAATAGGGACGTGGTGAAAGAATTGAAAGTTGGGATGCTTGTGGCAACAATTGGTACCACCATCGCCAGAATTGGAACGATCAAAGCCATCCCACCAAATCCGTGCTACGAGTCGCAGCTCACAATCCACTGGATGGAGCAGGAGAGGGCTCCTCACAAGCCTAAGTGGTTGACATTTTTTAGTCCCTCAACTAAGGACTCAGTTTCAACCATTACATTTGAAGACATACTACTATACGACTTTCAACTTACAAATAAGGGGGCACTGAAGAAGAAGTCTAGAGAATATTTACTTTGAAGAATTGAAAGTGTTATTATAAATTATTGTTTGTGTGTAACTGATATTGTGCAGAAAGATGTTCATCAGTGTGACTGAAAGAGGTGCAGGTGTGTGCACATTCAGTGTAAGAAAAATTCCTACACTTGAAAAGTCTTGTGTAGGAAATTTTCCTGCACTTTCAAAGTCTCGTGTAGGAAATTGTCCTACACTTTCAAGGTCTTGTGTAGGAAATTTTCCTACAATTTTGAGGTCTTATTTATCTAAAACAAGGGGCACTTAGCTTCTTATTTTCTTATTTCCTTTGGAGCATGTTCTAAGTGCCAATCTGAGACACTCAAGGATGCAGAGGCAAGAAGACAGCAAGATGCCCGGGCTAAGGCAGCTAAGCGCTGATCTGAGTCACTCGAGGATGCAGAGGCAAGGAGACAGTAAGATGCCCGACCAAGAAAAGGTATAGTCGAAGAGTAATATTTACTGGTTCTATTAACATAAATGCTGGTTCTATTAGCATACACAGCATACATGTACATGCAAACAAGGCTATTTCCGTTGTCATGCAGAATGGTACACTTAGCAGCTCAGGTATGTAGACATGCTTACCAAGCCTTCTGAGGTTGACCAACATGTGCACCACAAACAGCTGGTAGTCAGTCTCATTCTTCGTGACGGGGTTGAGCCTCAGATCCAACTCCTGCAACATTACACATAAATATTCACATCCCTACTTCTACAAGGAGCACACAGTTGCTGCATGGGTAGACGGTAAAAGTTGATGCCGAGATTTGGAACGATTTTCTGATATGCATTTGATGCACAGCTTTGCCGCAAACCAGAAGGCTTCTTCCAAAAACCGAAAGACATCTTCCGAGAATTAGAAATTTTCTTCTGAAGACAAAGAAGGCTTCTTCCAAAGAATTATGCAAGGCTTTGCATGTATGTACGTACCTAAGTTTCCGAAAACGGTGCAGCATCACTTACGGATCATCCAGAGCTTCATTTAGGCATTCCGTAGCTGCGTTTAGGTATTCAGGAGATGCATTTGTAATGGAAAGCCAGACCAGTGACGGAAAGCTTCCCCAATCTCAGAATCAAATTTAAAGATGCATACTGCAGCAGTCCATGGCTATTTACATAGAAACCTAGCTGGCAATGCCATTGGGTGAGCACACAACATGAAACCTTTAACCTTCTGCACCCACAGAGGTCATGTTCAGTCTCTGGAGGAGCGATACACACACTACTTTTAATTTGCTGATACTACCAGCAGCTGCCCGTTAGTTTCTTTGAAAAATCTGTGTCTTTGCTACCTGTGCTAAATCTAAGTTGTTTTTTTTTATGCAAAAATTGGTTTCTAAATAGCCATATATAGACTGCTACTTCACTTGTGGTCCGGTCCGGTCCGGTCTGGTCTGGATTTAACGAGGCCCCCCCATCCTGGCACACCTTCTATGCATGCCCACCTTAGGTGTCTGTATACATTGGGTTGGAGATGGGTCCTATGGAATACTTATCAGCTTACAGTATTTGCGGGAAATAACGGGTAGTGGCTGGCCGCATGCGCATACTGTGAGCAATTGCGTGCTCGAGAGAAAGTGAAGAGCTAGCATTGTTGGTCTAGCCAAGGTCTCAGGCCTCTACTGCTACCTCAGTCAAGTAGAGGTTATAGATGCCTCTGCAATCAGTGAGTTTCTACACCACACAGTGTACTCAGTTTAGAGAAGCCAAAGCATAATAAGTTAATTGTATCCCTGCCCAGCGGGATGTAAGAGCCATTACATCCCTTGGGAAAGGCAAGTGCTTTCGTTATGCCTCAGAAGTGCCTCAGGCTTCGTCCTTGGCACTTCCTTGGCTCCACTCAAGCACTGACCTTTCCCGCGGGATATAATGGCTCTTATATCCCACTGGGCAGGGATATAACCTGCATATCAAGAAGGATCCTACAAACATGAGTTTGTTGCTATTATATATAGACTAGTACATATGTATGAAGTGTACACACACACAACATTACTGTACCGTGAGCTTGCTGTTATGCCTCAGTCGAAATACTTCCTTCAGGCTTGATAGGTTGTTATAGTATCTGACAGTAGGAACAAGTTAAGATTGACCTTGATATGAGGCTCGTTCTCAGGCATTCTCACCCCAGCATTTGTCGCTTGCAGTTTGCAAGTGATAAACACTGAGGTGAGAAGGCCTGGGAACGAGGCTAGATAGATACATGGTACAGAGTCCCAATAATTCATCCCCTCCTCGGTACCGGTAGAAGAGTATGAGTAGATCTAAAATGCTTCACCGCAACAGTCAACAGCTCTTTACCCAATTGTGAATTACCCATAATTAGAGATCCATATTTCAGCAGTTAAAGGTGATTGGACCTGCATGAACTTGGAATGTACACACATCATCTAATGAAGTACCCACCACATTAGTACTCTGGGAACACATGCACAAACATTTAGTAAGGATACAGGTTAAGTCTCTCCAAGTGTTTCAGGTGATCCAGCCCCTATCAGGAAGAGCAGCTACAATTCACTTATTGTTAAGATGTGCATGCGCACATGTACACAACAGCAGTATGACAAAAGCTATAGTACATAAAGTCGTTCCTAATTCCTGCTGGTTTATATATACCTCTAGCGATTGGATGGCGTTCCTAGAGAGATCCAAGTGCTTGATCCTAGTGAATCCCAGCAGGGAGCGGCCCAGGTTTGTGGTGATCTTTTCATTGTAGGAGCCTGGCAGTGCCAGCGACTGCACATTCTGTTATTTTGGTGCATTTGTGCATGTGTGAAAGTAGAACGTATGCAAGAAGAATGGATGTACGACAATCAGATAAACATCAGTATCAGAGAACCAACAATATTATTAGCTACAGTATCAGTTCGAAAATATTATTGGTGTCCGTAGAATGACTTCCTACAGTGACCAATGTGAGGCAGGCATCGTAGCATGCATACGACAAGAAAAGATACACTTTCATTCAGGAAGATTCAGGTGATGGTGGGCGTGGGTCCTGTGCAATCTTCTATGGGGTTGGGAGCAGCTTTCTGAGAGTGGTTTTGAGGACAGTTTCTGGCTCCTAGTAGCTGTGGTGTCACAGACAATTTCTTGGGTAATATGTCTTGCAGCCTGCTTACACTACAGACCAAGAAAGGTGAGCGCTCCATGTAGGTGTGGTTCGGAGTCGAAGTTCATGACTAGTCACGTGCCCAGACCAGCTCACAAGACTAGTCATATTCAATATACAATACCATGACAACCCCTAGTTTCGAAACCAGTCCCTTCGGAGTCTGGTTCCGATACTATTGACAACCGTCATGCCTCCCGTCCACGCCCAACCAACGGCTTTGATTCCGTTTACACTTGGGGCAGGAGCGCTCCGGTTCAGACCCAGTTCAATGGAGTTTGGCGGAGCGGATTGGGGTAGTTCGGTTCGTGTTTATATTACAAGGCAATTCGAACCAGTTCGAGCTGTGTCGAACCACAGCACCAGTGTAAACAGGCTGTTAGTTGCCCAGCTGAAAATTACCTGTTGTACATGCAGTATGGACGTGACAGTGACAGTGACAGTCACAGTCGTAGCATGGTGTGAAGTTACACAACCTGCAATTAAGGTACATGCAATAACCATCATGTTACTTCCAGTGTCCACCTGAGTAAGGTTTCTTACCATTTTGGTTCATTGCAGTAAGTACTGCTTGACCTTTGACCTCTTGGAATTGAGCAGGCATTGCTCTCAACAGACTAGGAAGGGAAGGTACTTGAGACCGAGCTGGAAACAACCTTTGGTGTCCGTATACAGCTGTTTTCCAGGTTAGGTTTTACAGTGACTCCCAAACAGCGACTACAGATTGTGTCATTCCCATTACTGTTTCCAGCTTTTCCAGTTGCCCGCACGATATCAAGGTATAGTCTCACGTAGCCAGACTCTCACACGGAAAGGAGAGTCTGGTTAACTGCCCATTTCCGACAGCACTCCAACCGGGGTGGCAATAACTAATTACTGATAAGTACGTGTAAACCATTACACTCCTGGTAAGGGAAAAATTGTGCTGCGTAAATAATATAAATAATGTTTGAGTACTTAGGCTTGGCCTACAGATATTCTGACTACACCACCGTGATCGCTTTTGTCTCGCCGTGGCTGCCATTGCTCGAGCGCTCTCTTCGACTTCCGGTGGCAGTACCGTTCTTAGGACAGGCACACGAAGATTCGGACCACACGGCCGTGACTGCTGTCATTCACTGATGATTACATGCTGAAACTCACGCTAAGTTGTGAGTGCTGTAATAACGTCTTGTCTTCCTTTTGATCGCCATTGCTCGCGATCGACTGAGCGCTAGCGTGGTTGCCACGTGGCATGTGCGTTAATTGGAACGAATTGCAATACTTAGCTTGCGCTACGGCGAGTCGCAACCGGGGTTGCAACGCGCTTGAGAGCACTCTAAATAATTTCTGATCTTCCCTATTTCGTTGTACTCAGGTGATGTGTGATAATTGGAACAAACTGTCACATTAACTTGTGCTACCGTTTAACCGCGGCTACCAGGAGTGCGGTTGCCCCTCGTAAAGTTCACAGATTCTCTACTTAGCGCCACTTACTTATCGTCACTATCGCCACCCAAGTCGGGGTGCTATAGGAACAAGTCATATAATTATGGGCAGCTAACTAGACTCTAGCGATCTCCTTTCCGTGCGCGAGTCTGGCTAACGCAATCATGGGTAGACACTCAAGAGACTGACGATCACCTTGGGGCCCTAACCCAACCATATGTAATGTATAGTCTCGCAGGCAGACGTTCGCGTAGCCTCAGTCCCAGGCTCTCTCCTCTAAAAACGGGGGGAGGAGAGAGCCTGGTAACAATCGCGTTAAAAGCTGTCGACTTCCAGCACTTGGATCTGGCGGACCCAATCAGATTGCAGAACAAAACCACGTGAACATGTGAACATTTTGTAGGCGTTTACCTTCACTGCCATGCTAATGCACGAATTGTAGACTGCGTAACTGATATCCCATAGCACAGATCCTACATAAGTAGTACAAGTAGCTTAATTCGCTCGCTTTGCTCACTCAGCTACTTCCCCCCTCGTTCGCCTACGTGAGTAATCCGGTGCCAGAGAGCTCTCTGTGCAGAGCTGCTGCTCCCCGATTGCGTCCGCTTCAGCTGCTACTGTACACACAACATATCAGAAGTTGGAAAGAAGCATCATGCTTATACAGAATTTCTCGTTTTAGGCGGTTTACAATCTGGCTGTGATGTGCTGGTATGTAGTAGCGGCGCCAGGAATTTCAATGCACAGTCAACAGAAATTCACAAAGGTCAAGTGGGTCCACAGATGATCTACAAGGCTGTTGGTTATTTTATGGGGACTACCTCCTGACTAGTGCCATAGCCTCGTTCCCAGGCTCCTCCCCAGCTTTTGTACAGTATGCAACAAAAAGCTGCGGAGGAGCCTGGGATCAAGGCAATACAATGGCCTGGACATGACGCCAATAGATGCTGCGTCCAATGTGCAAACATTTACTGAATTCAACACAGTCCTCACATCTTTTGGTCATTTCTTGATAACTGAACTCATGATGGCAGTGGTACACGTACACTCTTTTGTCTGCGTATCAGGTGTCCTATAGCCTGTGTGCATAAACAGGTAACAACCATTTATCACAACCAGGCATGCCAACTTAAGCAGACAATAAACTGCATCCAGTTATGGCCACAATATGTGGTCTGGGGGACTAATTATTCTGCCATGGACAGTCCGGGGGGGACCACTTTTGAGGCGGGACTGTCTACGGCATGACAGTACGACTTCCTACATGCCATACGTATTAGCCTCGTTTTCAGGCAATTACCGAGCACCTGGGAACGAGGCTACATACGTATGTGATAAGTCTAAGCTGAAGTCGATCAACAAATGTTCCAAAGTGTTGCAGCAAAATACTGCCGCTGATCATAAGAACCTCTTTGCTGCCCAGGCAATATAGTTAGGGTTCTGATGTAAGACTAATACTGGTCATTTCCTCCAGTGACCTTCAGCAGTTTATGGTCGAGTTTATCAATACTCTATAATGTACAGGGTCAACACATTCCTACTGAATACTAATTACAGTTGCCTGGTTGGAAGTTTATTGATCCAGCACTGCTCTATATATCCCAGAGCAAACTTATGTTCATGGACAACACAAGGATTAGAGCTACCACAAAGTACATGGAGGCAATGCTGCAATACAGTGGATGAACCTGTGGATAGGGTTGATCATACCCAAAGGCTATATACGATGCTGGCATCACTAACACTTCCATAGACGCTGTGCAACAAATCTATAGCTAACAATATCAGCTACCCATGGGGCCATCTTTGGTTGTGTAGCAGCCGGAGACAGGACAAAACTAGCAGTGGGTCAATCAGTTTCAATCCCAAGATCTCCCAACCCCAGGAATGAGGCCACTGTGGTACGTACTGGGACTGCAGCCTAACTACCACTGAATTGTCAGCTGATATTTGGATATATAATCATAGGTATAACTAGCTTCGTTCCCAGGCCCTTAATTTTACCACCAACAATTGGCTTTGTTTTGTTGATTATTGGTCACAGCTCTAGTATGTGTTGCCAGATCCCTTCTCCTTTTTCCTAGTGGGGTCTGGCATTGAGACTGTAGTGCTAGTCGTCATGCTGTTCTGGTGATGCCACTGCACTACATTTAGCTCAATGTCAGTATACTCGCAGACTCGGTTGTCGTCAATCCTGGTAGATTCAACCGTGTAGAGGATGGCTTCATTTTGTTGTATTACACTCCAGGAGTGAAAGTAAACAAGTTAACTAGCAGAACCCTGGTGGTATCTGCAAGCTATAGGGTCAGGAAATCTAACCTGGCCAACATGTCCCCCCCCCAACCAAGCCTGTACCCTGTCTCCTTCAGCCCAGTGTCGTAAAGCTATATTAGCTATTGTGTGACTGCTATATCCCTAGCCTCGTTCCCAGGCCTACCCCGTTTTTTTTGTTCTTCGGTTTCCGTTGACAATAATACACGGATGCGGAAGGGCGGCGAAAAACGCATCTGTGTATTATTGTCAACGGAAACCGAAGAACAGAAAAAACGGGGTAGGCCTGGGAATGAGGCTACTATATCCCTACATCGTATAGATCAGTCGAGTGATTCTATGAGACTTCAAAGTTGATAGCCTCATGTTCAGGTCTCAACTAAAGGGCCCCTCGAACTTACGGTTGCAGCTAGGGTAGGACCCTTTTAATTAACAACTGAATAGGTGGACTCACAAGAACCCACTTGACCTTTAGCAACAAGTCGACAGAGGTAGGCCACCTGTTGGCGACTGTGCAGTAGCCATGAAGAGATCAATGAAGACAACAGATATCGCAAGTGTTCTAAATTTCTGTCATTCTAATTCCGTGCCAACATCTTGAAATGGAAATTTCTAATCTTGCAAATATTGACCTTGCGCCCATTCTAACGCTGGCAAAGGAATCACTGGCAGGCTCACATTGGGCACAGTTACAGGTATACAAGCACAAGCTGCAAGTAGGTGGCGATGGCATGGAAGCCGGAGAGACCTCGAGCAGTGGCTGTTACTACATGTAGAATCAATTAGTTCCACATTGCCTTTGGAGGTCTTCCCAGGTATATAATTATTAGGTTGGTCCACACTTGGTAACTATACAAGTCATAGCTCTCTCCCAAGCTCTCTTTCTAATCACATTCTGAGATGTATACTCTAACTGTTTACTCTAACTAGATGTATACTCTAACTGTTTGAGATGTATATTTCTGTCATTCTAATTCCGTGCCAACATCTTGAAATGGAAATTTCTAATCTTGCAAATATTGACCTTGCGCCCATTCTAACGCTGGCAAAGGAATCACTGGCAGGCTCACATTGGGCACAGTTACAGGTATACAAGCACAAGCTGCAAGTAGGTGGCGATGGCATGGAAGCCGGAGAGACCTTGAGCAGTGGCTGTTACTACATGTAGAATCAATTAGTTCCACATTGCCTTTGGAGGTCTTCCCAGGTATATAATTATTAGGTTGGTCCACACTTGGTAACTATACAAGTCATAGCTCTCTCGCAAGCTCTCTTTCTAATCACATTCTGAGATGTATACTCTAACTGTTTGTCACTTGGATGCGTTTCCACACAGTGCCCATGCATGTAGCAGTGGCACCAGGAATTTCAATGTATAGTCAACAGAAATTCACAAAGGTCAAGTGGGTTGTCTACAAGGCTGAAGTTATTTTATGGGGACTAACTCCTGACTAGTGCCATAGCTTCGTTCCCAGGCTCCTCCCCAGCTTTTGTACAGTATGCAACAAAAAGCTGGGGAGGAGCCTGGGACCAAGGCAGTACAATGGCCTGGACATGACGCCAATAGATGCTGTGTCCAGAGGTCGAAATAAGGATTACATGTTGAGCGGTCAAATGTCCTAGCACTTTAGATTTTGATTGGACATTTACAAAATATGTTAGGTCATGCCCGCGCCCATCACCAAAAAGAAATCACAAGAGCATGAATGTGTGTTCTCCAAGCTAGATTCAAATCCATGTTGGTTGTGTGTATATGTGTATTGGAAAAAAAAATTTTGGGTTGACTAGAACTCATGCATAAAGAAAGAGAGAAAAAGAAATTAGCAGATTCGAACCAGGTACAGTCATTATGGGTCATGCACTTAGATGATTGTATTCATGCATGTTGTTCGGTCACGCCTACCGAACAAGTGCATTACTGTGGGGTCATTTTAGCTAAATGCAAGGAAATTGACCGCATGTTATTTTGACCTCTGTGTGTCCATTGTGAAAACATCTACTGACAGTCATCACACCTTCTTGGTCGTTTCTTGATAACTCCACTGAACTCATGATGGCAGTAGTACACGTATACTCTTTTGTCTGCGTATCAGGTGTCCCTGTGCATAAACAGGTAACAACCATTTATCACAACCAGGCATGCAGGTGGTTACTATTTTCCGGGACGGGACGGGACGGGACGGCTACTAATTTCCGGGACGGCTCAAGCTTGACAGCGATCGCGAGTACTGAGTACAGCTACAGATTGCCAAGAATACAGTAAGTAATATTATTTGCGGGATGAAGTGGAAGTTTGCAGAACAGCTGAACTGGATGGAGCTCGGAGAGTCCTGCATTTGGATCCTTCGTCTCTTGAAGGAGTACATAGCAGCAGCTACATGTAATACGTACAAGTTGTGGAGATTGGGAACTGCTTTAGGCCTCTGTGGAGGATCAGTAATCACTAGATACTTGGATGGATCACGTAACACTTCCACAATCTCACTGATCGCTAGTCTGTCCTTCACTATTAAAAGCCACCGAGTCTTCGTCCATTTCGCTGCTTTGACACTTCGTCTAATCTGAACATGTACTTACACGCAAGGCACAACAGTACAAGGCAAGCGTGCGAGACTTACTAAGCGGCGTGTGTTAGATCGTAGCCTCGTTCCCCGTGTGGGCCTGGGAACAAGGCTAGCTCGATCGAGCTGTCTCGGAAATTAGTAGCCGGGACCGTCCCGTCCCGTCCCGTCCCGGAAAATAGCAACCACCGGCATGCAATAACTTAAGCAGACAATAATCTGCATCTGGTTATGGCCACAAATATATGTGGTCTGGGGGGACTGATTATTCTGCCATGGACAGTCCGGGGGGGACCACTTTTGAGGGGGGACTGTCTACGGCATGACAGTACGAGTTCCTACATGCCATACGTATTAGTTCCCAGGCTATTACCGAGCGCCTGGGAACGAGGCTACATACGTATTACTAGTGAACGTGTACATGCCCGATCCTCAGGTCATGTGCAAACCTCTGAGCAGAACCCTCAGGAAACTGTCATTTATGAGGTACTGAAGCTATTCTTGTACCAATGTCTATGCTACTGTACTCACCTCTGTATTATCCTATCACCTTACTAGTCTCGCACTGCGGCAGATTTCTGAGTCTGGACAAAAGAGGCTTGTGAGACTTGATACTGCTGTACTGCATGCTGGTTACAACGCATGCGCAGCATGTTTAACAATGACGACAAAATCACAGTCCATCATCTCCATGGAGACACGGTTTGGAAAGGGCAAAGTTCACTTCATTAGCTGCTGGTGAACACTAGCTAGCCTGTGAAGGCCATCAGTTAACGTTTTGAGAAGTACTATCCCCAGAGAATCGCGACGTGCGTATGGGGTCATGAAGTGACTACTACCCACCTAGCCTTCGACCGTTGATGATACCCCTGGCTGATATAATTTACTGCAGGTTGGCTGAGTATAAATGGTAGATACATTGCTATTGACTAGTTTGCTACAAATTATTGTACTAGAGTTAAACTCGTGACACTGAGTAACTTGTGTCATCTCTCCCATGAAACACTCAAGAGACGAAATATCTAGCAGGAATCAAAGAAGCCATTTTGTTATGAACTCGTGAGAATGTGACAGGGAAGAGGCTGGCAGTCGTTTGGCCCGGTCCAAGATCAAAGGATTTATTCAGACACATAATATCCAATGCATAATTAACACAGAGATGACTTTTCCACAGGCTAGCTCCAGCCAGCAACAACAGAAACGACCCGGACTGTTTGCGCTCCTTAGTGTAGAGACACCATTCTGCTGTCCACGTACCTACTTCAGATCCCGGGCTGAGAAAGGCTAGTTTTCTGCATTGTGCCTTATGCCAACTACATGCGTACATGTTGCCTGTCCACATGCATGCGAGTTTAGTGAGTTTGAGTATGGAGCTAAGCGGTGTAAGAATGTCTGCTGTGCTCACCATTCAACTCTGCAAATGCTGAAAGCACTGCATGTTCGTACCCTAGCCTCCTTTCCTGGTCCCACCCAGCTTTCGTTACCTTCAGTGTGTGGAGTTTTCGATATACACTCCCTGTTCAACTTCACATGCAGCTGCTCTGATCTGATCTCCAATGTTGTGCTGTCCTCATGGCTAACAGAATTCCTGAGCATGATCAACATTCCAGTGAAGTCCAAGT
This sequence comes from Axinella damicornis, assembly GCA_963931865.1. NCBI lineage: Eukaryota > Metazoa > Porifera > Demospongiae > Axinellida > Axinellidae > Axinella > Axinella damicornis. The sequence goes on along the minus strand of OZ007517.1, from coordinate 4,346,151 downwards.
TTGCTATCAAATGTACCCAGTTTGGAATCCCAGTGTACCATGGGACTGGTAGACTGTCCATGGGAATCCCATATCCCACTGTACATGTATATCCATCCTCCTAATGTACATGGGACAGGTGGACTGTCCATGCGCCCCCCACTTCAACCCACCATATCACACTGTCTGTCCTATCCTACTGTATCATTGTCCATGCTCCATGGGAATCCTCTGTCCAGCCTGAGACCACCCTATTACACTGTCCGTCCTATCCCGTTCTACCACAGGACAGGTACATGTATGTGGAACTGTCCATGAGAATCCTCTCTCCCACTTGGGCCCATCATATCCCACTGTCCATCCTATCCTACTGTCCAAGGGACAGGTTGGACTGTCCATGGGAATCCTTTGTCTAACATGAGGCCATCATATCCCACTGTCTGAAGGTTTAAATTTCAATCCTCAATGTGATCACGTATGCCATTTCTACTCCCATCTTCCATAATTTAACATATACCACCCAATGGTATATATGATTTGACATTTCCTCCCCCCCCCCCCCCCAGTGCCAGTGGGAGTGGCTGATGAGTCAAAGCCTGTTCGACCAGAAGTACAACACCCTGAGGGAGTTCGTGAAGGAAGGGACCAAACGCTTATAGGGAGGGAGAAACCGGGTGGGAAGAGTAAAGCTGCCGGGATTGGAGAGCTGGTGGAGACTTTCCAGGTGTGTGTGTGTGTGTGTGTGTGTGTGTGTGTGTTGGGGGGGGGGGGGGGGGGGGGGGGGGGGGGGGGGGGGGGGGGGGGGGGGCTGGGCTGATAATGTCCATCAAGTTCAGCAATATCTTGTTAGCATGTGGGAGAGAGCCTGGGAATGATAATTAGAGCACCTGTGCTTCAAAACTTGGTTGCTTAGAACATGTGACTTTCAAGAGCACCTGATGACATCATCTTCATTGAAGCATTGAAGGTGATGTCATGAACTCTTGGTTTGAAGATGATGTCATCATGTGCTCTTCATAATATCCCTTCTACCCCTCCTCACCTCCACACTCCCTCACCTCCACACTCCCTCACCTCCACACTCCCTTACTTCACCTCCACACTCTCACCTCCACACCTCACCTTCACACTCCCTCACATCTGTAGTAATGCATGGTAGTACAGCAGCAATAGTTATCATTATAGTAACGATAACTTGAATGCAGACACAGCACAGAATAGCTAGCTATATTCTGCCAGGAAGCACAACACTAAGGGCTAGCCTCGTTCCCAGGCCTTCCGCACCTCCAGTTTTTGATCGCTTGCTGGAAGCGATCAAAAGCTGGAGGTGTGGAAGGCCTGGGAATGACGCTACTAAGGGCAGTACTGTCACACCAAAACCACAGACATGTACCAGTGGTGCTAGGCCTGAAATAATTATGCCGGGACGCTGTAAAACGCGGAATACGGAATAACGGAATACGGACCAGAAGTGAAACTATGCTTTGAACAATGCCGACACTACCATACATATGCTATACGTACATCGCGTACATCACTCTCGATCTCAGATCGTTCAGTTTACCGTACCTTTGCTCCTTCGTCAGCCAAGCGTGCACTGGTTAGGGTGAAAAGGTAAGCTGCATACTCATAAGGTTCCAAACTATACAAGCCACACTGTAGTTAGCTATATCCGCACCTTCACTCTGAAACACTGTCAATTCCATCGATAACACTGTCAAATACCATCGATATCACTGTACCCCAGTTTCATGCAAGTCAATAATATAATCTGGCAAAAACAATAATACGACAGTGAATATGATGTGTAAATATACAAGCACAACAAAGGATAACGCAATGAACCTGTACACAAAAAAAACAAAAACATAACCAGTCACACTGAAACACCAAACTCTCTTGCGATGACTCTTTTGAGCAACTGACAACTGCACATTTTCATCAATGACAAGACTGCAGCTGTCTGCTCGGAACATTGGCCATTTGAGATGAATGCAGTGCAGTCTGGCATGATAGTACGCATTCCCGTACTTGGACATGGGTTGTCCACATCTAGGATTATTAAACGTACGATATTCGGCATGTCTCACCACAATATTGTCAACTTGGGTGAAGTTGTTGCGGCAGCCAAAGCATAAGCTGATATTTCCTGTTTTGATGCAGAGTGCCAACTCGCTTGCATGGTGGAAGAGGGAGGTTGTGGAAAGCTGGGAGTTTGCATGAGGCATGGAGTGTGTGGAAAGCGGTGGTGGTGGTGGTACATGCTGCAGCGCTGTATAGTGCTAACTGTGGCTGATAGAATTGTGTTGGTGGTGGGGACTGGAAGCAAGGTGCATTCGGGTTCAGATTGATAGGTTGGAGGGATGGGCTAGGTTGGAGGGATGGGCTAGGTTGGAGAGGTGGGCTAGGTTAGAGGGATCGGCTAGGTTGGAGAGGTGGGCTAGCTAGGTTGGAGAGATGGTCTAGGTTGGGGGGATGGGCTAGGTTGGAGGGATGGGCTAGGTTGGAGGGATGGGCTAGGTTGGAGAGGTGGGCTAGGTTGGAGGGATGGGCTAGGTTGGAGGGATGGGCTAGGTTAGAGGGATCAGCTAGGTTGGAGAGGTGGGCTAGCTAGGTTGGAGAGATGGGCTAGGTTGGAGGGATGGGCTAGGTTGGAGAGGTGGGCTAGGTTGGAGGGATGGGCTAGGTTGGAGGGATGGGCTAGCTAGGTTGGAGAGGTGGGCTAGGTTGGAGGGATGGGCTAGGTTGGAGGGATTGGCTAGGTTGGAGAGATGGGCTAGGTTAGAGAGGTGGGCTAGGTTGGAGAGATGGGCTAGGTTGGAGGGATGGGCTAGGTTGGAGAGGTGGGCTAGGTTGGAGAGATGGGCTAGGTTGGAGGGATGGGCTAGGTTGGAGAGATGGGCTAGGTTGGAGGGATGGGCTGGGTTGGAGAGACGGGCTAGGTTGGAGAGATGGGCTAGGTTGGAGGGATGGAGAGACGGGCTAGGTTGGAGGGATGGAGAGACGGGCTAGGTTGGAGGGATGGGACAGGTTGGTTAGATTGGATGCTTGACAAGGGGCCAGACTGAGTAACACAAGAACGGGGCGACGGCAGTTCTGTCATCACATGTGAAGGAGCATTCACGCCACCTCTACCACTGTTATGAGGCACACGATTTTCATCTGACAGTACAAGTGACCCACGAACCTTTTTCCTGGCAACTCTTCCACCTTTACGTCCTGCACCAGCAGGCATTCCTTCTAGTGCCAGTGGAGTCATATTCACCGGTTGTTTCGCTCGTGTCTTGCTGTACCAATCCATGAACTGTTGTAGCTCACCATTCGACTCAGCTGCTGCTACCGTATGGGAACAGAGTGCCATGGACTTGTGCTGTGTCATCACATTTGTACTGGTAGTTCTTGGAGACAGTGACCAGGTGAGGGTTGGCTCCGGATTTGGACTTCACCATCCGATCTTGATTCCCACAGCCAGGGGCAAAGGTGATTGCGTTTGGCTCAGCGATGAGCATAGCCGCCTTTGACCAAACTCCTTCAGCTACTTCCTTGGGTATTCGAGTGGCAGCAAGAGCATTTTCATAAGACAGTGATGTTATGACTCTGACTAACGGTCTTCTTTGCTCCATTAGAGGATGTGCTCACCACACGTGCTTGCCCACTAGTGCGCAATGGACAGGTGTTCAGCTTGTTCAGGTGCTGCAGATGCTGTGCTTCTGAACCATGCACTTTTCTTTGGCAATAACCAAGAAGCTGTACTCAGTACGTAAGCGGTATTTCCCACACCCAATCACGGCTTTTTCAACTTCACGTTGCTGCTGCTCGACTGCTTTCTTCATTTTCTGGTTGAACACCCCCCACTGCTGTTTCTTGTAATCAGTACATTCTTTGAGTAAGGAATTGATTGACTCATTGTCGTTGGTGTAAAATGCTTTGGGTGGTGAACCCAAGCCAACATCTTCCCTGAGAAACCACAGTGTATGCTCGCGAAATTCTCTAGCCTTGTACTTTGAGAACCAGGCAAAGAACTGTGATTGGTGTGACTTGCGGTCTGAAAATGCCAATTGCTCTCGGTGATTCCAGACCACCTCCATGGACACTAGGAGCTTGTCATACTCCTCCGCATCACAGCAGTCCACAAGCCCTTCGTGGTAGGAGCCATCTGGCACAGTGTATCCAAATAATTTTATGTCAAAACTTCCGCGTCCCTCCAACTGTGTGTAACACAAATGTAAAGTACCTCTGTCGCTTGTAATCCGGGGACCGATCGCAGTCGGAAATGACTATGACGTCCGGCTGCAAAAGTGAATCACGGTCAGCTACCAGCACCGCAAGTATTACATGAACACCAGAAACCCTTGAAAAACAAATGCTGAAGTAAATACTGAAGTACACACCTTTGAAGGGGATGTAGGGAGCGAGGATTGAGGCGATTCCGCCTCGGATTCTTCCTCCACACATGGTTCCTCCATTTTTCCTGATCGGCTGCTGCGTGTAAATTGCACGTGGTACTTTTTGCGCATGCGTGAGTGGGCATGGTCAGTTATTCCGTTCCGCTATTCCGTATTCCGCGTTTTACAGCGTCCCAATTATGCCAGAATGATTTGCAAAGAATTTAGCGGGGTAATAACTATTGCTGCTGTTTGGAACATATACCACCATGCATTACTACACTGGCATAGTCAGCAGCTGCGTTTGAGTTAGCGGTTAGGTATGGCCACCATGCAGCACTAGTCCCAGAGGTCACACCAAACCACAGACATGACTAGCACAAATTATCAACCACATACACTGTAACTATGCCTACTGCACACTCTAGTACACATCTCCACCCCCTCACCTCCATACTCTCACCTCCACACTCCCTTACTTCACCTCCACACTCTCTTACTTCACACAGAACTTCTTGCCGAGCAATCATTGTTGAAGCAAGCACCAACAGCAGAAACCCTGATCTGACCTGCAGCTGTCCTTGCAGAACTGGAACAGCGAGCTACATGCAGACTTGGAGCAGACTGTGTTGGACTGGCTGAACATGTCTGGTCGTGGCATCAACGGACAGGAGCCAGCCTGTTCCCAGCCACCATTGCCATGGACTCACTGCATACTGAACTTCAGGAACTGCAGGTAAGCTTCAACTACTGATTGAATAGTGGTAGTCTGACCTTCTCTGCCCCTTCTTGCCTCTTGGTGTGTAATTCCTCCGGTATATAGTCTCCAGTAGTTTATTATGTCATATGCATGTGAGAGATGTAGTTGCAGTGTCGTGACATTACAAATAGCCCGTCAGTCTAAGATGTTGAAAACGTACAAGACCTCCCTCTTCCATCCCTCCTTTTTCCCTCCCTCCCTCCTTCCCTCCCTCTTCCCTCCCTCCCTCTCCCTTCCACCCTCCCTCCCTCTCCCTTCCACCCTCCCTCTTCCCTCCCTCTCCCTTCCACCCTCCCTCATCCCTCCAACCTTTCCCCTTTCTCTCTCCCTCCCACCCTTCCGTCCCTCCCTCCTTCCTCCCTTTCCCTCCTTCCCTCTCTCCTTCCTCGCTCCCTCCCACCTCCCCCCTCTTCTTCAGCCCAAGTTCACAACTGAAGTCACCCTATGAAGAGCAGAAGGCAACCTGCACACCTGTCTAAAGGCTAGCACTGCCACCTGCTGCCCGACCCCTCAGCTGCACAAGAGACATGCAGCATTTCCAACACACTGGAGAGGTGGGTGTATAGCCTGTCCCTCTCCCAGTCCACATTCTAAAATTGAATTCTCACAGAGGTACATGAGGAAGCCCATGGCTTTATCTTTTCTATCTTGTAACTCATCTAGAATGTCATGTACATGTACATGTATATACTGATCTTTATCCTCATTCTCAGACAAGCTGGCTGGAGCCGTGTTGGATGTGAGTGTGTGGGTGTGAAGAGGTGGACGGAGGATGTGGAAGGGAGACTGCAGTCGAGCAGTGACCACTTGCCGGGAGTGTGGACATCGTGGATCAACAGAGGAGCAGTGTGCAGGTTTGGACACCTCTGACAGTGTGCTATTCACAGTGAGTCATATTGTTGCCGAGCGCCTTAGCGCGAGGCAACTAATCGTGCAGTGTAGTCACATCACGTCTGTATATATATTAGTGTTGTGAACCTTGTCCATTTTACCCTAACCGGTTATTGGAAGCCTCTTGGTCTCTTAAGGAGGTGATGGTATAGACAGGTGTGCTAATTCAATCACATCCTTGAGAGACCCCACCTATCTACCTGTACCTCAACCGGCAAAAGAACCTCAGAAATGTATGTAATGATGACAATCATGGTTCAAAACAGACCATGTTTCCAGTGCAGACAATAACTGGTTATTAAGCCAATAATTGATTGGCAGTGAAATAACTGGTCAATAACCAGTTATTGGGTACAGGTTCACAACACTAATATATATCCGTCACACTTGAATTTCCGTCACAATTTAATTGCGCGGGGCAGGGGGCGGTTGCATCGCTTCGGTTTCTGTGGTCTCGATAGCCACGTGCATGTACTGCGCATGCGAAACGCAGAGTTGAGAAAGCAGCGATCTATACAGGAAAAAAGGGACACTGCCTCAGAAGAGAGTAACAGCCCGTTTACACTAGCGCTCTTGATCGATCCAGCTCGAACTGGTTTGAGTAATGTAAACACGAACCCAACCATCCCCATCCACTCCGTACTGGACCACCAAACTCCATCGAACTGGTTCGACCTGGAGCACTCCCGCCCCAAGTCTAAACGGAATCAAACCCATTGGTAGGGCGTGGACGGGGGGTGTGACGGTTGCCAATAGTATCTGAACCAGATCACGAAGGGTCTGGTTTCGAGACGAGGGGTTGTCATGGTGTTGTATATCAAATTGAGCTGGGACAATATTTTGATTTTGCAATATATCGTCCATCTATGTACCCAATACCAATATCAAGACGGCTTACTTAATATCGATATATCGTTTTAAACCGATATCAAATCCATGTGGCAATCATTGAGTGCATATCTTTCACATGCGCTGTTCCAGTTTTGGTCAATTGTTACATGAATGTACAGTTGTGTGAGCCGTATGCTACTGGATACCAATCCAACCCACTACCCAATATATCGATATATCAAGTTCACAATAATCGATATGCAAAACTTCAATATCGCCCAGCACTAATATCAAACATGACAAGTCTCGTGAGAATGCGGTCTGGGCATGTGACTAATCATGAACTTGGACCCCAAATCACACGTACATGGAGCGCTTGGGCGGCGTAGTATAAATTAATGCACCTCCCAGATCGATCTGTGTCGAACCGGAGCGAATCCGCCCTTCTCGGTCCGTAGTGTAAACGGGCTGTAAGGCAAGGAGAGAGAGTCTGACAGATTGACGAAGAAGCAATGTATACAAGGAAAATTTAGTGGAGACAAGTAAGACAAACGTTTAGTCTAGGCCACGGTACATATACAGTGTTGACAGTGTCGAAGGGTATAGAACCTCGCTAACGTCTCCGTATTCTTCCTGGCAATGCCTTAGCCCTCTTCAGCAACTTCGCACAACTTCGAACAACTAAACTTTGCACGCTGAACTGACTTCGCACCTTTGCAGGAAGCCACGCCTACTATTACAGATTGTGAGCGTGCGCGAGGCACAGACACTGCGCATGCGTATTCCTAGTTGACATTGAAACTCTAACCACATCCATTCCTTAACAACTTTCAATAGTCGCTGCTCTTTGCCAGTTACTGCCTGTTCAGACTAGGCCCTGTCATTGCCACAAATAGACTACAAGGCTGGAGGACTGTTCTCCTAGCCCATTCATGGTAAGGAGAGAAGTGGCTTAACCCAGAACCTACCAAGACCTTAGTTCAGTCATATCTTGGTACTGTTGGTTCATCAATCTATTGAGATGGGAAATACTCGTGCATCTTCAAGAGATACACTATCTTGTCCCTAAATATCCCTCCCTCAGTAGCTGTCCTTTGAAATCCGTCCCACTATATCCCTCTCGCTACATGTATATACCTGAGACTCCCCCCTCCCCCTACCTCCATATCCCTCCCTCAATATCCCTCCCTTGATATTCCTCTCAATATCTGTCCTTCAATATCCCTCTCTCAGGTCAGGATATCTTGGTGGATATTGAGGCACACAGTTTAAGCCAGAAGCAGAGGGTGCCCTCCGCTCCCTGACTTCCCTCTCCTCCCACAAAAAGTGCTGCTCCACTCCTCACCAGTGACCTCCTTCTGTAAGAGACTTACAACGTGCTACCTGTTCGACGGATGGTGGCGACAAACAAAGACGGAGACCACTCATGGACCTAGACTAGAACAACATGCCTCCTCGGTGGCGACCACTGACAAAGACAAAGACAGCTTGTGGACCTACTGCCATGGCTGGTGACATACCTGTCTCACAGTGATATATATGCACAAGTGTTTGTTTAGTGACATAAATATTTCTGTGCTCATTGCAATTGCCCGGTCACATTCTGATGACAGTCATGTGAATGCAACTGCTCCTTGCATGTCCTGCACGCACATGCACTTTGCTCAGGCTCGCCCTCCAATGTCCTGCATTCCACTAGTATCTTGGTCAACACTTCAGACATTCCCAGCAGCAGCAAAACATTAATTCTAGCATGCATTTTTCAGCCATACCAATTTACTGTTATGTTGCTGTACCATTCCAATATAGGGTTGGTAGGTAGGCTTAATAATGATAAGGTGATGACTGCGTGATTACCATGGCAACCAGAGCCAACAGGAAATGAATGCACGCAAGCATACCCGTACACTGGATAACGTACACTGGGCTTCCACTAATATGCTCCACCCTCCCTCCAGATCCCTTAAGCTTAGCTCCCCCTCCTTCCTCAAGTTCCTCCCTCTCCCTCCCTCCCTCCCTTCCTCCCCCCTCCCTCCCTCTCCCTCCCTGAGCAACATATTGGTATGGCCTTCTTTCAGAAGCACACCAACTGATAATAATTTATTATGTATAGATGCATGAAAGATTATGCCATGAAAAGGTAAACGAATAGAGTTTAAACTTCAAGTACAAAAGATGATTCGGATAGCAAATAACTATCAACAGCCTGTCAAAGTTCAGACAGTGCATAATAATTGTATACGTATGTAGTTCTGTGATGGATGATAGACAATCATGATGGCGAAGCCACCGCAGAAGCAGACGACCTACTGAGGTTGCTGTGTGCTTCTGGGACAATGGCTGTCACTGGCATTGCATCACTGCTAGTGCCCTCATCTGTTGTTACCTCCAGGACTTCACCAGGCTTTGTCGGGAGGTGTGGATAGCGGTGTATAGATACGGTACGGAGGAACACGTACAGGGACAGTTTGCAAGCGTCAAGTAAATCTGCCACATCAACACTTCCTGCAGCAGTCTCGAGCTCCGTTCACACAGCCTCTCCTCCCACTCACCATCCTCTCCGTCCCCCTACACAAACAAACAAGCCCGTGTACAATGTAAAAGTAGTAACTGTTTCAAACAACTGTACTAGTCTAATGCAAACAGTTTTACAAAAAACACGTAATCGATGGAGTGTCCCAAGTCTGCCATCAAGGAGGTTGGGAACTTGGACATGGCTGTAACTTACCGAATGCCCTTGCCCTTGGTATGACACACAGAAGTATCACTTTTCAGTCTCCTGTGTTGAAACAAATTGGAACAAGTCACATTCAAGGGTTTGTTTTTTGACAGTGGTGTTTATGGACAGAATTATGTCACACTCAGGTGGGTCTCATTAACTCTCACCATCATAGGTCAGTTTAGGGCCATAGAAAATAGAGAAAAGCGCATACCGTAGAGGGCATACCAGAATCTATGGAACGTGAAATGGAATGAAATGGAACGGAATAATAGTAGCTGGACCGAGCACGCACATGCATGAATTAAAATTGTAAGTAGCTACAGGTAGCTGTAGTACAGCTAGCTGTGAGAGAGTGCGCTTACTTTCGAAGATAAGACTGTACGTGGTGAAAGCCCCTTCGAAGGAGTGTGCAGTGGTCTGATTTTCTTGGGGACATGCCACCGGGAGCTGTGAGAGAGCTATTATTTTTGACTTGCCCAAAGTGACAAGACTTCTGTGGTACCTGGTGCAAGCCCATAAGACTTACATGTACCTCGAACGGGTGTGCAGTGGAGTTGTATTCTTTGGGGACATCCTACCGGCCAGTCGAGAAAGTTAAGAGCTTTCTACAGTGACTATTGGCAGATTTTGTGCAGCTACCGTCATGATTGCCCTCTCCCTCTATGTTGCACGTATGTGACCAAAAAGAGTGGCCAGAGAAATCTGATGGTTCGCTCCAGGATGATGGTGATGGTGATGGGAGAATGTTGTCATGTCTGGGGTGCCCATGCCTCGGTGTATTCACTGGTCCTCATGACATGATAGCTAGCTACAGGTTACAGCCCATTGGATGAGACATATGACATAATCTGATGTGTGCTTGTGTTGCATTATGTGTTTGCTGTTGTATTTATTTTCTCTGCTCGAGTGAGCTCTAGCTATGTCAGTCATGAAGTGGGCGTGGCAATATGCATAAAGCTGGCTGAGGCTCGGAACGAGGCCTGGGAACCTCCATGGACAATACACTACCAGACTACTGTCCATGGTACTAAGTACCTGGAAAGCTTAAGAGTAGAGGTGGCGTGATACAGCTGCCATGTACGGTGCAAAAGAACAAGTCATGTATTAGCAGTGAGCGAAGCAACTATGTACCACATCATGTCTTGATAGATGTAATCCCTTCTCGTGCCTTGTTTCAGCTATACTGCTACACATGGAGGCAATTGCGACAATAGCATGATACTACATGTACCTCCGAGAAGCCTGTCTAATTACCGTCATTTCGTTTTATTCCATTCCATTCCATTTCATTCCACTTCACGATACATAGATTCGGGTATGTACGTATCAAGCGCCCATGGTTTGGGGGGCCCACTGAACAGGGGGGTGGGCACTAGATAGGACATTGTACTCTCATTCAGCACTGTATAAACAAGAAGTGCTGTAATGTGGTAAGCTGTGAATATCAATGACTGGCTGTGAATATCAATGACCGATTATGAATACATAAGTCCATTTTTCCCACAAGGAAATTGATCACGCGAAGTCCTTGAGAAGAAACGTTCACAGAAATAGAACACTGTAGTTGATACTTCACTGTAAATTGAATGCACAACCTCACACACAGGTTAAGCTACGTTAGAAATGCTGCTCAAGACTCTCGTGATGGGTGGGCCCTTACTACACTGCTTTCGAACCCTGTGCAGTAACTCTCGTGAAGAGGGGGGTGGGTGCTTGATATGTGGTGGGCGCTTGATACATACTCTACGGTATATAAATCACCCCACCCATTCTTAGGATCACGTGACCTTCCACGATTGTGAACGATCGCTGGGATGCGTTTGTTTGTTGAAAGCTATAGGCGGTTATTTAAACCGTGAGTGACAGCTTTTCTGCTTATATGTGAGAGATATCATAGTCAAAACTGGAGCTCATTAATGCACACCAACCTTTGTACTATTCTCGTTGATGTCTCACAACTGGTCGTACATTATGACCTTGCCAACTAATACAAGTTACATGTACATTGGTATGACAGCTCTCTCACATGCAAGCAGCAAGGCCCTCAAACAAATCGCCTTTCAGCAAACGCATCCCAGCAATCATGCACAATCTTGGAAGGTCACATGATTCCGTGAGAAGTGGCTGAATGTGAAGCTACGTACACGTATATGAATGCCAAGGATAACAGTTCTTAGTTGCAGCTACGGAATATCTGGACATTATAGTTGTAAGAATATTTCCCGTGGTTGCCATAAACCACGAAATTTCATACACAAAAACTTATATACACCAACGAATAGTCATTATGGTTAGAATCTTTTCACGCAATGCTAGCTAGTTGCTTCGCGAGATGGCCCTCGGTAGACAGCTACCTGCAACCAAGGGACGGCCTCCTTGGGAAAAAGCAAGCAAATACGTGACACCCTTCTCACGCTGGTAAGTGTCCAATAATCGTTTCGTTTGATAGTGTACCTGTCCGAGCTGTTAATTCCTAGGTTTTCATTACTTTGCCAACAGCAGCTTCCCCAAGATTTCAGATAAACGCAGTAGCCTCAAACGCAGCAAGCCCTTTCGTACTTCCATCTTTTCTCTGGACATGTCGGCATGTCAGATAAGTGGCTGTATAAAATTTTTCACACTACATGAAAATATTATAATGCAAAATAATAAAACGCAAAAATTTTACAACACGAAATTTTCCAGATATACGGTACTTTGGTAACATACGTATATGCATGTTTATCAGCTGTATCTACAACATTTCATTTAATTCACTTGAGCAGTCTTGCTGTCTCTTCGTCGACACTTCATAGATGACTACATACCTACCAAGTCTCACGCCTCCAGCGTGAGTCTCACGCTTCAGCACTCAATCTCACGCTCTCACGCTTCAACATAACGTTCTCACGCCTTGGGAGTATCCTCAGACATCACTAGTCTAACAAGCTAGCCCTTCGCTTTCTCCAGTGCACGATTGCTTTCAGTAATAATGCTCGAGCGAATAATTGTAGTCCCTGTTCCAGAATGGAGTCTGGGTACCAGGCTAGTGCACACGTGTATCCCGGCAAATTGATCGATTCATGCGCACGAGTAAGATGGCGCAGCGCGTAACGCGACTTCGAGAGCGATACTGACTCCAACGGTGAGGAACCTGGACCTTCCAAGATTTCGAATGCCAAACTAACTAAGATGAAAGGTGCTGCCGTCTACCAGACGAAATTTAACCCAGCATGGATGCAAATGTATCCGTATTTTAACAGGCCCATAAGAAGCATTTTTAGTTTGGTCAGACGGAGAGCGCTTTGAGCGATGAAAGCATAGCTAGCGCCGTGAAGCGCGTGATATAGGGGGGTCTGGGGGCCCTCCCCCAGGAAAATTTTGAATTTTAGACCTTCTGAGATCGTTTCTGGTGAAATCTTGGGATGAAACTGCAACTTGCTAGCTAGACTGAGCATAATTATTATTGGTCCGGCGGCCGCCGCACCTGCCGCACCTTTTTTTTTTTGTGTTGAAGGAAACTTTAATGTGCAAGTGATGATAATTATACAACGAAGTACAGGTAAATATACCGCACCTACTCCTACGGCCTATATCCGCGAAGTGAGGAAACGCGTAGCTACAGCTTTCACTGCACCGAGATGCCGGCTGCGGCCACATGGGCAGACATGACGTGGAACGGCATATCAGCAAAGCCATGCACCAGGCGAGTGTGAAAGCTGCAAAGTCGCAATCAACACTGAGTTTTCAACCTGTTTCAAGTGCATTGACTGAGAAGGTCATGCGTGCTGAAGTTAAGGTGGCTACATTGCTTGTCCAACATAACGTTCCGTTAGCTTTAGCAGATGAACTAACCCCTCTGTTCCGCGGTGTGTTTCCTGACAGTCAGATTGCCAAAAACTATTCTTCAAAGCGCACGAAAACCGTGCGGCATTATCAATAGTGCTATTGCTCCTTTTTTTTCAGCAGCATCTTGTTGAATGCATGAGAAATGAGTAGCTATTGATGGGTCAAGCGACACTGGAATCGAGAAAATGAATCCATTGACTGTCTATATTTTTGACGACACTCGCTGCATCGTCACCACACACATCTGCATGTCATCTTCATCGACTACTGAGGGAATTTTCACCAAAATGGATGGCACGTGTCCTCTCAAAGCATGGTAAAACTGTGTTGGTAAAGGTGCTGATAACACCTATGAACCGTGCCCTCCAAGACCAATCTCACTCCTAAGGCACTGCCTGCCTTGGCAGCTATGATGACTAGCTTATGGCTTGTTCCAATTAATGCACAGTCATGTATGTGACATCACATATAGCTAATACCATTGTCAAAATTTAGCGGCGTTTAGTTAGTACCTGGTAGTTACTACAGACATCCATTGGCTGTGCAAGCCTAACTTGAATCCTAATATAAAACCAGAGGTGGATGTGAAACACTTCTGTTCTTGCGTGAAAACATGAATCACTGCAGTGGTTCTTAACGGAAAGTTTACAGAAGTTTGGTAGTCGGTTCTGTTCTTTCTTGGGAAGTTTCAACTTGTACGTAAATAGCCATTTCGTACCATGGTTTCAGATGTTGAGAATGACTGACAACCAGCTGCATGACTGCTGCTTCAATACATTTCTGTGTACTCTCCGCGAAAGCTAACCATTTCACATCCACGCACCTCCGGTTTATATTATCTATGCTTGAATGCTTGACACTGCCCCTTGCTACACCCACTATGGGGAGGGTGGTCAAATTCCTTGTGTGTTAAGTGAATTCATGGTTGCCATTCAGTACACTAGTACACTAAATACTTCACTTCAACTGTAGCACTATTCAAAGAATTTATTATGCCAAACGTTTCAGTTGCCATACGGCAGCCTTCTTCAGTGGCAACTGACATGACAAGCCAGTACAGCAAACCAAGGTAGGAAACAACCGGAAAGAGATACAGAAAAAAGGCTGGACAATAAGTGTCAGGTGTTCTGCCCACGCACTGCATGGCGGACAGGTGCATGTGACCACGGCTGTACACAGGCTAGTTGTCGGTGGCTTGTGGTAGTTGGCCTTGATCCCTATTGATGGTGTGGGCTTGCTGCTGAATATGCCAGGCTTCCAGGACGCATCGCTGCTTCAGATGTGTGTGACTTTCGCTTTATCCCAGCTGATAGTATGTCCTGTGTTAGCTGCATGTTCAGCCACAGCCGAGTTCCGAACATGTCCACTGGTGAGAGCGTACTTGTGCTCATACAGTCAATGTTGGATTGTCCTGCCTGTCTGTCCCACGTATATTGCAGGGCAATTGGAGCAGGAAACTTGGTAGACAACGCCTGCCCATGATTCTTGCGGAGTTCGATCTTTCACGTGGACTAGGATGTTTCCGAGTGTCTGATGGGGGTTGAAGCACGTCCTTATGTTGAGGGGGGTCAGGATTCTCCTGATAGATTCTGAGACATTCCGTACGAAGGGGATGGTGACGTTGGCACTTGGTGGGGAATGGGGGCCCTGCTCTGGTCCACAGGCAGGACGCTTTGGTCATGACACCTTGAGACAACCTGATGTGGATACCTATTCAGAGCCGGTGACTCAGTCACGTGGAGTTGTTCCTGGGTCTTGTCTGGTGCGAATGTGCAGTGTGTGTCAGCTCTGGAGAGCAGAGTCTTGACGACTGCCAGTGTGTGGGCCAGAAGGTGGTGGGAGTCAAAATCAAGGTATCTGTCCATGTGGGTCCTCTTTCTGTACACTGTGGACACTGGGTACCATCAGGGTGGTGTGTGACCTGAGTGTTCCTTCCTCCTCCACTTGTACGTGAAATCGATGGATGGCTCATGGAGTTACAGTGCTTGTGGAAAGCAGCTAGTTGGTTAAGTCTCAGGGCTGTGCAGGTGTCGTCAACGTACCTCTTCCAGAATGGTAGTGTTGATGGAAACGATGTCAAGGCTCTCTCCTCCACGTCTTCCATCACAAGGTTGGCAACCGTGACTGAGACTGGAGACCCCATAGCAGTTCTAAAGGTCTGTTGATACGTAGAAGTTGCCCCGATATGCCAGGTACGTGGCTCTCAGGCAGAACCTGAGAAGAGTCAGGATCTGGTCTGGTGACAGCAGAGATCAAGGCCAACTACCACAACCCTAGCCTGCGTACAGCCATGGTCACACGCACCTGCCTCTTTCCGGTTGTTTCCTACCTTGGTTTGCTGTATTAGTTTGTCATGTCAGTTGCCACTGAAGAAGGCTGCCGTATGGCAACCGAAATATTTGGCATAATAAATTCTTTGGCTAGTGCTACAGTTGAAGTGAAATATTTATGCTAGCCACACAGACCTCTACAAGCACACTAGTACAATGCTTTGCAGCGTTCTTGCAATATCCAGTCAGCAGAGCGTCAACTGTATCAGACAATCAGTGAACAGAATTCAAACTGTTCTGCAATTTGATTGGTCAATACCTGTGGCGCTGTTGTAATCGGACATTGCAAGAACGGCCTGCAAAGTGCTGTACATGTAGGTCAGTTACAGTAACACCCCAGGTGTCAATGCTTTACTAGGGCCAAGTACGTTTGCACCCACTTACACTGTAGCTTGCCTTCCTACTGCTGATTGTGCAACACAACAGCCATATGGCAACTTGACCAGACTCTCTTAGCCTCTTTCCCGTTTTTTCTGTTCTTCGGTTTGCTTGACGGTAGTGGAAGAGCAGCACGGCGAAAAATGGGGAAGACATGGTATTATCCATCACGTGATTGATGCCAGGAAGACGTGGGGAGGGGGGGGGGGGGGGGGGGGAGGTGGCACAAAGCCGCATTTAAAAACTGGCTGACAAAGTTGTGTAGATCGTCTGAGAGTCTTGACTAGCCATGGAGCATTCGAACCGAGCCGACTGGATGATGAACTGCTTCAGGACCTGCTGAAACGACTACAGGCCCCTTGCGTCCACCTCGCATCCACCTGACGTCACTCATGTGATGAATGACACCAGGCCTTCCCCGTTCTTCGCCGCTCTTCCGCATCCGTGCATTATTTTCAATGCAAACCGAAGAACAGAAAGAGCGGGGTAGGCCAGGGAATGAGGCTAAGACTCTCTCCGGTGAGAGAGCTTGGGCCATGAGACTACCCCCCCCCCCCTCCCAGCTACATGTGCATGTATCATAAAGACAACACAATGGTAGTGGTACTTACTTGTACGTCCCATCCTATATCTTTACGTTTGCTTGAACCGGAACAGTAAACACCTCTTCGCCCACGCTCCTTGTCGTTGGCCTGCTTCTTGCTGTTGGTGCTCTGCTTGCTCTTGCCCGCTCCTTGATGTTCTTGCTGCGTACGTGTTGGGGACCTTCTGAAGTTTCACCAGTTCCACCGTAACCCATGATGATGGCTGCACACACAAGCCTAGAGACAGGAAAGGAAAGAATTGGACAACTTAACGGTTAATACTTAATACAATGACGCAACATCGATCGACTTCTGCACATAATTATGGCATTCCAAGCGTTTCAAAAGCGTATTTTGATTTAATCATGGGGGGGGGGGGGGCTAAATACAGTGTGGGGCACTAACTTCCAACACATGGTGCTACATTGCTGCTCTGTGGGGTGCTGGATTCTGAGTAAGGGACGTTGTGGGTCCGTGTATATTTCCGCCAACCGAAATCCTAAAATTGAAGTAATTGGCAAACGGAGCGCGCGCATTATCCAATTCCCGATTTTCCAATCTTTCAAACCATTTCCCCAAAACGCTGGATTTTAGAAAACGTACACGTACCGTAATTTCAATTGGACGCACGCCAAAATAAGTTCCCACCTGAGCAAGCCTAGCCTCGTTCCCAGGCCTCCGCCCAGATTTTATTTCGCAGCCGTGGAGAAAAATGGAGGCCTGGGAAAAAGGCTACAGCAAGCCTACCCCGGAGAGAGAGGCTTCAGTGTTCGCTCCCTGGAGAGATTCTGTAGCGCCATGGGGATACACAAGACTGCCAGGCTGAGTGAGCAGGAGTTGGATGAAGCCGTTGCTGGAGCTATTGCCAAGGTGATTTGCTATACCGGTAATATTATCTAGTCTTGTTCCCAGACCTCCCTCTCCCTCGGAGGGGGGTCTGGGAACGAGACTTAATATTACTGACGTCGTAGTCAGAGCTGCGACCAGGGTCAAGAAATCTTGACCGTCATTTTTGCTGACCACAACGCAATAAGAATATTGACCGTCTGACTGTGCTGTATTTCAGCCCTTAACCGCTGATAGTATACGGAAGAATGCGTAGCGACTCCACCCCTTCCTTAGTGTACGGGGTCAAGAATCGCCGATAAGCGTGGTCGCAGCTGTGACTACGGTGTATATGGGAGTGTCACCCCTTCGATCGCTGATGTCATATGGTCTATGAAGTTAACCTTGGTTAAACAGGTTAACATCAAGGGGATAATGTTGTGGATGGGGTCATCCCACCAAGCTGCAAGGGGGGTTGGTATGAGCTAGGCACACATGCGCAGTTGGCGTCCCACCAATTGTGCGACAGAGACGCAGACAACCTTTGCTTCATGACGGCATTATCGTGTGCTATGATAGTTCCACAGTTTGTGTGACATCAGACATTACATTCCTACAAATGCTTTATCACCATCGATATCTATGCTACAGCAAGGAACGAAAACAGAATAGGCCATTCACCAGACTATTTTTCCCCTCTGCATGCGAAAAATGGTCTGGGAACGAGACTAGGTACATTCAGGCTAGTGCATTGTGTTGGTTAGAACTGAAGATGTTAAACTCTAGTAACTATGAATGTGGTCTTACCTTGCAGGTAGGGCCTACTTATGGCCGAAAGACCATGACAGGCCTTCTGTCATCACACGGCCTCCATGTCAGCCAGAAAAGGGTAGGGGACTCACTACAGAGGACCAATCCTGGCTACCAGCATGCCCGCAGGACAGCTACTGCACGGAAGATGAATCCAATTCCCTACGATGCTGACTACTTTGGCCACAAGGTTCATGTGGACCAAAACGAAAAGCTTGCAATGTTTGGTGTGACCCTATAGCGGCAAGATTGTTGGGTTTGTCACCATGCCTGTGAAGAAATACTACACTCATCTTTTCAAGTAGGTTCTTTCCCTAGTGTTCATTTAGAAAATTAAAAATTGTAGCATGGCAAAGGGGGGGGGGGGGGGGGGGGGGGGGGGATTCCCTAATTCATCAATCCCCGACAGCCATACTGTACATTGACATGCATGTCTCTTTCTAGGCCTATAGTCCTGCAATCTTCGACTCAATAGGTATTACTGTGTAAGCTAGGAAGTTCTAATTTTATACTGCCAATTTCACTCTTTCCTTTGTGCTTATTGGAAGATTTGGTCACATCTGCCTATGTTAACCAGACCAGTAGCTACTTTTCACTTAAATTGAGACACTATCTCCATGCTGCTCTAATATTAATTGCTAACTGTCACTAGCTGTGTAATCAGGAGCGCATGAGCCGCGGCTCATGCGCTCCTGGTGTAACGTAAGAGTATTGACAGCCTAATCATGACATCACACACTGGTGTCATGAGGTTCACATTTCACAGTACTGTTATAGTTGTGCTCTCTGTGCACTCTTCAGAACCATTGCGTTGAGCGCATGTGGGTGGAAATCAATGGCCGTGTCAACTACCCCTTAAAGGCCTGCTTGGTGATGCTGCAAGAAAGGGGAGAAATTGACGTGGATTGTCCTCATCAGAAGTTCTGCACTTCATGGTTTTCCATTCTATTGTACTTCAAGTTAGTAAGCGTTTAGAAGAGCAACTGTAAAATGTTTATTTTATTGTGAAATGGCTAATGATTACTGAAGCTATTGATAACTGAAGCTATTGATAACGATATATAGACAATGTCAAAATCATGAAAACCTATACAAAAGCTAATGTTAGAATACAGATGCTGGTGGAAGTTCCTCTGCGTCCTGTTCTTCCTCAGTTTGAATGGCTTTACGAATCTCCGTGACGAAATCATCGAGGCCCCACAGAAGCATTGTCTCATTGTAGCCCCTTTCTGCTCGGCATGATGGACAGGTTTTCGTCAGGGCCTCCTGCCCACTTTACCAGCTGTTCACACATGTTGAGCAACCTAAAATAGCCTTACAACATTTGGTGACTATAACGGGGGGTACAATAGGCACACAGTGACATATATGGCACTTAAAAGTGTCCCTCATAGTACGCTTCAGACCCAATGGGATGCCCTCATAGTATGCTTCAGACCTAATGGGATCTTGGTGAATTCGGTGAGGGTCATTGCTTCTGCTAACGTGTCCTTGATGCTGACCATTTCGTCAAGCATCATCTCCAGCTTCGCCTCCATCTTCGGCTTCTTTTATCTTGACTCAAAATCGTCATCCTCGTCCGAGTCACGAACGATTGGCCACCTTCTAGATACTCCCCCTTGATGTCTGTTTTCGTCACAGTGAACAGCTTTCGGCGAGGGTTCTTCACATCAGACCTGCATTGCAACAGAAAAGAACAGAAATGATTATTTACAGTCGTAAACAACACATGAAGCTCAGAGCTCCATATGTGGGTAGGCTTCACTAGAACAGTGCATAGGACGCGAATGATACATTGTAACTTCAGCAAAAGGAGATGAACAATAGTTGACATGCATACCTTGTGTCGCTGTGGAGTCTTCAATCTCAAGGCCGTCATTTGTCACCAGCGTGTACTCTGCCCCCTACCGAGACGAGATGACACCCAGTATATGCTCCACATTTGGCTGGAACTTGGCCTTTCCTCGTCCCTGCCTATGCATAGCTGGCTTCACTACTTTGAGGCTAAAGGTAGGTGGTCCTCTGCGGGTTGCTGTCACGGACCGAAATGTTGGAGGAGGAAGTGACGACGTTGGGGTAGGTGTGCTCGTGACAGACACCTGGCACAAGTTGCTTGTTCTCTATCCTCCTCTTATCTCCGGGCCCTCAACGACCAGCATTGAGTACGTCGGCATGCTGTGGAGATGGAAATGACCCTCCTGCGGGAAGTGTGCCGTGCCATCGCAATCCACACCTCTGCTGGATCCACCTGTAGATAGTAGTTGTGTATCAATATTTGCATTGAGCTCTGCCAAGTGCACGCCAGATCCCACACTCCAGAAACATATAGCATGTGTATGTTTGTAAATCAGCCCACAGCATAATTTGCATACCTGGAAAACCCTCCGTAGATTCTCGACAGTGACCTGCTGTATCTGCATGTCTGTTGTCTTTCCATTCCTCTCAAGGATAACACGAGTGGTAGTTTGGGATGTCATAATCAGGTTCTCGCTGATGCTGCTCTTGAAGAGAGGTCTCTTTGATGCTGCTCCGAAGAGGTCTCGCTGATGCTGCTCCGAAGAGAGGTCTTTCTGATGCTGCTCTGAAGAGAGGTCTCGCTGATGCTGCTCCGAAGAGAGGTCTCATTGATGCTGCTCCGAAGAGGTCTCGCTGATGCTGCTCTGAAGAGAGGTCTCGTTGAATCGCTGATGCCGCTCTGTCGAGAGGTCCACTTGTTGTATGCCGACATCGAGGTAGAAACACAGCCTGATTGGTCAATGGCGAATTGATCCTTCCCAAAAGTGATCCTCTCGATCCTCACCTGTTGGTGATCCTTCAATATTTCGAGCCTTAGTTCGAAAATTGGATTACGGTACGTTTTCTAAAATCCAAATCGGCAGCGCTTTGGGAACTGGTTTGAAAGATTGGAAAATCGGGAATTGGACCGTGCGCACCCTCCGTTTGCTAATTACTTCAATTTTAGGATTTCGGTTGGCTGAAATATACACGGACCGTTGTGGGCCACTAAATTTACTGCCAGTGATGCTGGATTCGTGAGAAAGGGCAGTTGTGGGCCGTTAAATGTGGGACCACGGTAATTCTGAAGTCAGGGAGAGGATATGAATATGTAATAGCATGCATGGTTATGCTACCAGACTCACGGTGGTGCGAGTGAAGTTGTTGTTATGCTGATCACACTCCGCCAAAGTCTTGTTGGCAACCGGGTCTGTACTAACTTCTCAAGCCCGCAGATACAGAGTCTCGGGGTATATGGTCTGAAGACACGTGCTCTTGTATTATAATGCTAGTCTCGTTCCCAGACCCGCGTTTCGGGGAAGGTCTGGGAACGAGACTAGTATAAGGCGCTTTGTCGCTATTAAAATTTGAACGGTTGCTACTAAAATGTGAATGTGGAATATGGGGTACGCATATGGGCACCCACAGTAGATTCGTAACCTGAATGCATAAAAGTCCTATAAGCAGTCTCATAATTATGATGAAGTCATATAAGTGCAAGTTACAACAATGCGCCAAAGCCCATATCATGCAGCATGCACAGCGCCCACTCCCCATGCTCCCAGCTCCACGCTCCCACTACGCCCGTTACCCCAGGCTACCGCTAACCCCACCCCCCAGGCGGCCCTACACCCCCAGGCTGCCCCGCCCCCCAGGCTGCCCCGCCCCCACAGGCTGCCCCACTATACCAGAACTTACCCTGGCGGTGAAAGGTGTTGAGCAAGGGTAAGGTTAAGGTGAGGGCTCACCTCACCTTAACCTCACCCGAGCAAAACCAAGCCCGAATGACTTCGGCACTGCGAGTGACCTCTTTTATACCCCCAGAAGCCGGCCGGCGCATGCGCTGTAACGCTATCATCTAATTGGTTGGCTTCCAGCCGTTCACGTTTTGGCGGGAAACGCCCAGTGCACGCGTAAACTGTTGAGCATTTGGCGGGAAACGCCCAGTGCACGCGTAAACTGTTGAGCATTTGGCGGGAAACGCCCAGTGCACGCGTAAACTGTGGGCAGTGTTGAGCGTTTGGCCCAGTGCACGCGTAAATTGTGGACAGTGTTGAGCGTGCTTCTGTCTCTGTCGTTTTTCTTCAGTCACCGATGCCGTTGGCCTCCCCGGTAGGCAGTAGCGCCTCCTCTGTTGCTGCGTTGTCGTTGACTTCGAATGCTGTTCCGTTGGCAAGTAGGATGGTGCCCAGACCCGTACCGCATGCCGCTTGGAAATACTTGGAAGTTTGAAAAGTCTTGGTACCTGGGGAGTTCGTTACTGTGACAGTTGGGCTCGTGAGGCTCCAATTGTGGAGAGAATGGGGAGAAAGGAGAAGGAGTAAAAGGTAAAGAAGGAACGACGGATTTGATGGGCGACGGATTTGATGGTAAATTGAGGTCTTACGCTTTATCAGCTGCAGTTTACTTCTGGTTTTGATAGCTGACACAGGGGAATTGATCTGTTGACTTCATTACCCCTTCTCCCCATTCTTCTCACCACAGAAATCACCACATCACCTGAGTCAGGAGTATCAACTGATCAACATATGCTTAAGCTCCATCTTGGAGGGAAAGGAAGAGAGGAGAAAGTGGCGAGGGATTTGATGGTAAATTTGCTAAGAATGCACTCACTCCCTTTGGTCCCTTTCCCCAAGAATGACAATGAACTGGCAATCAGGTGCTACTTGCTCTTGGGATAGTGGCAGGCCCACTTATCTAACAGTCCTGTACTTCCTGGGAATTCTCCTGGACACAGTTCACATGGAGGCACACCTCCTTGATCAAAAGCTTGGTAGCATCTGCAGCATGGTGGACTAATGGCTGGGATTGCCGCAACATGCCACCGATTGGGTGGAAGTGGCTTATCACAGACTTATGCTATATATACTTAGGCCATTCTAACCAATCAGGTTATAGGAAATAATGGGTCATATATCCCGCGAGAAAGCAAAGAACTAGCTTTGTTAGTCTAGGCAATGACTCGTGCCTTTACATTGATCTTGAATCTTGCACGTGGCCACCAACAAGGTGTGTGCAGGAAACTTTGGTGCCCCAAACAGTGGTCCAGATGAAACCGCGGACTAACTGTACTGGTGGCTATGGCCATGCAGCTGGCATACTAGCATCACAGTATTCAACACTGATTATTATCGAGTAGTCAGTCAGAACCCAGAAGCAAATATACAGAGGAGGGTCTGGTGTTGGATTTTTACCCCGCGCGCGCATGCGCGAAGCGGGGTTAAGCAATCGGTTTTGTCTGTCAGTCAGTCTGTCAGTGACTCGAAAAAAATTGAAATCTCGCCACATAGACCCTCATAAACCATCGAAATGGAGTCAAACAATAGCAAATAACAAAAAACTGCTCTATGTGTACCTGACTGAAGTCAAGTCGCTCCGTTTCGCTGTATTTCGGCTATTTCCTACTTTTCATAACTATTCATAACATTGGCTCCACCTCTTCGTGACCTCAGAGTCCCATCAAGAACAGGACACACGGTGCATTTGGAAACTTCATGCTTCGAGATGACCGCTAGGAAACAGTGTTTTCTCACGATCTATGTACTTCACAGGCATCGTGGCTATTGTTTCTGCTGTTTTTTTCCAGCTATTTCCTATTATTCGTAACATTTGGCTCCACCTCTCCAGTATATACGGTAAGCGGTCACTCCCACACCTTGGATATGGCCATACACGAACACAGTATACGCGATAGCCGCCTTAATTGTTCGATGCGCGTCGGCAGAGATGTCACGTCGATTGTAGCTGCACTGCATGCATCCTGGCCTGTAGACGTTCATGACAGCGCGGGGTATGCGTTCTATGAACACCTCTAGTTCCCTCTGTGACAATACGATTGTTATCCAATTGGTGTATAGTACTTCCTGTGGTTTTGAACTCAAACCCGAGAGTTATATACTTGTGCATACAAATACTTACATTCCTTGCCAACAAATCCGAGTATTGGCTTGATGCCAAACCCTCCTTCATGTGTGTGTGGGGGTCTAGCGTCACCATGCTAGCTACTTTGTGATACAGTGCACGATCATATGTGTGATAGGCCTTACCTGAGTGAGGTTATTGTTTAGGATTGATTATGTACTTGTACACATGAGATTAATATTTTAAGGCTAGACGTTTGTAAGTGTGTAGTGACTAAGTGCATGTCACACTCAGAATGTTTGAGAGTTGGCAGCACGCTCGACCAGAGGGTTCTGGGTGAGAGATATATATATATCGACCACAATCTTTTTCATGGCATGGTATTATCACACGATATGAACAGTCACCCCATGTATACGTTACAGAAAAAGCCATGACAGTCAGAGAATACATTTTATACTAGTGTTCTCGCCAGAAATTTGTTTTTGAAGCCATGTATTTCAAGTGGTTGCTAAAAGTAATCAACGTGCAGAGGCTGGCAAAGGGCACATTGTGCTTTAGACCAGATCACAAAGTACTTATGTGTAATTGGTGTGGCTGAATATCTATGACGCAATATAGTCAACCCTGTTATCATTGTCTCCTCAGTTATGTGCATGTGTATTGTGGTGCATAATTATGTGGTTGTGTGTGTGTGTGTCTGTGTGTGCATGTGAGTGTGTGCATGCATGTGTGATGCATATTATGTGTCAGATCGAGTGCACTGAGTTGTTTGTAAGGCCAGCTAGGGAGGGATTGTGATCATAGTGCTCTCTTGTGTAATTATTATCTAGCTCTCAGAGTCGTTCCTCTTCTCCATGCAGAGCTCGTATTTCTTGTGCTGGACGCCATTGTCCCCCGATCCCACTCCTACAGGGTGAACGTACCTGCTGTCCAAAGTAGGTGTTATTGTACACCCGATGCAGATTGACATCGGGTGTACAAGTCACTCTTGAAATAGCTTACTCATTGCATATGCCATCAGTGAATGGTTTGTTTTATTCCCATCAATATCTGCTTCACCACACATCCTTTTCGTCATTTGAATGAGGGTGTTCTTGCCAACGGGTGCACATAAGGACCAGGAAACCCGTAATGCACGACAAAGTGGTATCTAAATATTACTTAAAGCACAGTGCGTGGGCAGGTTAAAGCACGGACACCTAGTTAAAAGCACAGTGTGTGGGCGGGTTAAAGCATGGAGGAAATCTTGCGTGGTTGAAGTTGGTGCCACCAAGTTTGACTAATTATACCATAATAATTATTAATTTTGACTTATATGACATGTGCATGGGACTGCCATGCATTCGAATTATTATTGACATCCATTATGTTACCTATATAGGTGTGTTCCTGCTCAAGTCCAAGACTAGTAACGACTCTGAAGAGTTGAAAGTTGAAATGACAGACAGGCTCTTTAGCAATGCTGCACTAGTGTTGTTTCTGAAGAAACATCATAATAATATAATTATGCAAGCTTCTATCATAGAGTATACTCCCCCCCCCCCCCCCCATGGATCAACATTTATGATCCATGTACAGAAAGAAAAAACAACGCTGCAATGAAGGCCGAGGGGAATCAATATCATGCTGATACATAAAGGCGGGAGCCCACAGGGTATAAATCAAAAAACATTGTCTCAATAGAAAGTACTCACTGCGTCTAGCCATCTACTATGTGAAGAGGACACATTTGAGTTCAAAAGACAATGAATCTCAGCACTGGATACTCAAGCATCCATGACAGGGCTTTGTTGTGGTATATATATATATCTGCAGGCTCCCTTGTGTGAGTATTATGTATACATGATAATATAAATTATACATGAGCAGTCTGGGGGGGGGGGGGGGAGAGAGAGAGAGAAAGAGGAAGGGGGAATGAGAAACAGCAGTTGTACTAGAATGCGAACGTAATCCCTTCAAATGGCAATCACACTGCTCAGTCTTGGTAAGCTTTGTCTCGCATATAATTATTATCGTATATAGCCAGACTCCCATGCGAGAGCTGCATGACTTTGCAAAGTTACGATAGGCTGGGTAGTACATACAGGTAGAATGCAGGTCTTGTTCACATCTAGCTAGTAGAAACAAGTGAGTCTTTAAAAGACTTGATGTGTCTCGGCACGACTTGGTATCAGCTAGAATCATGCAGAGGACATGGCAGCTGCTATTATGACTGCAAAATCTGTTAGCTATGAGACATTCAGCTTAAGTGAGCGTCAATATCCTTGGAGGTTCTGTGTGAGCAAGGGGTGGGTCAGGACAAAGGGTGAAAGCAGTATGGTCGTGTCTGGGCTTGATGTTTAGTCAACACCTTGGCCAATTCTTTCAGCACTTATCTATAGGCCTATAGCTAGCTAGCTAGAGCTGAGTGAGCTTTAGTATGCACTTGGGATGGCTGAGTGCAGCACACTGGATGGGTGAGTATTCATTGTCCTGAATTAAGTATTAGAGCTACGTAGCAGCAGTCTTGGTAAGAGATTCATGAGCAGCCATGCAAACCCATAATCATATTTGAAGAATTACTTGCACGTTATAAATACGTTTGACACCCTATTAAGGGTGTAGAGCATGCATGCAGCACTTGCGCGGGCGCATTGCGAAAAGCGACGTACGTACCACGTATATACCACGTACCACGTACGTACCTACGCATCCAGCACTGTGTCTCGGCACTTCGGTGCCGAGACAAAAATTAAATCTGATTCCCCATCCTCGTTCCCAGGCCACTTCGATCAGGAGAAAGCTCGCTCCATGCAACTAATATACATGACATTGTATGTGATGTCACACGCTACCAATACTATTGTTTGCTGGTTCAAAATTCATTTTAAAATATGCTAAGTTAGCCCAAATTTCCTTCAATGCAGCACACACCTCCTACTCCCCTATGGCTAGGGCACGTACAAGTATCATTCCTTCCCTGGTCTACAAGCTAGAATCCTTATTGCAAATCACTGTCAAAACTCATCAAAAGACTCAATCTTACAGGAAGTGCAGGACATGCTTCGCCGCTCATAAGCTCCTTTTTTTTTTTTTTTTTTTTTTTTTTTTTTTCTATGAAATTCGTGTTATAAACACAAGGCAACATGAATAGCAGTAATGCTAATGTGATACATGAGCCTTAAGGTGAAAACAAACATTATATACCTACCTACATAGAATGTAACAATCTTTTAAACACAGAGATAGATGATGCGTGCTTAACAGAATTAGGTAACCTTATACTAATGTGATTACAAAAATGTATATAATATAATACATTATGCATAGTTCATTACCAAAGTACAGTTGTGCCACATCTCCCTTTCCGGGATATTGTCACAATCGTTCGGGAGGGGCAATGAAGGTTCCTGTACGAGACCGTGTCATTATCAGTTCACGAATCGGTTCGGATGGTGTCGAACTCGAGGGTGGTGTAGAGTTCGGCACAACGTTAATCTGACGGTGTTCACCACATATGACCTCGGGTAAGTAGCATGAGTAGCAACACGACCTGTAACTGGTTGGCCATCAGTGGTCACCCACACCTCTGTGTCATCAGGAATGTCTAGCAGAGGTTTGACTCGGTGGCGACTGTCGAAGTTCTGTTACTGTTTCTGTTTGAACTCCTCATCCAAGTTGACGGAACTCCTTCGTGTATTAGTTGGTATACTGATTTCCTTTGAAGGAAAGGTTCTTTGGAATGAGAAACAGCATGACTTACATGTTTTGGCTTCTTCAATGGTGGAAACTTTTGTAGTATTGTGGACACTGAGGGTGTTTCATCGTTGATCAACACCCTGCGACCACTGAAAGTCGCTTCCATCAGCTTCCTGAGTCGTTTTTTCTTGGGCTTTTCTTTTGCTGCCAGCCGTGTAGCCCCTTCCTCGTAAGAAGGGACATCTTCCTCTCCCAAGTTCACGCTCTCACCCCTTGGCCGTTTGGGAGGAGGGGCTCGTGGATCATTCATCTGTTCATTTGTTGCAACAGATTCTCATGGACGCTTCTCTGATTGCGGCTTTCGAAGATTTAAAAAATTTTGGCGCAGTTGTACTTTCCAAGATCCCTATAGATAAGAGTGTATGAAGAGTGCAATCATATTGTAATGAACATGCACACATTATGCTGCTATGCTGTTTTTGGTCCTATGCTGCTTTGAATATGCAAGATAACTCTGTAATGAATGTTATCCAGATATCAATATCCGATCTAGCTAAGCTCACGAACCAGAGAAGCAACTGTTGTACAGTCATGCATCATTTGTAGTTTAATTCTTCCGCTTAGGCTAACCATAACTGCCAAAATAGGTCTTAATCTCATTCTGTCCGCACATATCTGAGAGTCTATCCATCACAATGCATGCACATGAAAGGATACATAATTACAAGTAGCTTCACTCGCTCAGCTACTTCCCCCTCGTTCGCCTACGTGATAATCCGGTGCCGAACAGCTCTCTGTGCAGAGCTGCTACTCCCCGCTTCAATTGCTGCTCCCCGATTGCGTCCGCTTCAACTGCTCCCTGATTGCGTCCACTTCAGCTGCTCTCCCCAATTGCGTCCGCTTCAACTGCTGCTCCCCAATTGCGTCCAATTCAGCTGATGCTCTCCGATTGCATCTGCTTCAGCTGCTGCTCGCCGCTTGCGTCCACTTCGGCTGCTGCTCCCCGATTGCGTCCGGTTCAACTGCTCCCCGATTGTGTCTGCTTCAGCTGCTCTCCCCGATTGCGTCCGCTTCAACTGCTGCTCCCCGATTGCGTCCGCTTACTACAAATGCTGCGCATCAGCTGTTCTGGAAGATTCCAACCCATGCCACGCCAGAGTCCAATGTTCTTGAACATTCTTCATGGAGTTCAAGGTTGAGTATGTAAATTGAAGTACGAAGGTCGCGCGTCATTAGTCTAGTCCCGCCCCACGAATATCCCACTTCAATCACACACACATTAAGTTAAAATCTTAGTTAAAATCTTAAGGAATTGCATGTATTCGTCATGTTTCCTGTGTTGGAAATCATGCCGTGTTTGTGTGTATTTGTTGAAAGGAAACTTATAGATTTCGATTTCTTGACATTAGAAACTCCATAATCTTGCTACATGTAAGGAACTTCATGAATCTTGAGATGGCTGATAATTACTGAAGCTCAGTAGGGCATGCTCGATAGTAAGTGATGGGAGAGAGAGAAATTAATCCACAGAAAAAATTCATGAATCTTGCATGTTTCAACACATTTCATGGGTTGGAAACCACCCACTTTTTCGTAGTGCATTGCAAAGGCTAGCATTCGATCACTGCTGCCACCATGTAAGGTCACTGTCAAAAGACTACATGATTAATCAGAACTCAATATTACAAGAAGTGCAGGGCATTTTTATACGTTATAGACAATGTTATAGACAATGTGATTAAAACAGGTATGGAATCTAAAAATAGTTCATAACCAAAGTCCAGTTATGCCACACCTATCACAAACAGTGACACACCCACACAGCTTGTAGCTCTTCATTCACGGCATATCACAAATCTTGGCCTACCTGGCAGCTCCTTGGCCCATCTGTCCTTCACGAAGAGGGTCTGATGTGCAAAGGGAGTCCTAGCTCCTCATCTTGGTGACCCTCTGCACACTCTCAAAGGCTGTGAGGGAATCCTGATATTAGGTGGTTGAGGCTGGAGAGGTGTGCCTGGGAAAAGGTACCACTGCAGAATTGTGGGAGTAAGA
Organism: Axinella damicornis; assembly: GCA_963931865.1. Lineage (NCBI taxonomy): Eukaryota > Metazoa > Porifera > Demospongiae > Axinellida > Axinellidae > Axinella > Axinella damicornis. Next base: position 4,316,239 of record OZ007517.1, on the reverse strand, counting down.
AAACAGGAGAAGGAGAAGGGGAGAGGGTGAGGAAAGTGGAGGAGAGAGGGGAAGGGGAACAAGGTAGCCTTGTCAGGAGACATATTTCCATCAGTGAAAATTTGCAAGAGCATTAGGCAGCAGTCCACACATTCCCACTCCAGCAATTGCATATACGTAGCACATCACTCAGTAACAGAATAGACAGTAAGTACCGAAGGGGGTCAGCTGCTATGTATCTGCATGGGGTCGGATGCAATGCCACATGAACTTTTCACCTGTTGCCAGCATCTCCTCAAATGGGGCCTTTGTGTCCTCTATCATTCCTCCCCCCAAACATCATATACACTGAGGTCTGGGATGGCCTGAGTGTGGAGAGGGTAGGGGGAGGGTGGGGGGGGGGGGGGGGGGGGGGGGGGGGGGGGGGGGGGAGAAGGGGCAGGAGGAAGAGAACTTTACAAAACTCCTGAAGTTAGTGTACTGTATGAGATTGAAGGAGACATGTTCAGTCCAACTTTGTGATTTGGAATGAACATCCAAAAGCTGTGACAACTGTCTGTACAATCTCTGCCCTCTTCAAGTTTGTATCAATGATATCCATCCAAATTTGAAAGGAGGTTCAGTTAAAATTAAAACCCTGGTGGTGTGTGTATACGTACAAGACAAAGAGATCCAGGCAGGACTTGAACCTGGATCAGTCAGATGCTGTTCTGAATATGAATCTGAAGGAGGACGGAGGAGGAAAGGAAGAGAGGATGGTAAGAGAGGAGGAATCGAGGCAAGAGAAATGGAGCTAATATTACATGGGTGCGCCGAGAGTAGAAATGGAGGATAAGGGGCACTGGGACTTTTCCTCTCTATTTCCTTACCAAGTTGTGCAAAAGTTTTATAGGAGTGATCACACATGAATCGCATGTCGCTCTACCAACTGTCAGTCACCCATATCATGCACTAAAAAGGGATAAAGACCTCCCAGAAAACGAAAGGAAAAACTAATGTGTACCAACTTTATTTGCAATGGCAGGAATTGCTAAGACCTGTGATGTGACTGTTGTGACTGTGCATATTAAGTTGTGTAAATGTGTGCTAATGTTTTGTACATGACCAGATCTCCCACGCCTTCCCCCGTCCTATTTGCATACTGCAAGCGATCAAATACTGGTGGTGGGAATTGCCTGGGAATGAACCTAGTACTAGTATGATGTTATAGCCGACATGTCTGTCATCCAGTGGACGATGTGGTGTGTATGTAGTTGGTTTGTGGATCAAAGGAGACTACAAATTTCCCTGAAGTTTTTCAGACCCACCCTCGGGACCTTGCCAAGCCCTGGGTTGTTTATGCTCTTTATGGTCGTTGCCCCCCCCCCCCCCCCCCCCCCCCCCCATGTACACACACACACACACACACACACACACACACACACACACACACACACACACACACACACACACACACACACACACACACACACACACACACACACACACAAACACACACATACACACACATACACACACAGACACACCAGTGTGTACATTAAAGAAGATGTACTTGCAGATTAAGCAGTCCATTGTCCAGCCAAGAGGGCAGGATGACGTCCTTGCCTTTGCAGTAGATGACGATGACCATTGGGCCAGTACTGGGAGCACTAGACCTGTAAACATTGAAATATCGTGTGAGTATCACACGTTACATGCCTGCAATGATGGGTCATATGACTACAAAGCTGGGTCACATGACTTCAACATTGGGTCACATGACTGCAATACTGTGGCTGTAATGCTGGGTCACATGCCTACAATGCTGGGTCACAGTACCGCAGTGCTGGATCACATGCCTACATTATCTACAATGCTGGGTCACAGCACTGCAGTAATGGATCACATGACTACAATGCTGGGTAACATGACTACAATGCTGGGTCACATGACTACAGTGCTAGGTCACATGACTACAATGATTGGTCACATGACTACAATGTTGAGTCACATGGCTTCAGAGCTAGAGCATACAACTCCATACCTTGCCAGTTTCCACTTGGTTGGTCAACAGGACAATGGTGGCCGAGTTCTGCTCCCTGCAGACCATCCTCCAGAAGTCATTCACCGTCTGCTCCAAGGGGCCCTGCGTAGTGATATACTCCTTGGCATTGTGGTAGCCCTGTGACAGAGGAGAGATAAACATCAGGTTCACAGGACAACTAACAATACAAGGGGCCATGCGTAGAGAAAAGCAACTGATTATCGGACGACATGTATCATCGGACGTGCTAGCGCTAAACGAGTATATTACCGGAAGTGGGCGGGACCTTCAGTCCATACTACAGACCCATCGCACTTTGAGTTGAAATTTTGGTGGTTCTCCGTTGCTTTGTTCTGGAACTACAGCCAGCCAAAGCTAGATCCGAAACAAGGTATGATTGGACAAAATTGATGTATTATCGGATGATGCTCCCTGCTGCTTCTCTGAAGGAACTTTCTCTGAGATTTTTACATTTTCGGGAAGCCTCATGATCCTTCTGCCGCAGGCTCACTTTTTGCCACCGTGGCTGATTCGACTACTAGAGAATATCACCGAATGTTGACCAGGGTCTCCGTGTCTAATATCGGACGGTGAAATTTCGTTGTAGTTTGGCGATGACACTCTCAGGTACACTCTAGTGCTGCAGTAAGGATATCAGCCTTCCTCCTTAGCCTCGTTCCCAGGCCACACAGCCTGGAAACAAGCCTGGCCAGCCTTCCTCCTTAGCCTCATTCCCAGGCCACGCGGCCTGGCCTGGGAACGAGCTCGAGGGTAAGGAGGAAGGCTAGCCTGGCTCGTTCCTAGGCCACGTGGCCTGGGAATGAGGCTAAGGAGGGCGGCTAGCCTGGCTCGTTCACAGGCTGCATGGCCTGGGAATGAGGCTAAGGAGGAAGGCTAGGCTTGTTCCTAGGCCTTCACCATCTCCAATATTTGATTGCTTGCAGTATACAAACATGGAGCGGGAGTGGGAAGGCTGGGCGTAGTCAAGTGTCAACATGACTATAGACGTACCATGCTCACAGCACCTTACCTGTGACCACAATGGTGCGGGGATGCTGGGTTAACGGCCATACACTGGTACGTTTCCTGGTCTTCTGGCAGTAGGGAAGCGATTGTCAATCTTGATAACTGCATTTCATCAGCAATTGTGATTTGTCCGCCTGATGCAACAGGGTTACTATTGTGAGTCCAGGTAAGTGTGTGGGCGGGGCTTCCATCAGTGTCGTTACATGTGATGCTGACAGAAGCTTCAGCTACAACTATTAGTGGTAGGTCTGTGGCGGGATCAATTCTCAAGGAAGGCGGTGCTGTGTGGTGGAAGGAAGGGAGGGGGGGGGGGAGAGGAGGGGGAGAGGGGAGGAGTGAGGGAAGAGGGAGAGAGCAGGGGGGAGGGGGGGGGGGGGGGGGGGGGAGAGAAGGGGGAGGAAGAGATGACAGGAGGAGGAGAGGAGGAGGAGGTAAAGGAAATAGGAATGGAGCATACAATGAACACTAAACTAAACCCCACATCATCGAGGGGCAACCGCACTCCTGGTAGCCGTTGCAACTCCGCGGTTGCCTCGCAGTAGCGTAAGCTAATTATTGCAATTCATTCCAATTAACGCACATGCCACGTGGCAACCACGCTCAGTCGATCGCTAGCAATGGCGACGAAAGGGAAGACACAAAATTATAACAGCACTTACAACTTTGCCAGCACGGTGAGTTTTGGCATGTAAGCGTCAGTGAACTACAGCGATCACAGCCGTGTGGTCAGAATCTTCGTGTGCCTTCCTAAGAACGGTATTGCCACCGGAAGTCGAAGAGAGCGATCGAGCAATGGCGGCTGACGGCACGACAAAAGCGCCTCTATCTCCACCACCAAGGTGAATTTCAGCACAATTATTATGCGTTTGTCTAACTGCATGATAGCAATCACGACGGTGTAGTCAGAATCTTTGTAGGCCTTACCTGCGAGCTATGAGGTTTGATTATTTATTTATTTACATCACAGTGGCACAATTTTTCCCCTACCAGGAGTGTAATCTCTACATAGCACTACTCATGCACACATATTATAAGCACACACCCTCCCCATTACAGCCACCACAACCCAATTAAGGTTAACAAAGAGTTGTCCCAAACACCTGCCATTCACCACAAAGCTGACACAAAAGCAGTACAGCCACCGCCCACAGGGATGGTGCCAGGACAACCAAGCTGCCACCAGGTGGAGCTCCTGGCAAGCATGCTTGTGTAATCTCGCCCCAGACCCAAACCAACCCCAGCGCAGATCACTTCCAGTAGGGGTGAGTTTGGGTCTGGGACCGAGACTAGTGCTTGTGTGGTTGGGACAAGCACACACACTCCTACAACTGATCTAGCAGTTGAGTGAAGTGCCTGTGCTCTTAGGGTCAAGCACACTTTCTTACGGACCGATCTAGCAAAGAAGAAGTGACCCGGAGGTGAGTGCTGGCAACGTAACTAACCCCACAGCTGGACAAGAGCGCATGATGATGTCACCCTGACTTTAATTATCGCATTATGACAACAGTGGCATGCCTGCTAAATATTTCACACAGGTCCTTCTCATTGAAGACATCGGAAGCATGCATTAGCTAGTAGTGAGAACATTTGATCAGGCACCCTACCTTCTCCTGCAAATGCTACCTTCTCTTGCAAATACTACCTGCAGTTGCTGCCAGTTTTTTGAAGTCAAAATTGGTGATGTAGCACCACAGGGGCAGGTAAGTACAAATGTTGAGGTTGCACTAGTAACTATTTCCTCAGTTGTTTTCATCAGATGAGCTTTACATGAGCCACAAACGGTATCGTTTGTGCGCCTGGTTCCTGTACATGTGTGTTGATTGCCACGAAACTGACATTTCCTTCTTCGTATAGAGCGCTGCTTTCTACGAGTCTCTCTGCAGTTATGTAAATCATCACACCTGGGGCTGTGCCACTTACTGAAATGATTACGTCTACGATTAAAACAAAAGAAGAGCTTACATTCTATACAGTAAGGTTCAGTTAGTCTCGGCTTACACCTCTTAACAATTCTGCAATAGTCGCATGCATGCTTTCTAGCAGAAAACTTGAGTTGATGCCTTGCCCTCACCGTAGCTTTGCGCTGTGCTTGTAGTGGGAGCCTGGTGTTGGCCTAAATGACTCCTCATCTGAAGATTCAGACTAGCTCCCCATATACTTGCCAAGTGGCTAGAGCTTTAATTAGAAGTACTATTAGTGTTACTATAATTACACAACAGATTGCTGTAGGGCAGAACCACAATTGGATAAGTAATGGCTTCTGCATAGAATGATCAGATTCAAGAGGATGTGGTTTTGAGCAATCTTCTTCCCTGTTGCCAATCTGCTCATTCTGGGCAAGGCATCAATTCAAATTAAGATGCTATTTTTAGCAACAACCAAATACAATTAATTGTGGTGTGTTTTATTGGACAACTCGACAGTATTCATGGTAGAATTTACCCAGTAGCACAAATCTTGTCAGAATATGTATAGGATCTACTACGTCGACGCAGAGGTTATGTGATTTATCTTCCGCGGGAAAGCTTGGCCGAGGCGAAACTTTCCCAAGGAGGATAAACCGAGTCGACGTAATAGATCCGGCTTCTACCACAGACATAACCTCCAAGTCAAGTTAGTAGCTGGATCTGGCTGCTAGATAGCTACAACTCTCTGATTCTCAGCACAGCGTGACGATCCTTTGATGTACCGCAGAGGATAAATCGGTTATCCTCCGCTATGACGTCTTAGCGGAGGATAACCGATTTATCCTCAAAGGAACGCCCACGCACTGTGGTAGAATGTTCTGAAAGTTGGTAGTTACTACATGCATTGAGCGAATAACCCCAAATTTAATTTGTGCCCAAATTGTTTTTTTGGGTGCACTAAGTTTGCCCTTTAAGGTAACTTCACTGACAGCCTGCTGATGCTGGAATGGGTACACTTCACTAGGTATTAGAAGATTACGTGGGCTGTAACCGATGCATCTCGCTGATTCAGTTTCAAGATTAAAAGCCTGTATATACGGTAGTACCATAATGAAACTGTGCGCATCATAGAAAGGCATGCTGAGGGTAACCATGATCAGTCGATGCATTAATGCACAAATATGGCAATGAAGGCCAACAATAATCCATTAGTTATTTGCAGCAATATTTCTCTCTTTTTAACAGCACTATCGATCCATGAAATGATGGGCAGTTTCAACAAATCCATTACCTTTTCAAATTTACAGCAGAGCAACTGTGATGCTGTGACGTGGCAACTGCTTAAATTCCGTCTTGCCAACAGAGTGGTCTATTGGAAGTACACAGTGAGAATTAGCAACTCGATAGCGTACCAGTACGAGGGCGTGACATCATGGAAATATTTCCAGGAACATTTCTGGAAATTTAATGCCTGCACTGGCCTAATAGCCCTAATCCCCAACCACACCAATAATGAGATTCATGGGAGTTAAGAATCTATGCCCAACGAGACCTCGCTATATAGAAAACAATATTGATGCCACATCCAACTAAAGTACACGTACACAGCAAACTACAATGTGCATGGATGGTAGACTTCTTCCAGAGACACCTCACATTCGCTCCTTCAGCAACTCTTATTATTTAAAGTAATAAAAAACATTAAAAATGTAGCAGGATGTAGGGATACCAGAACGGCAAAAAGTAAGGAAACAAGAGGGATGATTGAACATAACAGTGAAGTATGCAACCCCCTTACAGAGATCTTCTTCCATATATACATGTACAATGAAAAAAGATATGTAGGGGTGATTGTATACTTCACTGTTATGTTCAATCATCCCTCTTGTTTCCTTACTTTTTGCCGTTCTGGTATCCCTACATCCTGCAAAATTTTTAATGTTTTTTATTACTTGTTTATGTAAAACATTTTTGGCAGCAGGCGCATGTTTGAGCTGAAGTTTGCTGCAGAAGTCAGTGACCTCACAGGCAGTAGGTGTCCTTGCCTTGGTATATGGACAATATTACTCAGGTATTACACTTCCAGCATTGGCTGAAGAATCAGGCCCGGGCATCTCAAGTCAACTGTTCCCTAGGTGGATGACAAATCCACTGAGTTCTCCCTGTCTGAAGACCATGGCATAGGCAGTTTATAGTAGGGACATTCATATGGGTGTTGAGAGTTGAGATAGGCATTCACCCTGCTCACAGAATACAGTATAGGTAGCAAATATAGCTAAATCATGCGTACATGGACTAACCTCAGTCTTATAAAGAGTGCCTTGTTTGATTGACAACAAAACGGTCAACGCATCTTCCCCACTGTTTCTAATTCAGCAACCTTGAGTAATAATTACGTATCGTTACTAAGTGATCGTTTAAGTGCGCATGCGTACAAATGTGAAAATGGCGTGACAAACAAAGCCATAGTTATTGAGTGGGCAGCTGCAGCCGCCTGGTGAAGACTTGGAGGTAGCGAAAAAGCGATGGGTCGTTGCACTGCTTGGTTGAAAATGCTGCTGTTTCGTGCGAAAACCATCGTGACAGATTGAGGCAATGTTGAGCTAAGTTGTCTGAAGAAGAAGAAAGAAAGAAGAAAGAAAGAAAAACAATTTGCCCATTTTGCGAGCACCTGGTGCGGTACTTTCGCGGCGCGAGGAGTCTCGTTGGTCATGAAAACACTCGAAGATGAACGGTATGTGGTTATAAAGGCTTATAAGTGTACCATTTCTGAGATTTGGAGAGATTCTTTTGTATTAGCATATATTGCATGTACGTCGTATCCCTACATACAGAGTCTACCGACTCTGGGATGGTAGGTGCATGTTTCATCTCTACCATCCAACTTTAGGACGCTGTACTGTTATCAGCAAATCTGCTGCAAGGTAGCGAAAGATTGTGCAATGTCCGGAAATCCCTACCATCCGGAAATCCCTTCCTTACTGGTACAACACAACTACCATATGCACTGAACAACGGTTCTTTTAATTTACTGTTGTAACTCTGTGAAAGCTCCCCCCCCCCCCCAGGTCTCTTCCTTGTCACATTCTCACGAGGTAATAACAAAATGGCTTCACTAAAAATTGCGTTTCTTGAGTGTTTGTACTCAACCAACCTGGTAAACTATATCAGCCAGGACCTCGGCCAGGACCATCATCAACGGTCGAAAATACACTTGGTTAGTAGGTGGGTAGTAGTCACTTCGTGGCATACGCACCTCTCGATTCTCTGGGGGTAGTTTAGATCCTTCAGCCTGTTCGGTGCACCAGTTAAATGAAGTGAACTTTGCCCTTTTCACGCCGCGGTTCCAAACCGACTGTGTCTCCAGCTCCATGGACTGTGAATTTGTCGAACATGCTGCGCATGCGCTGTCACAATTTTTTGAACCAGCATGCAGTAAGGTGATACAGCTACAGATATAGGATAATCAGAGCCAGAGGTGAGTACAGTAGCTGAGTAGCAGAGATATTGGTACAAGAATAGCTTCAATACCTCATAAAGTCATCTTCCGCTTTATCTGGGGCAGGCAAATGGAACAAAACCAGTTTCTGCTGATAGGTTTCGCCTGACATACTGTGCAGGGCATGTTCAAATTCACCGGTATATCTAGATCTCTATACTATCTAGCCTCATTCCCAGGCCCCTGCCCAGCTTTTCATCGGGGAGAGCCTGGTACATGCTTCCTCATGTGCACACTATGTAATTCAGGGGCGGATCCAGGAAAACATTTAAGTGGAGGGCTGTCATACGGCCACTGCCGAAGGCAGTGAATAGAGGCACATAGTGCTGATCCAATCAACGCAAAGCGTGTTTTTCACCGTCACTTTTTCAGTTAGCTAGCTTTGTGCTTTTGCACTGCACTCACTGCTTTCTGGTTTCCGTGTCGTCCATGCCTGAACGTCTCACTCCCGACGTGGGAAGGTAAAGTGTGACTAGTTGTGAATCACCGATGTCATCGTCCAATGAAGATTCACCGTGCACGTTAGCCTCGTTCCCAGGCCGCGTGGGTGGAGAAAGACGGCCTGGTATCCACTGCTTGCGCATGCGCGAGCATTCCCAGAAAAACCTGGGAATTCGTTTTCGTTTGTAAATGGTCAGTAAAATTTATACGTATACGTCCGATTCACTTCCGTATCATCGAAAAGAAACAAGTGAGAAAGCGCTTTCTGTGCGTGTAAGGTGTCTGGAAACTTGCCACGCTGTCATTCATAAGTGCCCTGAGTTTCGGATTGACTGTCTTGACTTTGCCTACGCAGGAACGGCAGGTAAACCATCGCCACTGTCAACAGACACGGCAGACATGAGAAGTAACTTACACAGACGAGAATGCCAATCTTCACACAATCCTACATCACTGAAGAGAGCAGCGGAATACTTGGGTCGCCCTTCTGAACGACGGATTCGATAGAAATGCGTTGTACCAACTTTTTGACTTGAGCGTGTACGTAGATTAGACCTTGAATATTAAGTCCGGATATGATCCACGTGGAATATCAACGTAAACCTTACAATTTTACGGAAATATACCGGAAACAGCGGCGCTTGCGCGAGCAGTGGATACCAGGCCGTCTTTTCTCCTCCCACGCGGCCTGGGAACGAGGCTACGTGCACGTGGGAACCATTTTGTTGACTGTTCAACGATGTTCAATGCTTGTTGTGTATGACCCCGATACATGATTGTGGTACATGTAAGTTACCTGGTACCTTTGATCTTCTTGCTGTTCTGAGCCCATGTTCAAAGTCCTTTCTACCACCTTTCTATTTCTACCCTTGATGTCACGCATGTGAGGAAACATACCAGTCCCTACGCATTCTTCCCTACGCATTCTTCATGCAACCGAAAATGCTACAGGCCTGGGACACACCTGCATTTCCACTCCTCTGCTTGCACTACCAAACAAGTGTAATTCATAACCTGTTCAGCTATTCGAATCACTACTTACATGTATCTAGTCTCATTCCCAGGCCTTCTCACCCCTAGCCTTGTTCCCAGGCCTCCGCCCAGATTATATCTCGTCCACGGCTGCGAGATAAAATCCGGGCGGAGGCCTGGGAATGAGGCTACTCACTTGTCGCTTGCAGTACATGTACTTTTCACTTTGTGTAATATACATAAATGCATCGCTCATGTAATGTATCCCAAATTACACTGCAAGCCATGCAATTACATATACGCATCCGCTCCCTGACTTAAAAATTACCGTGGTCCCATGCAGGTCCCATATTTAAGGGATCACAGTGACAGGAATCCAGTACCCCATGGCAGTAATTTTAGCAGCCCACAATGTCCATTACTCAGAATCTAGCACCCCAGCAATGTAGCGCCGCATGTTGCAAGTTAGCACCCCACACTGTATTTAGCCCCCCCCCTCGATTAAGTGTTTTTGCACCCCAAAACATGTGCTTTTTTAAATGCTTGGTATACACAGAAGTCGAGCAATGTTGCAGCATTGCGCATGTGCAATGTGGCTTTAGTGTGTACAATTAACCATTGTCCAATTCTTGTCATTCCTTGTCTCTAGCCGCTAGTGTGCACAGCCATCATCATGGCTCACGGTGGAACTGGTGAAACTTCAGAACATCCCCAACAAGTACGCAGCAAGAGCCTCAAGGAGCGGGGCAAGAGTACCAACAGCAAGAAGTGGGCCAATGGCGAGGAGCATGGGCGAAGAGCTGTTTCCTTTTCCAGTTCAAGCGAACCTACAGGAATAGAAGAGAGTGCAAGTGGCATACGAGTGATTGGTTGTTCAGAAGAAAAGAGCAACACACGGAAAAGACCACATCCTTCAAGTGAAGGTGACACAGCAGAACCCAAACCAAAGTAAGTACTGCTACCATTAATTGTGTAAATAGCTGTGTCCTGGACTTTAGACGTGGGGGGTTAGTCTCACGGGCCATGCTGGTTCTCTCACATGGAAAGACACAAATTGTCATAATTATGGCTTTCATGTTGCACAATCAGCAGTAGGAAGGCTGACTAAGAGGTTCATCCATTATGCAAATCTGCAATCCCTCCACAGAGTCCACACAGGGGAGAAGCCATTGAACTATGAGTTCTGCCCCAAGAGCTTTCAGCGACTTGACCATTTGAAATCACACCACAGTGTCCACACAGGAGAGAAGCCATTCCAGTGTGAGTTCTGTCACAAGCACTTTGTATACCGTGGCCATCTTAAACGTCACCTCAGGACCCACACTGGAGAAAAACCATTCCTGTGTGAGTTCTGCCACAAGAGCTTTGTATACAGTAGCCATCTTAAACGTCACCTTAGGATACACACTGGAGAAAAACCATTTCTGTGTGATTTCTGCCCCAAGAGGTTCAACCAATATGAAAACCTCCAATCACACCACCGAGCCCACACAGGAGAGAAGCCATTCCAGTGTGAGTTCTGCTCCAAGACGTTCGCCCATTATGAAGATCGCCAATTACACCACCGAGTCCACACAGAAGAGAAGCCATTCCAGTGTGAGTTCTGTCCCAAGACTTTCACTGAGTATGCAAATCGGCAATCACACCACCGAGTCCACACAGGAGAAAAGCCATTCCAGTGCAAGCTATGCCACAAGCACTTTGGACATAAATCCAGCTTACATAATCATTTGAAATCAAAGTCTCATGCAAAATCTCTTGATAATGTAAGATCAGTAAGTGGTGAACCAGAAGATGATGATATAGCTGCATCCACTGAAACAGGCACTGATGAGGATGAAATGGTGTTACCAACAACCGTGACAGAACAGATTCCCCATAAGTGTGAAATCTGTGGCAAGATTTTCACCACATCCAACTACCTCAAGAAGCACATCAGAAGGTGTCACAAGCACTGAGCATCACCAAGAACCTTGCACCCAGCGATACTTCATGAAGCACGATCAGCAACACAATGAACTGTAATCTGATATTTGTACCTGGATTGATGGATTCATCAGTATTGGTGTAATTACATTATAATATATTATTGCGTTCATATATTGTTACATAATTGTTCATTTCACACTTCACAGACACTGTATTTCGTGCCTTATCTATCACCAAAAAATATTCTTTCAAAATCTTAGAAACGGTCAACAATTATTGTGACAACTTACCATTCATCTTCGAGTCGTGTCATCACCTTTTGACAGCCGTGATGGTTGAAAGAGGTACAGCCGTCCATACTGGTGCATTGAAACTCTCAAAGTTCAATCAACAATAAGGTCAATCACAGAGTCGGTAGACTCTGTATGTAGGGATACGACGTACACGCAATATATGCTAATACAAAAGAATCTCTCCAAATCTCAGAAACGGTACACTTATAAGCCTTTATAACCACATACCGTTCATCTTCGAGTGTTTTCATGACCAACAAGACTCCTCGCGTCGCGAAAAACCGTCGCGAAAGTACCACACCAGGTACTCGCAAAACGGGCAAATTGTTTTTCTTTCTTCTTCTTCTTTCTTCTTCTTCTTTCTTCAGACGGGCTAGCTCAGCGTCGCCTCAATCTCTCATGATGGTTTTCGCACGAAACAGCAGCATTTCACACCGAGTAGTGCACCTGGCCATCGCTTTTTCGCAACCTCCAAGTTTTCACCAGGCGGTTGCAGCTGCCCACTCAATAACTATGGCTTCTTTAGCACGCCATTTTCTCGTTTGTACGCATGCGCGATCACTTAGCAACGAACGTAATTATTACTCAAGATCGCTGAATTAGAAGTTTCTTGTTGACATTTCGTACTTCATAAAACCGAGGTAAATTCTAAACTCTGGTTAATCTGCATATAATTTTATGTATGTTACTGCCTGCTGTGTTCTGTGAGAGGGCTGAATGCCTATCTAGAGACTCAACAATATATAAATCTTGCTACTTCTGGTATAGCTAGCTAGCTAATAATATTATGGTCTTCAGAGTTCAGACTATCCATCCAGAAAAGGGTTGACTTGGGTCTGATTCTTCAGCCAATGTGAATACCGGAGTCAATATTGTCCCTATACCAAAGCAAGGGCTCCTACTACTTGTGAGGACACCAACTTCTGCTCTGTGATGGCATAATAATTATTGCATGCGCTGCTGCTAAAAAAGGACGTAAACAAGTAATAACAAGTGAGTCTTTAAAAGACTTGATGTGTCTCGGCACGACTTGGTATCAGCTAGAATCATGCAGAGGACATGGCAGCTGCTTAACCCTTTATTATGACTGCAAAATCTGTTAGCTATGAGACTTTCAGCTTAAGTGAGCGTCAATATCCTTGGAGGTTCTGTGTGAGCAAGGGGTGGGTCAGGACAAAGGGTGAAAGCAGTATGGTCGTGTCTGGGCTTGATGTTTAGTCAACACCTTGGCCAATTCTTTCAGCACTTATCTATAGGCCTATAGCTAGCTAGCTAGAGCTGAGTGAGCTTTAGTATGCACTTGGGATGGCTGAGTGCAGCACACTGGATGGGTGAGTATTCATTGTCCTGAATTAAGTATTAGAGCTACGTAGCAGCAGTCTTGGTAAGAAGATTCATGAGCAGCCATGCAAACCCATAATCATATTTGAAGATCTACTTGCACGTTATAAATACGTTTGACACCCTATTAAGGGTGTAGAGCATGCATGCAGCACTTGCGCGGGCGCATTGCGAAAAGCGACGTACGTACCACGTATATACCACGTACCACGTACGTACCTACGCATCCAGCACTGTGTCTCGGCACTTCGGTGCCGAGACAAAAAACATTTGAAAATGTAACAGGATGTAGGGATACCAGAACGGCAAAAAGTAAGGAAACAAGGCAGGGATGATCGCACAAAACAGTGAAGTATACAATCCCCCTACATATCTTTTTTCATTATACACGTATATGGAAAAAGATCTCTGTAGGGGGGTTGTATACTTCACTGTTTTGTGCGATCATCCCTGCCTTGTTTCCTTACTTTTTGCCGTTCTGGTATCCCTACATCCTGTTACATTTTCAAATGTTTTTTATTACTTTAAATATAGGAACAAGGCAGAAAAAAATAAGAATTTCAATGGTTCTCAGACACGTACACACTGTGCATGCATGTCGCACACAAAAAAAGTGCAAACTACAAGTCCAGACTGGAAGCTGGTTGAGATGTAATGTGTCATAACTCGTATAAACCATAGGAGGTGGCGAAGGTTTCAGAAACTTTGCTATCATCATGCACATTAGGCAAGCTGCTATCAGAGTATACTCCCCCCGAAGTTACTAAATTTTATGATCCACAGAAGGAAAAAAACACAAGCCACAATCAATATTAGAAGGCCGAGGGGAATATTGTGCTGATACAAAAATACGTAAAGGCTGGAGCCCACACGGTAAAAGAAAAAACACATTTGTGTCAACAGTAAGTACTCGCTGCATCTACTATGTGAAGAGGATGCACTTGAGTTCAAAAGACAATGAATCTCAGCACTGCAGAAGCGTGGGGCCTTCTTGTGGCATGAGCAGTTCTGGCAGGAGAGAGAGAGAGTGGAAAGGGGGATGGGGGGAGGAAAAGAAAGAGAAAGAGAAAGGGTGAACGAGAGAGAGAGAGAGTTGTATTGCTACAATTAAGACACTGCTGATAACTTAAGGTAGCATTATACCTTTACCGTTAGGGTACCTTTAACCGTCGGGGCCCCGACGGTTAAAGGTACCCTAACGGTAAAGGTATAATGCTACCTTGGGCCCCGACGGTTAAAGGTACCCTAACGGTAAAGGTATAATGCTACCTTAATCCGTTGAAATGGCAACCCCATGCGAGAGTCTTGCTTATGCTAGTACAAACAGGTAGAATGATGCCCCACAGGTCTTGCTCTCATCTAGATAGTGGATAAACCAGCCTCATTCCCAGGCCGCTTCATAGGAAGCTAGCATACTGCGGATTCCGGACTTCTTGCAACGCGGGCATTCAAACCATTATGCGTAGACAGCCAATCACAGTGCTTTGCTTCTAACCACAGGAATTCTGCACGTGATGTTGAGCGGTTTGCATGTACTATGTATGGGTTTTTTTTCAGTTTGTGGATGTCGGGGATGGATAAACTTCGAGTTCGAGTTCGAGTTCGAGTTCGAGATCGAGTTCGAGTTCGAGATCGAGTTCGAGTTCGAGTTCGAGTTGTCGCGCAGCCGATATACCGCGGTAGGTATAACTAGGAGAATGCATGGCATTGTGGGGCTAATATATAATAAATACAGTGGATTGCACTCACGTTCGAACATCACTCTTATTCCGTGGATTGATTTATCCAAATGGGCAACAAACAGACAGACTCCAGCGTGTATTCCGGGGTGTCGATCACATCCGTGAAGCTCCACCCACAGGAAGTTCTTGCCGCTAATATAATGCATGATAAAAGCGGGGGGTTTTTGTTGTTTTTTTTTCCTATGAAAATTAATTTTATGCAACAGCAAGGGATACAGGAATAGCATAATATAGCTAATGAGTAGTACCCCCAAGACACACAAAAACAGAAACATCTAAGGTACATAGAGTGAGGAGGGAAAAAATGCATTCTTAAAAGTAGACGGAGTTGTCATATTCTGTGACTAGGTAAAGCATGCAGAGAAAGTGTGAATGAATAAAGGAAGGAGTTGGTATGAGCAAAAGGTTGACGATACATGTACGGTTTAGTCTGATGTGATGTGGACTTCATGGTTACAAAAATGTTGGACGGGAAAAGAATGACTCATGTGCAATCACAGTAATGAGAGTCTGAGCTCCTCATTGATAGGTCAGGAAGCTGGAAGGTGTCCAGTAGGTCCTCATAGCTCATGTAATAGCTCTTGCTACACCGATATCCTGAGGGCAAACTTCTGGACTCCTCAAGCAGTTTGATATCTTTCTGAAACAGTCAACTCTGGACATTTTTTTTTTCGAGAAATGGGTATGCTTAGACCATGTCAGGTCGGAGGTGAGTAGTAAAGCTTTCCACCTGTTCAAATACTTGACCACAAACAGTCAACTCTGGACATTTGCTTTTCTAGAAATGAGCATAGATTTGCACTTGCTTACATTGAAGATTTTCAGCATTAGCACCAACCCAACCCCCAACCCCCCCGAAACGAAATAAACTGCATGATTTTCATTCTGCCTGTTTATATTAGCATGACTGAGCACACAGGTACAGTGATTCATCCTGGGAACTGCAGAACCATGCATATCAGCTGAACTAAGACATATTATAGTGTCCACCAGGGTCAGGACATGCCAGTGCATTCTCTGCACACTGCTGAGTAGTGTTCAAGGCAGGTTCGGCCATGCCGGAGCATTCTCTGCAAAGAAGGTAAACAGTTTTCACTCCGAATCATACTGGAACGACAGAACTGTAACTAACTAGTCTTCTGTCTCGGAAATTAAAGGTAAACCATACAACTGCGTTACAGATTCTGTGCAAAGTGCAAACACCAACTAGCGTCAGTGACCATGCACAAACAAGTGATCACGACCTAGCCTCGTTCCCACTGCCACAAGCATTACTTCACAGAAAATTCACCCCAAATTGGGCTGTACATCCCCCAAAATACTAATTTCTCTGTTCCGCGTACTTACTATTTTTGCGTGGATGTGAACAGCATCTCGAGAAACCCCCCCCCCCCCCCCCCCCCCCCCCCGGTATATAGCAACCTCCACTCTCCGCCAGTATTCCATGGAACTGCTGTAGAGTCTAGGGATGTCGAGCGACCCATTGTACTGGCAGGAAAGCCCACTTCCGGACATTCAACTCGAACTCGAACTCGAAACTCGAACTCGAAACTCGAACTCGAACTCGAAACTCGAACTCGAAACTCGAACTCGAAACTCGACAATTATTCTATACCGTGGATGTCTAGGTCTACGGTGCTAGCTACTGGTAGCGCTACCGAGTTGAACCCTATCATGCAGCGTCCTATCATGCAGCGTCCCAGTCCCCTCCTACTTCGTACCCCAATTGTTGTGGGTAGTCAGCAAGCAGTGGCAACGGGCACTCGGTCGCAAGCAGCAGCAGTCACGTTGCAAGTACTGCCTTCGAATTCACCGCAGTCTGCTAAGGCGGTTGAAGAGGTAGGCTATATTATAGCCTCGTCCCCAGGCTTTTGTCTGGGCCCGAAAGAGCCTACTCTATTTGTTACCCACCTTCTTTTGATTTTTCTTCTTGTCTACCATGCAGGCAACAGGCTATTCATATAAAGTGAAAATTATAAACCCACTAAAGAAGAGTGATGTAGTTGTCCGACAATTACATCGGTTTAATTCAAAATTTGATTCACTCACTGCTCTTCGAGTGAAGCTTATTGATGAGTTTGCAGACACAGTGCCAGATACTGTGAAATATAATGTTGGATATTTTGATGGAAGGCAGCAAGCAAAACTATGGCTGGTTACTAGGGAAGATTTAGAATCTATGTATTCTAAGTATCGTACAGGAGAAATAACACTTTGGTGTGATGGCCGACAGTCTGACAGAGACAGAAATGGAGAAGAAGTGCGCTCGAAACGAAAGCGGGACTCAGAAGCAAATGTATCCAAACGACAAGAGAAGGAGGAGGAGGTAGAAAGCATCTATAAAGACCTTAAGGAAAAACATGGCAGCAAATATGATACACCAAGATTGCGACTGTGGTCGAGAATGATATGTTCAAACTTGCATGAAGACATGGACAACCCTCCGGACATACCAGCATTTTCCGGTAGTGTATCCAAAAAGCCACGAAAGGAATCCGTTTCAGATGTCTTGGCAGGTGCAGCAGTTGCATTTGCGAAAGCATTCACAAGCGAGAAAGCCAATCAGGAGAGTGGGAGTGTGTCTGTGTCTCACCCTCCAGTAACCAGTGGAGTCTCCCCTAGCAAAGCTGTGTGTGAGCTAAGGATGAAAAATTTTGAGCAGTTGCGTTACCTCCACCACTTATATGATGATGGAATATTAAGTACTAAGGAGTTCACTGAGCAAAAGCAAAACATTTTGTCGTCTTTACAGAAACTCTCATAAGGTATATTGCCTTCTTTGTACATTGTGACAGTGCCTCATTATACTCAAGTGATGCATCCAACATTTTACAATGGCTAGTAGTAAAGACCACTTGCAGATATCCATGCACAACAATTTTCTGGTGTTATGGCCGTAAATGCAGTTAATAGGATTGTCTCTACATCAGTAATGTCTTTCATGTCCCAATCCAATGTCTTCAGGGTTGTTTTGACTTTGGAAAATGCCAACTAAATTGGCATGAAATCTGGGGAATAGGGGGGCAAGAAGTGCACAATTGCTCCTACATCTTGGATCATGGGTACAATTTCATCAATGTGGTGAATCGAACAGTTATCCATAATTACAACACTATGAGGGTTCTCTCCATTGAACGGCATTAGGTGTGGTAGTAGGTTTTCTTGAATAAAATCATAGAAAGTGTCACCATTAGTGGTTCCTCGCACTACCTTGACATCTAATAGGCCATTGGTTGAAATGATTGCCAAAGCAGAGACGCGTTCTCCTCGCACAAGAAGCTGATGACTTACAAGTGGCATCCCCCTCATGCTGTACCCATACTTCCTCATTGTATTTCGGCAATCAGCTCCGGTCTCATCGAGAAACACTAACATCTCTGGGTTGTAGATAGATATATCAGATACATATTGCTGTCTTAAAAACTCATCTCTCTGTATTGCAGTGATTTGAAGCTTCTGTCTGGTAAAACCATTCTCATGTAGAAACCGGAATATGGTTGAAATGCTTACTTCAATACCCAGGAGGTCAGACAGCTCTCTCTGTATTTCATACAGGTAAACGCCTGGCTGTTTTATGACAAGCTGTAAAATAAACAGCTGGGCAGGGTTGGAAAGCTTTCTAGCAGCCCTATCCTTCGGATAGTCACGCTTGCTAACAGTGCCTGTGCTGTAGAAGAGCTGGATTGTCCTGCATACCGTGGATTTGTCTACATTCAGGTTCTCAGCAATCGTACTGTAGCTGCATCCCAGGGCTTCACTCTGCCATACCATCCTCCAACGTAAATCTTCGCTGTATGCACTGCTACGGCGTGGTTCACAAGACGCCATCGTGAAATTCAAAAAATGCCTCTAAAAGTTGCATGCACGTGCCAACAATCTGATTGGCTGTCCTACGCATAACGGTTTGAATGCCCGCGTTGCAAGAAGTCCGGAATCCGCAGTACGGCTCACTCCAATTAACATACATGACATTGTATGTGATGTCACACGCTGCCAATAGTTAATAGAGTCAAGTGCTCGCTACAACGACGTACTTCACAATTAGGGTCCAATGGTGTTGAAATCTAGTGCAATGGGTGGACCACGATGATACTGGCGTTCAGGCGTATGATCAAAGCACTCCAGCCGTCTAGCCGTGTGGGTAGAATGCTGGATAGGGTCTTCAAGCATCTCATGTCACTACGGCTAGAGTGCTTTGATGATGCGTGCATCGTCTGATGATGTCATCCGCCTGAACTCCAATATACCCTTTGTTGTGCATTCTCAATGTAATATAAAACTAGCCTGTTTTCTGTACATGAGGAAGACCCAGTTGGGTTGAAACATTGTGTTGAAAACACAAATCGTAGCAATCATGGTCCACCCTTTGAATTTTTGCACTAGCTGCCAATATAATGGTTAGCTGGTTCAAAATTTATTCGAATTTGCCCTAAAGCCCATTCCTTCAATGAAGCACACACCTCCTACTCCACTATGGCTAGGGCACATAGTACATGTATCATTATTATTCACCTTCCATGCTACAGAATCCTTATCACAACACCAACATACATTGTAGCTTGTAGCTCTTCAGTCATGGCATATCACCAATCTTGGCCTATACCTGGCAGCTAGCTCCTTGGCCCGTCTGTCCTTCACGAAGAGGGTAGACGTCTGATGTGCAAAGGGAGTCCTAGCTCCTCATCTTGGGGACCCTCTGCACACTCTCAAAGGCTGTGAGGGAATCCTGATATTAGGTGGTTGAGGCTGGAGAGGTGTGCCTGGGAAAAGGTACCACTGTAGAATTGTGGGAGTAAGAAACAGGAGAAGGGGAAGGGGAGAGGGTGAGGAAAGTGGAGGAGAGAGGGGAAGGGGAACAAGGTAGCCTTGTAAGGAGATATATTTCCATCAGTGAAAATTTGCAAGAGCATTAGTCAGCAGTCCACACATTCCCACTCCAGCAATTGCATATACGTAGCACATCATTCAGTAATAGAATAGACAGTAAGTACTGAAGGGGGTCAGCTGCTATGTATCTGCATGGGGGCCCGGGTGGGATGCAATGCCACAGGAACTTTTCACCTGTTGCCAGGACTCAAATGGGGCATTTGTGTCCTCTGTCATTCCTCCCCCCTCACAGGGCAAACATCATATATACTGATCATGACCTGGGACAGCCTGGGTGTGGAAAGGATAGGTGGTAGGGGGAGGGGAGGAGGAAGGGAGTGGGGTCGGGAGAAGGGGCAGGAAGAAGATAACTCTCTACAAAACTCCTGAAGCCAGTATACTGTATGTGATTGAAGTCTGACTTTGTGATTTGGAATGAACATCCAAAACCTGTGACAACTGTCTGTACAATCTCTGGTTTGATATCCATCCAAATTTGAGAGGATGTTCAGTTAAAACCCAGGTGGTGTGCGTATACGTACAAGAGAAAGAGATCCAGCCAGGACTTGAACCTGGGTCATGTCAGATGCTGTTCTTAATATGAATCTGAGTTACACAACTTAATATGCACAGTCACAACAGTCACATCACAGTACTCAGTAATTCATGCCATTGCAAATAAAGTTAGATGTAGATCTTTCCTGTTGTTTTCTGGGAGGTCTTTATCCCTTTTTGTCTCGGCACCGAAGTGCCGAGACACAGTGCTGGATGCGTAGGTACGTACGTTGCTTTTCACAATGCGCCCGCGCTAGTGCTGCTCTACACGCTTAATAGCGTGTCAAACGTATTTATAGCCTGCAAGTAGATTGTTAAAAGTGATTATGGGTTTGCATGGCTGCTCATAACTGCTGCTAACTACTTAATTCAGGACAATGAATACTCACTCATCCATAGCTACACAGTGTGCTGCACTCAAGTGCATACATTACTAACTCACTCAGCTCTAGCTAGCTAGCTAGATAAGTGCTGAAAGAATTGGCCAATGTGTTGTCTATGAAATAAAACGGCCCACCTGGCAGACTAAACATCAAGCCCAGACACGACCATACTGCTTTCACCCTTGGGGTGAACATTCCCACCTCACCCTGACCCACCCCTTGCTCATACAGAACATCCAAGGATATTGATACCCACTTAAGCTGAAAGTCTCATAGCTAACAGGATAAAGGGTTAAACAGCTGCCATGTCCTCTGCATGATTCTAGCTGATACCAAGTCGTGCCAAGACACATCAAGTCTCACTTGTTGTGCATGATATGGGTGACTGACAGTTGGTACAGCGACATGCGATTCATCAATGAACTTCATTGGGATGTCTACGAGTGTACCAGCATCATGATGTCATCGCACGTGACCAAATCTCCCAGGCCTTCCCCCGTCCTATTTGCATACTGCAACCGATCAAATACTGGTGGTGGGAATGACCTGGGGATGAACCTACGTAGTACTAGTATGATGTTATAGCCGACATGTCCGTCATCCAGTGTACGATGTGGTGTGTTAGTACTACTAGCAGCTGTTGGCTTGTAGATCAAAGCAGACTACAAATTTCCCAGAGGTTTTTCACACACACACACACACACACACACACACACACACACACACACACATACACACAAGAAAGATGTACTTGCAGATTGCAGTCCATTGTCCCCAAGAGTGCATGATATGATGATGACCATTGGGCCAGTACTGGGAGCACTTGACCTGTAAACATTGAAATATCGTGTGAGTATCACACATGTTACATGCCTGCACTGATGGGTCAGGGGGGGTAGGACAAGATCACGTGCACTGTCATTTTGTATGACGTAATACAAAGTCGTTTTACTGCTTTTCTCCGTGGAAGAACGCTGCATTGCGCTTTCAAAGCATCCTGAAGAGTAACCTCCATGCAAAGACTGTGACCGAACTGGGTATAAGCCACTACACACTACTACGTGCCTGTACTGAGCAGTTACGTAAGTGACCATGCAGACTCACCGAGAATATCAGCGAATGCAGACTTGTCGACCGCACTCAAGTGTTTAGCATCAGGTAGGAAGTCAATAAAGCGATCGAACCCCATCGAACCCCAGCGATAAGTCAGCGCTAGAGCTGTTACTAGTCTGCTAGTTCCGCATACTGCTTGTATATTATTGTGCACTATCCCTATGGAATTTTAATTGTACCACGTGCGCACAGACCTTGTCCCACCCCCCCTGCTGATGGGTTATATGACTACAAAGCTGGGTCACATGACTTCAACATTGGGTCACATGACTGCAATGCTGTAATGCTGGGTCACACAGCACCACAGTGCTGGATCACATGACTACAATGCTGGGTCACATGACTACAATGCTAGGTCACATGACTACAATGATTGGTCACATGACTAGAGTGTTGAGACACATGGCTTCAGAGCATATAACTCCATACCTTGCCAGTTTCCACTCGGTTGGTCAACATGACAATGGTGGCGGAGTTCTTCTCCCAGACCATCCTCCAGAAGTCGTCTGCTCCAAGGGGCCCTGCGTAGTGATGTACTCCTTGGCATAGTGGTAGCCCTGTGACAGAGGAGAGATCAACATCAGGTTAACTGTTGGGACAACTAACAATACACACGTTTATGAGACAGCCTTGCGACACATGACTATTGTGAATCAACATTGTAGTTCATTCCAGTCGGTTTACAGACTCAGCACAGTGTGTTACAAGTACGTGATTCACAGCAACGTAGCTAGCACTGATGTAGTTGGATCACTCAACTCCTTGAATAGGGGTCAGCTTGACACGAGTGTGGTCAACTGCAGAGCAAAGGTTAGGTGAACGGTCATAGGTCAGTGTGGGAGGTAGAGGAAGAGGAGGAGGGAGGAGGAGGAGGAGAAGGAGGGGGAGGAGGCACTCATGTCCAAGTCTGCCATCAGAATCCATTGTACACATGTGGGAATCCCACTGTCCGCCAGAAGATCTGGCAGTGTTTCCCCCAAAGGAGGGTACAGGTTTTTGAGGAGAGAGCCTGGGAACAAGGCCAGGCACCAGGTGTTCCCCCAGGGGGTGCCTGGGCTCGAAGCTAGTGTTCCCCCTCCTTTCCTGGCCTAATACGGTCAGAATACTTTGGTGTGGTCATAGATTTGGTCCTTCCCTTCCCTTTCCTTGGGGGTGTACTTGCTGGCTCTTGAACTTGGGTGTCAAGCTTCAGTTTCTTCGATGAAATTGATGACTTATCGTTAGTGCGCCTGGTTCCTGTACATGTGTGTTGATTGCCACGAAACTGACATTTCCTTCTTCAAATCGAGCGCTGCTTTCTATGAGTCTCTCTGCAGTTATGTAAATGAATGGAGCTCATCACACCTGGGGCTGTGCCACTTACTGAAATGATTATGTTTACGATTAAAACAAAAGAAGAGCTTACATTGAATACAGTAATGTTCAGTTAGTCTTGGCTTACACCTCTTAACGATTCTGCAATAGTCGCATGGATGCTTTCTAGCAGAAAACTTGAGTTGATGCCTTGCCCTCACCATAGCTTTGCTGTGCTTGTAGTGGGAGCCTGGTGTTGGCCTACATGACTCCTCATCTGAAGATTCAGACTAGCTCCCCATATACTTGCCAAGTGGCTAGAGCTTTAATTAGAAGTACTATTAGTGTTACTATAATTACACAACAGATTGCTGTAGGGCAGAACCACAATTGGATAAGTAACAGCTTCTGCATAGAATGATCAGATTCAAGAGGATGTGGTTTTGAGCAACCTTGTTGCCAATCTGCTCATTCTGATATAGTAAAGATGCTATTTTTAGCAACAACCAAATACAATTATTAGTGGGCGGTTTCATTGGACAACTCAACAGTATTCATGGTAGAATTTACCCAGTAGCACAAAATCTAGTCAGAATATTGTTCTGAAAGTTGGTAGTGATAGTTACTACATGCATTGAGCGAATAATCCCAAATTTGAATTTGTGCCCAAAAACTTCGGGTACACTAAGTTAGCCCCTTAAGGTAACTTCACACATGCCCTGGAGCTCTCCCTACATGGCAACAAAGATCCAGTTGTCAACGCGAGGGTATTACCAGTCAGTATTCATAAGGAAGGAGAGGAATAATCACACTTTCAGGTTTCCTACACTCAACACCCATATGGTATTACTAGTGGAATGCAGGACATTGGAGGGCGAGCCTGAGCGAAGTGCATATGTATGTGCGTGCAGGGCATGCAAGGAGCAGTTGTATTCACATGATTGTCATCAAAATGTGACCGGGCAATGAGCACAGAAATTGTGGCACTCTTGAAACATACACTCGTGCACATCACAGCAACTGTGAGTCAAGTTAGTGTAAAGCCAAGCAGCAACGTCACCGGCCATGGCGGTACGTGTAGGTCCGTGCACTGTCTCCGCCTTTGTCAGTGTCGCCAAGGAGGAAGAATGTTCATGGTGCTCTAGCCAATGTCCATGAGTGGTCTCTGTCTTTATCGTCGCCATCGTTCGTCGCACAGGTAGCTAGACGGTTCATCGAGTTCGTTGAATTTGAATATTATTGTGCACGTGCAAGTGAAATTCGCTGATTTAAAATTTACGGTAATTGCAAGATCCAATGGCCGGACAAGCAACATACACACGCAGAGCGCAATGAAGTCACGCTAGTGTGGGGCTCGCTCAGGCTTGCCCCAATTATGGTATACCTCTTGTGGTCCCTCAACAAACACATACTCCAACTTCAAGTCTATCTGTCCTCACCATTACAAGAGGTATGCAAAGTGTTGGAGGGCGGCAAACGTTCTGTAGGTGACCGCTACTTGGTAGTGGGCACAGTGCTGTATCGATCTGCAGCTGCAAGTAGCAAGAGATATACATGTAACAATCATGTCGCTTACCTGGAGGCACCAACACTTCATTAATCAACCATTTTAAACTACCCAACCATGCAGACAAGCAGGTTCCATACATCAAGATATCACTCAAGCTTCACTGACAGCCTGCTGATGCTGGAATGGGTACACTTCACTAGGTATTAGAAGATTACGTGGGCTGTAACCGATGCATCTCGCTGATTCAGTTTCAAGATTAAAAGCCTGTATATACGGTAGTACCATAATGAAACTGTGCGCATCATAGAGAGGCATGCTGAGGGTAACCATGATCAGTCGATGCATTAATGCACAAATACGGCAATGAAGGCCAACAATAATCCATTAGTTATTTGCAGCAATACTTCTCTCTTTTTAACAGCACTATCGATCCATGAAATGATGGGCAGTTTCAACAAATCCCTTACCTTTTCCAAATTTACATGAATAATCAACAGTAGAGCAACTGTGATGCTGTGACGTGGCAGCTGCTGAAATTCCGTCTTGCCAACAGAGTGGTCTATTGGAAGTACACAGTGAGAATTAGCAACTCGATAGCGTACCAGTACGAGGGCGTGACATCATGGAAATGTTTCTAGGAACATTTCTGGAAATTTAATGCCTGCACTGGCCTAATATGCCCTAATCCCCAACCACACCACTAATGAGATTCGTGGGAGTTAAGAATCTATGCCCAACGAGACCTCGCTACATAGAAAACAATGATGCCACATCCAACCAATACACGTACACAGCAAAGTACAATGTGCATGGATGGTAGACTTCTTCCAGAGACACCTCACATTCGCTCCTTCAGCAACTCCTATTATTTAAAGTATTAAAAATGTAGCAGGATGTAGGGATACTAGAACGGCAAAAAGTAAGGAAACAAGAGGGATGATTGAACATAACAGTGAAGTATACAACCCCCTTACAGAGATCTTCTTCCATATGTACAATGAAAAAAGATATGTAGGGAAAAGATTGTGCAATGTCCGGAAATCCCTTCCTTACTGGTACAACACAACTACCATATGCACTGAACAACGGTTCTTTTAATTTACTGTTGTAACTCTGCGAAAGCTCCCCCCCCCCCAAGGTCTCTTCCCTGTCACATTCTCACGAGGTAATAACAAAATGGCTTCACTAAAAATTGCGTTTCTTGAGTGTTTGTACTCAGCCAACCTGGTAAATTATATCAGCCAGGACCTCGGCCAGGACCATCAACAACGGTCGAAAATACACTTGGTTAGTAGGTGGGTAGTAGTCACTTCATAGCATACGCACGTCTCGATTCTCTGGGGGTAGTTTAGATCCTTCAGCCTGTTCAGTGCACCAGCTAAATGAAGTGAACTTTGCCCTTTTCACGCCGCGGTTCCAAACCGACTGTGTCTCCAGCTCCATGGACTGTGAATTTGTCGAACATGCTGCGCATGCGCTGTCACAATTTTTTGAACCAGCAGGCAGCAAGGTGATACAGCTACAGATAGGATAATCACAGCCAGAGGTGAGTACAGTAGCTGAGTAGCAGAGATATTGGTACAAGAATAGCTTCAATACCTCATAAGTAATCTTCCGCTTTATCTGGGGCAGGCAAATGGAACAAAACCAGTTTCTGCTGATAGGTTTCACCTGACATACTGTGGAGGGCATGTTCAAATTCACCAGTATATCTACATCTCTATACTATCTAGCCTCATTCCCAGGCCCCTGCCCAGCTTTTCATCGGGGAGAGCCTGGTACATGCTTCCTCATGTGCACATTATGTAATTCAGGGGCGGATCCAGGAAAACATTTAAGGGGAGGGCTGTCATACGGCCACTGCCGAAGGCAGTGAATAGAGGCACGTAGTGCCGATCCAATCCACGCAAAGCGTGTTTTTCACCGTCACTTTTTCAGTTAGCTAGCTTTGTGCTTTTGCACTGCACTCACTGCTTTCTGGTTTCCGTGTCGTCCATGCCTGAACGTCTCACTCCCGACGTGGGAAGGTAAAGTGTGACTAGTTGTGAATCACCGATGTCATCGTCCAATGAAGATTCACCGTGCACGTGGGAACCATTTTGTTCAACTGTTCAACGATGTTCAATGCTTGTTGTGTATGACCCCGATACATGATTGTGGTACATGTAAGTTACCTGGTACCTTTGATCTTCTTGCTGTTCTGAGCCCCAGTTCGCCCATGTTCATCAAAGTCCTTTCTACCACCTTTCTATTTCTACCCTTGATGTCACGCATGTGAGGAAACATACCAGTCCCTACGCATTCTTCCCTACGCATTCTTCATGCAACCGAAAATGCTACAGGCCTGGGACACACCTGCATTTCCACTCCTCTGCTTGCATTACCAAACAAGTGTAATCTCATAACCTGTTCAGCTATTCGAATCACTACTTACATGTATCTAGTCTCATTCCCAGGCCTTCTCACCCCTAGCCTTGTTCCCAGGCCTCCGCCCAGATTATATCTCGTCCACGGCTGCGAGATAAAATCCGGGCGGAGGCCTGGGAATGAGGCTACTCACTTGTCGCTTGCAGTACATGTACTTTTCACGTTGTGTAATATACATAAATGCATCGCTCATGCAATGTATCCCAAATTACACTGCAAGCCATGCAATTACATATACGCATCCGCTCCCTGACTTAAGAATTACCGTGGTCCCAGGTCCCATATTTAAGGGATCACAATGACAGTAATCCAGTACCCCACGGCAGGAATTTTAGCAGCCCACAATGTCCATTACTCAGAATCTAGCACCCCAGCAATGTAGCGCCGCATGTTGCAAGTTAGCACCCCACACTGTATTTAGCCCCCCTCCCCCCCTCGATTAAGTGTTTTTGCACCCCAAAACGTGCTTTTTTAAATGCTTGGTATACACACAAGTTGAGCAATGTTGCAGCATTGCGCATGTGCAATGTGGCTTTAGTGTGTACAATTAACCATTGTCCAATTCTTGTCATTCCTTGTCTCTAGCTGCTAGTGTGCACAGCCATCATCATGGCTCACGGTGGAACTGATGAAACTTCAGAAGATCCCCAACAAGTACGCAGCAAGAGCCTCAAGGAGCGGGGCAAGAGTACCAACAGCAAGAAGTGGGCCAATGGCGAGGAGCATAGGCGAAGAGCTGTTTCCTTTTCCAGTTCAAGCGAACCTACAGTTATAGTAGAGAGTGCAAGTGGCATACGAGTGATTGGTTGCTTAGAAGAAAAAAGCAACACACGGAAAAGACCACATCCCAGTGAAGGTGACACAGCAGAACCCAAACCAAAGTAAGTACTGCTACCATTGTGTAAATAGCTGTGTCCTGGACTTTAGACGTGGGGGGTAAGCCTCGCGGGCCATGCTGGTTCTCTCACATGGAGAGACACAAATTGTCATAATTATGGCTTTCATGTTGCACAATCAGCAGTAGGAAGGCTGACTAAGAGATTCACCCATTATGCAAATCTGCAATCCCTCCACAGAGTCCACACAGGGGAGAAGCCGTTGAACTATGAGTTCTGCCCCAAGAGCTTTCAGCGACTTGACCATTTGAAATCACACCACAGTGTCCACACAGGAGAGAAGCCATTCCAGTGTGAGTTCTGTCACAAGCACTTTGTATACCGTGGCCATCTTAAACGTCACCTCAGGACCCACACTGGAGAAAAACCATTCCTGTGTGAGTTCTGCCACAAGAGGTTCAGCCGCTCCGATTGTCGAAAATCACACCAAAGAGTCCACACAGGAGAGAAGCCATTCCAGTGTGAGTTCTGCCCCAAGAGCTTTGTATGCAGTAGCCATCTTAAACGTCACCTTAGGATACACACTGGAGAAAAACCATTTCTGTGTGATTTCTGCCCCAAGAGGTTCAACCAATATGAAAACCTCCAATCACACCACCGAGCCCACACAGGAGAGAAGCCATTCCAGTGTGAGTTCTGCCCCAAGACGTTCGCCCATTATGAAGATCGCCAATTACACCACCGAGTCCACACGGAAGAGAAGCCATTCCGGTGTGAGTTCTGTCCGAAGACTTTCACTGAGTATGGAAATCGCCAATCACACCACCGAGTCCACACAGGAGAGAAGCCATTCCAGTGCAAGCTATGCCACAAGCACTTCGGACATAAATCCAGCTTACATAATCATTTGAAATCAAAGTCTCATGCAAAATCTCTTGATAATGTAAGATCAGTAAGTGGTGACTCGTGTAAACCAGAAGATAATGATATAGCTGCATCCACTGAAACAGGCGCTGATGAGGATGAAATGGTGTTACCAACAACCGTGACAGAACAGATTCCCCATAAGTGTGAAATCTGTGGCAAGATTTTCACCACATCCAACTACCTCAAGAAGCACATCAGAAGGTGTCACAAGCACTGAGCATCACCAAGAACCTTGCACCCAGCGATACTTCATGAAGCACGATCAGCAACACAATGAACTGTTATCTGATATTTGTACCTGGATTGATGGATTCATCAGTATTGGTGTAATTACATTATAATATATTATTGCGTTCATATATTGTTACATAATTAATATTGTGTTCATTTCACACTTCACAGACACTGTATTTCGTGCCTTATCTACATGTATCACAAAAAAATATTCTTTCAAAATCTCAGAAACGGTCAACAATTATTGTGAAAACTTACCATTCATCTTCGAGTGTTTACCTGTGCTTGAAACTGCCCACTCATCAACTATGGCTTCCAGCTTTGGTAAAACAATCAGCATGCTGGAAAAAGGCGAACATGGCCATCATCAGTACTCGGCATGTTGCAGTATCTATCCAATACCTGGTCACCACAGAAACACAATTTGCAAATGTTTTCTCTTGCGAAAGAAACCTGCTATACATTAACTCTTTACCAACCAATGACTGCAAAAGCCGTCATGAGCTCCCATAAGCCATAAGAATTTATATGGGGAATTAATTACTAGGCGTTATGCTTTGATACAGGATTTTGCTTTAAGCCCCATTACGTCATTTAGACCCTATGCACTTGTAGGGCTTCTCGTCAGTCCAAAAAGGGACCACAAAGGCTTCAGAGGGCCTAGGGACGACTTTGAGGGCCGAACTCAAAATTTTGGTCAGATGTCGGCACGCCTCCCCCACTAAACGTACAAGCGGGGGGGGGGGGGGGGGGGGGGGGGGTATCGAAAGGGGGGGCGGCAGCCCCCCTTTGCCTGTCGTGGGCGTTTTTTGATTTTAATGAGATTCATTGACCCGAGAAATTTTGATTCCAATGATATTCATAGACCCCACCCAGGCCCTCAAGAAAACATGCAAATTGGTGGTGTAAGGTGTGCCATCAGTCAGATCTGGTCCAAGTTTAGGGAAATTCTGGGCGAAAATCCAGCTGACATCCACCTTTGACCTCCGATTGCTGGGCTTGTGGGGGGTCATGAATATCATTAACGGTATTGCCAGAGGGGTCTCTCCATGTGTGCTGGCCCCACCAAGTTTGGCCGCTGAGGAGGGAATGCTGCGGGAGAGGAGTACCTACCAAAGTGGTGTGCGCTGAATGCATGAAAATGTGTTGTCTTGGTGGGAAGAATTTGGTGGTTAAAGGGTTAAGCTGTTTCTTATGGTTGGTAAATAGTTAGTAGCATTGTACATGCATAAATTCAGAACTTTACACAATAGCGCTAGAAATAAATATGATGCCAGCATGAAGCCTGGTAGTAGTCAGTCTAGCGCAAAGAGCTATGTCTAAATTGCATGACCTCCACATCGCCTTGCATGTAGTAGACCGTGCGCCATTTCTGTTCCAAAGTGCTACTATAATATATATATAAAGATATTTTTCACTAGGGTTCAATTCACTCTATCGACTTCCTACCTGGTGTTGAGTCTGGTCCTATAGATATTCAGAGAATGAGCCCACAGGAAATATCCGGACTGATGTATTATATATTTATGCCTTAATGAGAACGACCGCTTCAGTATGTCATTATCTGAGGTACAGCGAGTTTCTTTCGTGAGAGAAAATGTTTGCAAATTGCATGAAAATCAGATCTATTTTCGTGGAGAAGACATTAATTTGCCAGTTCACCACACCCACTAATGCTGCATATGTGACTTGGTGGGCTGAGAATAAGAACAAGTTCGGCAGCCTGTTTTGCTACCTGCACCTTCTGTTTGGGAGTGAAGAAGTCGTATGTCATTAGGCCATGCAGTCCTGCTTGTATAGGTACAGGTTCGTCCACACTGCCATGCTGGATAGATCTATGCTACCCGTGTCATCACCTTTTCACAGCTGTGATGGTCGAAAGATCTAGAGGTACAGCCGTCCATACTGGACTATTTGCATTGCCACTTTCAAAGTTCAATCAACAATGAGGTCAATAAATATAGGAACAAGGCAGAAAAAAATTAGAATTTCAATGGCACTGTGCATGCATGTCGCACACAAAAAAAGCACGAACTACAAGTACAGACTGGAAACTGGTTGAGATGTAATGTGTCATAATTCGTATAAACCATATGAGGTGGCGAAGGTTTCATGCCTGAAGAAACTTTGCTATCATCACATTAGGCAAGCTGCTATCAGAGTATACTCCCCCCGAAGTTACTAAATTTTATGATCCACAGAAGGAAAAAAACACAAGCCACAATCAATATTAGAAGGCCGAGGGGAATATTGTGCTGATACAAAAATACGTAAAGGCTGGAGCCCACACGGTAAAAGAAAAAACACATTTGTGTCAACAGTAAGTACTCGCTGCATCTACTATGTGAAGAGGATGCACTTGAGTTCAAAAGACAATGAATCTCAGCACTGCAGAAGCATCCACATGGGGCCTTCTTGTGGCATGAGCAGTTCTGGCAGGAGAGAGAGAGAGAGAGTGGAAAGGGGGATGGGGGGAGGAAAAGAAAGAGAAAGAGAAAGGGTGAACGAGAGAGAGAGAGAGAGAGAGAGAGTTGTATTGCTACAATTATAGGAGTGCAAGACACTGCTGATAACTTAATCCGTTCAAATGGCAACCCCATGTGAGAGTCTTGCTTATGCTAGTACATGTACAAACAGGTAGAATGATGCCCCACAGGTCTTGCTCTCATCTAGCTAGTGGATAAACCAGCCTCATTCCCAGGCCGCTTCATAGGAAGCTAGCATACGGCTCACTCCAATTAACATACATGACATTGTATGTGATGTCACACGCTGCCAATAGTTAACAAGTAATAAAAAACATTTGAAAATGTAACAGGATGTAGGGATACCAGAACGGCAAAAAGTAAGGAAACAAGGCAGGGATGATCGCACAAAACAGTGAAGTATACAACCCCCCCTACAGAGATCTTTTTCCATATACGTGTATAATGAAAAAGATATGTAGGGGGATTGTATACTTCACTGTTTTGTGCGATCATCCCTGCCTTGTTTCCTTACTTTTTGCCGTTCTGGTATCCCTACATCCTGTTACATTTTCAAATCTTTTTTATTACTTGTTTATGTCTTTTTTTTAGCAGCAGCGGATGCAATTTGCCATCACAGAGCAGAAGTCGGTGTCCTCACAAGTAGTAGGAGCCCTTGCTTTGGTTTATGGACAATATTGACTCCGGTATTCACATTAGCTGAAGAATCAGACTCAAGTCAACCCTTTTCTGGATGGATACTAAGGCAGTAATCCCTGTCTGAACTCTGAAGACCATAATATTATTAGCTATACCAGAAGTAGCAAGATTTATAGATAGGCATTCAGCCCTCTCACAGAACACAGTAGTAAACCACAACGGCGCAAGACAATTCTAATTCAGCGATCTTGAGTAATAATTACGTTCGTTGCTAAGTGATCGCGCATGCGTACAAACAAGAAAATGGCGTGACTAAAGAAGCCATAGTTATTGAGTGGGCAGCTGCAGCCGCGTGGTGAAAACTTGGAGGTTGCGAAAAAGCGATGGCCAGGTGCACTACTCGGTGTGAAATGCTGCTGTTTCGTGCGAAAACCATCATGAGAGATTGAGGCGACGCTGAGCTAGCCCGTCTGAAGAAAGAAGAAGAAGAAAGAAGAAGAAGAAAGAAGAAGAAGAAAGAAAAACAATTTGCCCGTTTTGCGAGTACCTGGTGTGGTACTTTCGCGACGGTTTTTCGCGAAGCGAGGAGTCTTG
The DNA here is from genome assembly GCA_963931865.1 of Axinella damicornis. Lineage (NCBI taxonomy): Eukaryota > Metazoa > Porifera > Demospongiae > Axinellida > Axinellidae > Axinella > Axinella damicornis. The sequence continues at coordinate 4,283,224 of OZ007517.1, read as the reverse complement.
TTGGTCATGAAAACACTCGAAGATGAACGGTATGTGGTTATAAAGGCTTATAAGTGTACCGTTTCTGAGATTTGGAGAGATTCTTTTGTATTAGCATATATTGCGTGTACGTCGTATCCCTACATACAGAGTCTACCGACTCTGTGATAGAGTCAAGTGCTCGCTACAACACGACGTACTTCAACAATTCGGGTCCAATGGTGTTGAAATCTAGTGCAATGGGTGGACCACGATGATACTGGCGTTCAGGCATATGATCAAAGCACTCCAGCCGTCTAGCCGTGTGGGTAGAATGCTGGATAGGGTCTTCAAGCATCTCATGTCACTACGGCTAGAGTGCTTTGATGATGCGTGCATTGTCTGATGATGTCATGCGCCTGAACTCCAATATACCCTTTGTTGTGCATTCTCAATGTAATATAAAACTAGCCTGTTTTCTTTTATTTTCTGTACATGAGGAAGACCCAGTTGGGTTGAAACATTGTGTTGAAAACACAAATCGTAGCAATCATGGTCCACCCTTTGAATTTTTGCACTAGCTGCCAATATAATGGTTTGCTGGTTCAAAATTTATTCGAATTTGCCCTAAAGCCCATTCCTTCAATGCAGCACACACCTCCTACTCCACTATGGCTAGGGCACATAGTACATGTATCATTATTATTCACCTTCCAGTGGTCTACATGCTACAGAATCCTTATCACAACACCAACATACATTGTAGCTTGTAGCTCTTCAGTCATGGCATATCACCAATCTTGGCCTATACCTGGCAGCTAGCTCCTTGGCCCGTCTGTCCTTCACGAAGAGGGTAGACGTCTGATGTGCAAAGGGAGTCCTAGCTCCTCATCTTGGTGACCCTCTGCACACTCTCAAAGGCTGTGAGGGAATCCTGATATTATAGGTGGTTGAGGCTGGAGAGGTGTGCCTGGGAAAAGGTACCACTGCAGAATTGTGGGAGTAAGAAACAGGAGAAGGGGAAGGGGAGAGGGTGAGGAAAGTGGAGGAGAGAGGGGAAGGGGAACAAGGTAGCCTTGTAAGGAGATATATTTCCATCAGTGAAAATTTGTAAGAGCATTAGGCAGCAGTCCACACATTCCCACTCCAGCAATGGCATATACGTAGCACATCATTCAGTAATAGAATAGACAGTAAGTACTGAAGGGGGTCAGCTGCTATGTATCTGCATGGGGGCCCGGGTGGGATGCAATGCCACAGGAACTTTTCACCTGTTGCCAGGACTCAAATGGGGCATTTGTGTCCTCTGTCATTCCTCCCCCCTCACAGGGCAAACATCATATATACTGATCATGACCTGGGACAGCCTGGGTATGGAAAGGATAGGTGGTAGGGGGAGGGGAGGAGGAAGGGAGTGGGGTCGGGAGAAGGGGCAGGAAGAAGATAACTCTCTACAAAACTCCTGAAGCCAGTATACTGTATGTGATTGAAGTCTGACTTTGTGATTTGGAATGAACATCCAAAACCTGTGACAACTGTCTGTACAATCTCTGGTTTGATATCCATCCAAATTTGAGAGGATGTTCAGTTAAAACCCAGGTGGTGTGCGTATACGTACAAGAGAAAGAGATCCAGCCAGGACTTGAACCTGGGTCATGTCAGATGCTGTTCTTAATATGAATCTGAGTTACACAACTTAATATGCACAGTCACAACAGTCACATCACAGTACTCAGTAATTCATGCCATTGCAAATAAAGTTAGATATAGATCTTTCCTGTCGTTTTCTGGGAGGTCTTTATCCCTTTTTGTCTCGGCACCGAAGTGCCGAGACACAGTGCTGGATGCGTAGGTACGTACGTTGCTTTTCACAATGCGCCCGCACTAGTGCTGCTCTACACGCTTAATAGCGTGTCAAACGTATTTATAGCCTGCAAGTAGATTGTTAAAAGTGATTATGGGTTTGCATGGCTGCTCATAACTGCTGCTAACTACTTAATTCAGGACAATGAATACTCACTCATCCATAGCTACACAGTGTGCTGCACTCAAGTGCATACATTACTAACTCACTCAGCTCTAGCTAGCTAGCTAGATAAGTGCTGAAAGAATTGGCCAATGTGTTGTCTATGAATTAAAACGGCCCACCTGGCAGACTAAACATCAAGCCCAGACACGACCATACTGCTTTCACCCTTGGGGTGAACATTCCCACCTCACCCTGACCCACCCCTTGCTCATACAGAACATCCAAGGATATTGATACCCACTTAAGCTGAAAGTCTCATAGCTAACAGGATAAAGGGTTAAACAGCTGCCATGTCCTCTGCATGATTCTAGCTGATACCAAGTCGTGCCAAGACACATCAAGTCTCACTTGTTGTGCATGATATGGGTGACTGACAGTTGGTACAGCGACATGCGATTCATTCATTGGGATGTCTACGAGTGTACCAGCATCATGATGTCATCGCACGTGACCAAATCTCCCAGGCCTTCCCCCGTCCTATTTGCATACTGCAACCGATCAAATACTGGTGGTGGGAATGACCTGGGGATGAACCTACGTAGTACTAGTATGATGTTATAGCCGACATGTCCGTCATCCAGTGTACGATGTGGTGTGTTAGTACTACTAGCAGCTGTTGGCTTGTAGATCAAAGCAGACTACAAATTTCCCAGAGGTTTTTCACACACACACACACACACACACACACACACACACACACACACACACACACACACACACACACACACACACACACACACACACACGCGCGCATACACACACATACACACAAGAAAGATGTACTTGCAGATTGCAGTCCATTGTCCCCAAGAGTGCATGATATGACGATGACCATTGGGCCAGTACTGGGAGCACTTGACCTGTAAACATTGAAATATCGTGCGAGTATCACACATGTTACATGCCTGCACTGATGGGTTATATGACTACAAAGCTGGGTCACATGACTTCAACATTAGGTCACATGACTGCAATGCTGTAATGCTGGGTCACACAGCACCACAGTGCTGGATCACATGACTACAATGCTGGGTCACATGACTACAATGCTAGGTCACATGACTACAATGATTGGTCACATGACTAGAGTGTTGAGACACATGGCTTCAGAGCATATAACTCCATACCTTGCCAGTTTCCACTCGGTTGGTCAACATGACAATGGTGGCGGAGTTCTTCTCCCAGACCATCCTCCAGAAGTCGTCTGCTCCAAGGGGCCCTGCGTAGTGATGTACTCCTTGGCATAGTGGTAGCCCTGTGACAGAGGAGAGATCAACATCAGGTTAACTGTTGGGACAACTAACAATACACACGTTTATGAGACAGTCTTGCGACACATGACTATTGTGAATCAACATTGTAGTTCATTCCAGTCGGTTTACAGACTCAGCACAGTGTGTTACAAGTACGTGATTCACAGCAACGTAGCTAGCATTGATGTAGTTGGATCACTCAACTCCTTCAATAGGGGTCAGCTTGACACGAGTGTGGTCAACTGCAGAGCAAAGGTTAGGTTAACGGTCATAGGTCAGTGTGGGAGGTAGAGGAAGAGGAGGAGGGAGGAGGAGGAGGAGAAGGAGGGGGAGGAGGCCCTCATGTCCAAGTCTGCCATCAGAATCCATTGTACACATGTGGGAATCCCACTGCATGTACCATGGGACAGGTGAACTGTCCATGGGAATCCACATGTACCTGGGTCCACTATTACCACTGTAGAGGAGAGGAGAGGGGAGGGGGAGAGGGGAGGGGAAGGGAGAGGGGGAGAGGAGAGGGGAGGAGGAGGGGGAAGAGGGGGGAGAGGAGGGGGAGAGGGGAGGGGGAGAGGGAAGAGGGGGAGAGGAGGGGGAAGGGAAGATTACAAACCTTACAAGTAAGGCAACTAATTTTATGCAAATAATTTCACAAGGTCCTGATGGAGGTCAGGTGATGATGATAGATTGTAGGAAGGATCGCTCACTTGATCTGCTCATGGTTGGCAGGGAGGGTGAAGCGCACGGTGATGATTGTCCGAGTGGGAGGCTTGTCTGGCGCCTCCATTGGAGCAGAGAGATCAGCGGGGCCTGCACAAGGAGGAAGGGAATGAAATGAACTAACACCACTCCCGCCAGAAGATCACCATCTTCTGGCAGTGTTTCCCCCAAAGGAGGGTACAGGTTTTTGAGGAGAGAGCCTGGGAACAAGGCCAGGCACCAGGTGTTCCCCCAGGGGGTGCCTGGGCTCGAAGCTAGTGTTCCCCCTCCTTTCCTGGCCTAATACGGTCAGAATACTTTGGTGTGGTCATAGATTTGGTCCTTCCCTTCCCTTTCCTTGGGGTTGTACTTGCTGGCTCTTGAACTTGGGTGTCAAGCTTCAGTTTCATCGATGAAATTGATGACTTATCGTTTGTGCGCCTGGTTCCTGTACATGTGTGTTGATTGTCACGAAACTGACATTTCCTTCTTCCAGACCTGTCAACCTTGGCCAAGTAAAAATCTGGGGAATTTAAAATTACCAGTATCAAAAACCTGGAGATTGGTGTCCAAAACCTGGAGATTGCGTCCAACCATAGTAGGTGAACGTACCGTATCACAGGGACCTTCTCATTATGTTAACAGAACAACATAATTGTATCGTAGTGTGCATTTGCAACATCCATTACAGAGACTCAAAATGCGACTTACTATGTTAGGTCTTAGCTATTTCCCTATTGTACATTGTTGTTGCCTTTTTAGATGTACTAAGCAGAGTTGAATCTAGACTCCACCTAAAACATATGGTGTAGTCATGGCTCTGATCCACTTCCGATCCTGAGATGCAGTCAAAAAAGAGTTAGCTAACTGAGAAGGCTTATTGATAGCGCTGAGTTTGCTCACAAAAACTGATTATGGGTTTTAGTTTTGGTGCTTCGATCATGAATATAGACTTACATGTACTTATGCATAATCAGGACAGGCTTCCGCTGTCTGTGTTCACAGTGTGGCTTCCCTCTCTGCGCGTGCGAAGAACAAGATAGGATGGGCTCATGGAAAAGCAGGACTTGGACACGGACACTGACACGGACACGGACACGGACACGGACTCACCCAAAATTCCGTAAAATGCCTTTTTCAGTGGAGGACAGAAGCTAAACATTCACTAGAGTTGCTGCATACTGTGGAATAGCCTGCCTTAGGGTCTTTCCTAGAGTCGGTAAAGGTCAAAGGTCACGTGCATATTACATAAGCTTCAACAATGAGCGTCAGTCATCGTCGAGGAATATTATTTCTGTTGTCTATGCTTTGTCGTGAACTGATTCGAACTTGAACATTTCATTATTGAACTTTGAACCTTTGCATTGATTGATTCATTATTGTACTCATGACTCGCCAATTTATGTCTCGTGATCAGAGCGCATGTACCTGACTTGAATGAAAAGAGACGTTTGAGTTGTATCCAGAATGATCGGTCTTCTCGGGTAGCCTATGGTTGCGAAGCGCTCTCAGATAGCTAGTGTGAACCCTCATTGACTTCATTACATGGTCCTTCGAGCCGGATAGGACAATCGCGACACCTAGCTAAACTGAAAACGATGGCGGACGCCTTGACAAAAAAGAGGCGATCGAGATCGGGCCACAAGGCATCTGCGACTAGAACTGTTGGCCAGATCGAGGCTATTGTCGCCGAAGAACACCCTGACATGGCCAGATTGACGCTGCTGCGCCTCACTCTGAAGGAGAAGCTGGAGACCATCAAGGGGCTCGATACAGAGATAGTGGACTTGATTGAAGATGAAACGGAGTTGACGGACGAGATTGAGCGAGCCGACCTTTACAAGGAGACCATATTCTCTGCCCTGATCAAGGCTGACAAGCTGCTGAAAGACACTCCTACTACCCTGCCCCCTGCTTCAGCCACGCACTCTCCGCCCGCAGCCACGCCTACTCCTAGGCCCAGTACAGTGAGGCTCCCCAAGCTCCAACTGAGGCACTACCATGGTGACCTGACGAAGTGGACTAGCTTTTGGCAGTCATTTGAGGCAGCTGTTGACGGCAATCCCAATCTGTCCAGTGTTGAGAAGTTCAACTATTTGTCGTCTCTCCTCGAGGGTGCTGCCAGGGAAGCCATTGCAGGTCTCTCACTCACAGAGGCCAACTACCTGGAGGCTGTGACTATACTGAAGAAGCGATTTGGAGGCACACAGCAGATTGTTAGCAAGCACATGGAGGCACTGCTGCAAGTCGAAGCAGTATCGAACTCCCAAAATGTCACGGCCTTGCGCCGTCTGTTTGACAATATCAGCACTCACATTAGGAGCCTTGCTTCATTGGAAGTAGGGGAGGGGACATATGGGAATCTCTTGTGCCCTGTCTTGATTAACAAGATTCCTGCTGATTTGCAGCTCATTGTGAGCAGGAAGGTCCCTGAGGCAGAGTGGAAGCTCACAACTCTGCTTGCCACCATCGAGGAAGAGATAGTAGCCAGGGAGAGACTAGGCCGGACAAAGGCACCCCACCGAAGCGAGGACAAGCCCCCATCAACTGCCGCTACCCTTGTAACAAAGGACTCACCTGTTGCCGCCCAAACCTGTTGCTATTGTAACCAGCAGCACCGTCCAACTGAGTGTACAGTGGTGATTCGAGTTGACGCACGTAAACAGTTGCTGAGGAAGGCAGGACGATGTTTCTCCTGCTTGCGAAAGGGTCACCTCTGCAGGAACTGCAGGACATCGAACCGTTGCCGGAAGTGCCAGGGGAAACACCATACCAGCATTTGCACCACCCATGAGGAAACGAGCTCTGGTGCCACAGTGACGTCACCACCAGTGACAGAGTCCACTGCGTCGAACCTCAACCCCAGCGCACCCGAGTTCAATCCCTCGACGCTCTATGTTGACACGAGTAAGCCTGTCCTGTTGCAGACAGCTTCAGCAATGGTTTCCAACCCCCACAACTCAAGAGCCAGTGTGAAACTTCGAATTGTGTTGGACAGTGGCAGCCAGCGCTCCTACTTGACTCAATTTGCCAGAGACGCCCTCCACTTGCGGACCACTGACCGACAGAGATTGGCCATTGCAGCCTTTGGATCCAAGAGAGCAGAACCGCGACTGTGTGAACTGGTACGTGTAAACGTGCGCACGAGAGAGGGTAGGGACACCAGAGTTGATTTGTTTGTGGTTCTGCGCATCTGCGAACCCTTGACCAAGCAGCCGCTAACCCGGTGTTTGGAGCTCTTCCCTCACCTATCAGAGCTGGATCTAGCAGATGACCTGACAAAGGAGACACATGGGATCGACATGCTAATAGGGTCGGATTTCTATTGGCACTTTGTTACCGGTGAGACGGTCCGTTGCGAAGGAGGTCCTGTGGCCATCCACACAACCTTAGGGTGGATTTTGTCTGGCCCAGCTGAGAGTGCAGAAGCCCAGGAGTCCACAGTGAATCTCATTACGACCCATACGTTACGAGTCGATGTCGAAGTGACCAACAAAATGTTGGATGCCACCCTGAGATCATTTTGGGAGCTAGAATCCCTGGGAGTCGAGGCAGAGCCGACTGAAGATAGTGTGTCTGACCACTTTGCGAGCTCAGTGAAGATGAGGGGCAACCGCTACGAGGTGTCACTGCCCTGGCGTGAATCACATGACCCTTTGCCGACTAATTACGACCTGAGTCGCAGAAGGCTGACAGGACTCCTACGCAGGTTGAAGCAGAACCCGGAGATCCTCAAGGAATACGATTCCATCATTCGCACCCAACTTCAGAACGGAATTGTAGAAGTGGTGAAGGAGGACGGGGATGCTGGAGTCATTCATCATCTACCCCATCATGCTGTGGTCCGCCAGGACAAGGACACCACGAAGGTCAGGATAGTTTATGATGCCTCTTCCAAATCTGTTGGTCCCTCTCTCAATGATTGCCTGCATGTGGGGCCCAAATTCAATCAGAGAATCAATGAGCTTCTGTTCAGATTTCGGTCTTATCCTGTGGCCTTGGTAGCAGACATTGAGAAGGCCTTTTTGATGATCTCTGTTGACCCAAATGACCGTGATGTGTTACGCTTTCTCTGGGTAGAAAACCCCTTTGATGACGAGATCAAGCTTGTGACACTGAGGTTCACAAGGGTGGTGTTTGGGGTCTCCTCTAGTCCCTTTTTGCTGAATGCCACAATAAGACACCACTTACACTCGTATCATTCCTCCAAGCCAGGTCTCGTTGAGACATTGAGCCGTTCCACCTATGTGGACGACATCGTGGCCGGTGCAGACTCAGAGGATGAGGCCTACCAACTCTACCTTGAGTCGAAGGAGGTGCTGAGCCATGGGTCCTTCAACCTCAGAAAGTTCTTGTCGAACTCCTCTCACCTGCAGAAGCGGATTGACAAGAGGGAAGCTACTCTAACCTCCACCCCGGAATTGCATCCCCCTCCAAGCATCGGACACGCTGAAGAATCCTTCTCAGAAGTGACGATCTCAACCGACTCCGTAAACCGACCTGGAGAGCACAAGGTCCTGGGAGTGCGCTGGGATGTGGAAGGGGATCAGCTGATCTTCGACCTCACTCACCTGGTGGAGAAAGCTGCCAAACTCCAACCCACAAAGAGGAATGTCGTGAGTGTGATTGGACAATTCTATGACCCTTTAGGCTACCTAGCCCCTGTGACCATAACCTTTAAGATCTTGATGCAAGAGGTCTGCAAGTCAAAGCTGGGCTGGGACCAACCTTTGGAAGGGGAGCTTTTGACCAAATGGAAGGCATTGATTGAGGCATTGCGAGACAGCAAACCGCTACAGCTTCCCAGACACTATTTTGGTCATTCACCTGCAGTCTCTGGTAGCCAAGCTCGGCTCTATGGCTTCTGTGATGCCTCAAATGCTGCATATGCTGCAGTTGTTTACATAGTTGAGAGCTCTGGCGACCACAACATTCCAAGCTTTGTTGTCTCAAAGACCAGAGTATCACCCCTGAAGGCTCAGTCCATCCCTCGCTTGGAATTGATGTCAGCTCTTCTCCTGGCCAGACTGATCACCAATGTGGCAGATAGCCTAGCTCCTAGATACGAGCTGCTGACTCACGTGTGCTTCACTGACTCCCAAGTTGCTCTGTGTTGGATCAAGGGAGTAGACCGAGACTGGAAGCCTTTTGTGCAAAATCGAGCCGAGGAGATACGCCGACTAGTACCTGCTCAATGTTGGCGCCATTGCCCGGGCAAGGACAACCCAGCTGACATTCCTTCACGGGGACTGAATCCCACAGACCTCGCGCTCAGTACGTTATGGAGGAATGGACCCGGATGGCTTGGATCTGACGTTGAGCATTGTCCTTTGATGCAGTCTGATGATGGCACTCCTGACCAATGTATGGCCGAATTGAAGGCGAGCAGCAGATCCACACTACATCACTCTCTTCTGACTCAACAAACTGTTGGAGTTGGACTTGTTATCGACTGTGAGAGATTCAGCAATACAAACAAGCTCTACCGAGTTACGGCCCTTGTGCTGAAGTTCATACAGCTACTGAAGAGACGAGTTGCGTCTTCTGAGCTTACAAGACAAGATCTGACAAGAGCTGAAGAATTGTGGGTTCGAGAGTCACAGAAGGCTCTGTTGCATGACGAGAAATTCCCCACTTGGAAGACTCAATTCGGATTGTTTCAAGATGAGCGAGAGCTATGGAGGTGCGGTGGAAGACTTCAGAACGCAGATCTTCCCTACTCTGCAAAACACCCCATCCTTTTGAACCGAAAGCACCATCTCACTGTCTTGGTGATCCAAGATGCACACCGTCGAGTCCACCATAACGGAGTGAGAGAGACCCTCACAGAGGTTCGCTCCAAGTTCTGGATCATTTGTGGAAGAAGTCTAGTGAGAGCGGTCATCCACGGTTGCACAGTCTGCAAACGGTTTGAGGGCAGGCCCATTCCGACTCCTCCACAACCCCCTCTACCTGAGTTTCGGGTCAAGGAGTCTCCGCCGTTCACATACACAGCAGTCGACTTTGCGGGTCCACTGTACATCCGAGACAAAGAGGCCAGTCAGAAAGTGTGGATTTGTCTGTTCACTTGTTGTGTGTCTCGTGCAGTGCACTTGGAGATCGTTTTCGATATGACTGCCACCGCATTCCTCAGATGTGTAAAGAGATTCGCTGCAAGAAGAGGTCTTCCTCTAAGATTTCTCTCTGACAATGCCAAGACCTTCAAAAGCGCCGCCAAGACTCTGAAGGCGATTTGTGATCATCCAGACACCAAGAACTACCTCACTATGAATGGTGTTGAATGGAGTTTCAATCTTGAAAAGGCCCCTTGGTGGGGTGGCCTGTTCGAAAGAATGATCAAGTCTACCAAGAGATGTCTACGCAAGGTAGTGGGGAGAGCAAGGTTCTCCTATGATGAGATGCATACGGCGATAGTGGAGATCGAAGCAATTGTCAATGGCCGACCACTATCCTATGTTCACCCCGATGATCTGGAACAGCCTCTAACCCCATCACATTTGCTGGTTGGACGAAGGTTGCTGAGTTTACCAGATCACCTCACTCACCTTGAACCAGAAGATGATGAGGACTTTGAGTTGACCACAGAAATGCTCCAGAAGCGAGCCAAACATCTCAACAATGTCATCAATCATTTCTGGAAGAGATGGAGTCGTGAATATCTCCTTGAGTTGCGAGATGCTCATCGGCAGCGGAACTCCAAGAGTGCTAAGAGGAACCTTTCCGCTGGAGATATAGTCCTAGTCCACGACCAAGACCAACCAAGGGGATTCTGGAAGCTGGCCAGAGTACAGAGTCTGATCACTGGCCGAGATGGAGTTGTCCGTGGAGCTGCACTGAAAGTTGCCTCCAAGAGCGGTACCCCAACGATACTCCAACGTCCTCTGCAGCTACTCTACCCTTTGGAGATAAGCAGCGACCCTCCGACAACGGCTACTACTGAGTCACCAAAAGTCTCTGACGAGCAACCAAGTTCTCCCGTCCCAGAAGTGCAACCAACCCAGTCTAGACCCCAGAGAAAGGCCGCAGTCGAAGCAAGACGGCGTGTCAGACGGTGGTGTGCTGAGGGAGATATTATTGACCACGGATCAGTGGTCAACTGGGGGGAGGATGTCGTGAACTGATTCGAACTTGAACATTTCATTATTGAACTTTGAACCTTTGCATTGATTGATTCATTATTGTACTCATGACTCGCCAATTTATGTCTCGTGATCAGAGCGCATGTACCTGACTTGAATGAAAAGAGACGTTTGAGTTGTATCCAGAATGATCGGTCTTCTCGGGTAGCCTATGGTTGCGAAGCGCTCTCAGATAGCTAGTGTGAACCCTCATTGACTTCATTACATGCTTCAGTAAAAGGCTGGAGTTTGGTTTCTGCAGTAAATAAATGCTCTTCTAATATGTTTTCTTGCAGCTCATTAAATATGCACGTGACCTTTGACCTTTACCGACTCGAGGAAAGACCCTAAGGCAGGCTATGCCACAGTATGCAGCAACTCTAGTGAATGTTTAGCTTCTGTCCTCCACTGAAAAAGGCATTTTACGGAATTTTGGGTGAGTCCAGTCCATGTCCGTGTCCGTGTCCGTGTCCATGTCCGTGTCCGTGTCCAAGTCCTGCTTTTTCATGAGCCCAGATAGGATTGGCCGGGCACGTCCGGCCAGGCCCGCCTTGGCTACGCCACTGGTGCCTGAGCTAGCTAGGCTGCTAGCTAGGTCTGAGTCTAGTCGAGACGTGCTGGATTGCCGGTTGCTTCTTACTTCCAAATTTTTATCCGCAGGTAAGCCGCTAGCCGTGAGAATTCGAAGCAAAACCGGGGGACCGGGGGAATGTGCGCCAAACCGGGGGTCTCACGGGCAAACCGTGAGAGTTGACAGGTCTGATTCTTCATATCGAGCGCTGCTTTCTACGAGTCTCTCTGCAGTTATGTAAATGAATGGAGCTCATCACACCTGGGGCTGTGCCACTTACTGAAATGATTATGTTTACGATTAAAACAAAAGAAGAGCTTACATTCTATACAGTAATGTTCAGTTAGTCTTGGCTTATACCTCTTAACGATTCTGCAATAGTCGCATGGATGCTTTCTAGCAGAAAACTTGAGTTGATGCCTTGCCCTCACCGTAGCTTTGCTGTGCTTGTAGTGGGAGCCTGGTGCTGGCCTAAATGACTCCTCATCTGAAGATTCAGACTAGCTCCCCATACACTTGCCAAGTGGCCTGGCTAGAGCTTTAATTAGAAGTACTATTAGTGTTACTATAATCATAGATAATTACGCTCTATTATCTATGCTATAATTACACAACAGACTGCTGTAGGGCAGAACCACAATTGGATAAGTAACAGCTTCTGCATAGCTAGAATGATCAGATTCAAGAGGATGTGGTTTTGAGCAATCTTCTTCCTTGTTGCCAATCTGCTCATTCTGATATAGCAAAGATGCTATTTTTAGCAACAACCAAATAGTTATTAGTGGCCGGTTTCATTGGACAACTCAACAGTATTCATGGTAGAATTTACCCAGTAGCACAAAATCTAGTCAGAATATTGTTCTGAAAGTTGGTAGTGATCGTTACTGCATGCATTGAGCGAATAATCCCAAATTTGAATTTGTGCCCAAAAACTTCGGGTGCACTAAGTTAGCCCCTTAAGGTAAGTTCACACCTGCCCTGGAGCTCTCCCTACATGGCAACAAAGACCCAGTTGTCATTGTGAGGGTGTTACCAGTCAGTATTCATAAGGAAGGAGAGGAATTGTAATGTATTGACTGTAAATTGCTGCATGATGTCATGCAATTGTGGTTTTTGGTATTTCCTGTTCTTTGGGTCAACAAATATAGGAACAAGGCAGAAAAATATAAGAATTTCAATGGCTCTCAGATACTGTGCATGCACACAAAAAAGTGCACGAACTACAAGTCCAGACTGGTAGCTGGTTGAGATGTAATGTGTCATAACTCGTATAAACCATTTGAGTTGGCGAATTAAGGTTTCATGCCTGAAGAAACTTTGCTATCATCACATTAGGCAAGCTGCTATCAGAGTATACTCCCCCCGAAGTTACATCAACATTAAATTTTATGATCCACAGAAGGAAAAACACACAAGCCACAATTAATATTAGAAGGCCGATGGGAATATTGTGTTGATACAAAAATACGCAAAGGCTGGAGCCCACACAGTAAAAGAAAAAACAAACATTTGTGTTATTGTCTCAACAGTAATTTATGTACTCGCTGCATCTACTATGTGAAGAGGACGCACTTGACAATGAATCTCAGCACTGCAGGAGCATCCACATGGGGCCTTCTTGTGGCATGAGCAGTCTGGCAGGAGAGAGAGAGAGGGGAAAGGGGGATGGGGGATGGGGGGAGGAAAAGAAAGAGAAAGAGAAAGGGTGAACGAGAGAGAGAGAGAGTTGTATTGCTACAATTATAGGAGAACAAGTCACTGCTGATAACTTAATCTGTTCAAATGGCAACCCGGCCCATGCGAGAGTCTTGCTTCGCGTTGTTATGCTAGTACAAACAGGTAGAATGATGTCTTGTTTAAACAGGTCTTGCTCTAGCTCATCTAGCTAGTGGATAAACCAGCCTCATTCCCAGGCCGCTTCATAGGAAGCTAGCATACAGCTCACTCCAATTAACATACCGTAGTGTACGTATCAAGCGCCCACCACGTATCAAGCGCCCACCCCCCTCTTCACGCGAAAGTTACTGCACAGGGTCCAAAAGCAGTGTAGTAAGGGCCCACCCATCACAAACGTTTTCAGCAGCATTTCCTAACCTCTGGGCGAGGTTGTGCATTCAAAAAAGTACAGTCAACTACGGCGAGCAGACGCGCGATCAATTTCTATGCGTGACAAAATGGACTTAGATATTCATAGCCGGTCATTGATATTCACAGCTTACCGCAGCGCTTGTTGTACAGTGCTGAATGGGTGGGCGGATACTACATGCCTAAGTAGTCTGAGTACGAATCTAGCGCCCGCCCCCTTGTTCGGCGGCGTTCTATTGTCCCCAAACCCTGGGCGCTTAATACGTACTCTACGGTAGTATGTGATGTCACACGCTGCCAATAGTCAAGTGCTTGCTACAACGACGTACTTCACAATTCGGGTCCAATGGTGTTGAAATCTAGTGCAATGGGTGGACCACGATGATACTGGCGTTCAGGCGTATGATCAAAGCACTCCAGCCGTCTAGCCGTGAGGGTATAACGCTGGATAGGGTCTTCAAGCATCTCATGTCTACGGCTAGAGTGCTTTGATGATGCGTGCATTGTCTGATGACATCATGCGCCTGAACTCCAATATACCCTTTGTTGTGCATTCTCAATGTAATTTAAAACTAGCCTGTTTTCTTTATTTTCTGTACATGAGGAAGACCCAGTTGGGTTGAAACGTGTTGAAAATGAAAGTATTATGAAATCGTAGCTCAATCATGGTCCACCCTTTGAATTTTTGCACTAGCTGCCAATATAATGGTTTGCTGGTTCAAAATTTATTGGAATTTGCTAAAGCCCATTCCTTCAATACAGCACACACCTCCTACTCCACTATGGCTAGGGCACATACATGTATCATTATTATTTACCTTCCTGTGGTCTACATGCTACAGAATCCTTATCACAACACCAACATACATTGTAGCTTGTAGCTCTTCAATCATGGCATATCACCAATCTTGGCCTATACCTGGCAGCTCCTTGGCCCGTCAGTCCTTCACGAAGAGGGTAGACGTCTGATGTGCAAAGGGAGTCCTAGCTCCTCATCTTGGTGACCCTCTGCACACTCTCAAAGGCTGTGAGGGAATCCTGATATTAGGTGGTTGAGGCCTGGAGAGGTGTGCCTGGGAACCACTGCAGAATTGTGGTAGTAAGAAAACAGGGGAAGGAGAAGGGGAGTGGGTGAGGAAAGTGGAGGAGAGAGGGGAAGGGGAACAAGGTAGCCTTTTCAGGAGACATATTTCCATCAGTGAAAATTTGCAAGAGCATTAGGCAGCAGTCCACACATTCCCACTCCAGCAATTGCATATATGTAGCACATCCCCAAGTCCACGTCAGTAACAGAAGACAGTAAGTACTGAAGGGGGTCAGCTGCTATGTATCTGCATGGGGTGGGATGCAATGCCACATGAACTTTTCACCTGTTGCCAGGACTCAAATGGGGCACTTGTGTCCTCTGTCATTCCTCCCCCCTCACAGGGCAAACATCATGTGTGGCCCAACCACAAATAAGTTTAAAAAGCGCCCAAGAAGTTGTGTAGATCGTCTGCGAGTCCCGACTAGCACGGATCGTTCGAACCGAGCTGACTGGATAATGAACAGCCTTCAGGATCTGCTGAAACGACTAAGGCCCCCCCCCACGTCCACCCTTGCGTCCACCTGACGTCACTCACATGATGAATGATACCAGGCCTTCCATGTTTTTCGCCGCCCTTCTGCATCCGTGTATTGTCAACGGAAACCAAAGAACAGAAAATGCAGGGCAGGCCTGGGAACGAGGCTGTCCCAGACTGCATATTGCACTGCATGCAGGTTGTTGAGGGCAGAGTTCAGTAGAAGTCACTCATGTGTGCATAATTACGTTATGACAAGCCCAGATCAATTTGCCTGAGGTGTAGCACATCCGATTGACTAGATTAGACAGCCCACTTAATTAACAGAGGAACATGAAGATGGGATGGCTGTCCAAAAAAGGACCAAAGCAATACAGTTTACAAATCAATGTGAAGGGCTCAAATAAAAGAAAGCCTATAGTTGTGACTGTCAGGTATAAATGTCTAGAGGGCAATCCACTTCTAGAAGCCAGTGCTATAGAGAAACCAAGTCATACAAGTGTGATCTAGAGGCATTAGCATCTCCATCTAGTTCCACTGTCTGAGGGAACACCCTCCTGAGATGACTGATGTATCACCTACACTTCTGCACATCCACTGTATTCCTTGGACGAGCTCGTCTTTGTTTGCAGACTTGACAACTCAACAATGTATTCCTACAGGATACAAATGCAGAGAAGAACGTCATTAGCATGACGGCCATACACTATATCGCTATACATAAAGTAGAATAATAGAGGGCTATCACAGATGGTAGGTAAGAGTGTCGGACGCTTCTATAGTACTAGTCTCGTTGGCACTTCTCACCCTCCACGTATGCACCCCGTCAGAAAGGGGCACACGTATGGAGGGAAGGAAGGTCTAGGTACGAAACCAAGAAACATCCTCCGGGGTAAAAGAAGTGATTATGTAAGATTGTTAGGCCAATCAAGCTACAGACTAGCATTTCAAATAGGAAACATCTCATTGCGATATTCACTGACCTTCAGCTTGTGCCACAGGTTCTCAATTGGAATTCGAAGGGTAGGTAGGAGAGCAACCTGTAGAATGCGCACGTACATTGATGCATCCATTATACCGTCAGACTTTAGTGGCTCCATGCCACCTTGACTGGATGCTTGGCACGAGGCTTTGGGCGCGGTCGTTCGCCTTTCTTCCTGCAGCAGAACCTCGTATGGCACTCGTACGTTTCATCTGTCCACACGACATCCTCAAAGTCGTCCTGAATGTGAGCACTAGCCCATTCAAGCCGTTTCTCTTTGTTTGCCTGCTGAACAAGACCTTCGGTATCCTAGTACATCAGTCCAGTCCAACCCAGTTCATGTCCGCAATGTCGTGCTGAGTGACAGCTGCCTACGGCCGTGCCCCAGCAAGCCTAAACTCATAATGCCATTAACTCAATAAGTGTCATTTTGCTATGCTATTTTTTGGATCTTACCCTTTTTGTGTATCACCCCTTTTCTGCATCACAGGACGTGCGCTGGTAAGCACAGAATATTTACCTGTACTTCGTTGTATATCATCCTTCCTCTCACTTGCACATTAAAGTTTCCTTCACTTATTTTAAAGACATGTACCGTAGTACCACTGGCGTAAGAACCGGGGGGGGGGGGGGGGGGGGGGGGGCTTGGGGGGCTGGAGCCCCCCCAAAAAACAAAGGCAGGGGGCTCTGTCCCCTTCCGGTATGCGGCATGGCGCAGAGGCACATCCAGTCATTCTAATCTTCTCTCCAGTTTCACGGACTGCACTTGGTAAGGTAAGACACTGCCTACACACTGTTTCTACACACCACCAATTTGCATGTTTTCTTGAGGCCCTGGGTGGGGTCTATGAATATCATTAGATCAAAAATCCTCGGGTCAGTGAATCTCATTAAAATAAAAATAAAAATGCCCACGACATGCCCCCCCCCCCCCCCCCCCCCCCCCCCGCTTGTACATTTAGTGGGGGATGCGCGCCGAAATCTGACCAAATTTTTTCAGTTCGCCCCTGAAAGTTGTCCCTGGGGCCTCTGAAGCTTTTTTGGTGGCTTTTTGGACTGACGAGAAGCCCTACAAGTGCATAGGGTCTAAATGACGTCTATAGACGTCAATGGGGCATAAAGGGTTAATTAACATAGTAGGGTGGCTGAGTTTCCATGGCAACAGTTAATAGCTATGCTGACACTTACAGGAAGTGTGTGCCCTGCACTGGTATGATGGGCGTGGCACTTGGGCAGGTCATCCAGGAAGGCTCCAACGCTGTGGCCAACAGGCTGGGTTGGGATTGGATGCCTGTGTGAGGGTGTGAGGGTTGGAATGTGTGAGCATGTGAGCATGTAACTTAAGGCAGGATTCTCCTGAAAGACATTTTCTGAACCAAGTTGACATCTACATGGGCAACATCAGAGTCTGCTCCTAAAAATTATGAAGCACCCTCTCCAAGGGTCCATCCACCCATACTCAAAACCCATGACCAACACCTACACGCAAGTTACAAATGTACATACGGATTTCTAATGGGACTACTTGGCATCCAGTCCATTTGGCAGTGGCAGTTGGAATTATCTCTGGTAGCTAGATACTAGCCTCGTTCCCAGGCTCTCCCACGCGTGAACAAAAATTGAGAGAAAGGAGGAGAGCCTGAGATATTTTTTCACGTTTAATTGCGTGTGGGCAATCAAAACCACAAGTCATGCATGAATATACTATAATTCTATACCAGTGCGTGTAGTTCAGAACTACACGCACTGGTATAGAATTATAGTCTTATTTGAGACTGTTGTATAGCTGACAGTGCTATGACGTTGCCCTATACTACGTACACAGCAGCCGCATTATTCCTGCTCAAAGACTCCGGAATCGAACTAGGTTCTGTGTGAGATGCCAAGACGGCCGTTCCATGGCCTTGCTGAGAAGTGGCAGAATTGAACGCCAAAACGACCCGTTTCCATATTTGTATGAGTCATTCTTGACACTTACTGTTCATATAGACTGCCAAAGCATGGCTACCGTCAATCTCCACGCAGCTAACGGTAGAGCGCTGAATGAGCCGGCTTCACGCTGCATATTTGCGGTCAGTGTGTCCATGTTCAATTAAGTTCTCTCTACCCTGATGTCACGCATGTGGATAAATTATCCCAGGCCCTCTCCCGCTTTTTCCGTACTGTACACCTGTATGCGACAAAAAGCTGGGCGATGACCTGGGAACGAGGCTAGCTAGATACTGTATAGTGGGAATTTTGCAAGGAATAAATTTGCTCTTTTCGTGATCAAATGCCAACACAAGGATTGTGGATGAGAAACTGTTGAGTCTGCCATCGAACAACGCCGCACCAAGGCATCGGCAGTACTGTTCTGGTTTTTGTTCTGTGGTCGGACTACTTGTGGACCAGAGATCCGTGTACGTGAAGATTGAGAGATACTAGTAGGAATGTGATTAGTCCAGCTAACAGTGCTCATACTGCTGCTGCCACTGTACAACCCGCTAGCAACTGTTGTCACAGATCCGCTGAAGTACCTCAAGTGTGTACACCTGCTCATTCGTGTACACTGTACATTCTGCTGTCTTGAAAACTGGCTCCAGTAGCTAGCTAATTAACACGTACTTCCGGAATTCCAGGTAATTCTGGGTTCACCGTATGCCGTTTATTTGGTATCCAGTTCAGACTTGACCTGAAACACAGTCCCAAGAGGGAGCAGAGCCACAGGTGGAAGGGGCTTGATCTTGAGGTCATTTAGAACAGAGAGTACCCACCTGGCAGCTCATTAGGTTAGGATATGAGTATGTAGCCTATCAATTTCAACCAGCAGTACATGGAACTAAACTCTGATGGGACCTCATCACTAATTCACACAGCAAATACACACACACTGTGCATGATCTCAAACTTGATTTAATCCAACTGGATTTGGAAGGCAAGTGGCCCCCCCTTGGGCTGTAGTGTCTCAAGCGCAGCGAGGATGTTACTAAGTGTTGAGGTCTTTTATCCTGAAGTTTCCCTGGGATGAGATGTCCAACTAATTAGAGTGTACTTGCAACAAGGTGCATGTACAGTAGCGGTCAATATAAAGTTCCCGTAACATAACCGTAATACGGTGTGACCACTGTGCAAGTGTACTAAATGTACGGTATACCTTTGCTTTATTTCATTTTTTCATTGACCGTCTTCACATTTTTCTAAAGAAAAAAAAAAAAAGAATCGATTTGGATTATGCCGTAAAAAAAAAGAAAAAAACTGTACGCTTACTTATACAATGTGTAGTATGGAAACCAAGTACGTTTGCTGACACGACAAATTCTTGCCATGTGCACAACTAGCACTTCGAACTACAACTGCTCCCTGTGAGTTGAGGAACGCTGCTGTCACAATGATACCACTGGCCTTTAGGTAGGTCCTTGCTACAGCCCATACATTTTAGCCAGATCCTAGTAAGCTAGTTAGTGCAACATGCAGTACCACCTGGAAACACAATCGTTGATCAATGACACGTCCACATTTTGTGTGCAGGCGTCTCAAAAATACACAAGCTACAGCAACAGGACAAAGACTAGCTTGAAGCTGCAGTTTTCCTCTAGTACGTGCATAGCCAAGAATTGTTCGCTACTGCTCAGGAACAACGACAATATGTGCCATTTAGTATGGGCATACGTGATAGTATGCTAGAGCTCTGCGAAATTACGCTAATTTGCGTAAAGTCATCCGCCCCTTGCCTTATGGGAGGCCTTAAAGTACGTCACGCATGTAATCCGTTTACACTACGGAAACTTATTGACCACTACTGTACGATACTGCTCTCTAGCATAGTATCAGAACGTACATTCAGTGGTGAAATAGTTCATTGGCTGTAGTCAGCATAAGGCTATAGTTAAGACCCGTGAGCCAGCAGTCAAACTCCACCCATTAGTAGGGAGGAGCCAGATAGTTCACTGCTGCCGTGAGCAAGCAGTCAAACTCCACCCATTAGTAGGGAGGAGCCAGATAGTTCACTGCTGCCGTGAGCAAGCAGTCAAACTCCACCCATTAGTAGGGAGGAGCCAGATAGATCACTGCTGCCTTGAGCAAGCAGTCAAACTCCACCCATTAGTAGGGAAGAGCCAGATAGATCACTGCTGCCTTGAGCAAGCAGTCAAACTCCACCCATTAGTAGGGAAGAGCCAGATAGATCACTGCTGCCTTGAGCAAGCAGTCAAACTCCACCCATTAGTAGGGAGGAGCCAGATAGATCACTGCTGCCTTGAGCAAGCAGTCAAACTCCACCCATTAGTAGGGAGGAGCCAGATAGATCACTGCTGCCTTGAGCAAGCAGTCAAACTCCACCCATTAGTAGGGAAGAGCCAGATAGATCACTGCTGCCTTGAGCAAGCAGTCAAACTCCACCCATTAGTAGGGAAGAGCCAGATAGTTCACTGCTGCCGTGAGCAAGCAGTCAAACTCCACCCATTAGTAGGGAGGAGCCAGATAGATCACTGCTGCCTTGAGCAAGCAGTCAAACTCCACCCATTAGTAGGGAGGAGCCAGATAGATCACTGCTGCCTTGAGCAAGCAGTCAAACTCCACCCATTAGTAGGGAGGAGCCAGATAGATCACTGCTGCCTTGAGCAAGCAGTCAAACTCCACCCGGCCATTAGTAGGGAAGAGCCAGATAGATCACTGCTGCCGTGAGCAAGCAGTCAAACTCCACCCATTAGTAGGGAAGAGCCAGATAGATCACTGCTGCCGTGAGCAAGCAGTCAAACTCCACCCATTGGTAGGGAGGAGCCAGATAGATCACTGCTGCCGTGAGCAAGCAGTCAAACTCCACCCATTAGTAGGGAGGAGCCAGATAGATCACTGCTGCCGTGCATTATGGTCTACACCTCACCTGAACTTGAGGCCATCCTGGTAAGATCAATGACCTGGCGAGGGTTGGGTAGAAACTGGAAGATCTGCATGAGCTTGGCCCCTTGGTTGCCTCCACTCTTCGGATAGCAAGAGGTTTATGGCGCTGGGAGAATGGTTTCACCTGGGCAACACCATAAGGGGAGAGGAGCGGAGGAGGGGGAGGGGAATGGAAGAAGGGGAAGAGGGGAGGAGGGGAGGAAGAGGAGAGGAAGAAGGGAGGAGGGGAGGAAGATGGGAGGAGGGGGAGGGGAATGGAAGAAGGGGAAGAGGGGGGGAAGAGGGGAGGAGGGGAGGAAGAGGGGAGGAGGGGAGGAAGAGGGGAGGAGGGGAAGAGAGGAGGAGGGGAGGAGGGGAGGAGGGGAGGAGGGGAGGAGGGGAGGGAGGAGTAGAGGAGGGAACAAGCAAGACCTTAGTTACAAGTAGCCACTGCAAGTACTCCAGATAGTACAACAGGCAGAATGAAGCCTCTGTCTCACTCATACCTGTTGTGCCTCACTCCCGGGTTGCTTTTAGGCAGCTAGCTTACAGCTCACTCCAATAAATGCACATGTGTGTGAGGTCACATACCGTAGTCTCCCGCTAATATGCCCCCTTCGAAAATACGCCCTCCCCCCTCTTTTCCGCCCAAATTCCTGCACAGGGTAGTTAAACCGTAGTTTGACTCGTTTTATCTAAACTACATGTGTGCAAATTTAGATCGTCTCTGCAGAGTAGTGTCACCGTTGACGTCAACGATACAAGTCATCTCGCTGCTACTCTTCTGCAGGAAATAACGTCCTGTGGTACATGACCGACAGTATTGCTGTTCTTGAGGATGGCTACAGCAAAGTCGTTGTCGTGAATGCATGGCCGTCGCGTTGTGTTGAAGTGGCAGCTCTTCTCGCCAATGTAGGGAGACCACGAATGATGACCATGAACAGTACTGGCGATCGTTTGTACTTTTGTAACTGTGAACATGAACCTTGGCAGTGTCATAATAGTTTGTGTACGTAGCAAACCTCTTTGAGGGGGGGTATAGTCGAGACTAATTGCATATTCGAAAATACGCCCCCTCCCCACTTTGGACTGGATGTAGTGTACAAAATGGGGGGGGGGGGGGGGGGGGGGTATTAACGGGAGACTACAGTACTGCCAATGACAGCTTACTCCAGTACTGCCAACGGGAGACTACAGTACTGCCAATGATAGCTCACTCCAGTACTGCCAACGGGAGACTACAGTACTGCCAACGGGAGACTACAGTACTGCCAATGACAGCTCACTCCAGTACTGCCAACGGGAGACTACAGTACTGCCAACGGGAGACTACAGTACTGCCAATGACAGCACACTTAAACTCCAGTACTGCCAACGGGAGACTCCAGTACTGCCAATGACAGCTCACTCCAGTACTGCCAACGGGAGACTACAGTACTGCCAATCCCGTGGGAACAATGCACCTGGTCACATGACTAGTGAGTGCACACAGTCCAGTCCATGACTACGATTATAGAGGTTCTCCACTGAGGGTCTTAGCGAAACTGCAGACAGTTGCATTAATTGCTTGAACTTACAGCTAGATCTACACTAGATAGCTAGCAGTGACTCATGGCCTATCTGAGGACTGCCTATCAGACGTTTTGGAGCAATGTGAGGCCATAGTTGGCTGATCAAGCTTTTCACGGTACGAAACACGGGACAAAGCTTCGTATAATCACCTGAAAGCTACTGGGGTCAAGCGGACAAAAAAATGATGGCAACAGAAGTATTTGTGTCTTTTCCGACCCAACTGAACTCTAGCCTACTGCTAAATGCAGTTGACTACGGGATTGCGCTATTCCACTTAATGTCCGTACACCACCCACAGATGAGAAAGGTGTTCTTTTATACCCCTGGGCATAATGCATTAATCACTTGCCCATGGACAGTTACCCAAAGCTATTATGACACCGGACAGATGACTTGATTCATGTACATCCATGGACAATCACATCAAGCACCCCTGGACATGGAGGGCAACAGACGCTCCACCCTGGACAATCACATCAAGCACCCCTGGACATGGAGGGCAACAGACGCTCCACCCTGGACAAGCACATCAAGCACCCCTGGACGTGGAGGGTAAGAGATGTTCCAACCCTGGACATGGGAGCTATAATGGTTCCACCCCTGGACATGGAGGCAATGAGATGTTCCCCCTGGACAATAACAACTATTTCACCCCCGGACAAATTTGCTCATCTGCGGCTTCTGGGTGGCGTTCTTGCCGCTGGACCCAGCTACAGTACGCACTGACCAAGGATACTGTATCCCTGGTTAATGACCCAATAACCAAGTCACTGTCCACATCACTGTATCAGGTGGGTAGCTAATCAGGCACAGAAATATGATCCTCTAGATTAACAACATACCCGTCCTGGGAAAATTATGGCTCTCCTCGGCACTTCTCCCCCTCCTCCTCCAATTCCTTCTCGCACATGCTGCTGTAGTATACGGAAACGTTTCACATCCGGTACCCGGATATCCATGCACGTCACCCCTAGCCCTTTACGAAAAGATTGGGTGTGGCAGTGTTTTCCTGGCGCCAGCTGCTCTAGCTAGCTTGCTGCGACCGCTGCCTGTACGTGTGCGACGGCCTACGATAGTTTGCAAAGCAAACTCAGTGAGTTGGGTATGTTACCGATGAAGCACTGCTCTATGCTTATCATGCGATGGCTTCCCCCTCCCTAATTTTGAAATCAAGTTCAATTATAGTACTGCATTCAGTGTTTTTTTTCTAATCAGAGGGGGAAATGCTGGTGGGGGCCAGATTTTGAGCACTGTGCATTTCACAGAGTTTATGACACTAATCCTAGTCTTGCACGCTAATCTTAGTCCCCACAGCCATAGTCTCGGGGAGGGTCTGGCTACGCGGGACTACTGTCCAGGACCTGGTCATATACACTAGTCCGTTCATTTGTGATAGATCTATCTGAAGCAGTTGAAGTATCTGCTCAGGGATTAACCCACTCACCACATCACCTCACTCAATTGCTGTGGAGCTGCCCACTCACTGATGTATGTATTTGTTTTGCAGCTACATGCCGTGACATCAGTTGCACGAGTTGCTCCCAAGCCGTGACATCAGTTGCAGTCGCTCCCAAGCCGTGACATCAGTTGCACGAGTCGCTCCCAAGCCGTGACATCGGTTGCAGTCGCAGTCGCTCCCAAGCCGTGACATCAGTTGCAGTCGCTCCCAGGCCGTGACATCAGTTGCAGTCGCTCCCAAGCCGTGACATCAGTTGCAGTCGCTCCCAAGCCGTGACATCAGTTGCAGTCGCTCCCCAGCCGTGACATCAGTTGCAGTCGCTCCCAAGCCGTGACATCAGTTGCAGTCGCTCCCAAGCCGTGACATTGGTTGCAGTCGCTCCCAAGCCGTGACATCAGTTGCAGTCGCTCCCAAGCCGTGACATCAGTTGCAGTCGCTCCCCAGCCGTGACATCAGTTGCAGTCGCTCCCAAGCCGTGACATCAGTTGCAGTCGCTCCCCAGCCGTGACATCAGTTGCAGTCGCTCCCAAGCCGTGACATCAGTTGCAGTCGCTCCCAAGCCGTGACATTGGTTGCAGTCGCTCCCAAGCCGTGACATCAGTTGCAGTCGCTCCCCAGCCGTGACATCAGTTGCAGTCGCTCCCAAGCCGTGACATCAGTTGCAGTCGCTCCCCAGCCGTGACATCAGTTGCAGTCGCTCCCCAGCCGTGACATCAGTTGCAGTCACTCCCAAGCCGTGACATTGGTTGCAGTCGCTCCCCAGCCGTGACATTGGTTGCAGTCGCTCTACAGAACCAAGGTATGTTGTTTTTGACTGCATTCGTACACTCCAACAGGTGGTATAGGGACTTACAGTTACTCTTAAGTAGGGCTAAGTGATTTGTGGACTTTGCTGATTATGGCCTATGCCTCCTTACTTTGCCATACTATGATTCCCCCCCCCCCCCCCCCCCCCCCCCCCCTCCCCCCGAGCAACAATTACCTAAATGAAGCACTGGATGATTTTGTTCACAGCAGTTGAATTGTACGCTAGATGACTACATTCATGCATCAGGACCTATTTGAAGAATGCTATCTATGTGCAATAGTCACATGTTGATGTTATGGGTAGTTGAATATGGAACCACATTCATGCATCAGCTATTGCAAGGTTGTGTTCATGCATGCTTGTGTTACTGGATAGACAAGGGATTTTAATTAATTAACTCTTTAGGGACCATCAAGTAATTTGTGTACAACACTTTCTGCTGTGTTTGGCTTGTAATGTATAGCTGTGTGTGGAGGTGAATTTGGCACCAGTTGTGCACAAGTATATCTGCACAGATTAGGTGTGTATTAACCATGTACATGTAAGAGGAGGTCATGTGCGTGACCTGCTCCAATACTACAGGGTTGTACGGTAACATACTTTCATTGAATGACATAATAGTGATTTGTCCCCCGGCCATTTACGCGGAAGTACTTAGTAGCAGTCTGAAGTTGATTTCAGTCTCTAGTGTAGGTAGTCCTCATAAGTATACTTCCCCTACACAAAACAACAAGGCAAGAACAGCACAGTAATTACAAACATACTTTAGGGCGGGTAGCCCCGGCTTCCGCCACCCATAACGATCAGCCTTGTACCCAAGCCAACTCACCCCAGTGTTCGTCACTTGCAGTACTAATGTGGGAGAAGCAGTACTGCAAGCGACATACGCATGAAACGCTACATGTAGTGCAGCGGCATATCAAACCAATCGTTCACTTTTTGATAAAAGCACCAAAATTGGTACACATATAGATTAATATACTGTGAACATTTTTAGATATTGAGGCATGTGAAATTGTGCCTGCGTCAGCTGAGGTGGGTGGTTTCCAAAATGGCCGCCATGTGGCGTTATTCGACGAGAATAATGTAGCACTATAATGTCTTTAATAGCACTTTTAGGGGTCTTAGGGTTCTTTTGCATAACTTGTGACTGCCCCATCCTTGCTAGAATTATTATGTGCCACGTTACAGCAGTGATTTCCGGAAATGGACATGCATATAGAGGTCCGGTTATTAATTATAATGAACCTTTCTGGGAACAGAAACCAGCATCTTGCAGGTCTAGTAGCAGGGATTCTATATAGGCTTTGAGAGGGGGGCTGCAAGATATAGGCATCTAATATGCTGCCTGCATTCCTGCAAGAAAAATGGGCTGACTGCCGGGATTCATATTAGGGAAAACATCTGGGGTGCAAATTAGTATGTTTGGGGTGACAATCTTGGATTTTTAAATTCCAAAAGGAGCCAGTGATAGCATTCAAAAGGAGATGTGTTCTTTGCATTGCTAAAAGTGGTTACAGATTTGTACCAGTCCACCCAGAGGACCTATAGCTCTGTTGGGCATGAAACAGCAGGGAAAAATATGATTGTGCGAATTGATCGAATGCCATTAAGGCAATTGCCGGTGCAATTACAGTGTAATGGATTATCATAAGACCATGGCATGGATAATCCTGGTGTTGTATTTATGTCAAGCAGACTGCAATTTAACTGTGATGTGATGAGCCAGGCATGTGGAGTTCCTCTTGCAGATGAATGTGAAGGATCAACATGATGCTTGGTCTTTTGGGATATTCTCTTTGACACCATAGCATTGGGAATTTGGCCTAATTTTGCCTACTAAGGGAAACTTTCAGAGTAGTTCCATACAGTTAGCATGGAAAGGCAAGGTGGTGGAACAGGAGAAATAGTTAGAATATATTCCAGGGATTATCATAGAGTCGGTAGACTCTATACGTAGGGATACGACAGACACGCAATATAATTATGCTAATACAAAAAAATCTCTCCAAATCTCAGAAACGGTACACTTATAAGCCTGTATAACAACATACCAGTCATCTTCGAGTGTTTTCATGTCCAACAAGACTCCCAGCATTGCGAAAAACCATCGCGAAAGTACCAAAGCAGGCACTCGCAAAACGGGCAAATTGTTTTTCTTTTTTTCTTTCTCTCTTTCTTCTTCTTCTTCAGACAACTTAGCTCAACGTTGCCTCAATCTCTCATGATGGTTTTCGACGAAACAGCAGCATTTTCAACCGAGCAGTGCAACATCACAACGCTTTTTCACAACTTCTGTGATGGCAAATTTACTCAAACATGCGCCTGCTGCTAAAAAACAAGTCATAAAAAACATTTGAAAATGTATACAGGATGTAGGGATACCAGAACGGCAAAAAGTAAGGAAACAAGGTAGGGATGATCACACAAAACAGTGAAGTATACAATCCCCCCTACATATATATATATATATAGCTACTAAAACAACAAGTAACAGGATGTAGGGATACCAGAACAGCAAAAAGTAAGGAAACAAGGTAGGTATGATCACACAAAACAGTGAAGTATACAATCCCCCCTACAGCATAATCATTATTATACGTGTATAATGAAGAAATATACACTGCAAAAACGGAAGTATTTACTTTGACTGCTTGGTGGTTACTATACGTATAGCTGCACGTGTTTGACTGTTTGGATTGGAGCAATACTGTAGCATCCTACATAAACTGAGCATTCCAGTGGTATACCTTACATAAACCAGGATACTACTGGAATGGCCACTTGATCTATGTAGGATGCTACTGAAATGCAGACAACTTGGTTCCCGCATGTTCAAACATGGTGCAACTGTAGTAACCACCAAGCAATCAAAACAACTACACCGTTTTTGCAGTGAATTAATGCATGCCACTGCAAAAACGAAGTAGTTACTTTGACTGCTTGGTGGTTACTATAGCTGCACCGTGTTTGGACATGCAGGATCGAGGCAATACTATATATTAGAATGTGGAGGACAATAGCATCCTACATAAACTGAGCATTCCAGTAGTACCCTACATAAACCACTTTGTGTAGGATACTACTGGAATGGCCACTCCATGTAGGATGCTACTGAAATGCAGACAACTTGGTTCCTGCATGTTCAAACATGGTGCAACTGTAGTAACCACCAAGCAATCAAAACAACTACACCGTTTTTGCAGTGATATAGCATCTACTGTGTGAGGAAGCTAGGCAGTGTAAGGGTATGGATATTATTACCACTGAAACAACCAGTGCTACCACCAACACTAGCTGAGCCACAGCATAGTGCATTTTACTTATTTGCTGTTCATTCTGTCTTATTATGTCAGGCAGTTGGAATGTCGTAGCCTTGCAGTTGCCTCTCTTTTTCGTCAAACATATCTCCCAAACACCCACCACATCTTTGTAGCTAACAATGGCTTAGCTTACAGATGAAGAATCAAGATACACTTGGCAGCTAATCGTCATACACAAAATGCTAAGGGCCTATACCAAACCGATGCAGTACACATGAGTGCCTAAGCTCAAATTGGTGGAAAACGGAGTGCGTAGGAAATGAGCTTTGGACAAACTATGCTGACCCCCCCTCTTCCGAAAGCCAGCTATATAATATTATACTACCCTAGATCTGAGGTTTGTGGTCAGGGGTATACACGTACAGTGGCTTGCAACTGTGGGCTTTTTCCGACTTGGAGATATTTGTGCCAACAGGTCAGCAACATGATATTTGACTACATGATTGCATTGTTTATTTGTGTCGACAGAACAGTTTCATGCTTTCATGCTGGCAATAAGTGCATTGGGCATATAGGGGATCAATGAGTTATGTTCAGTGGTAGCCTACTGAGCAGTAAGGGATACAAAGCAAGGGCCATTACATATTTCCAACATAGGATACATAGACAAGGGAGAGCATTATTGACAACCCCTCCCTCCAGGCCATTGGGACTGGGAATCAGCCTACTAAGTATGGAGATCACAGTTTTAGAATCAGGGCAGTAACCACTGTGGCAGAGGCATCCCATGCATG
Organism: Axinella damicornis; assembly: GCA_963931865.1. Classification (NCBI taxonomy): domain Eukaryota; kingdom Metazoa; phylum Porifera; class Demospongiae; order Axinellida; family Axinellidae; genus Axinella; species Axinella damicornis. Next base: position 4,254,217 of record OZ007517.1, on the reverse strand, counting down.
CATACATTCCGCATTAATTTGTTGGGTAGAAGCGTACAAAATCCATACTTGAATGCCTAGACATGCAATAGTTAGTTTCACATCGTGACGGTAACGTTGTCTGCAGGTACATGCTGGCTAACCATGATGGACTTATCTTTCCTGTCACTGACTTTCGTGCGCGTGTTGTAGTATAATATGTATCACAAAACGTTATGCATCATACTTATAGGAAAGGGGAGGGGAGCCACACCAAGGATAGAGTGTCCTATTGGGGAAAGTATATACATCTTCCAGTGGACAATGGTGGAGGGGCCACCATTCCATGGATATGCAGACAGTGAACCAGTTAGGGAGTGAAGCTGTCATGTGATCAGCAGCAAGTGAGTCAAGTGATTGGAAAGCTCTCACTGCCACTGCTGCACTGCATCGTTGACCTGACTCACCTCCAATGAGCTAGCTGGTACCAATGACCAAAAGAACAGAGTTAATTGGGAATGACAGGCAACTGATTATGGGACGCCAGACAATGGTGAACCAGGTGGAGCTGACTATTCACAACATTAATTAGCAACACTAGCTGTGGAGACAGCTGCAAGCTGTACCAGTAGTAAGTAAAGTATGGGTTATTCGATCACCCATCCACCTAGCTGTTCCCTCTTTCTTTCATATAGCCGCTACTGTCCACTGCAGGAGTCCTCTCTCAGTCAGGTGTTAAATTTGTGTTTCAAGTGTAGAAGGGCTTGAAGGATTGCCACTAAGAGTCATTTAAGACAACATTGCCATATTTGGTAATGTTGCATGGTGGCCATTTTGGAAACCGCCCACCACGGCTGACGCAGGCACAATTTCATATGCCTCAATATCTGAAAATGTTCACAGTATATTAATCTATATGTGTAACAATTTTGGTGCTTTTATCAAAAAGTGAACGATTGGTTTGGTATGTCTGGCTATGCCGCTGCACTAATGGGGTGAAAATGAGGCTACAGAATCACAGGCTAGGCAGCTTGACAATGTTAGACCAGAAGGTTGCCAACATTGTCAAAGTTTCATTGTGTGACCCTGGGAATGGGAGCCAACATTGTCAAAGTTTCATTGTGTAACCCGGGAATGGGAGCCAACATTGTCAAAGTTTCATTGTGTGACCCCGGGAATGGGAGCCAACATTGTCAAAGTTTCATTGTGTGACCCCGGGAATGGGAGCCAACTTGTCAAAGTTTCATTGTGTGACCCTGGGAATGGGAATGCATGTATATATGGGTGGAGACTGTGGTTACGTGGGTTACACACAGATAAAGGTTGACAGGTAATCATAATGTAAAGAGAGTTATCTGTATATGCCAGCCAACTTGCAGAGCTTCCTCGGGGTTTTCGGTTGGAAGGGCTAGTGTTCTATGATGTGGTCGAGGAGCACTTTTCTTCTTCAATCACTGGGTGCATGCATGTGGGTGAATGGTATTTCCTGGCAGTCACAGAACAGTGGTGTTGTTAAAGCTCGATAGACAGCCAAAGCATGTCGAATGCCCCCAGGCCCAAAATCTAGGACAGTGTCCCGCAGCTATAACCAGCTTCCCCATGTGGCAATGTTGATGCATATTTGAGAGAGGGGTATACCGTATAGCGCCAAATTTTCGAGGCGCATAATTTTCGCGGTTTTCGCGGATTGGTCTCGGACCGCGAAAATTAAGCTCGCGAATTTTTAGCAGTGCCCAGAGGATAGCTATCACCCGACAGTGAATTGTACCGCCACGCAAACGTGGAGCACACACTCGTTATCTTCTTTGGCACACCGAAACGTTCAGCATTTATATTTTTTTGTTGGCGCGCGCAAGGGGAGGAGCCGGCTAGCGATGGTTTGCGTGTACCAAGACACTAGCTGGGATCGGGATGCAGCTATCGTGTATCGGTGAACAGTTGCCTTGTACGAGAGAGCCTGGGAATAGCAAGGATCCCTTCACTATGGCAGTGGTGAGATCGAGTGTTACCGTGTCACAACAACTACGAACGATCATGTCGGCCCGCACTACTGCGCGCGGCGCCGGCGGCGGCCGCATCAGATTGGGCGTGGCTAACCAGAATCCTCAATCCGCGAAAATTATTTCCGCGAAATTTTGTAAAAGGCCAATCCGCGAAAATGTTGTCCCTCGAAAATTTGGCGCTATACGGTATAGGTGTGGGCTCTGGTCAGGATATAATTGTAAGGTCCATCTTTAGCAGTTTCCTGGTAGGGTTGATTGAAAGGTGGCTTCATAGATTGTTGTGGAAAAGTTTGAGCCAACGTATAGGTTTCGAAATTACGGCACTGGAAACATTCGATACATCCTCAGCAGCAAGAGTGCCAGCCGGGTGCTCTCTTCACTTCCGGATTTTCCTCAAGAAGCTCAGCTTCAGGAACAAGACCCTTGCCTTCATAGTTAGCCAATGTAGAGTGAGGAGAGGGGCCTTGATTGCGCAAGCATTGACAGCATTAGGACTCTCTTTCATATAAGAGGATTGAAGGTGTCAGTGATGTGGAGTGATGACAGGGGATTGAGTTCTCCAGAGTATGAACTGACACTTCAATATGCAAAGAAAGGCCGTCAGGCTTTGGTGATGTTTTCTGAGATAGAAGCATCACTGCTTGGGCTAGCAGATAGCCACCCTAGGATCTTGTCGGAATCTTTGACAGTGACAGCCTTGCCTTCTAGGTTGATGTTGGGCTAATTGCCAATGAGCTTGTTGACATGAGGATCTCACTTTTATTGATGTTTAGATAGAGGCCATTTTGCTTTAGGTAGTTCTGTACAAGGGATATTTGCTGTTCAAGATGGTGTTAGAGAGAGTGCGGATATCATCAGCATGTGCTGTTGATCCCATGTGCAGGCTATTTATGCACAGTACCGGGCTGGAAACCTGCAATGGGTCCATCACAAGGAGGAACAGCATTGGGGAGAGGACCGTCCTTGACGACACCCCTACCAATCTTGATACACACCTGTTTGCCCACATGCATGCAGGCTGTGGGATGATAGTACCAACTCTCCAGCATTCTCTAGGCTTTTCCGTTGATGCCGGAATTGAAGATGCGTTTCTTCAGAATACCCTAATCCACCTTATCAAAGGCCTTCTCCAGGTCGTAGGCACACATGTATTGGTGTAGTGCAAGGTGAATTCCATGTTGGCAAAGATGGCATCAGCACAGGATGTTTCTTGCGGTATGCAGTCTGGAACTGGTAGGGTGTTCCCTGCTCTTGCAAAATAAATGTGATGTTACCGTGGAAACATGTCCTCCAATTGGCAATGTGGCACCAATATCAGTGGACATTTCCATAAATGGGATGTTACCATGGAAACATGTCCTCCAATTGGCAATGTGGCACCAATATCAGTGGCGTAGGAACCACGGGTGCTCTGGGTGCTGGTGCACCCATAACTTTTTCAGAATGCAAGTTACTTATGTTTGAATTCATCCCATATCCATTTACCAGTTGATCTCGCATCGTGCACCCCCTATTGTGGACTATATACTTCCTACGCCACTGAATAGTACAAGTCTTTTTGTGAACTGTGGAAAGTGAAGAGATGTAACGAGCTTTGCAGTAAGGTTACATAATCTCCGTATATTCCGATAGGACGGTACTAGCTACTGGTTAGAGTGCAGCAGGAGTAGCCCGAACTGTGAGGACCAGGGCAACTACATAAATAGACAGATTTTATAGCTTATATCTGGGCCATCACTGTTATATTATCAGATGTATCTTCCTACCAACAGGTTTACCCCCATTGATAATGGCTGTGGCAGAGCAAGCTCTTGTGGATTTCCAAGACATCCCAGAGCTGCAGCAGTTTGTGGTGGCCAACGTGCAGCCCACAGGCAGAGAGCTGGGCACTGGTGCGTATGGCAGCGTAGAGGAAGTGGAGATACCAGGAGCTACTTGTGCTGCAAAGAGAATTCATGAGATCTTACTGCGTACGGGTAGTGCAGCTGGAGTGAAGAACATTACTGATAGGTTTGTACAAGAGTGCCGACTAATGAGCTCCCTACACCACCCTCACATAGTCCAGTTTCTTGGGGTGTGCTTTCTACCCGGGTCACGGCTCCCAGCACTGGTGATGGAGCGACTGATGATGAGCCTCGGTGATCTCCTCGACAACAACCCCAACATTTCACTCGCTACCAAACGTTCTATTCTGCACGACGTTGCCAGGGGTCTTGCATACTTGCACAGCCATGCACCTCCAATCATACACCGTGATCTGACAGCCAAGAACGTGTTGCTAAATGCAGCCATGGTGGCTAAACTGGCAGACCTGGGTATGGCTCGCATTGTGGACATTCAGCCTGGTCGACTGGCAACCACCATGACCCAGACACCTGGAACCGCAGTCTACATGCCGCCTGAGGCTCTGGAGCCCAATGCACGGTATGACACCACAATAGATGTCTTCTCTTTCGGCAATCTCGCTCTCTACACCTTGACACAAATCTTCCCAGAGCTGAAAGCACCAACTTACTTCGATTCAGATGGAAATTTTGTTGGTCGTACAGAAGTAAAGCGTCGTATTGACTACATCCTGCAGATTCAGCAGCAACTCGGCCATCAGCATCCCATGGTACTGATTATTGAGAGGTGCTTGCACAACAAGCCTCGACGGAGACCCACCGTGAACCATCTTCTCCAAGTGTTGGAAGGAGCAAAGGCCCAGATACCCGATCGCTATGGGAGGATGAACAGGCTGGAGATGGAACAAGTTCTGGGGAAGAAGGAAGGCGAAATTGGATCCATGCAGCAACGACTGGTGCACCAACAACACGCAATTGAGTTCAAAGACCAGGAGCTACAGTCCAAACACCAGGAGCTACAGTCCAAACACCAGGAGCTACAGTCCAAACACCAGGAGCTACAGTCCAAAGTGCAGGAACTTCAGTCCAGAGTGCAGGAGCTTCAGACCAAAGACCAGGAGCTTCAGTCCAAAGACCAGGAGCTTCAGTCCAAAGACCAGGAGCTTCAGTCCAAAGACCAGGAGCTTCAGTCCAAAGACCAGGAGCTTCAGTCCAAAAATCATGATCTCCACCAAAAAGATCGGGAGCAAAATTTGAATGAGCGGAAGCTGCAGTATAAACATCAGCAACTTCAATCCAAGCTGGAGGAAATCAGGAGTCTTCGAGTAAGCAGACTTGTCTGAGGTGTACACATAATATAGATTAGATCACAATTGCACTGTATTTGGTGCCTGTGATCTATTTAAACATGAAGCAAATATAGTGCATGGATGGAATGCAAGTACTGAGCCATGCAGTTGCCTGTCACTTTGATTAGAGACCCATGCATACAATGAAGATGCAACTCATTTAGGATTATTCTTCCTTCTCACAGACTGACCTCAATGAGAGAGTCGCTCAGATATCCCACCTGCAACAGCAGCAGGTAGGACCAGTACGTCATCAACAATCACTTTATTACGTATCACTGAAGGAAAGGGTTTGTTATTTGACGCTGCATTATCACCAGAACTGCAACAGTTGACATTGTTTCATGGGATGATGCTAGCTACGTATACTTGTAACAGCCAGCCATGTTAGCTTGCAAATCAAGCAACGGTTAAATAACAAAGCCTTTATTGCAGAGCACGAGTTGTCTTAAGTTAATGCGTGTATTTGCATATTTGCTATTTGCATGTATATATACGCCTTAATTATTGAGTTATTATAAGGGCGTAATAGTGATGGTGTGAACCTCAGCATACCACTGTTTACCGGTCCCTCAACTAATCTACAACACATGCAGAGAACAGAAGAGCTCCAGCAACAAAGTCAAGCACTCCAGCAAGAGAAACAAGACCAGGTGCAGGAAGAGTTCCCCCACACAGCAGCAGAACCAGAGCCCAGAGTGCAAGAGATGCTTAGTCTGATCAACCAGCTACCTCCAGGTGCATAGCTCATGTCATCATTCAACTAGTAAGATCTGCTTCTCCTCATAAAACAATAGTCCAGGATCTTCAATTACATGTATGTGTATGCTAACCTGAACTTGTTTTCTTATCCCCCACATGCACATCTACTGGCATACACTAGCATTTGTCACAAGATTTACATCAGAAGAGCTTCCTCCTCACATGAAGAAGCACATGGAGGAAGAGTTTCAGAAATGGCAGGAAAACCTCTTCAAGGTTACAGTAAAAGTAATGAATCTAACTTGTGTGAATAACACTGTCAGGAATTTGCGCGGGGGGGGGGTGTTGTGTTGGATATCAGGATACGTAGTACAGTCTGATTGTCCATCATGTTCTGCAACTCTGAGGATGATGCCTCTAGCTGACCTCACCTTGTAACACATGAAGTGCACATGACCTGCTAGCAGATTGAAGAGCATAGTGAACACAGGTGGATCTGATGGTCAACTACTATTCCCTAAACTGGCTAGTTCACCAACATATCCTTATTTTGAACCAGTTCCGTCTGTTCTGTGAGCGCCCGAGCAGTGGGACTCTCAGTGAGAAGACACTGGAGGTCCACGGGAACCAGACCCTGGGGGAGGCAACAGAAAGAGCCTACAAGGTAGACATGTCTTTGTGGTTCCCACATCTTCTCTCCACTCAATTGTGGTCATGTTTAGGCTCCTGCACGCAACAGTAGCATTACAATCTATTATAGTTGCATTTGACAAGACCAGCTTCAATCATATTGTAGGTATTCAAATCACATTATACAGAGTTACCCATCACAGTTAGCAGCAGAAAGGTCGGGACAGGAGGGAGGTTGGTGGGACAGGAGGGAGGAGGGTGGGACAGGAGGGAGGTGGGACAGGACGGAGGTGGGTGGGTGTCACCCACAGTGTATCACTGTGTTAGCACTGATGGGTATTGGGTCAACCATATTTGTCCTTGTTTGCGGATTTGAAAACAGTGCTCTCAGACTTGTGGGGCCTATGCATACAAGGCCTGTTTCTTAGCTAGACTGGATTGCCTGCCTTCCCAAGCTATGCAATTGACAGTCGTTATGTGGTTAGAGGTAATTACTTTACCCTGCATAATTATGAGGACAATCATAGGACAATGAATAGGGGGAGGCATCACTGTACTGTAACTATACCATTTCCTGTACTGCAAGAGATGGTTTCTGTTCTTGGTGTCCAGGTGCTGGAGTTGCAGGAGTGTGGTGTGCAGCTGGAGCAGTGTCAGCTGGTGAGATACAATGAGCTCACAGGAACACTTGGAAACACCTTTGATGAGCCCAAGGTTGGTGCAGACTGGTTGAGACTGTGGTAGTCACATGGATAGAGAGGCTGCTTTTTGTTAGCAATTATGATACTTCAGGCCCAGGTGAGGTGAAGTCCTGCATGTGGTGTATCAGAAGGTTACACGCAGAAAGAGGCTGTGAGGGAGAGCAACCTGCACGTTCATTCAATCACCAGGTTTCCCTCTCACACAGGAACATGAGTCATTGATATCCTGCTTAGAGTGCTGTCGGCTTTTGTTAGCCATTATACGGTACTTCACATGGGGTGAGATGAAGTCCTGGTACATAATGTGAGGCATGGCGAAAGACACCAGCAGTACAGTTCATAGCTGTGTATCAGAGACTCGGCATGGAGCGGACACGTGCCAGAAGGATTGACAGCATTCTTTTAGGCAGGAGCGCATGAGCCGCCGAAGGCAGCGAAGGAGTGTCCCACTCTGCTTGCCCGCCCTATAGGACATGTAGTAGTCCTTCACAACTCCAAAAATTTTACCTTTTTCGGCAAGAGGCCATTACGTAATGCAGTTGTAAGGATTTGTGTGAAACCAAGCTAAGTAGGTGTGAAATGCATTGTGCAGCCTTGGATACTAGAGCTAGCTGGCTAGGACGATGGCGCTACGTGCAGTGGATTCAACGGCCAGAAAACCAACGAAGAAGGTTCGCCGCGTTTCTAAGAATGAACTACGCTAGCTAGCTACTTGTTAGCTATTAAAAGAGACTGCGTAAAATAGATATGTCCACCTTCGAAGCTTCCGTGAAACAGCAAGTGAACGAGGAGGAAGCGATCCAGTTTACGCAATACCCTGAATGACAAACCGTGAGAGTGACAAGCTGTGCATCTTACTGAGCTACCTGTTACTTGGTTTCTGCAACCTTCTTCAGAAGTACACGTCTGGAAAGGAGCGTTTTTTGCATGGTTCCTTCACTTTCGCATAGAACCAGTAGCTACTGCCCTCCACACTCACGCCCTGTTCCGCTGAGGCAGGTCTGTCCATGGGCCTTGGCTAACTCGCAGTGCAAGGCCGTAGAAATGTTTTACTAGCAGCAGATGCACGATCGTTCCGGCTATGCGTACCGCCCGCAAATTGTGAATATTATTTAGCAGCCACTTATGCAGTACCGCAAAGGTCTTCCATATAAGGTATGACCAAAAGGTGTGAGGGACTACTACATGTCTTTACTAGTTCGACGCTCCTTCGCCGCCTTCGGTGGCTCATGCGCTCCTGCTTTAGGACAGAGCTCTTCGTCAGAAATATTCAGGTGTCTTACTACCCACCATTCTGTTCCATATGAGAGTGAATTGATGATATTTTGTTAAGCTAGGGTCCACTTTCAGGATCGCTGCCTCAATGTGTCCACTGTTGTGGTATCGTCCACATGGGCCAGCTGTTGTTAGTGTCAGGACGACTACTGAGTGTGTCCTGTCTGTACAGAAAGTGCTGGCATCCAACTGAGGATTGAATTGTGTCAACCGTGGCAGCATGTATGTCTCTCTCCTTGTAGGACACGCCCCTTGGTGAGGTGGTGGGAGGGTCTCCGTCCTGCCTCTCCTTTGACCTGCTCGTGGAGATACAAACTGGTAATGGCTCATGACTTGTAATGTTCACCAATCCTACGTATACATCCACAGTGGAGGATACTTGCATGCGTACGTTCCACCGCATCCCATAACAATGTGGTGATGTTCTAGCTGGGTAGTGGTACCACACATCTAGCTATTGTAGTTTCACATTCACCCCCAAAGCAAATTTACCAACTCTCTCTCTCTGTCATTCATCTTTGGGGCATACTTCCAGGCAGAACATGACATTGGTAATCGCATTGCCAGTTATGGCTGCAGAAATTCACCTGTAAGTACTTTCTCCTCTGCATTCAGACCCCACAACTCTTCCAAGACACGAGCAGATGATGAGAGCTGTAAGAGTGCTTCGCACCAACTACAGTCTCCTGTGCTACCATCTCGATGCAGGCAAAGTGCTCCCCCAGCTGCTGGATAAGTCCATCCTCAGGGAATCGAAGAGGAGAGAGGTGGAGTCATATCAACAGAGGTGTGGCCAGAATGCTGTGATCATCGATGCACTCTTCATAGTTGACCACTCACCAGAGGGGCTACTGACAATCTGTGACACACTCCAGACAACCCCTGGAAAGGAGCACGTAGCTCACCATATACTGCAAGGTATGGACTCCTTTTGATGTGTGAATACGTAACTGATCTGCAGTATCTTGCTAATTCAGTAGTGGAAAGTGAAATCAGGGATCAGGCAATTTGCTTACCTCAAGCAAACTTTCTGGATTGACATTTTGCATGTAGCCCGACAAATTTATGAGCCTAAACTTTGTAGCTTAGGACAGGATTCATGAGAGACAAAGTATTTGCCTAATAAATTTTGACTCAGTATATTAGGGGAGGTGAATGGAAGTTAATAGCATAATTATTGAGCATCAAGTTTACTTCAGATCTCAGAAGTGCCTTGTAATGTAACACATTGTATGAGGTTTGCAGAAGAATACCCATCCATGATTGATTCATAGCTTGTTCCCACGTCCACAATGTATAGCTGGTGATTCTGAATATCACCACATTTCTTCCCACATCCTTCACACAGACTACAGGCGACAGTCATCAGTGAGTGTGCCCCACACTCCTGCAGTCACAAGTGTTCCACTGGTTTCTGATCTTTCTGTGTGTTCACTCCAGTTTCAAAACCTGCAACAAGCTGTGGGGGATCAGCTTGTCCAGTGCCTGAATGCACTGACACAACTCAAGCAATGTCTTGCAGCACTTGTCTTGCCACTAGGTGATGGTAAGGTTGCCCCACTAGTCAATCCAGCCTCTTACGAAGCTGCCAAAACCATTCCTGAGTTGCTTGCAACGATGGCTCCATATTGGAATTGCCTGAGCGCAAAGCTTTTCTCCCTCCTTCTCGAAGCTTCTGGTTGCCAGCCTGCTGCAACCAGACTAGCTGAGTTTGAGAACACTAGGACCAGCTATGGTTCCTTAGTATTTTGTGCACACAGAGGTTCCAGAGGTGAGCTGAGGTCAGTTCACACTTCATCCCTCGACCAACTCCAGTCACTCCATCGACCTGTCTTTGCTCAGGTGCCTGCTGTTTCTGGCCAGAGCACTATCCGTATTTCAGTGGAAGTCGATAAGCCTGTGCTTCATGTGTCCAACTTTGACAAAGTCACCACAGCTCTCTGTGGCTTCTTTAGGCTCCCAGATGTTGCTCTTGTTTTCGCTGGCTGCTCAGAGAACCCGCTAACCATTTGCTGGTCAGTATCTGCAGATCTCTTACCCTATATGAAAAGCCATGTAGGAGGTCCGAGTGGGGAGCGACTGTTGGCTGAACAGAAGATTACACAGATTGCCATTGGAGATGCAGAGTTGTACAAGTGCCTCAGCCTCAAGGTAATGAGCACTGTTGATAGTGTAATGTATAGTTAGTCTGCCCTGTTGAATTCACAAGTAAAGCAGCATTTAGTCACCCAACATGGTAACTTCATTGTTTCTGTTACCTATTCATTCAGGAAGTGGAGCTACTTGAGGCCTCCCACTATGGTCTACTGGAGAGAACCCCTGACCTCCTGACAAGTGTCAGTGTTGATGCAGCTGGTTATGTAAGTTTAGGACAAATGACTCAACGTTATTACAGTGTATCCATCATGTGCAGCTCATGGTCTACCTAATGACTGTCAGTGGGGATTAGGTTGTTGTTAGAGTCACTATATAGAGTCACTACAGTAATTAGCATTATATTGAACTGAAAACTGCAAGCTCCAATTTTAAGGCCACTATGGCATGGTTCAGCTCCTACTGGCAGCAGGACCTGCAGGACACTCGTCCACCACCACAACAGCGTTTGGTACATCAAAGAGGGCAATAATTCATTGAACAAGACCTGAGCATACCAGTCGTGCACAAATATGAGATGGTCAGCATGCATTATAGATTTTAACAGTGGTTCTGAAATATCCACAAACATTCATACCCGTCCCCTGACCAGCCAACCCTCCCCCCATCCATGTCCACTCCTCATGCACCACCCACACTGAACCTTTGTATTAGCATCATGCAGGGCTGCAGTCCATGTCAGCAGTGACTGTATAGCACAGGTCATCATCTGACGGTAGAACTGGATGACTTACTCAACTCTACAGCTTAATTATGAAACTTAGATTATTATACTTTTGATCTTACGGTTTTTCAACAAGACAAGGTTTGCACTATACAAGACATCTGTTACCCCCATACCTTTGACCTGTGCCTGTATCATAGAGTCGGTAGACTCTATATGTAGGGATACAACGGACACGCAATATAAGCTAATACATTTCAATATCTCTCCAAATTTAAAAAACGGGCGGCAAATAAACCTTTATGACAACTTACTATTCGTCTTTGAGTGTTTTCCTGGCCCAGAAGACTCCCAGTGTCGTGAATAACCGTCGCGAAAGTACCGCGCCAAAAAGTCGCCAAACCGCCAAATCGGTTTTCTTCTTCTTCTTCTTCTTCTTCTTCTTCTTCTTCTTTCTTCAGACGGGCTAGTTCAAATTTGGCTGACTCCCTCATGACGGCAAAACAGCAGCATTTTACACTGAGCAGTGCACGACCCCATCGCTTTTTGGCTACTTCGAAGTCTCACGGGGCGCTTGAAACCGCCCACTCAATAACTATGGCTTCATGTGCGATGCCATTTTCTTCATATGTGCGCATGCGTAGAGCAACTTTGAACTTTGAACTCAAAATTGTGTACTGTGTGCGGAGTGAATGCTATCAAGTATGCTGCTATAAAAATGAGGTAAACAAGTGTAAAAAACATTGAAAATGTATGGAGATGTAGGGATAACAGAACAGCAAAAAGTATGAAAACAAGCAGGGATGATGGCATAAAACAGTTCAGTATACAACACCCTACATACTTTTCTCTGTATTATGTGGAAAGATATGTAAGATGGTGTTGTATACTGAACTGTTTTATGCCATCATCCCTGCTTGTTTTCATACTTTTTGCTGTTCTGTTATCACTACATCTCCATACATTTTCAATGTTCTTTACACTTGTCACATTATGAGCACTACATAATATAATTATGCTTGACAACCACATAACTGTCAACTACACTATAGTGGTATTTGTGGACAAGTGTCAACTACCATGTGACAGAAACTGCACTACACACACACTGAGTACAGAATTGTTGCACATTTGCTTTGGAATGCAAGCCTTGTAGCTGTGTACTGTGTTGTACTCCCTCAGCATGTTGGACATTATCTTGTGACAGGAAACTTCACTTACCTTTACAATACTAACACACATTCTCTGTAGGATGGTCGCACTCCACTGTGGACTGCAAGCTTCCATGGTCACCAGAAGGTGGTCGAGCACCTCCTGTCGGCAGGGGCCAACCCAGACATTCAGGACAAGGTGAGGATAACTATAACGGAATTCGGTTGGTAATCCCTGATCTGATCATTCATACATTGAACATCAGTACACAGGAAGACCATTGGATTTCCTGAGCAGTATGTAGCAGATACACATAACTGTGCATATCATACAGCGTATAACCAGTGATTCATATCTGGGTAGCACATACCATGCCAGTTTGCAGCTAGAAACTTGTTTTCAAGGCCCCAACTTAAAAACTCACAACATGACAGAAGCTTCGCAAAGCACAATTCCATGCCCAGTACATGTTCCACACCTCCTCGTTTACCAGCCAGTGATTCACCACCTGGTAGCATGTGGTGCACTGGCTCACAGCTAGCTGTAGCATGCCTATAGAGCGTGAAGACGTTCTTGACAATTTTTTCACAGTCGTTTTTCAGTGACCTATATGGGCTCTCAGAGCACCTTCACCGCTTTGGACTGCACTGCCACTGCTTCTGGTCTGCTTGCAATCCGTGACCGTTCACTCACGGTGCTACTCTGCATACAAGTGTAATGACGAGCGCATGCACGCGTACGTGAACGTGAAGTGACATTGACACGTACGTTTCTGTTGTTCCACCAGGTGAGTCTTTAATACTGCGATGTGCTCAGGCGGCTGCGACAGGTGCGCTGCAGAAACTCTGCTTTGTTCTGACGACGGTGATTTTTCTATGGCTAGTCAACAACTTACAAAGAAACGGTAGAGTTTGTGAAGCTAAATCCTGCCCAGAAGGGGGGTTAACCCCCCCCCCCCCACGGGCCTGCACAATTACGAGGAGTGTAGTAGTAATTAAACATGGTGAAATGTGTATGCGAGAGCATGGGACTGACTGGAAAGTCTGACCCAAGTCTGCAAGAACAGAATACTTAACTCTGGTACGTCAAAGAGGGCAATAATGCAGTGAACAGGACCTGAGCATTGAAGCCGTGCACAAATATGTGATGGCAGTATAGCAGTGGTTCTCTCAAATATCCAGACCCATCCCCTGGCCAGCCAGCCTCGCCCCCATCCAGGTCCACTCCTCATGCACCACCCACACCAAACCTTTAACCGGAATTCCTTTGATCTTTCGGTTTTCTACGAGACAAGGTTACACTATACCCCCATACCTTTGACCTGTGCCTGTATCACATTATGAGCACTACATAATAATGCTTGACAACCACATAACTGTCAACTACACTATAGTGGTATTTGTACTATATTGGACAGACAAGTGTATACCTACGTAGGCCGATGTAGATTCTGCAAGCAATTGGATGCAGGAAGCAGTGCAGAGCATAGTGCCAGCATATTAATAGGACAAAAGCTGACTGGTATGGGTGGGGTTCTCTTGAAATTAAGTTGTCTTCGTACCCAAGACTGGGGGTATACCCAACCAATGTTCATTACCTTGTGACAGGAAACTTCACTTATCTTTACAATACTATGTACCACACATTCTCTGTAGGCTGGTGTGACACCACTGTACACTGCAAGCTTCGATGGTCACCAGAAGGTGGTCGAGATACTCTTGACAGCAGGGGCCAACCCGGACCTCCAGAAAACGGTATGGGTGATTGGGTTCAATATGACAAACCCTGACATCAGCATTCATGAATTAGTTGAGACAGATATGCAATTTCCCAGGGTTTCATGTAGATATTCTTTGACGTCCAAAATTACATGCGTTTCAGTTTACTAGGCATGTACCTAAGATGGTGTATGCAAAACAAGAAGTCATGCCAACTCCTGAGAAAAATTTGACATTTGTCTGCCCAAGAATGTGCTTGGGAGAGCACTTCCCCCAAGTAGATGAAACCTGACCCATGCAGACTGTACACAGTGCTACTTTCAGCACATTGTGACTCAAACCACACCAACTTGTTAACATGCTTGAAATCAAGAGCCTCGTGTGTGGCCAACCCATCCAAGCTAAAATATGGGCGAGAGGTGAGAGGGCTGTTTTCTTACTGTATTAATGCCAAAATGACAGAAATGGGCCACTCTATACTGACCCTGTGGGTGACACCAACCCACCTCCACCTGTCCCACACTTGTGATGGTCAGCATGCAGTACATGTTGATATCAGTGGTTCTCTCAAATATTATCTACAAACATTCAGACCCACCCCCTGACCAGCCAGCCTTGCCCCCATCCATGTCCAATCCTCATGCACCACCCATACCGACCATGCACCACCCAGTTTTCTACAAGACAAGGTTACACTATACCCCCATACCTTTGACCTGTGCCTGTATCACATTATGAGAACTACATATGCTTGACAACCACATAACTGTCAACTACACTATAGTGGTATTTGTACTATATTGGACAAGTGTCAACTACGTACCATGTGACAGAAACTGCACTACAAACACTGAGTACAGAATTGGTGCACATTGCTTTGGAATGCAAGCCTTGTAGCCGTGTACTGTGTTGTACTCCCTCAGCATGTTGGACATGTTCATTATCTTGTGACAGGAAACTTCAGTTGCCTTTACAATACTAACACACATTCTCTGTAGGATGGTCGCACTCCACTGTGGACTGCAAGCTATGAGGGTCACCAAAAGGTGGTCGAGCACCTCCTAGCAGCAGGGGCCAACCCTGACATTCAGGAAGAGGTGAGGATAACTAGCTGTAACGGAATTTGGTATGGTAATCCCTGATCTGAGCATTATACATTGAACACCATCAGTACACAGGAAGTGAACTATGAATATCATTTGGATTTCCTGATCGATGTGTAGCAGATACACATGATTGTGCATATCATACTGCATATAACCAGTGGGTAGCACTTGTCATGCCAGTTTGCAGCTAGAAATTTGTTTTTCAAGGCCCCAAAATTGTGTTTCAGTTAACTGGGCATTTACCTAAGACATTGCTTGCAAACACGTAATTATAACTGCCTCTGATGGTTGCAGGGCCACAGGAACCGGTATGGCTGGTACGGCCCAAGCCATACCACTTTTCATGTTTTGACGTAAAACTCACCAAGATGACAGAAGCTTCGCAAAGCATGCACATACACAATTCCATGCCCAGTACACGTTCAACACCTCCTCGTTTACCAGTCAGTGGTTCACATCCTGGTAGCATGCAGTGATGCGACATATGCTTGACAACCACATAACTACACTAATTGGACAAGTGTCAACTGCACTACACACACTGAGTACAGAATTGTTGCACATTGCTTTGGAATGCAAGCCTTGTAGCCGTGTACTGTGTTGTACTCCCTCAGCATGTTGGACATGTTCATTATCTTGTGACAGGAAACTTCACTTACCTTTACAATACTAACACACATTCTCTGTAGGATGGTGCGACACCACTGTGGACTGCAAGCTGCAATGGTCACCAGAAGGTGGTCGAGCACCTCCTGGCAGCAGGGGCCAACCCTGACATTCAGGAAGAGGTGAGGATAACTGTAACGGAATTCGATATGGCAATCCCTGATGTGAGCATTCATACATTAACAGTGTTCTCGCCAGGATTTTTACATAGGGCGGGGGGGGGGAACAAGGTGTACGGTTTATCTGTCCATGTCCCTGCGCTGTTTCTCTGATTTGTGCCGCGTTGCTTGCAAACGGAGAACAACGGTAGACACTGTCGTACACTGGAATGTACCACTGATAATCTGTCTTCCAAGACGCGTCATAGCCGATCTTGTGCTTGCTTCGTGTTACAAAGCCATCAGAGCTCGACGACTCCGAGCGATGTCTTTGCTTTAGCTGTCTCGATTGTGAACACGTGGCGCCTCGAGTAAACCTATTCATATGCGCGTGCCGTGCACATGAATAATGGACGGCCGAACTGAAGTACTAAGCGCGGCGGGGCGCCGCGGTTCCGCGCTTTAACGAGAACACTGATTAAACACCATCAGTACACAGGAAGTGAACTATGAATACTATTTGGATTTCCTGAACAATGTGTAGCAGATACACATAACTGTGCATATCATGCTGCACTGATTAATCATATCTGGGTAGCACATACCATACCAGTTTGCAGCTAGAAATTTATTTCCAAATTGTGTTTCAGATAACTGGGCATTTACCTGAGACATTGCTTGCAAACAAGTAATTATAACTGCTTCTGTTGCAGGGCCACAGGAACCGGTATGACTGGTACGGCCCAAGTCGTACCTCTTTTTCATGTTTTGACGTACAACTTCACGTTCCACACCTCCTCGTTTGCTAGTCAGTGATTCACATCCTGGTAGCAGTGATGTGCTGGTTCACAGCTAGTTGTAGCATGCCTATTGAGCGTGAAGACGTTCTTGACCGGAAAATGAGTAGGAATGTATGTCATTAGCTCAATGTACAAGTATATGTACAGTTAACTGTGTTGTACGTCAACTGTTATACCTTCCCATCTATACCAACGACTGGAACCACATTTACCACAACCACGTCAGGCAATTTCTGGCTCCAGTAATGATCTATCTACCACAAAATCTTGCGGAAAGCAACGGATGACACATTCGGCTATGTACATATATCCTGTCTTGATGGTCCTAGGACCGGGAACCTCTAGTCCTCTGACAATTTGCCGTAACGTCAGCACTTCAGATTATTGTGAACTGAAATGTTATTGTTTGGGTATGTCAGACCTAGACACAAGGTACGGAGAGAGGATGGGAGGCTGGAAAGTAGGGGTGGGCAATATATCGTTATTATCGTATATCGTGATATTAAGAGCCCATGATAATCGTATCGTGGTGGTTATAAAATTATCGTCATATCGTGTTCACATTATTAGTGGTGTTGTTTTTGCAGAAATAAGGCATGCAGCAGCTAAATAGTGTATACATGCAATTTATGACAACATAGTAAATGCTTGGCTTGTATAAATATTCTAGTGTGGCATGAGAAGTCAAATAAACTAGCCAAAACGCATTATTGTGATAATATCGTGATAACTAACACATGATATATCGTGACCACATTATTCTGATATCGCCCACCCCTACTGGAAAGTAGCAATGCATGCTTCTCAGCAGCACAATGGTACAAGTCCGGTGTTCATACGCCATATATTTCTCAAGATGGAGCTGTTTATCTTTCCACCCAGTAACTTGCATGATCGATAGACTAGAAGAAATTCTCCATCTTGAGAACTACATGATGTATGAACACCAGACTTGTACCGTTGTGTTGCTGAGAAGCTGCCTATTCCAGTGATCTCCGCATCATTGCCCCAGTGATCTCCGCATCATTGCTTCCTGTTGTTGGACTGCTGGCCTAACGACTGAACAATTGTACTTTGTAATAGTATGAAGTAATGATGTAAATAAGTATCATATTGCCATAATCACACAGTGTTGGAGCATAAAAGAACAATTAAGGGATGCTTTTGTCAAAATTGTATTCCAATTTCCCAAGCCTCTTGTCACACTACAAAACTTTAGTCCCTCATCATGACCTTTGAACTCTTGCACAAAGTCATTCCCAAACAGTGGGATAGAAAATGAACCCATGTACTGCCTCTGGGTGAGCAGATTGTTCCGGTGTTAGGAAGTATAGGCACCACACTACCAGCCACCGGAGAGCAAAGTCTGTTCCAGGAAATGAACCTCGTGCTCATCTAATGTAGTCACATGTTCACTACTAGTGCTTGTGGTGCTGGTGCCAGCAACTGCAGGTGGTACAGGCATCAGGCCCCACATTTGGAATGCGGAAGATGGCCGTGTGAGTGTGTGAGTGTATGTGTGTGTGTGTTTGTGTGTGTGTGTGTGTGTGTGTGTGTGTGGGGGGGGGGGGGGGGGGGGGGGGGGGGGGGGGGTCTCTGCACAGAATTCTGTTTGGATCCAATTTTGTGTTATGAATCATTTTGGGTAACCATCAAATTGCTGGGGGTCTTCCCCAGATTAGTATCTGGCAAACCATGTCCTTTGTACAGTTTGTCTCCTCCATCCAATAAAACCCTGCATGTGATGAACACGTTTTCCACAGGCAATCACTGCCGGGAAGACTAGTAAAGAAGTTTGGACATGAATGAGTGCCAGTGAACGCTTGATTCTTGTTACTAGACAGCAATCATCATTTTTGGATCTCCCTCTCTCAGGGTGGGTTTGCTGCACTGCACATGGCCTGCGACCATGGTCATGATTGTATTGCTGAGATGCTCCTCCAGGCTGGTGCCAGTGTGGAGCTGAAGACCAAGGTGAGGTGGTGTCAGTCAAGAGTGTGTTCGTTAAGGTCACACCGTGCTATTTTGATTGAATTGCCGTATGTACCGGTATGCATCATAGATATAACTGTACTGTGTTTGGTAATTTATAGACGTAGACTATTGTGTCATTATTGAAAATATATGGCTAATTAATAGATGAGGGTAAACTACTAGCACTGCTGTCCACGTCTTACTCCTGTTGTACTGGAGATGTTTCTTGACCATTGATGCTGCAATTGTTACGAGCAAGACCCAGTTGTGGGTTTTACATTGTTAGTTATAGGTGATCATGGTAGGTGCTGTGAATACATTTGGCTGGTTTCAATCTAGCATTCTAGCTGGAAGTAAACTGTGGTTGTGTACCACACAATGAAAGTTATCTCGTAATCCAATGAAAGTATGCATGACTTGATTGTGCGTATTCGTTACATTATTGGACCTTGTTATGCCAGTCTGAGAGGTATAGTTTTCATGGGTTTCAGTACCTCTGGTCTTATCTCATTCTTGTTTATGTGTACAGGATCGCCGGACAGCATTGTTTCTGGCGAGCTGGAAAGGCCATACTCAGGTCGTCAAACTCCTTCTAAGGAGAGAAGCTGATGTCAACCTCCAGACGCAGGTGAGACTCACTTAACAACCACAATGCTGTACCCACCCTTCACAATCTCATCTCTAGGACATAGTCATGCAGTTTGTTATATAATCACATACTTATAGAGTTGCCATACGTTTACTCCCATAGAAAAGCGTGCAATTGTTTCCCAAATTGCATGGTTACAAAGCGGCCGCGGCGCGCGCTAACCAATCAGGTCAAGCTCCGCCCTAGCAACGAGCGTCAGCATCATGCCTACGCCTCATTTTCATTAGCAACAGTCGAAAATGGCTGTACTGTGTGAATGCTCGCGTTGTTTAAGCTTTCTGTACCCGATCAGAAGGAACGCTGTGAGAACCAAATGATAGTGTGGCGAAAGTGTTGTCACAGAAATGGTTGCGCCAGTCATTGTGCCGTACTAGCGCTGCAGCCGCACTGTTCGTGGCTGTTATGCACACAGGCTCTGTGCTGCTGTTTTGGGAATCTGGGTGTCAGTTGCAACACCGCGCTTCCATCCTAAAGCTTCACTACACAACAGGTCAGTACTCTGTGCAAGTAGACAAGCGGGGAAAGTAAGACAAGCGGTACTAGTAGCGTGTAGTTCGCTCGCGCTCGAGCGCTTTTGTGGCTGGGGCGTGGCTTTAATCGCTCAAACCGCTTCCTTTTGACCATGCCATGCCTGGAAGTATATATGATTAGTATTTAATCGCATGTATTCTCATGCAATTATTCCCAAATTGCACTCGAAACCCATGTGATTACCTATACGAATGTACCCACCCTAAGCTAAATGGCTCCTTCAGAGTGTGAAACCCCATGCTACAAATATCTCCAGCAGAGCAGGAACAGTCCATTGTTGTGGTCAGTTTGGTTCCATTCACCGGCAGCAGCTGCAACAGTAGCAGGACAACTCAGGGGCGTAGCTAGGATTTTGAGACCGAAGAGGCATAGAGTTATCCGTGCGCAAAGCATGCAGTGAAAATATTCTAGCTAATTGATATCATGACTAATATCACTAGCATGATTACTTCTGCAGTGCATGCAAGACGTAATTACATTTACACAATACAAAAAGGGTTTTTTTACGGTTGCTCTTGAAATGCTACAGCAATACGCCGGTGCCCTGACTGTACCAGACTTGCAGCACTTTATCCACTCATGATCTGCCCTGGTCTTTCGCAGCCATCAGATCAAACACACATTGTATGCAGCGTGTGCGAGTTATTTATAGGATGTACGTAGGACACACGCATCATTACTCAGAAAGCGAGGAGGCAGAAATGCTCTAATCTGCCTCCTCGCTAAACCCATGCAACTGGCTGGTTGGAACTCAATCACATGGTTCTAACCTAGCTCTTGATCTATGAAATCTCTAGTGATTAGCCTGTGGTTGGGCAGATGGCCTAAGTGTCATGAATCTCATTGTAGGAAACAAATAGCTGTAATTACTTGTGCTTCCATTGACCAGGCCCAGCTAGAACGAGGCTAGACTGCATGGTGCCAACAATATAGACTTCCTATGACCTCGGGGAAGGGGGGGGGGGGGGGGGGGGGGGGGGGTTCTTGACGGCAACATTCGTGAGATAGAAATACTTCAAAAAGCAGTCATATGTATTATAGACGTTGAGCACCATGAGATACACAATGACACACACAGTGTCAAACCTTCTGATCCTGCTGTAGGTGATATCATTTGCAAGTTTGATCAACACTAAGGAGCCATTCCTTCCTCCATGGCTAAACTGCATGCAGCTTGTTCACGCTCACCCCACAATGTCCTGCATTCACCAGCTATGTATATGCTATGCATCGTATTGTCTGCTCTAAAGTACAGTGGACTTGTTTTAGAGACCTTGCTGTATTTAGCTTCAAAACTGTGGTCTGACACAGATTGTCATATTTGTATAACTATTCAGCTCTTCCTTCCAGGTCTCGTTTGTTGCTCTTTGCTTTGTCTTCTGCACGTTTGATACCTTCTCAGCCTCGTTCTGTATTAATCCATTTCTCCTGCCATCGAGCACTCAAGTATTCAGTCGTTCCACCTCTTTTGTGTGCTGGGATACCAAGGTGGCTGGCACTGCTTCTTTTAGATGACTTCCAGGTAGTTGACATCTGGAAGTGTGATGTTTCATACGTTATATTGTATGTGCCAGGTTTACCATATACACAGGGAGACAGATCGACACCACTCAACTATGACTGGTGTGGGTTTGTACTCACACTCACCCTGTGACAATTTACCGACTCCAACTAATTTTATTGATTAGCTACTTGCATTGTGACTGTGGTGGAGCATTG
Source organism: Axinella damicornis (assembly GCA_963931865.1). Taxonomy (NCBI): domain Eukaryota; kingdom Metazoa; phylum Porifera; class Demospongiae; order Axinellida; family Axinellidae; genus Axinella; species Axinella damicornis. The sequence goes on along the minus strand of OZ007517.1, from coordinate 4,232,524 downwards.
GCCTCGTATCACGTTAGAAGGGATCAAAAGCTAGAGGTCTGGCTTATATAATAGGTTGTTGGTTCAGTGACCTTTCATTACTAGGGATCACTTGTTGTGACCTTTGAACTCCCTATATACTCCTCATAATCAAGTTAATTGTAGGGTAATGTGACAGGAAGACTCCATCAGCTCATGGCCACTATACAAGAGGGCTGTACAGTGTAGCTTAAGCAACCCTGATCCCCATATCCTCTGTACTAGGCCATCTAAGCACAACAAGAGATGGTGTATAATGTCCTACTTTCTTCCCAATTATTAGTGTGGCAGTATCCTCAGGTACACCGGTCAGCATACAACTGATGAGACACTATATGCCTGTTTATCCACAATGACTCACACTGGCCCCCTTATCATTAAGCAAAAATGACTGCTAGATACCTCAGGAGGTTGCAAGTTCTTGACTTTTCAGATATCTGAACTTGATATGTTGCTGGGAGGAGGTATTGCTGAATGAGGTGTGCATAATTATAATGCAAGCAACTGTCTCTCCTCACACAGTATGGAACACCACTGTCAATTGCCAAGTCTGAAGGACACCAACACATTGTTCAGCTGCTGCTTGAAGCAGGCGGACAAAGGTAGAGTTGGAAACCATGTACAAAGTACTTCCACCATGTACATCTCTGCATCCGTTAATTAATCAAGCATGGTGGGTTGGGAGCCACACATCACACTGTGTAGAGTTAATGTGACCATATTATGGCATTGCATGTTGAAATCAAGCAAATGTCACAGTATGTCAAATTTGGTGGACTGTCACCACCCGGAGGAAAGTATCTCAGAGTCCCAAATTTCAAATGACTGTTTGGTGTATCAGTTGTGCCACTCGCATGTAAGAAAATGGACACACTATAGCTAAACAGTACATTGTTCTTCACACCTCAGGACTGCTGCTGAGAGACCTGCGTCAGTGACACCTGCATCAGTGACACCTGCATCAGTGACACCTGCATCAGTGATACCTGCATCAGTGACACCTGCAACACCTACAGCAATTGTAACTCAGACACCAGCAACAAATACTTTGTCACGGTTTTTCAAGTTTTTGAAACCTAAAAAACAGTGAAAGTCGATACCTACGCATATGAATACTATTGTATACGGCTAGTATATAGTTATACCATGTGCTGTACAAGATGCCTATTATTATTCGATGTGTTAATATAATAAGTAGTTGTGCACATGATAAGGTTTCTTCACTCGATCCTGGTTGTACATGTAGCACTGACACTGGGTGTTTGGGCATACACCAATTATAATTTAGTTTGTGCAAGACTTTTGTGCTAATAGTTCAACACTTTGTATTTTCACCGATTTGTACCATTCTGTGCCAACTAATTTGTGGAAACAGTCCAATACCTTGCATGCCTGCATACAATGAGACCTGTCTGTAGTGGTTGCTATGGGAACAACATTTTATAAATTTTGACCATTGTACGTATACACGGGTACGTGACTGATCGAAAGACTCCGTTGTGGCACTGAAAGCGAGTACCGTGCAGAACACAGGTCGCAGGCCCTCCAAGGAAGCCAGGCCAAGCTGGAATGTCGTAGCTGCATGGCAGAGCGAGTAAGCGTCACCCCCATAAACAACAAGAACAGGGCCGCGGTATATACAGCTGAAAGAAATAACACGAACGAGCCCCTGGCAACCCAGCCAAGGCAACGGAAGCGTGTTGTAATTTCAGGCGCACAAAGAATCTGGGGAACAATGTGAACCACTACCCCCACTGCAGTAACCACAGTTGATGTCACCCAGCTAACAGTCAAAAGAAAATTCAAGACTGCTGCCAACAACCCTACACGTATTCAAAAATGGTGGTTTGCTGTCAGAGGTGAGGAAAACGTGCTGCAGCAGGTGGAGGGGGCTTGGAACTCTGTTGCCACGCAAACTGCATGGAAACTGGAGCCTGCCTATCGATATGAGGATGATGCGGACCTGCAAAGTGATCAAAATGTACAAGGTGCTGTCCCTGTGCATGCTCAGCAATCGGCCAATGTCCTCAATGATGGGGCTGCAGCTGTCAATGTGAGTTCCGTATCCAACAATGCTTCATTGTCTTTTTTAGACAAACAGTAATGTCTTCTCCTTACATGGAGGGCGTAAGCTCTCACCATACACCTGGTCAACCTAGTCCCTCTGACCTCTCAATTCTTTACTTTAACGCAAGAAGCATAGGGTCTTCCCAAGCTAGACGATTTGAGGGTGGAAGTTGAAGCCCAGAATCATTCTATTGTTTGTATTGTTGAGACATGGCTTTCAGAAGACATCAGACCAAGAAATCTCTATGCTGTAGTCAGACTTGACCATAACCGGCATGGTGGCGGTTCTCATGTACATTCATACCTCACATACATGGGAAATTTTGTAGGCTATCTTCTAGTGTTTATAAACATTGTGTCTCAGTTCTGTACCGTCCCCCATCCTCATCAGTTTCTTTTTTTGATAGTCTTTGTACCACGCTACAGCATTTGTCACCCCATATGCATCTTTTTACCAGTTTTGTACTAGTTGGAGACTTTAATATTAATTTTTGTAACAAAGATCACCCTTATTTTTATAGACTTTGCAACATACTCCAGAATTTTTCACTGTCACAAGTTGTACTCTCCCCTACCCTCACAAATTCCAATGGTCATGCCTCTCTGATTGATTTGGCCCTGGTGTCAAGTAAAACTCAGCTTCTGGATTGTTCTGTAATTCCACCTCTTGCAAACGCAGATCATAATGGCCTTGAACTGTCTTTTGAATGGAAACACAGGGGCAAGCAAGTCCACACCGCACAAAGAACAATTTGGAGGTACCAGGATGCAGACTACAAAAAGCATGTCAGTTGATTGAGGAAGCTGACTGGGATCGTTTGCTTCACGAAAATGATATTGATGGCTCTGCTACCAACTGGCACAAGTTTATGGAAATCATGTCTGCCTGTATCCCCCAAAAAACCCTAAGACGTAGAAGAAATAATATTATGCCGTGGCTCACAATGAACATTACTCGCCACATTAGGAAGCGGAATGCTGCTTTCCAAGCTGCCAAGAAATCTGGCAAGTCTGAACACAATTCCAAATTCAGGAAGCTGGGTAACAAAGTTGTGAAACTCATGCGGAGTGCAAAGTCATCCTATTTTCAACGCTTAAACCCCAAAGACAAGAAGCAATTCTAAAATATCTGAACAAACAAGAATCATCCATTCCAACACTCCACTATCAAGATACCGCTGCCGAGTCCAATTCTGAGAAGGCCAATCGGCTGAATGAGTTTTTTTCAGCCTGTTTTAACAGAGATATTCCTCCGCTCTCACCTGCCAACACTGATTATCACAATGCGCATTACGACTCATGTCCAGAAGACCTGCTGTGTACAACTGATGAAGTCCTATTTCTAATACAGACTCTGGATTCATCCAAAGCTAATGGGCCTGATGGAGTCTCAGCCCAAATGCTTAAAGCCACAGCACACAGCATTGCACCATCCCTCGCCAAACTCTCAGAGTCAACCTCTCCATCAGTCACGGCCAGTTCCCTGAGAGCTGGAAAACATCTACAGTTGTCCCTATCCCTACTTGAAAGTGCAAACCACAAGGAAGCTCGCATGAACACATCTTGGAACAGTCGGTGCCAAAATCTGCTTCTCCTTCTAGAAGCCGTCTATTTCGTTACACGGAAATACTACCGGAAGAGGTAACGGACGAATACAAACCTCTGTAAGCTTGCACTCCCTCTGGGTTCGTGTGTCTCCGGAGCTCCGTGGACTTGTGATTTTGTCGTCATTGTTTTTTTTTATTATTATTATTATTATTAGAACTTTACAGCAGTACAATGGCATTTGAACAAGGATAGTAAAGTGATACATTTGAATAAGGACCGCTGACAGACATACATCAATGATGATGATGCTGAGATAAAGTTGAACATGCTGCGCATGCGCTTCACAATTTTTTGAACCAGCATGCAGTAAGGTGATACAGCTACAGATAGGATAATCAGAGCCAGAAGTGAGTACAATAGCTGAGTAGCAGAGATATTGGTACAAGAATAGCTTCAATACCTCATAAAGTAATCTTACGGTTTATCCGAGGCAGTCAAATGGAGGGTTCTGCACACATGACGTGAGGTGGAGGGTAGTCTAGCTGGCTAGCCCCTCGAATTTACCCCAGCACGGATCGACTCACGTGACCGCACGGGGAAAAAGAGGGTCTAGAAACTTTGGACCACTTTGCTTGAGTTCTACTTGAAATCGGATAGAGGCTGTCACGTTGTGATCTTTCAAATCGCTCGGTGCAAGCGTTGAGGACTGTCTGAAGTTGCCTGCGATTGCTGTTCTCCTGCACAACGACCAAACAGACAGAAGTACAAACAGCCAACGAGGTTAGCGGGCCGGAATCGGCGGAATATTATGACGTAAACGGACGTGATGTAAGCTTCTTTCATAGCGAGTAAAGTGGTCCAAAGTTTCTAGACCTTCTCCGTGCGCGCATACTGAAAGCGATTGCGCGTTGGAGAAAGTGAAGGGCTAGCTTGTTAGATGGTGGAGGGCATGTTCAAATTCACTGGTAGATCTAGATCTCTATACTATCTAGCCTCATTTCCAGCCCCCCTCCTAGCTTTTCATCGGGGAGAGCCTGGTACATGTGCGCATTATGTAAAAAAAATGAAGGAGGGGCTGTCGTACACCACTCCGAAGGCAGTGAATAGTGCCGATCCAATCCACACGAAACGTGATTTTCACCGTCACTTTTCAGTTAGCTAGCTTCGTGCTTTTGCACTGCACTCACTGCTTTCTGGTCGTCCATGAACGTCTCACTCCCGACGTGGGAAGGTACAGTGTGACTCGTGAATCTCCAATGTCAGTGTCCGATGAAGATTCACCGTGCATGTGGTCTAACCGTTTTGTTCAACTGTTCAACGATGTTCAATGCTTGTTGTGTATGACAGTCACCCCCTGATACATGATTGTGGTAAGTTACCTGGTACCTTTGATCTTCTTGCTGTTCTGAGCCCCAGTTCGCCCATGTTCAAAGTCCTTTCTACCACCTTTCTACCCTTGACATCACCCATGTGAGGAAACTTACCAGTCCCTACGCATTCTTCATGCAACCGAAACGTTACGGGCCTGGGACACACCTGCATTTCCTCTCCTCTGCTTGCATCACCAAACAAGTGTAATTCATAACCTGTTCAGCTATTCGATCACTACTTACATGTATCTAGTCTCATTCCCAGGCCTTCTCACCCCTAGCCTCGTTCCCAGGCCTCCGTCCACAGCTACAGGATAACATCTGGGCGGAGGCGGGAGCTAATAAGGGAAGCTGGCGGGATGCCAATAATCATTTTCTGAGTGATCGTAGGCTAGGTGTCCCGGGCGGCGCGGCGCAGCTAATAAGGGAAGCTGGGGGTGGGGCATGCGATGTAGCCAATTGTAGTTCATTATTGATGGTCTGCAGCTGCAGTTTGAAGTTCGTGGTAGCCTCGTTCCGAGTCCCACGCCCAGCTTTTCGTTGCTTGCCCTACTGCAAGCGACGAACGTACGGCAAGCAACAAAAAGCTGGGCGTGGGACTGGGAACGAGGCTACACTGTACCTGAGAGCAGTACCCCGAGAGAATCTGTCCCTCCAGCTGACCTCTTCAAGTCTATCGATCTGTAGACGTGTAGTAGCTACGTACTTTGTAGCACCGGCGTAAAGCGTAGCAGGCTGTACTCGGTACTTGCCGTGCCATGCCCTAAGCACGCGGGCGGGCGCGGCGGGCGCGGCGGGCGCGCAACATTACGATTTTCCACTTGGATATACGGTCATACGCTAAATCGGACAGACACCTGCAACTCGACGGACATCCTGAAGAGCACGACTATGTGGGGCTCGCCTTGGCTCGCCCCAATCACCTTCCTGAATGCATTGCTCGTGCAATGTATCCTAAATTACACTCCAAGCCATGCAATTACATAGTATTATGCACATCCGCTCCCTGACGAATTACCATCCCAGGTCCCATAATTAACGGCCCTGTTCAGGAATCTAGTAAATTTAGCGGCCCACAATGCCCATTACTCAGAATCTAGCACCCCACAATACAGTCTATAGCAATCTAGCGCCACATGTTGGAAGTTAGCACCCCACACTGTATTTAGCCCCCCCCCCCCCCCCCCCCCCCCCAATTAAATTTTTGTGCCCCAAAACATGTGCTTTTTCTTTTGCGCTTGGAATGCCATAATTATGCACAGAAGTCAATGTTACGGCATTGTGCATGTGCAATGTGGCATTGACGTGTACAATTGACCATTGTCCATCATTCCTGTCTCTAGCCGCTAGTGTGCGCAGCCATCATAATGGGTCACGGTGGAACTGGTGAAACTTCAGAAGGTCCCCAAAAGTACATAGCAAGAGCATCAAAGAGCGGGATAAGAGTACCAACAGCAAGAAGCAGGCCAATGGCAAGGAGTGTGGGCAAAGAGCTGTTTCCATTTTCAGTTCAAGCGAACCTACAGGTATAGAAGAGAGTGCAAGTGACATACGAGTGATTGGTTGTTCGGAAAAGAGTAACAGACGGAAAAGAGCGCACCCTTTAGGTGAAGGTGACGCAGCAGAACCCAAACCAAAGTAAGTACTGCTACCATTGTGTAAATAGCTGTGTTCTGGACTTTAGACGTGGAGGGGTGGTCTCGCGGGCCAGGTTCTCTTGCATGGAAAGAGTCTGGTCAAATTGTCATATCCCATATGGCTGCACAATCAGCAGTAGGAAGGCTATAGAACTAAGAGGTTCACCCAGTATGCAAATCTGTAACCCTCTGCAGAGTCCACGCAGGGGAGAAGCCATTCCAGTGTGAAGTCTGTGACAAGTGCTTTGGACGAAGTGAAAGTCTTAGACGTCACCTTAGGATACACACAGGAGAAAAACCATTTGTGTGTGATTTCTGCCCCAAGAGGTTCACCCAATATTCAGATCGCCAATCATACCGCAGAGTCCACACAGGGGAGAGGCCATTCCAGTGTGAGTTCTGCCACAAGCGCTTTTGAGTTAGTAGCAATCTAAAACGTCACCTTAGGATACACACAGGAGAAAAACCATTCCTGTGTGATTTCTGCCCCAAGAGGTTCACCCAATCTGCAGATCGCCAATCACACCACAAGAGTCCACACAGGGGAGAAGCCATTCCAGTGTGAGTTCTGTCACAAGTGCTTTGGATGAAACAGCACTCTTAAACATCACCTTATGATACACACTGGAGAAAAACCATTCCTGTGTGATTTCTGCCCGAAGCGCTTTGTGCATAGAAACCATCTTAAACGTCACCTCAGGATACACACAGGAGAAAAACCATTCAGGTGCGATTTCTGCCCTGAAAGGTTTACCCAACATCAAAGTCTCCAAGCACACCACAGAACCCACACAGGGGAGAGGCCATTCAAGTGTGAGTTCTGCCCCAAGAGATTCAGCCGCTATGATGGTCTGCAATCACACCACAGAGTCCACACAGGAGAGAAGCCATTCCAGTGCAAGCTCTGCCACAAGCAATTTGGACATCAATCCAGCTTACGTAATCATTTGAAATCAAAGTCTCATGCAAGGAAAGTAGTAAGTGATGACTCGTGTAAACCAGAAGATACTGATCCGGACATAGCTGTATCCACTGAAACAGGCACTGATGAGGATGACATGGTGTTACCAACAACAGTGGCAGAAATTGCGAAAGGGATGGAAGCATCAGAGCTTAACGAAACACCGATTAAGTTGTCTGCGGCAGAGTATCAGTGTGAACATTGTTCTAAAGTTTGCAAATCTGCTGCTGGTCTTGCAAACCATCAGAGGTCCCACTTGGCTCACACATGCCAGTTCTGTGGTAAGGTCTTCTGTAACACCGATACCCTTCAAGATCATTTATCAGAGATCCACCCAGAGAAGCTAACATTTAGCTGTAGACACTGTTTGAAGTGCTATCCTACTGACCTAGCTCTGCAAGGTCATGTGAAATCATCTCATAGTACCAGCCCCCCAAAATACATGTGCCAGTGGTGTGGGAGGTCATTCCCCCAAAAATATCTTCCTGAGCATTTCAGGATTCACCAACAGATTCCCCATGAATGTGAAATCTGTGGCAAGATATTCACCACACTCAACTACCTCAAGAGGCACATCAGGAGGTGTCACAAGCACTGAGCATCACCTTGCACCCAGGATACCTCATCAAGCACATCAGAAATTATCAACAGCACAATGATCCTTTATCTGATTTATTACACCTGGATTTATCAGTATTGGTGTAATTGCATATATTGCGGTACTGTGTTGCATATATTTATTGTGATTGTGTTGATTTCACACTTCCCACACACTGTATTTCATGCATTATATCAAAATCTTTCTGAAACGGCCAACAGTTAAGTCTTCATGACAACTTCCATTCAGTGTTGTGAAAAAGCATCACAACCTGAAACTGCAAATATTGTTTTTTCTTTAGAATGGCTAGTTCTTAACTCCCTCACGACAGTTCTGTTTTACACTGAGCAGTGCTTCAAGTTTTTCAAAGTCTCAGAGGCATTTGAAACCGCCCACTCAACAACTATGGCTTTATTTGCAATGCAACTTTCAAAGTTCAATGAAAACAGTGGGAGAGGGTGTGTGAAAGGAGTGCTGCAGGAAGTGTTGATGTGGCAGATTTAACTGCATGTAACTGTATGTATGTATGCATTCCTCCGTATGCTATCCACACCTCCCAACAAATTGAATGCCATTGTAGTCCTGGAGGTAACAACAGATGATGAGGGCACTTGCCAGTGACGTCCAGCCATTTTCCCAAAAGCTAGCACGCAGCAGACCACAATGTATAGGTCCAGTCTGCTTCTGGTGAATGTACATGTACAGCTTCGCAATTATGCATCACTGGTCACAGAACTAGCTATGTATATAATGCACTGTCTAGAACTTTGACAGGCTGTTGATATTTGATTTGGTCTATCATCTTGTTCTTCCGACCCAAATTTATGCCATCTATACGCTGCACAAGAGTACGTCAGCCTTAATTGCCAAGTACTAAAAAATGGCAACATCTATAGTGCCAGGCTACCACATTCTTGGCTGAAAATGGGAGAATTCCATTATAGTGGAAGCCCAGTGTAGTGTATGCTTGTGTGTAGTCATTTCCTGTTGGCTCTGGCATTGTTTGGTTACCATGGTAATTAGTGATCACATGCTTATTATCATTATTTAGCCTACCTACCGACCCTATTGGAAAGGTCATTTGGCCCAAGCAACTTAACCTTACATTGGTATGGCCGAATGCATGCTGCACAGTTCTGTTGGGAATGTCTGCATGAAGTGTTGACCAAGGAGAACAAAACATGATTGTACAAACAGCTAGCTGGATGTGTATAATAGTACAGCTAGCAAGCTAGCTACAAGCATCCATGAGTGTATGTGCTGAGGTGCTCCCGACAGTCATAAGCCCTTTGCGTGTCTCAACCTGGGGGTGTGGCATGGGAGACAGGGTTGAATGTGGTCATGTGTCAGAGTTACTCACATTTGCACAGACTCCATTGGGCAAATTGAGTAGCCTCGTTCCCAGTCCCACGCCCAGCTTTTCGTCGTTTGCAGTACACGTGAGAAGATGTACCAGGCCCTCCCCGCTTTACCGTACTGCAAGCGACGAAAAGCTGGGCGTGGGACTGGGAATGAGGCTACAAATTGAGCTCACCCATGATCCAAAATTGTTTATTTCATTGTCATTTCTGGCAGTTGGGCCACATTTCTTGTTTCTCAGGTCTTAGAAAGGGGGAGTGGCCAAAAAGTGTTAGTTAAGGTTACGGGATCCCTGTGCGCGGATACGTGCACCGTATACTTAATTAAGCGCTATTTCATAGTTTTTTGTCACCAAAAACAAAGCCGTGTGATCCGACTTGGACTTGGAAGACCGTGTTGAAATAGGCACGAACAGTATAGAAAGGGCCGGACGAAGCGTTTTTGTAAATGCTGATGACAGTTCCGAAGTTATTCGACGCTGTATTCCAAAGACGGGAATCAAGATGGCGGTTATTTGTACTCGAGGGTCGTTCTTTCGAAGACAGTTCAACCTAGCCGCAAAACGCTTCCATCCCGCCTTAGAGCTTCCTATGGCGTGTCTCCCAACAGTAGAATCGAGTTGCTGGCGGTCTTCGCACTGGAGATTTTTGGTGAATAGTTAGCTGGAATCGATTTAACCAGCGTACGACGGCTACAGTGTGAGCTGCTGTAATGATGTTTGGTCTGCATGTTGACTACCCCTGCTTTGTGTCAAGCAAGTTTGATTTCGCTAGCTTACTTTAATTCTGTGCGAGAAAAATGGGGTTCAACAAATTGTCTGGCCACGCCCACCGCGCGGGGATCCCGTAACCTTAACAAACCAACAGGAGCAATAGTGCAAACACGGAGAGTTAGTAGCACCGATTACGTTGACTCCACCCTTTTATTCTAAAAAAAAAAAAGCAGTGAGTCGGTGCAACAACACATTCATTTGGTCTGGCATTACCGTAACGGGCGTCTGCAGTAAAACATGGGCTAAAGAGCTCTATATAGGTAGATACTTCATGTATAGTATAGTACTTAGCAGCTTGTATAGTTTCAGTGGTGAGAAATCACACAATAAGCCCTGCCCCACCTTCTGACAGAGATCGTTCCAGCACGTCGTGAGCCTCTTGCAGAAGGTCACTGGTGAGGAGTGGAGCAGCACTTCTTGTGGGAGGAGAGGGAAGTCAGGGAGCGTAGGGCACCCTCTGCTTCTGGCTTAATTGTGTGCCTCAATATCCACCGAGATATCCTGAGGGAGGGATATAGAGAGAAGGATGGGTTTGAAAGGATGGCAATTGAGTAGTGCTGGGCGATGGTATCGATACGTACGATAGTATCGATGGTCTATAAATATCGTTAGTATATCGTCACTAGTCAGCGAATATTGCGGCATTGCGCATGCCGCACCGGGGCATTCCGCTAATGCATGCACAGTCTGCATCAGCCCGCATGCCATGAAAAAAAAAGACCATTCCTGCTGAGCGCCTGAGAGGAATTTTCTTCCACTTTGTGATGGAGTTTGGGTTTTCGAAACACACTGACGGTCGGATCACCGATTCAAGCAAGGTATGTATACCTATAGGTGTTGCTCAAGCCAGCTAGACAGTAGCTAGATACTAGCCAGACTGCCAGAGTAGCCAAAAACACTCATTTACGTAGCTAGACTGGACTCTTTGGTTCCATTTTTTTAGGTGGCATGTGCGCTTGCCCAGGATTGTTCAGCACAGCGGGCTGTGTTGTTAATACAGCCAGACCTGCTTGCTAATGTCGTTTCTAAAAGTACAGACATTAGTAGTTTCTGCTGTTTCATCTGTACATTGGAAATGGAAAGTTGTGTTTTGAAATTTGAATGTCTATTACGGTATTTATGCTAATAAAACGGTACAGTCATCTAGTGGTAGAAATTCAATTCCTGGAATTTCAACTAATCCAATTAAGCAGTTAGCCTGGTTCCCAGGCCCGCGTGCCGCTTTTGGTTGCACGAAAGATCGCTAAGGGCATGGTATGTTTCCTCACGTGCGTGACGTCGAGGGTAGAAAGGTGGTAGAAAGGACTTGATTGAACGTGGGCAAACTGGGGCTCAGAACAGCAAGAAGAGCAAAAGTACGAGGTCGAGGGTAGAAAGGTGGTAGAAAGGACTTGATTGAACGTGGGCAAACTGGGGCTCAGAACAGCAAGAAGAGCAAAAGTACGAGGTAACTTACCACACGTATCTAGCTAGCGGGGGCAACACACACCAAGCGTTGAACGTGTAGTCGGTTGAACAATACGCAAAACTTCGCTTGTTCGTTCTGAAAATTTTGGCCGTTTGTCGATTACGTAATGCTCACGTGAGGAAACATCAGGCTCTCCCCGCTTTTCCGTACTGCAAGCGACGAAAAGCTGGGCAGGGCCTGGGAACCAGGCTATTAAGCAGTAGCTCAGGACACTAATTATTTTCTTTGATTCCAATGTACTGATACCAGGAAATGTACTTATCCAAACAAAACAAGTTCCAAGTACATGTACACATTAAAATACACTATTCATAGTCAGTCTGATTAGCAGTTGATGCCTATTTTCCTGGAACACAACAGTCCTGGTTACAAACTAGTTCTCTTGAAATTAAGGCACACATCATCAGTGCATGCCAAATTCTTGGAATTACTATAACCACAGCCAAAATGCAGCTTGTCACAGGGCAGTGGGTGGCTATAATTTTCCTGGAATAGTGTAGTCACACCAGTCATGCCCAATGCCAGCTGGCAGTGGCAGTTGATGTCCATTGTTCCTGGAATAACAGTCACAAACGGCTCGAAATGCAGGCATGGCAATGATGGCATGGCAGTCAGCGCCCAGCTCCTGCAGCTACAACAGTCACAAACGCTCGAAATGCAGTACGTAGGATGGCAGTTCGATGCCCATTTCCTGGATAAACAGCGTTCACAAACGATTTCTCTCCAAACACAGCGCGACAATTTCTATCTATTACAACGGTCCATCCAATCTAGCGATACAAATTCATTTCCTGGAATTTCTATGATTCCAATCCTATGGTAGTGAGTTTGAAATTATTATGTTTTTTATACCAAATACAGTAGTAGTTTTAGCAACTACATGTATATCATGATAAGTGGGAATGGATATGCTAGTATCGCCCAGCACTACAGTATTGAGGGATACTGAGGAACAAGGTAGATACATGTACATGAAGATATTTCCCATCGAAACGATTGATGAGCTAATAGTACCACGATACGAATAAACTCATGCAGACTAAGGCCTTGGTAGGTTCTGGGTGGAGCCATTTCTCTCCTTTGCATGAATGGGCTTAGAAAACAGTCCTCCAGCCTTGCAGTGGCACTATTTATTGCAATGACAGGGCCCAGTCTGAACAGGCAGTAACTAGCAAAGAGCAGTGACTATTGAAAGTTGTTAAGGAATGGGTGTGGTTAGAGTCTTGAATGTAAACAAGATACGACTCACTGACTAAATGGAACACATGCTAACACACTGAATAGCCCATTGTCAGAGGTGTCCCAACCTGTACACTGCTCCTCTGTTGTTCCACGATGCCCACACTCCCGGCAAGTGGTCTCTGCTCGACTGCAATCTCCCTTCCACATTCTCCGTCCACCTCTTCACACCCACACACTCACATCCAACACGACTCCAGCCAGCTTGTGTATGCAACTGAGAATGAAGATAAAGATCAGTAGGTCATTCTAGATGAGTAAGCAGAGTTACAAGATAGAAAAGATGAAAGCCATGGGCTTCTACCACTTCAGAATTCAATTTTAGGAGTGGGACTGGCTATACATACACCCACCTCTCCACTGTGTTAGAAATGGCCCCAGACTTGTTGCATGTCTCTTGTGTGGCTGAGGGGTCGGGCAGGAGGGGGCAGTGCTAGCCTTTAGTCAGGTGTGTAGATTGCCTTCCACTCCTCATAGGGTGACCTCAGTTGTGAACTTGGGCTGAAGGGGAGGGGGGAGGTGGGAAAGAGAGAGGAGGGAGAGAGGGAAGGAGGGAAAGGGTGGAAGGAGAGGGAGAGGGAGGGAGGGAGGGAAGTCTTGTACCTTTTCTCTTTCAATTCCACATCTTAGAATGACGTGCTATTTGTATCGTCACGACACTGCAACTACATGTACATCTCTCACATGCGTATGAACCAGACGACATATTAAACTACTTGAGGAGGAATGACACACCAAGAGGCAGGAAGGGGCGGAGGAAGTGAGACTGCCAACCATTCAATCAGTAGTTGAAGCTTAACTGCAGTTCCTGAAGTTCAGTATCCAGTGAGTCCATGGCAATGGTGGCTGGGAACAGCTGGTTCCAGTCCGTTGATGCCACGACCAGACATGCTCAGCCAGTCTAACATGCTCCAAGTCTGCATGTAGCCCATTGTACCAGTTCTGCGAGGACAGCTGCAAGTCAGACCAGTCCTTGGTGTTGGGTTCAACAATGATGGCTCGGCCGGAAGTTCTGTGTGAAGTAAGGGAGTGTGGGGGCGAGGGGGTGGGGATGGAGGTGAGATGAGGGTGTGGATTTGTAGCAGAGTGGCTGTAAGCATAGTCTCGGCCCAGACCCAAACCAACCCCAGAGCTGATTGCTTCTAGGCATTCCTACAGTTGATAATTTGTGCTGGTACATGTCTGTGGTTTTGGTGTGACCAGATTCCAGGTTGCTTGTCCCAGATCTATTCAAGAAATTAGTGCATGCACACAAGTATGGCCATGGAAACAGCCTTTGCACTTGAAGTTTAAGCTAGCTGGGAATTGGCAAATCACTGTGTTCATTCGAATGATTCTGCGTTCGCTGACGGCAAGACAGCTACGCCACATAAATGGCGAAGGCTCACCGTGCATTCTCTCACCAGTGCGCATGCGCCAAAAATTTGAAATGGATCTTGGACAAGCAACTTGAAATCCTCAGTACTGCCCTTAGTGTTGAGTTTCTGTGCTGTGTCTGTATTTGGGTTCTCATTGCTACTAACTATTGCTGCTGTTTGGTTAAGGAGCATACTGCCACGCATTACTACAGATGTGAGGGAGTGTGGAGGTGAGGTTGTGGAGGTGAGGATGTGGAGGTGAGGGTGTGGAGGTGACATAAGGGAGTGTGGAGGTGAGGGATGGAGTGGTAGAAGGGATATTATGAAGAGTGCTTCGATGCCAAGAGTTCATGACATCTGATTGATTCCCATGGAATGATACAGTGGGATAGGACGGACAGTGTGATATTGTGGGTTGAAGCGGGGGGCTCGTGGACAGTGTCACCTGTCCTGTGGTACAGTGGGATTCCAAACTGGGTACATTAGCAAACTTGGACGGGAATTGTAGTGGTTCCCGGCCAGCTGCTAGAGTTCTGTTAGTCATGAGGATAGCATGAGATTTGAGATCAGCTACACGTGAAGTTGAACAGTGAGTGTATATCAAAAACTCCACACACTGTAGGCAATGAAAGCAGGGTAGGACGAGGGAAGGAGGCTAGGGTATGAGCACGCGGTGAAAGACCTCACGCCAGGAACGAAAAATCCTGCCACTGTCCATGACAACAGTGGCATGCCTGCTAAATATTTCACACAGGTCCTTCTTATTGAAGACATCGGAAGCAAGCATGAGCTAGTAGTGAGAACATTTGATCAGGCACCCTTCCTTCTCCTGCAAATGCTACCTTCTCCTGCAAATGCTACCTTCTCCTGCAAATGCTATGCTGCGGTATTGTTCGCACTTGTGCACATGAATAGCAATTTATAGTACGTATACATGTACCTTAAAGTCACTATTATTTGCGGGTACTAACTTTAGTGAATTGGGCATGCAGCTGACTGGCGAGTATTAATTTTAGCGTTTTAACTCACCAGGGCTGCTGGCAACTAATCCGTTCAAGTGACAACCACGCTGCTCAGTCTCTTATTTTATTTTAAAAGAAACCACCGTGTACAGTGGCTAACGAGGTAACTGGAATAGCATGAATGCTAATATTAACCAGTACCCCGGGACCAATGGCTTTACATCCCCTCCGAAGGATGCGGTGTGAACTGTATCAGGTGAAAACACCTTCAAGAACACACCTACTCATTTTAAGGGTAGAGCTGAGTCAACTCCTAGGAGAGAAAGAAAATCTCCTATGGCAATAGTGGGACTCGAATTAGCAACCTTTCGATTAGCAGTCGAATGCTTTAACTGCTAGGCCACCAGCCTCTGATTCTTACTATACAGCTAACTACCTTCGCACATTGCTTATGACTTGCTCCAATTAATGCACACGTATGTGACGTCACATGCTGCTAATACTATTGTTTGCAGGGTTCAAAATTGAGCGATTTTTTCTAATTCGTTAAAATTAATACCTGCAAATAACAGTGACCTTAAGGTAAGTTCACACATGCCCTGGAGCTCACATGGCAACAAAGATCCAGTTGTCAATGTGAGGGTGTTACCAGTCAGTACCATATAGCGGGATATTTTCCTAAGTGCAAATTTTCGTATAAACGGCTGAAATGCCTTCAGCAGAAATTTTTGCATTTTGATTTTCGTATGCGCCTGCATTGCCACATGCCCTATTATTACACGTACGTAACGTATCGATGGTATTTTCTGTTTACGGTGGAGGCAATGCACAATGGTGAGAGAGTACCAAGTCTACAGTGCTGATATCTGGGTCTCTTGTTGGCGAGAAATGACAATTAGCTACCTGGTTGGCGGCATACTCGCCGATCGTTGCTGCTCAATGAACTTTGCTTACTGTCTGAAAGTCATCTGTTGCACTTCCCACAGACTCGCTATCGTCATAGGCTAACGGGTGTAGACGGGTCCACTGGAGTCTGGAAGGCCGTTCAAACGTCAGAAATACTGTTACAAATGCCATTGTTTGTTCGCGGCTTCCACGTGTTCGATTGCCCGTGCAAAATTTGACGTTAAAATTTCAACTGTTAAAATTTTCGCAGTGTTTATTTCGTATCTGGAGGTTTCATACAAAAATTTGCACCGTACAAAAATTTCACGCTATACGGTATCCATAAGGAAGGAGAGGAATAATCACACTTTCAGGTTTCCTACACTCAACACCCATACAGTATATGGTATGGTATAGCACTTGTGGTCCCTCAACAAACACACACTCCAATTTCAAGTCTATCTGTCCTCACCGTTACAAGGAGTATGCAAAGTGATGGAGGGCGGCAAACGTTCTGTAGGTCACTGCTACTTGGCTGTGGGCACAGCACTGTATCGATCTGCAGCAGCAAGTAGCAAGATATATACAATCATGTTGTTTACCTGGAGGCACCAACACTTCACTCATTGAGCAACCATTTTAAACTACCCAACCATGCCAGGGGCGGCGGAACAGGTCCGGCAGACCGGCAACTGCCGGACCAATGTTTTGACAAACCATGGTACTTGATAAACATCAGGCGGCACTGAGCGTCCCCCTCCGTGGATACATAGCTACGTAGTGATGGGGACCAGGCTCGAGGGAAAGTCTGTTTACGAGTCCAGTTGTAATGCAGCAAAACTTGAAGTGTCTGGACACATACCGGGCGCTTGTTGCGATGGCGAACAACTACGTGCTGACTACCACGTGTGATTTAGAAAGGGGTGGAGCCAGGAAGTGGAATAACAGTAGCGAAAAATTCGTCGCCTTATAATTAGTAGGCGTGGGCTACCAGGGCAGCGTACATTTCCTTTCCACGTCGAGAGTGAGACAGTCACGGATTGCACGGAAACCAGACAGCAGTGGCAGTGCAGTGCAAAGCACGAAGGTGCTACAAGACCCCATCCAGGCGACTGAAAAATGACCGCGAAGAAAAATTTCCGCGCTTCGCGCGATATACAGATCAGCGCTACGCGCCTCTACACACTGCCCAAGTTCGGCGGTGGACGTATCCCATTTTGCCGTACCAAAACGAAATTGCTTCTGCCGGCCCTGCATGCAGACAAGCAGCTTCCATGACATCAGGAGCGCATGATGAGGTCGAGAGCAGAGGGAAGGGAGGAGCATGAAGCGACCACGCAAAAGATGAAAAATTGAAAACTTTCCCACGGTAGTCCCTTTACTATGTTCAGCTCGCACGTGTACAGAGACTTCAAGAAGGATGACTACTAGAAGCCAGAAAAGGCCAGCATCAAGACTCCAATTGTAGCGAGGCAGGGGAATGACATACAGACCTCGACAAAATGCTGTATGACGATGCAGTCGATCGAGCCGCTCCATACAGTCAAGCGGGCGTCTCGACGCTACTTCTGTTTTTCCTGGAGTTCATGACTGCTGGGAAACATCCCGCAACACTTACGGACACTATCTCCTCTCTCTCCCATCGAGATTTGGCCTGTCGCTGTAGTCGGTCAATGGTATCACAGAAAAACGATACACGTGCGTGCTAAAATAGTAACGGGACTACCGTGGGAGTTTTCAATTTATAATCTTATACGTGGTCATTTCACGCTCCTCCCTTCCCTCCGCTCTCTACCTCATTATGCGCTCCTGACGATATCTAGATCCGTACATCAATGTATCAGTCAAGCTTCACAAAACTTGCTGATGCTGGAATGGGTACGCTTCACTAGAAGACGCTTCTTCGTGTAACTAACCCCCCCAGGTCTCTTCCTTGCCACATTCTCACAAGTTCAAAACAAAATGGCTTCTTTGATTCCTGGACACGAGTTACTCAGTGTCCAGCTATTATAGCGACGTATACATACCACAAAACATTGCAAAATACTATATGTGTTTATACTCAGCCAACCTGGTAAATTATATCAGCCAGGATCTCGCCCAGGACCTGTCGAAATACACTAGGTTAATAGGTGGGTAGCTAAATGAAGTGAACTTTGCCCTTTTCACGCTGCGGTTCGACGTTCCACAAACCGACATGTCCATGTCTTGTGATTTTGTCGTCATTGTTGAACATGCTGCGCATGCGTCACAATTTTTTGAACCAGCATGCAGCAAGGCGATACAGCTACAGATAGGGTAATCAGAGCCAGAGGTGAGTACAGTAGCTGAGTAGCAGAGATATTGGTACAAGAATAGCTTCAATACCTCATAAAGTAATCTTACGCTTTATCTGGGGCCTCATTCCCAGGCCCCTGCCCAACTTTTCATCGGGGAGATTCTGGTACATGCTTCCTCATGTGCACACAGTTTATGTAATTCAGGGGTGGATCCTGGAAAAAATTTAGGGGGGGACTGTCATCCGGCAACTGCCGAAGGCAGAGAATAGAGGCACGTAGTGCTGATCCAATCCTGTATCTGATTCATTCTGACTGTCACAAGCTGTTTACCGTTGGAAGAAGTCCAGCATTGAGCTTCGTTTTAACTTGCTGCCACTTGGGCCCACGTGTAAACAAGGGGTGTGGTCAGAAGTGGAAAGGGGGGCTGTAGCACCCCCCCTGGATCCACCCCTGCTGTAATTGACAAACAGCTAAAAAAGCGAAGTTTCGCACAATGTTCAATGCTTGTTGACAGTCAACCCCCGATACATGATTGTGGTAAGTTACCTTTGCTGTTCTGAGCCCCATGTTTGTTGCATAGTTGTCGTTCCCAGGCATTATCTCGTCCACGGCTGCGAGATAAAATCTGGGCAGAGGCCTGGGAACGAGGCTACTCACTCGCAGCGTTTGTTGCTTGCAGTACTTCAGCTTCACTTCGTGGTCTTTCTGAATGCTCAATTACACACTCCAAGCCATGCAATTACATATACATATCCGCTCCCTGACTTACGAATTACCATCCCAGGTGCCATATTGAACGGCCCACGATGACCCTTTTTCAGGAATCCAGTGCCCCACGGCAGTAAATTTAGTGGCCCACAATGCCCATTACTAGCACCCCACAATACAGTAGCTATGTAGCGCTGCATGTTGGAAGTTAGCACCCCACACTGTATTTAGTCCACCCCCCACCCCCCACCCCCCCCCCCCAGGATTAATTTTTTGCACCCCAGAATAAGGAATGCCATAATTATGCACAGAAGTCAATCAATGTTGCACACGTGCAATGCTCTATTCTTTTCATTCCTGTTTCTAGCCGCTAGTTGTGCGCAGCCATCATCATGGGTCATGGTGGAACTGGTGAAACTTCACAAGTTCCCCAACGCAGTACCAAAAGCAAGAAGCAGGCCAATGGCAAGGAGCGTGGCCAAAGAGCTGTTTCCATTTCCAGTTCAAGCGAAGCTACAGGTATAGAAGAGAGCATACGAGTGATTGGTTGTTCGGAAAAGAGCAACAAACGGAAAAGATCACATCCTTCATTGACAATTGAAGGTGGCACAGCAGAACCCAAACCAAAGTAAGTACCGCTACCATTGTGTGTGTCCTGGACTGAATTGTCATGACTTTCTTGTTGCACAGTCAGCAGTAGGAAGATGTTCACCCAGTATGCAAATCTACAATCCCTCCACAGAGTCCACGCAGGAGAGAAGCCATTCCAGTGTGAGTTCTGTCACAAGTGCTTTGGACGAAGTAGCCATCTTATACGTCACCATAGGATACACACAGGAGAAAAACCATTCCAGTGCGAGTTCTGCCCCAAGAGGTTCACCCAATATGCACATCGCCAATCACACCACAGAGTCCACACAGGAGAGAAGCCATTCCAGTGTGAGTTCTGTCGCAAGTGCTTTGGACGCAGTGGCCATCTTAGACGTCACCTTAGGATACACACTGGAGATAAACCATTCCTGGTCAGCCCCCCCAAATACATGTGCCAGTGGTGTGGGAGGTCATTCCAAAAATCGTATCTTCCTGAGCATTTCAGGATTCACCAACAGATTCCCCATAAGTGTGAAATCTGTGGCAAGATATACACCACATCCAACTACCTCAAGAAGCACATCAAAAGGTGTCACAAGCACTGAGCATCACCAAGAACCTTGCACCCAGCGATTCCTCATGAACAACATATGTAACGATCAACAGCACAATGAACCATTATCTGATTTTTGTATATACCTGGATTGATGGATTGGGTGTACATCATTGTGTGTTCATATTATTGTGTTACATAATTGTGTTCATTTCACACTTCACATGCAGACCCTGTATTTCTATCATAAGAGAAACAGACCTTTATGATTCATCTTCGAGTGTTTTCCTGCCTAAGAAGACTCCAAGTGTTGTGAAGAAGCATCACAAAGTACCGCACGACAAAAATCGTTTTTCATTTTCTGTCTTTAGGCAGGCTAGTTCTTGCATGACTTTCTCATGATGGGTTTCAAGTGCCTCTGAGACTTCTAAGTTGTGAAAAAGTGCGTGAGTGTAAAATGTTGCTGTTTTACTTGAAACCGCCCACTCAACAACTATGGCTTCATTTGTACACTGCTTTCAAAGTTCAATCAAATAACCCCCTAAATGGTCAACAAATACAAGCAGAAAAAAAGAGTCAGTGTCTAATCTCAGACTATCGCTGTCACACATGCACAAAACAAAGTACATAGCAACCGTAATTGTGCAGCAGCACGCCCTACAATTGCAAATCCAGACTGGAACCTAGTTGAGGTGTAATGTGTCAGAACTACATATAAACCATTTGACGAAGCAAAGGTTTAATGCCTAGCTGATTTTCACAATACTTGCATGGACTTAATGCTGAAGAAAATGCTACGTACATGGAATCCGATCCCTTTGTAGGATGAAAACGAGTACAAGTTCTTAGCTAGTAATTCTTGACTTTGTGCATGACTGTCAACTAGCTATTTATACTTCGTTATCGCAAGGTTTGTATACTACTGGAGAACACTGTCAGTATATTTTGTTACTGCATGTTGTTTATGGAAGAGTCATGTTCAGCTATGACAATGTGCCTTGTTTGGATAAATATATTCATAATTGCATGGATTAGACAAAAGGCAGGATGTAGGTTAAGGTAGCTAGCAAACTATCTTAGGTTGAATCACCACACACTCTGATTGCATCCACCAGCTGATGTACCATTTTCTTCAGCATTAAGTACATGCGCATGCACCATAGAAGTTTTGCTCTCACATTCTCAAAATTGACATTGATTTGCAGCCTGCATGTGCAATAATTATTGAATGATTGTGGATTGGGCATGGCAGCTTTTGGCTGGTATCATTTTGATTATAAGACGTAATGTAGCAGCTGTTGTTTTCATGAACCTTGCAGATGGTACATGCATACAGGGTCAGATCAGTAGTACTCTTGTTATACGCACACTACTAACAGCTAGCACTATGAAAAAGCGGGTGGTTTGAAATGGTTTCATGAAATCTGTTGAAACATGCAAGATTCATGAAGTTTCTTAGCAAGATTATGGAGTTTCTGATGTCAAGAAATCTAGAAGTTCCTTTCAACAAATACGCGCAAACACGGCATGATTCCAGCACAGGAAACACGACGAATACATGCAATTCCTCCATGGAAACCTAATAGGAAATCTATTATTCGTTTAGTGTATCCCATAGGAATCAATGGGTATGATGTATAGGAATCTTGTATAGAAACATGATTGGAATTCCTTACTTCCTTGCTTAGGAATCTGGAGTATGATGTATGGAAACCTGATTTGAATTCTATAATTCTGACAGGACAGATACTTACATGTGTTGCATGATATGACCCTTATTGGCACTTGTAAGGAAACATCATATAATAGACTCCAGACTACAAACAACATACTGGAAAATTGAAACATCATAATCAGGATGTGAAATAGACTCCACACTACAATTATACCAAAACAACCAAAACAACAAAAATAAATGTAAGCCCACTCAGGCTAGAAACAATGCGTGAAGCAACAAAAGATATTTGTAGGCCAGTCTCAAGGGCAAAACAACCAAAACAACAAAAATAAATGTAAGCCCACTCAGGCTAGAAACAATGCGTGAAGCAGCAAAGGATATTTGTAGGCCAGTCTCAAGGGATGTAAGCCCACTCAGGCTTTAGGCCAGTCTCAAGGGATGTAAGCCCACTCAGGCTAGAAACAATGCGTGAAGCAGCAAAGATATTGGTAGGCCAGTCTCAAGGGATATAATTATCGGCCAGTCTCAAGGGTACATACTTAGGGCTTTAGGGACCAGTCTGGAA
Source organism: Axinella damicornis (assembly GCA_963931865.1). Lineage (NCBI taxonomy): Eukaryota > Metazoa > Porifera > Demospongiae > Axinellida > Axinellidae > Axinella > Axinella damicornis. Next base: position 4,209,908 of record OZ007517.1, on the reverse strand, counting down.
CACCAGATGGCCTAGAACGATCTGATGGAAGGCCCTTTGTACGATGGATTGTCATCATTGCACTTTTCTTACTCCGCTTCTTATTAAACTTCATGTCTAGGCTTGAGTAAAGGGAGTCCACTTTGTCACTCCTCCATGGGAGAGGACGCACAACAAACTCTTCATTTTCATCATCACTCTCCTCACTGCTCATCATCTCGGCAACAACACACGGTGCCCATCTCTCCTTCTGTGCCTGACTCAGTGAATTAGTTTTCACAAAAGCACTTACTCTAACTTCTGGAGATGGTGCTATCTTCTTCCTCTTGACTTTTCCACTGCACTCAGCTTCTTCGAGATCTTGTAGCTTCTTTTCAATGTCGGAAACTTTCTTGTTAGAAGCTCAGACCTCTTTAAGGATTTCTCTGAGCATGGCTATAGTAGAGAAAAATATCCTTCCTACATAAAGGCTTCTTTGTGGCCACACTTGCAGTACAGCTATACATAATTTACGAACAACTTGCAGTTATCAGCGCTGCTAACACTTGAACCAGGAGATTCTGATGAAGAGCTGGTAGTGGCTGGTGTATACCTTCTCTTTCCCATTCTAGAGTGGCGTCCTGACGTCACCGACGAAGGAGTTGAGAGGCTGGAGCTACTTCCGCTGTGCAAATAATTATCGCACCATCCTGGAAGTACATTTGCCAAATCTTCGGTAGACGTAGACAGTGATGATTCAAGCGACCTTTCCCTGGCTGCGAAGATCGGCAACAGGTTTACGGAAGAACTCCTGTTGCCACAGGGAGGAGTGCGCGGGATAACAGCTACCTCATCCCCGTCAAAGAGAGACCGAGGACTGGCTCCTGGGCTAATGTCCAGGCTGGGCTGACGAAGACTCAACTGAGTCATTATAACCAGAAGTATTTAAGTAAAGATGCCTGACAAACTCAGCACTTTCACAACGGCTAGCTATAAAAAATAGTATCTGCCAGCGCAGCAGCCCGCCAAAACTGTGCACGTGTTACTAGATTATGACATCATTCTGATAATCAAGGTTCATGTGCATTGCCCTTTCGGGATAGCATGTACAGACTGAACACTGTATAAGTATATGTACAAAGGTAAGGGTTTAGGAGGGGGATTGACAATGGTACAAAGACAGAACACAAGATGCCAAGTCCAATACGCTCTGACTGTCATTCTCTAAAGTATTTCTGAGGACTTCTGGTCCATAGCCCTTGTTCAAGTGATCTGAGTTCAGGTGATCAAAGTAGTTTTGATGTGATGGTATTTCACGTTCGCATAGTGGACAAACACGATCACCGAAGACTGGACGACACAGAGAGGAGAAAAGGCACTGAAATAGTCTAGTTCCCTTGGTTCCAAGGTCCAGTGCTCTATCCCAATGACTGCACCAGCTGGCAGCAACAAAGTTTGAGCAGACAATGTGTTTTAGGGATGGGTGATTTCTCGCACTGTCGACGGATTGAGACCAGTCCTGCTTCAAAATGATGTTCTGCAAGTCCTTAACAGTATCAGAGGCTGTAGGATCAGAAAGACATTTCTGTAAAATCCAACCAAGGCCCAGTTCTTCGAGGAGCCATCTACATTGTTCAACAACACTGATACTGTACACATTGTCAGCGGACAGAGTTCGGAAAACACGAGAGGCAAGATCATCTTGTTCACTTTTGAGTAACTTTGTTAAGAAACGGAGTTTCCGAATTGCTATACGTGCTTTGATGGAGGGAAGGTGTAGACCGATTATGGGAGCAAGATCTGCGTGGAATTTGCTGAGTTTCAGAATACGTTTTCCAATTTCTGACTGTAGTTTCTCCAATTTTAATAGGAGGGCAGGTGTTAGTATCCAGGTTTCACACCCATAGAGTAGTATGGGGATGACAAAGACTTCGAACACACTTAGACCAGTCAGCGGGTTTAGAACGCCTTGGAATGAACCAATGGAACCCAGACCAAAGAAGGCTCGGCGAGCTTTCGACACGTTCTCTTCGACTGACCGGCAAGGGCTCAGGTCATGCTGCCACCACACTCCAAGACACTTAGCATGAGATTGCGTGTCGGTGGTAGTGCCAGCTACTTGGATGGTATCAGGAGAAAAGGGGCCCAAGGAAAATTTGACAGCTTCAGTTTTACTGGCATTCAGAGAGAGGGAGTTGGCAGCACAGAAGGCCTTTATGCAATTGCCTTGCACATGTGTGGCATCGGTAAAGTTGCTAGCAGCACGGATGTCATCAGCATGAGCAGACGAGCCAACGTCCAGGCCATGCATGCACAGACTCTGGCCTGAAGCCTCCAGGTGCCTTAGCAGGGAGTCCATGACAATGATGAACAGAGTTGGAGATAGGACTGATCCCTGCTTAACTCTCTGCCTGCGTTTGTCGCACAATTGCGACGTGCGCGGACGCGCGCAAAATGCGGCTGTCGCATATTTACGACAAGATCGCGAGTCGAGCTAACAGGAAGCGGGGCAGACCCTGCTAATATAATGGCAATCACAGTCATGAAGAGGCAGACCCTACGGATATCAGCAGTCGATCAGAAGCTCCTCCTACCGATCGAGAGATAAGTAAGCGCTCACTGTTTTGTCGCCGTATTGTGTACTGCCAGCATAGGCAGGCTTTTTCGCCTACGGAACACTATTGGTAGCGCTCAAGGGCCTAGTATAGGCTTGAGGCATCATTGAACTACCTATCAACACCAGTAACTCACCCGCTGGAGGGCAGACATCGACAGCACAACAACAGGGAGAGTTCCAAGGTGAGCGCTTGAGTATAACTCGGCCTAGCAGCCATATAACGATAGTCGGGGCTCAATCACGCCCTTAGCAGACAAATGAACTATACTTCGACATTTCTTAGCCTTCGAACTTGAAGTCTACTCGGCGATTGTAAGTTAAACGGCGAGAAGCCTTAGAGATGTGTAACTTAGGCAATAAATTGATCACGAGTCGCGTGAGCGGAAGTTATGAATATTAATGAACGCAGACCAAGGGTTAACTCCACGGTGTACTGGAAAACTGCTGGAAAAGGAGTAGTCAAGCTTAATGACACTCATTGAGTTGGTATACCAATTTTTAATCAAACGCCAGCACTTCCCGTTGATTCCAATGTCTGCCAGGTGCTTTAGAAGAGTTGTGTATTCGACGGAATCAAATGCTTTTTCGAGGTCAAAAAAGCAGAGTGTTGGTTTCTCACCCTCGCGTATGTATTTGAGAATGGCTTCTTGGGTTGAGAAGATAGCATCAGCACAGGAGATGTCGTGTCTGTATGCTGTTTGTGCACAATGAGGGAAACCCTTTTCTTGAAGGATAGGACTCAGCCTGCTTAGAATGGCAGTCTCCAGGCATTTCGCAATGACTGATGTCAAGGTTATGCCACGATAGTTGTTTGGGTTCAGAGGATCGCGTCCTTTGCCCTTGAATACCGGGATGGTGACTCCCACCTTCAAGCTAGGGGGAATGTCTTCCAGAACGATGATGCCATTGAAGATACGTTGTAGCCAGATGAAGAGTGAGTGCCCACCATACTTGATGTGCTCAGGCTGAAGACCATCAAAACCCCCACCCTTCCCAACCTTCAACTTTTTCACAGCTCTCTCAATCTCCTCAATTGTGAAGGGTGTGTCAAGGACTTGATCATTGTGGCCAAACGACCGGGCATGTAGGTCTGATTGAACTCGACTTTCAGCACTATTTGCGTCCAGTTTTGATTTGGTAAGCTCAGAGAAGTGCACTTTCCAACAGTCCAGAAGATCCTCTTTGCAGGTGACTGCATTCCCATCCACTACCAACTTCCTACAAGAGGCTTTCCGTCTGGGGATATGGAAGCGGGCAGGGTCTCGGTTCTTAAACAGTTGGTCCTGTTTCTGGATCCTCTTCCTCTCTTCACGGGCCCTGCACAGCTTGACATACTCCTTCACATCTTTCTTTGCCTGCTTCATAGTGTCGAAAGCTGCACCAGACCGAGAGCCACCTGAGGCTTTCCATTGCCTCCATGCACTCTTGCTAGTATTACATTTCATCTTTAGGTTTGCATCATGGATGTATGGTTTACGTTTCTTGCGATGGTTAAAGGCTGGGATCGTGTCAGTTCCTGCCTGCTTTAGCAGTGTAGATACACGTTCAATTTCCTGCTCCATCTCGTCAGAGCATGTTGGAGGTGAGTCATCCACGTAGAGATTTCTGATTTCATCATGTATCCTCTGGGAATAGTCATTTATACATCCATCATTTCTCGCTTTCCTCCAGTTCAGTCCAGCATGCTGAATGTGCGCATGCCCAGCAACCACGGATTATATTCTGGAATCTAAAGTTTCATTTGTTTCTCGATAAGGATACATAGAGAAATATACGTAATTCTAACTCCATGGAAACTCAAAGGATGTGTCATGTTTTCTCGTTGGAAACCTTTTTTAGTACATGATGTTTCTCATTCCAAAGAAACTTGAATCATACTTAACCTTTCCTTCAAAGGAAATCAATAGAAACTTGGTATAAATACCATGATTATATACATAATGGAAACTTAATGTGACACACAGTAATTCTGCATTGTAAACTTCATAGGAAACTTGAAATCAGGTTTCCTCATAGGTTTACACGCTACAACTTTCGTGGAAACCACCCACTTTTTCGTAGTGTAGCTACGTACAGAGTTTGGTCGCTGCTCTCAGATCGACTTGCCGGTTTTATGCACAAATTTGCTGATTGAATTATTGTGTAACCGTTATGCATTTACCGTTTCCACTTTGCAACGTTAAGGAAAACTGCAGTACTACTTAGAATCTACATAGTAACCTATTCTCACTATCACTGACAGCGGCTGGATATGCTCCACTGATGCTGGCAGCAGCCCACGGGTGGAGGTGGGGGAACACAGAGACATTATACAGCACCTCATCATTGATAGGGGAGGGATCAAAACTATTGCACCGCAACAGGTGAACACCTGTCCTAAGGCAAGGTGTATAACACAGTTGGATTTGGCCCATGTGGTGTGGCAACTGCTCTGCTGGTAGGCTACTGAAACAGATAGGGTGAACTCACTTTTCAGAATGATACCTGTAGGTTTTACTCTCACCTCGTGAGTACACTCTGATTGCATCCACCAGCTCGTAGTGCAAGCTATAGCCTCACTCCCAGGCTGCTAGCTTACGGCATGTAGCTATCTCAATTAAACTGCAAATGTGGGTTCAAAATTTGATTTCCCCTTAAATTGCACTAAAATTGGTTCCTGCAAAAAAAAAAATATCGCCTGGGCTGACAGTCACTCCTTTATCGTCCTCCATTATTCTGACTTCTTTGCTGCATGCCTGAGATTTACCGGCCTCTTCCAGGAATGTTCATGCACAAGAATGCCACTTGAAGCATGCCTTGCAGTTCAAATGGTAGTCATCTCCATAAGCCACTTGTGGCATGCAGTGACTGGAGTCTGGGGTCCCAACAAGTGTATGTTTCAATTGTGATTGCTGTTTACACTGGCACTGGCCATCCATTAATTACGTGGTTTTTGTAAAGTGTTTGCAAACTGCATTTGTTTTGAAGTGGCTTTAACATGCAATACACAATTTTCATCAATAATCGGTTGTGTTTACTGGTGTGCTTCAGAAAGAAGCCCATACCAATATAATGTTATTTTGCTCAGGCCTGACTGACCCAGTTTTTTTGCCACTGCTGGGAATGTCTGAATGTTGACCAAGGATCGAGAACAGAACTGTAACATCTATTTGTAAGCCCAGCTAGAAAGAACGCAAAAACTAATTATAATGATACATACAACTAGATGTGTATAATAGTACACTAGCTAGCTACAAGCATCCATATCTTTTGAGTGGAATGGCACCGACTGACCAGCGTATGTGCTGAGGTGTTTTCCCGACAGTCATCTCCCTGCGGGTCTCAACCTGGGGGTGTGGCATGGGAGACAGGCCGTTGAATGTGGTCATGTGACAGAGATAATCACATCTATCTGTACAGAGACTCTATTACACCATAGCAAATCGAGTCCACCATTCCAACCCATCCAATATTTCCGTGTCATTTCTTGTCGCTCAGGTCTTTGAAAGGGGGAGTGGCCTAAAACTTAGGCTAAAAGTGCTTTAGCTAACAAACCAACAGGGACTACAATAGTTTTGTATGCAAACATGGAGAGTTAGTTGCACTGATTACGTTGACTCCACCCTTTTTGTGAGTCGGTGCAACAACAGATTCATTTGGTCCGGCCTTACGGACATCTGCAGTAAAACATGGGCTAAAGTAGGGCTCGAGCTAAAGGTAGACCCTCTATTGGTAGTACTTAGCAGCTTCAGGATTGGTATAGTTACAGTGGTGAGAAATCACACAATACGATCTGCCCCACCTTCTGACAGAGATCCTCCCAGCACGTTGTGAGTCTCTTGCAGAAGGTCACTGGTGAGGGGTAGAGCAGCACTTCTTGTGGGAGGAGAGGGGAGTCAGGGAGTGGAGGGCACCCTCTGCTCCTGGCTTAGATTGTGTGCCTCAATATCCACTGAGATATCCTGACGGGAGGGATATTGAGAGAGGAATATCAAGAGAGGGATGAAGGAGGAATATCGAGGGAGGGATAGGAGGAGGGATATAGAGAGAGGGACGGATTTCAATGGATGGCTATTTAGGGGACTTGCTGTATCTCATGAAGATAAAAGTATTTCCCATCTCAACAGATCGATGAGCTAACAGTACCAAGATACGACTGAACTCATGCAGAGAGGCCTTGGTAGGTTCTGGGTGGAGCCACATCTCTCCTTTGCATGAATGGGCTTAGAAAACAGTCCTCCAGCCTTGTAGTGGCACTATTTGTGGCAATGACAGGGCCTAGTGTGAACAGGTGGTAACTAGCAAAGAGCAGTGACTATTGAAAGTTGTTAAGGAATGGGTGTGGTTAGAGTCTTGAATGTAAACAAGATACGACTCACTGACTAAATGGCAGTGGAGGGTAACACACTGAATAGCCCAACCTGTACACTGCTCCTCTGTTGTTCCACGATGTCCACACTCCCAGCCAGTGGTCACTGCTCGACTGCAGTCTCCCCTCCATGTCCTCCGTCCACCTCTTCACACCCACACACACGCTCACATCCAACACGCTTGTATATGTTACTGAGAATGAGGATAGAGATCAGTACATGTACATGACATTCTAGATGAGTAGGCAGAGAGTTACGAGATAGAAAAGATGAAAGCCATGGGCTTCTACCAGTTCAGAATTCAATTTTAGAAGGTAGACAGGGAGTGGGACTGGCTATACACCCACCTCTCCACTGTGTTGGAAATGGCCTCAAACTTGCTGCATGTCTCTTGTGCAGCTGAGGGGTTGGGCAGGAGGGGGCGGTGTTAGCCTTTAGACAGGTGTGTATAGGTTGCATTCTGCTCTTCATAGGGTGACTTCAGTGTGAACTTGGGGCTGTAGAGTAGGAGGGAGAGAGGAGGGAGGCAGAGAGGGAAGGAGGGAGGGAGGGAGGGAGGGAGGGAGGGAGGGAGGGAGGAAGGGGGAAAGGGTGGAAGGGAGAGGGAGGTATGTCTTGTACCCTTTCTCCTTTAATTCCACATCTCTTAACTACATCTCTCACATGCATATGAACCAGATGACATAATAAACTAGTGGAGACTATACTGGAGGAATGACACACCGAGAGGCAGGAAGGGACAGAGAAGGTGAGACTTCAATCAGTAGATGAAGTTTACCTGCAGTTCCTGAAGTTCAGTATCCAGTGAGTCCATGGCAATGGTGGCTGGGAACAGCTGGTTCCAGTCCGTTGATGCCACGACCAGACATGTTCAGCCAATCCGACAAGTTCTGCTCCATGCAAGTCTGCATGTAACTCGCTGTTCCAGTTCTACGAGGAGAGCTGCAGGTCAGACCAAGTTCATTAGTTTCTGCGGGTTGGTGTTTGGTTCAACAATGATGGCCCGGCCGGACATTCTGTGTGAAGTAAGGGAGTGAGGGAGTGTGGAGGTGAGGGGGTGTGGAGGTGAAGGAGTGTGGATGTGAGGGAGTGTGGAGGTGAAGTAAGGGAGTGTGGAGGTGAGGGGGTGGAGATCATAAAGTCAAGGGTGCATCGAGCCACCGGGCATGACGGCATAGTGCTGAGTGTTACTAAAAATAACGTTTCCGGTTAAGCATGTGAAATTGCGTGCACGGTATGGTTACGGACGTTCGACGGAATGTTATCCTAAGTCTCGCGGACCAGACTAGTAGTGGGTGTAGCGAGAGACTGGCGCGCGAGACTAACGCTTTCCTGGGAGATGGCAGCAAGGAAGACGACTTCGAGTGCCACCGATTTCGGTATAGAAACGCCATCCAAGCATTCTCTAGCCCAAGTACGTCTTCTACTGGTCCGGGTACCTCTCCTACCAGTGTAGCAGGCCAGATTCAGAGAAAGTATTGCCGGATGCAAGCCCAACATTCGCCGCTCCTGACAACAGCTCGACGTTTGCTGTTGCAGAAGTTGGAGGGAGGGAATGGTAGCATCGAAAGGGGCTCACTCTATGTAGCTAGATCCTCGTCAAAGACGACCGCTGCAGAAGGAATGCCAGCCATATCAAAGAAAGTGACCGCATAAGGGGTGCGTCTACAGATCTCGTGCAGTCCAAATTTGAATTCTATATTCAGTAACGCTCAGCATTTTGCTGTCTACGAGCCTCTTGGCGGCTCGATGCACCCTTGGTAGAGTGCATGTGCTGTAGGCATAGTTACAGCAGAGTAGTTGCAGTGCTAATTTGTGCTGGTACATGTTTGTGGTTTTGGAATGACCTCTACTGCCATGCCCTTTAGTGTACTGTTGTGCTTCCTGCCAGAATATAGCTAGCTATTCTGTGCTGTGCCTGTATTCGAGTTCTCGTTGCTATAACTAAAAGAATGCATCACATTGTGGGGCAAGCACGAGCGAGTGCAATGCAGTGAGTATTTGCATGCACATGACTGAGGCGACAGAAATCATATTATGACAATCAGACACTGCTCTAGCACACCATGTGTTCTGCAGGACATGTACAGGTCTGAGGTCGGTGAATAGGTAAGTCCACCAGCGGTCCGGTTTTGTTCAGTTTTCAGAGCCTGGTTAGACTGTCCATGGTTTGCTCATCGCTCTAGCCAAAGAATAGGTAGGTCCACGAGTGGTCTCCGTCTGTAATGTCGCCATCGTCGATCAAACAGGTAAGAGTATTCACACTAACACAGGAAGTACCAAGGGACTTGGCTTCCACTGCCCATTAGTGAAATGTCAATTACATTATGAATATGAAACCCCTTACCATAAACTGAACTTCAATCAGAAAACCAGCTGTCAGTAAATTCACTACATCACATGACATTGTCAACCCAAGTACACCTGTCCTTGGTCTCTTTGACGACTTGCTACCATCCCATGTTCTCCTCTAAGTCAGTCGACAGCTGATCTGGTTGAAGGGTTGGTAGATGGGTCAATGGGAAGGAGTAGACACATTACGGACGCAGATATTCCTAAGGTGTGTGTGGGTGTGCATGTGTGTGTGTGTGTGTGTGTGTGTGTGTGTGTGTGTGTGTGTGTGTGTGTGTGTGGAGGGTGAATAATCTGCTGCTATTATGACTGTGTAGTGTGAGGGTGTACATGTGAAAGGGTACGCAGTCTGAAGGTGTATATGTCAAGGGTTTATACGTGAATGTCTGTGTGGTGAGAGGGTATAATTATCTGACGGTGTGTTCGATGTGAGATGTACACGCAAGGGTGCGTGCATGCAAGGGTATCTTACTACGTGCAGTGTGAGAGTGTACACCTGACGGTGTGTGCCGTAGTTTTGGCTTGGCATGGGGATGGAGGGTGCTGTTGCATTCCTGCAGCATTCTGTTACACAAACATAGTAATTGACCTCTTAATTACTCCAGGATGTGAACACAGTAAGAACACTAATTATCACAATTAGGAATTACAGGTAATTTGGATACTGGAACAGTGGCTTCCGGAAGCCTTGACTGATTACAAGCACTCCAAATAAGGTGTTCATTTCCTGCAAGTTGTTCCAAAGCAAACAAACACCCTTGCAAATGTGTTTGCTACAGTAGTTCATTCACCTTGGACAGCCCAACATCACTATGAATTTGGATACACTCTAGTTACACAGCCCATTGGCAGTTCACAAACTCCTGGTTGCTATCATACACAGCTGAGAATGGCAAAACAAAATTGATGTGCTACGACAAATTGTCCAGGCACTTTTCCAACATAATTTCACCCCCTGGGCATCATTTTTTAAAAAAATGTAATTGGTTGAGGGTGCAGCCGAGACAGATTAACACTACCCGAGTGTTCCCAGGGTGATTGGGAGGGCCCTATCTTACCTAGACCATATCCCATAGCAACAAATAGAATGGTGAATATTGCGTGAGGGCTGCAACCTACTGAAGTACGTACACCCTGTGGAATTAGCCTTGTTCCTAGCCTCGTTCCCAGCTCCTCCCCAGCTTTTTGTCACACACTGTACAAAAAATGGGGACCCTGGAAGATTTCATCACATGCATGATGATGTACAAGAGCGCATAAGTAGATCGCGCCCCCGGGAGTAAGAGCGTGTAACGCGTTAGCGAGGTGCGAAGATCTAAGTGGCTAGCAATTCGGCTCCGGCTGAACTTTTTTGAACCTATAACCCACCGTGGCGATCGTTGCTGATGTCGACGTTCTCCACCTCCAGCCTCAGGTAAGAACATCCACACAATAACCGTTGTCGTGACTGTTCGAGTAGACTAGGTTTAATATAGCCTAGCCTCGTACCGCCTGGGTACGAGGCTAACTAGGTTAGCCTTCAGCACAACTGTAGAGCGTTCTCTGGTAGCTGTCGCTGTCGTTTCCTGCCGTCACTTGGCTCAGAACTACACAGCTGTGCACAACAACACAGAATAATGACCATGGTGTCGCCACTCTAGTCAATTATCACGTGGCGGAAAGAATCACTACAAGAGTGTTTAGACGCGCTATAGCTATTTTTATTACAACTTACATGTATGTATTTTTCCCGGTTTGAATTTTCCGGAAGTTACACACTCTTACTCCGCGCGACCTACTTATGCGCTCTTGTGATCATCACAGTAGGTACACCCTGTGGAATTAGCCTTGTTCCTAGCCTCATTCCCGGTTCCTCCCCAGCTTTTTGCCTGTAAGATTTCATCACATGCACGAAGATGTACTGTGCGTGGTTTTATGTGTAGTTTTGGTAATCAAATTATTACCCACGCATACCGTTTTTGATCTTGCTGGATGCCGCTCAGTACGACAGCGAGGATGTCCTTGGAAGACCACAACCAACAGCTGTGAGTCCTGAAACAAGTTTTATAATTGAGAGAGGTACACAATGGTTTCAAGTGACAAATCACGAGCGAACGCTCAGGCTAGTCACGCTTTTGTTTTGCCAAGATTACATGTAGTACACAGGTCGTTCACTATCAAGCAGGAGGCCATGTGCCTAGTGTGCCTAGCGTAACTCAGCGTCCGCTGGGAGCAAGAGCAAATGCAGGGCCACGCCAGGCATAGCTAACCAGAATGTTTGCTAGCTGGCCAATTTTTTTAGTAAAAGTTGCAAAAGTTGCTGTCAGGACTCACAGTTGCCTTTCAAGGACTACTTGCTGTCATGCTGAGCGGCATCCAGCGCTGAGACCGTCAACAAGCCTCCAACACGATTGAACTCGCAATGACACATTAACAGTACTTAACGAATGTGTGGGTATTACATAATTCGATTACCAAAACCATGCATAGTACATCATCGTGCCTGTGATGAAAACTTCCAGGCTCTCTCCCCGTTTTCTGCACAGTATGCGACAGAAAGCTGGGGAGGAGTCAGGGAACATGGTTACCTTGTTCCCAGGCTGTTCTCACCGCCAGTATTTGATCACTTCCAGTATGAAATATGTCGGGGGAAGGCCTGGGAGATCTGGTCACACGTGATGATGTCAGATAGACAGATGGTAGACACACGAGGGGGCGGCAGTGCCCAACTGTTATAATACCAGTTTCGCATCTATCCAGCCTTTGGATGGACAGTATAAGACAGGACGTTGAGATTCTTCGTTGGGCACTGCTCTCCGTGTGTGTACCATGTGTCTACCTGATGGCACCACACATGACCAGATCTCCCAGGCCTTCCCCTGCAGTATTTCATACTGGAAGCGATCAATACTGGCGGTGGGAACGGTCTGGGAATGAGGCTACTGTGGAACCCTGTCCATAGTTCATGATACTAAGTACACTTACGATTTCTGAATTTCTGTTGATGAGTTGAATCAAGAACTTTGCAAACTTTGAGCTTTGCTTGAGGTGTATAGCACTCCGCTGGAGACTAGAAACTACTGCAGTAGCACTTTCACCGTCTAACCTGACCTGCAAGTCAAAATATATCTGTGATCATAGTAATACAGGTATACAGTCATGTATGTAATTCAGTGGTGACCAGGAGGGACATCCCTGAACTAACTAAACAACAAAGTTACTATTCAGCATTTGCACTCCTAATGTCAAATACAAAAATACTGTGCTGTACAGATTAGCACGGTACTTGCCATGTACCTAGTCTAATCCCATTTCCTATAATTTCTTCGGAAAAGCTAAATGCAGTTTAACAACAGGTTAAACCAAGTTAACAGGAGAGGACATCCATGTTAACGGGGAGGGGCGTCCACATTCAGTAATTGCATGCCACGTAGTCTGCAGGGGTGTGGCCTAGCTAGTACATGCACAGTACCGTTGACAACGTAGGCCTCGTGCTATCAACCGCCAAATCTTCCCGAGTGAGGAGCGAGATTTGCTGAGCGAGATTTCAAAAATGAGCGGCGAGGAAGGAAATGGAACAAAAAAGGATGGAGAGTCCATGTCTAAAGTCATACCTGATGAACCGGCGGCGTTACAGGAGCTGGAAGACCGGGCTACTGCGCAAGATCCGTGAAGAGGCAGGCTCGGAGGAGCCAGGTGAGCTGAAATACGTAGGTAAAGCAAGCGTGGGTAAAGCTGGGTTCCTAGTCAGCGTGGGTGATAACAATAGAGTTGTATTTTTTCGACCCCTGCCTCGTCAGAGACTTCAGAGTCAGCAGCTAGCATTGTCTCCGATTCGGAAGTGCTGGAGCAAGCTATCCGAGTCGCATTTGCAGATATCCTGCAAACTGGCCAAGACTTTTTTCTCCAGCTAAAGAATGAGGAGTGGGGAGGTGTATACCTCGACCTGCTGGGCAGCACACAGATTGCTGATACGTAGGTCGGTTGTCAAAGCTGTCATGAAACCTGTCACCGAGGTAAGCAGTTTTTATGAATCCCCTTACCGGACTCCCAAAGTCCATTGAGTGTGTCAGAGTTGATGGGGCTACAGACGAAGGTTTGGTGGGCACAACAACACATTAGAAATGAGAGACTTCCAACCTTGGTTACCACACGCAGCAGCAATTCCTCATACGTCGAGCTGCAAAACGGCTGCTTGAGTTTGGACCACGCAAATACATTTATCCCATCCACACTCGCAGGTATTTGCACAGATACGGATCAGGATACAGGAGCTGTGAACGAAGAGTTGCTTCGGAAAAATTTGAACCTAGCAATTGCTGCATCAATAGGGTGGATGGATGCCCTTGTGGCAACACAACTATTAATCTGCACTGGGGAGCTGACATGAGTGAGCACCTGCAAGTTCGAGACCATCTGCTCACCTTCTGAAGGGGTCAAAGGCAGCGAAGAACTCATTGCGCTGAATTTCAGTCTGTATGGGATATCCGACAATGCCATTTGGTTCATGGACTATCATTTGCTCCTCTGCTGCTTCAAACCAGACTGTCCACACCCTTTGTGCAAGAAAGGACAGCCAAGTGTTCTTCCCACATGGTACAAAGGAGGTCCTCCCATAACACCCCTCTTCCAGCTGCAGATGCAGGTAGACCATGGGGAAACTCCTCTTGTGACAGCTGCAACGGCCTTTGTGCTGGGCATTACAAAGTGATGTTTATTGATGCATGCCACCCCCATCCAGTGTTCTGAAGAATGAATTTTGGAAGTTGAAAGCGTATCCTCCAACTGAGCAGTATATAGAGACAACTGCAGCAAAGGTTCTGTTGACACCCGATGTAACTCGGATGTGGATGGACCACCTCCACACTGTCCTCCTAAATCGGAAAAGAGGGGCAAAGAAAGCAGTTGCAACTCGGCAAGCAAAGAAGTTGGCTCGGGTTGCCGAGTCACAGCCTACAGCTGCAACCTCTGATAACGCTACTGAAACAACTTTCAAGTCAGCTACTGCAACCTCCTCCGAGTACCACTGTGGGCAGTGTGCTAGGCAGTACCAAGAAGCAGCTGAGGAAGAGGAACTTTGGATTGGCTGCGACATGTGCGACAAGTGGTACTGTGGCAGTTGTGAAGGTTTGCGGTCGCATCCTCTAACTGATGTTTACATTTGCACCAAAAGTTGTCAATAGTTAAGTTAATGGTTGTAATGTTGGGCTTGTCACCAGTTTTGTCTGACCAACTTGTAACAATTAAACTCTGTCAAATTCCCAGCAAATCCCCATGTAGTTCCTTGTGTACCAGATGGGGATTTGCTGTGATGTTCTGCCCAGTGGGTTGGGCATTTGAATTAGAGCCAAATCCCCACCTACCCCAGGTGGGGGAGGTGGGGCTTAACATTGATAGGCACATTATACTACACTTACATGTTAATTGGCTATGGCACTAGCTGAAAGATTCAGGCAAGTGGCAGTGAACTTCAAAAAGGGAATGCTCTGTCTTAATCCCCTATTCACACTCACGTTGTGAAATGGTTTGATTACATAATGTGAGGTAACCAGAGATATCAGCAAATGCAACTCGCAGACACTGAAATATGTACCCAATTAACGTACATATCAGCAAGTGACATTACGATGTCTCATACGCAGAAACCTGAAGTTCACACATCAGCTACACTACACAATACCCCAGTAGTTGGATCATGTACGTACCTTATCCACCAATGCCTGCGCAACATCGACAACACTTTCATTCCAGATAAACGATCTGTGTACATACATAAACATAATTAAGTGGAATGGATAATGAGTCTGTGTACAGATATGGTAAGCATTTTTATAATAAGGTATCCGAAAAATGGTGCAGCTTCACTTGCGGATCTTCTGGAGTTTGTTTAGGCCTTCCGCGTTTGCATTTAGGTGTAACATCTCCATAACGAAGGTTAACTTGCTTCAAGTGGATTTCACCTTGTGAATGGGATTTAGTGAAGGGCTGTCTACTCCACCTCAAGAAGAAACAAGGGGAAATGCAATTACCCATCCTTAGTATCCCATCCAAAGGAACAAGGGAAACTGTCATTACTGATCCTCAGTCCCATCCCATTCATAAGATGAAATTAGTCTCGTTCCCAGACCCTCCCTAAAGAGGGTCTGGTGTTCTGAGTGACAGTTCTTGTCACATGGGACGGGGCCAAATGGCGTAAAGATTGCATTTTTAAATTCAGAAGTCCTGTTTCTGACTCCTCAGTACATATACACTACCTCACAGCAGAGTTGACAAACCTCGAGATGGCCACAAAGTCTATCGGGACAGCTGAAAACAAGCTGCTAACAAGCTTTCACTACCTACGAGACTATACGTCACCATGGCCGTCTGCTTGATTGCCTACATCACTCGAGTTCTAATTCAAATCCGTGCTCAGCCCCGCCCCATGTGACAAGAAATGTCGCTTAGAACACCAGACCCTCTTTCTTGCACGTACGGGAGGGACTGGGCATGAGACTAGGATGGAATTGGACTGAGGCTGACAATGAGGATGGCTAATGGCATTTTCCCTCGTTTCTCAGTAAGCACCTTAAACACAACCACAACCACCTCAAGCAAACTGCACGCATTGGTATTAGTTTAATAGCCACTGTTGTAGCTCTGACTCAGTTAAGTGACAATTGCTGGTGGCTGCTTTGTAGGTACCGTATTTCCGCGATCAAACGCCACACTTGATTGGCGGCCACCCTCTAATAATAGCCGCACCTCCAGAAAGGTTGAACGAAATAAACGCCGCGGCTAGTAGTCAACGGTCGGCGATCGATCGAAGCGCTTTGTCTAGCCCTCAAGGACCGTGACTGCTTTGCTGTGAGCGTGAAGAGAGGAGAACTTATTGTTGGTCATATTCCTGAGAGCTGTCTAAGCGTTTGGCATTTTCTGAGGTCGAGGTATGGGGGGCGAGCGACGTGTGACCGGTGAAATCTTTCGTGACAGTAATGGCTTTGGCGTTTCCTACCGTTTTGTCGGGATGATT
Organism: Axinella damicornis; assembly: GCA_963931865.1. Classification (NCBI taxonomy): domain Eukaryota; kingdom Metazoa; phylum Porifera; class Demospongiae; order Axinellida; family Axinellidae; genus Axinella; species Axinella damicornis. The sequence goes on along the minus strand of OZ007517.1, from coordinate 4,193,641 downwards.
ATGATGGTACCGCATGGCCCAGGGTAGAAACATACACGGTGCTCCAATCTGTTTCCTCGCTTCCTGAGTTTAATAAACGCCACCTTTGATCCAGCTTCACATGCAGCTCCCCGATATTGCATCCGTCAGCTGTTCTAGAAGTTTCCAGCTAGCCCATGCCAACTGTTCTCGAACATTCTTCGTGGAGTTCGAGGTTCAATGGTACGAAGGTTGCGCGTCACTAGTCCCGCCCCACAAACTTCCCACTTCCGTTACACACACACACACACACACACACGGTTAATCTTAATGTATTGAACGTACAATGCAGCAAATAATATTTACCCATGATTTCATGGTACCGGATAGAGACTAGATCTCTGAAACAAACAAACAGAGGAGTAATAAAATATTGTCCTACGTCAAATGATACTTCAATTAGTGCTGGGCGATACTAGAATTGCTTTGCATATCACGATACCATTCCCACTTATCACGATATAGTTACTAAAATTACTAATAGACATTCAAATTTCAAAATACAACTTTCCATTTTCAATGTACAGATGAAACAGCAGAACTACTGTAGTAACTAATCTATGAACTTTTAGAAACACAAAATGTTGACAATAGCAAGCAGGTCTGGCTGTACTAACAACACTCCCCCGCTGTGCTGAACAATCCCTGGCAAGCGCACGCACCACCTAAGAAATAGAACCAGAGTCCAGTCTAGCTACGTAAATCAGCGTTTTTGGCTACTCTGGCAGTCTGGCTAGTATCTAGCTACTAGCTATCTAGCTAGCTTGAGCAACGCCTATAGGCATACATACCTTGCTTGAATCGGTGATCCGACTGTCATTGTGCTTCGAAAATCCCAAACTCCATGACGAAGTGGAAGAAGATTCTTCTCTCAGACGCTCAGCAGGTATGGCCATTTTTTTCACGTGGATTGCGGAACTGATGCAGACTGCGCATGCGTCAGCGTAATGCCCCGGCGCGGCGTGCGCAATGCCGCAATATTCGCGGACTAGTGACGATATACTAACGATATTTATAGGCCATCGATACTATCGTACGTATCGATACTATCGCCCAGCACTAACTTCAATGATGTAATCACTGAGTGAAAACCTGCCATATTTCTGCACATTGAGCACACATTTATCACATTAGCTTCCTTTGACCTGGCTACAGACCGGATGTGACTAAAACACGGAACAGACTGGAAAACAGACTGGAAAACGGACCGGAAAACGGACTGAGTTTTCCATGCGCTTCTAGCTGGCCTTTACCAAAGGTCACAGTGCCCTTTGGGCTTCTAATGTGCCCTAGCTTAGTGGACTGGTGTCTAAAAGCACAATGTGCCCTTTGCCAGCCCTTTGCATGTTGATTACTTTTAGCAACCACTTCAAATACATGGCTTCACAAGGTTACTGACCTGTATGAATCTCATTATGAGCCATCTTAAACAAATTCCTGCAGACTACTTCACACAGTTGAGTTTAGTATTGCATGTCTGCACATGCAGTCTAGCAGTACTACAGGTCCACGTAGTCATGGTGAACTTGTGACCAGCGCCTCACAGCCCTCCTCTCTCAACTCTGGAAAACGACTACACTACAGTACATGCTCACGTCAGAACAATTACATGTACATGGAATGGCTATCACGATCTACAGACAGAACAATGCTAACACACAGTATGGCAATCGTTGCCCCATGATTTCATGGGATAGTTTGCACATGCGCAAATGGTCCACTTTTCCCTCCCCCCACGTGGACTGGGAACGAGGCTACGTCAGAGTATAATACCAGGTTATGTCAGAGTATAAAAGCAAGGCCTATATATGACAAGGGAGAAAGGAAGCTAGTTGAAAAATATCAGAAAGCTTTCCACATGCGCAAACTGACTTCAGTACATGCATTTAGCCCTAGGTAGAGCTTCAGCCAAGTTGTAGGCCCATGCAGATATTCACTGTGTGTTCCCTGATGACAGCGCCCGACACTGTGCTTATGAAGTTTCCACCTACGTAAAGCCATGTTTGGCATAGTACATATATGCCATTGCATTGCTCATTTCCAATAGCATGACAGGGAATCGATGGTAGGGGCAACAGTGAACAACAATAACTGACATGTCTCCAGCATTCAGAATAGATCATCAGGAGCATGTTTGAAACAACAAGCCAACATTTGACTACAGGTAGATGCAAGTCCTCTGAGTCTCAATTGTGGCAACTGCTGGTCGGGAATCGCTGAGTCTATACACAACTCAATCAATACTGCCACGATCTTTTTCCCAGTAAGTGTATAGTACGTACCTCCAGAATGACTCTTTCTGCTCCGCTGTCATAACATCCTTTATCACCTTGGTAAGTAGGTCAGCATGGACTGCTCCTGTATATACACAGAACATTCATTTGAGCTACAGTAAACATTGATGGAAATCATGTGATGTGACATGCTAGCCTCATTCCCAGGCCGTCTGCCGCTTCATTTTTAGTCGCATATGTGACCTTTGAACCCTTGTCAGATAAGCTGGCAGAAGGCCTGGTACCACTCCTACGTCATTTACAAGCACGGTAGACACGGTTGTGACATACCGTATTTATGCTAATAAAACGGTATAAAAACAAATAATTTCAAAATTCACTACCGTAGGATTGGAATCGTAGAAATTCCAGGAAATGAATTTGTATCGCTAGATTGGATGGACCGTTGCAATAGATAGAAATTGTCGCGCTCGACGCGCTACGTTTGGAGAGAAATCGTTTGTGACCGCTGTTATTCCAGGAAATAGGCATCGAACTGCCATCCCTCGTACTGCTTTTCGAGCGTTTGTGACTGTTGTAGCTGCACTATTCCAGGAACTGGGTGTCTCCTGCCATGCAGCGTTTGTGGCTGTTATTCCAGGAACATGGACATCAACTGCCACTGCCACGCGCTGGCATTTGGCGTTTGTGACTACAGTCAAACCTGCAATAGTGGACCCTCTGAGATAGAGACACAATATAATAAACCTCTCTACAAAGGACGCTTTTCAAGGTCCCAAATGCCTATGGTTCTAATACATTTTGAACCTCCGAGAAGTGGACAACCTCTCTACAAAGGACAAAACTCTTGAATTTATATTGTTCCCAAAGTGTCCTTTGTTGGGAGGTTTGACTGTACACTATTCCAGGAAATGGACACCCTGCACTGCCTTGCCACACCCTGCATTTTGGCTGCCTTGGCTATAGTAATTCCAAGAAATGGGCATCATCAAGGTGAATAGTGTATTTTGTAAATGTGTACTTGGAACTCCTGTTTGTTTTGATAAGTATATTTCCTTGTATCTGGTACATTGGAATCACAGAAAATAATTAGTGTCCTGAGTTGCCAGGAATTGAATTTCTACTAGATTAGATGTACCGTTTTATTAGCATAAATACAGGTGGACACGGTTACATGTAAAATGGCACATGTCTTTCACGGGCTAACGGCAGGTTTCCTAGCGATTGGCTTTTACGCTACCGTGGTGGACCACTGGAGGCGTCAGGTATGGATCTCCTTGTTGTACAGTTGTAGTAGCCTAGGTAACTACAATAGCTCTCTACAGTAGCTTACCAAGCGCTTGGTACGCCTGAGTAGTCAAACGTTAGTGCATGCTGTATTCCAGTTAGCGCTGAGATGGCATCAAGTTGCTGTCTTCGTGGTAGCAATATAAACTGGAAGAGCAAACGTGTAGTCAAGTTGTTTCATAACCGTGGCCACCTTGCTTGTAAATGACGTAGGAGTGGTACCAGGCCTTCTGCCGCTTACCTGAAGGGGGTTCAAAGGTCATGTATGTGACTCGAAGCGGCAGACGGCCTGGGAACGAGGATAGTGACATGCATCTAATCCGTAACCCTCAGTATTCAATACTGGTAACTGGTGTCACATTTCTGCAATTGGTAACACAACTCTTTCTGCTTACCGAACTGCTTGCATTTTACAAGAGGCACTAGCAGTCCATCTGAGGAGATCCTTGGGAGCTGGTTCACAAGAGAGGACAGTGCTAAGAGTAGAGACCGTGATACACTCTGCTGCAGACCTTCAAGCTGCAAGGGAATGCAGAAAATACTTTATACTGGGAAACATTTGTGGCATTAAATTTGGCGAAATGGCCAGAATGACATTTGGCGATTGCATGTGACAGAGAAAAAGTATGACATAATCATGCGCACTGCATGACATTATTCCACGAGATCGAGAAGTCCCAGGACGAAGATCTGAGTATGGTTGGCAAAAGCCATCACTTTTCAGCGGTATCTGGAGCCCCAGGATCAGTGAACAGCCGGTCATGAGGTCAGCAACGCCAAGGCTGCATATGCTGTGGCGGTGACCAGAACGTACGGTTTTAGTTCAGCTAGCTCACCATCAGTGGAATAGGTGCTTCTCTGCAGACCATTCTCAGTGAAATTTGAAGGCACCTTGTGTCTTGAAATTCAAAGGATCTTGCTGCACATTGTGTGCATACGTACGTCTGGCATGGCCTACCGCAAATTTCTTATTTAGCGGTTAAGCAAGTTCTGAATTGCCAACTCAGCAAATTAAAACCATTGCCAAAATTTCCTGGTATGTGCTATACGTACATGTACTACTGAACACAAACGACAAACTGACACACATTCAGCCTGCTCGCACACTGCCAACCCAGCTAAGGTGCCGTCACCCTACTCTTGGTGAGCAAACTTAGTCAACCGAAATAGAATTCACAGTTCACTTTACAAAACACACTACAAACACTCGATAATGGAGGATTGCACTGCTCTTGCCAGTCTCCGGCTATTTAAGTGACTACTCTATCCAACTGAGGATAAGTGACATGGCTGGAGACATAAAAGAATGAAGATGCTAGTCACACGCATGGATACACCATCAATACGATTTTCTACAACAATGTAGGCGATTACTGCAGGTGTGCTTATTAGGTCACAAAATTTAATGTGCATGGATAGTTGGCAACTTTGAGGTCAATGAAACACCAAGTAATTAATTTTCACAGGCTTTACAAAGCTGTGGTTGGGAGGCAGGAGGAGTTCTAAATTCAAAGGTTATCAAAATTGATGTGTGCTTGAGTGCAGCTTTCAGCTTGGCAACAGATGTCCTGATTACATGTACTTTAATGAAGTCAAGGTTACGGGACACTCGTGCGCACGCCGTCCGAAATGTATAGGGAGATGCATACTTAAGCTCGCTAACCAAAAATCTCGAGTACGAAGAGTGTGAGCAACTTGATTCTGGCGGTGGAGGTGCGCTGTCACAAGGTGCAGGGCATGACGGAAGCTTTTTTTGATAGCATAATCCTTGGCAAACTTATCTGCTGTCTCGCTCGAGAAAAGCGGTAAATACGGCTTTTTGGTGAACTGAACTGCTCGTTTTTGCACGGCTATACAACGTATCCGTAAAAGCTTCCGTCATGCCCTGCATCTTGTGACAGCGCACCTCCACCGCCAGAATCAAGTTGCTCACTCTCTTCGTACTCAAGATTTTTGGTTAGCGAGCTTAAGTATGCATTTCCCTATACATTTCGCACGGCGCGCGCACGAGTATCCCGTAACCTTAAAGGAGGTTAACAGCAGAGGAGGCATGCCTCAAAGTGCTGCGCATGCGTACTTCATCCACCACGGGATGTTCACGCCATTTTCTGTGGACCTGCTTGCTGTGTGGTGGACGGACCCCCTAGGCAGGTGTCCAGGTGCGCCAACCTCTGGACCGGCGTCCAGTTCTTCCACGGCCTCACTGCAGATTTCCTGGGCAGGAGGTCTATAAGGCACAGCACTTGGGCCGGTGTCTAGGTGCTCCAACCTCTGGGCCGGCGTCCAGTTGTACCAAGGCCTCATAACACATTCCCTGGGCCGGCCTCCATAGCACAACACTCCAATCTCTGGGCCGGTGTCCAAACACTCTAATCTCTGGGCCGGTGTCCAGTTGTTCCAAAGCTGCACCTCTGGACAGGCATCGAGGTCCAGAGGTCCCCCCCCCCCCCCCCCCCCCCCCCCCCGAGCCAGTGTTCAGCTACACCAAGGCCTCCACAGCTGGGCCAGCGTCCAGGTGTTCCAGTGCCTCCATAGTGTAGATCCAGGCGGGCACTCAGGTGTTACGAGTTAGTACCTAGGGCCCCCATAGCACAACGGGGCTGGTATCCTGAGGTCACAAGGCGTTCACATCAGATTGTGTCCTACACACATGGCAATACCATAAGCATACTGCTGCGGGCCAGCGTACGTAAAGGCCAACCCCTCAGTTTCATTATCAGGGCCGTCCCAGGACCAGGACCCTCTCCCTCTGGTTGCCAACTTTACAGTCTCCCTAGGTGACTCCACCGGGTACTGCCCACAACCATGTCACCAGGACATCAGCCCCAGTCTACAGGGCCAGCAGCACTCAGCCGGCTACCCATTCCCCTTTTCACACATGCAGCATCATGCTTTTCTATCCAGTGTCAGCTATCAGCTCATATATAGCACAAGCCAAGCATGAGGTCACCGGAATTATTATGGTATATTATTAGGCAACCCTATCTACTCCATTCCAATATTTACCCCCTAGGTCACCACCTTGGAAACATGCCCTCATCTGAGCACATTCCTCGTACTATCAGCCTGCTACCCCCACCACCGCCCCTTATTCAGAGTTCCACCCAGTCCATCTCCCAGCTGTTCAGCAATACTTCAGCCTTGCTCCCCGACACTCAAGCCCCTGCGGGCGTTACGTCCACCCAGCATATGGTACGTAGGCCATCCCCTCCCTCCCATACCCAAAAAGCTGGCAGAACGCATTCTCGCAGGAGAATATGTGGACATGACGGAGATTCCTCCTGCAAAAGGCAAGGTCCGTCCCCTCCCTTCACCAGAAGGGGGAGTCCTTCTGGTCAATGCCCATGACCTCCAACAACAGAAGCGGCTTGTCCCAGACCTGGCAACCTGGGTCCAGTGCTTCGGCCTGTATGCAGCTGTAGTTGGGTCTCACACACCCGAGCGCTTCGGGGATCTGATCGGATGTGTCAAATAGTGAGGGCCAGCCACCGCTTCAAGTGGCCCTCCTGGGTGGTCTATGACCAGAACTTCCGCCAGGAAGCAGCGGAACGCAATCAGACATCAGACTGGGCCTGCATAGACTCCAGCCTCTTTGCCCATTGTTTTACGGGCCAGGCCAAAACCAGTGAATCCTGGTGTAAGACCGGCCACTCACTCGACCACGTTTCGGAAACTTGCCCACTGAGGCCACCCCCATCCAAGCGTCCCAAACCGGCCAGCGCCCGGCCATACGACTCTGAGATATGCAGGCGCTTTAACACCAGCAGCGGGGGCTGCCCATTTGGCATGAGGTGCCGTTACACCCACCGCTGTGCTAAGTGTGGGAGTGACCACCCGAGCAGACTCTGCTCATCAAAGCCTACACCATCCACAACTAAGACACTGGAGTGACTCAGTCTCTGCATCATGACATCTTTGTATACCACCTCAGATAAGAATACTAGTTGGGTTATGTCATCATCAATACTTATTTCCTTTTGCCCATCACACACCACACCTCCCTCATATTTATTCACACAGGGCATACTCATTTTACTCCTGATTGCCTGAAAGTGCCTTACCCCTACATCAACCAGCTCATTGCTATAAGGGCCCGAACCCCCACACTCTTCCTCCCAGTCTGCAAACCATCACAACCCCCTTGGTCCTGAGCCGCTGGCATGAGCTCCTCAAGAGTCACCCTGACTCTGCGTTCAGTTCCTTCATTCTGGAGGGCATAAGAGAGGGGTTTTGAATTGGCTTCAATTACTCTAGCCACTCCCTCAAACCCCGATCAAAGAACCTTCTCTCTACCTACGAACACCCTTCTGTGGTGGAAACTTACATTGATAAAGAGGTGTTGCTTGGGCGCATGACCCACATCACCGACCCCTCTACACTTCCGTGGGTTCACATTAGCCCTTTTGGGGTAATCCCAAAAAAAACATCGTCCAGGGAAATGGAGGCTCATTGTCGACCATTCAGCACCAGAAGGTCGGAGTGTCAATATCTTCATCGAGAAAAGATCTAGCGACCCTCTCATACATCTCGATAGACAACATCGCACAAGAGGTGCTGCACCTGGGGAGAGGCACCCTCATTGGGAAACTGGATGTAAAGGAAGCATTCCGGTTGGTCCCAATCCACCCCTCAGACAGACTCCTCCTCGGCATGGTGTGGAAGGGAGAACTGTACATAGACAAAGTACTCCCTTTTGGTCTCCACTCTGCCCCTCTCTTATTCACAACCCTTGCTGATGCCATAGAGTGGATAATCAGACAACGAGGGGTTGATCCAATCTTTCACTATGTAGACAATTTCATCGTCTTAGGCCGCCCAGCCTCCTCACAATGCTCAATGGCAATGGCCACAACAGAACAGGTGTGTGTGGAACTTGGTGTTCCCACTGAACCTGAGAAAAATGAAGGCCCAGCAACATCAGTCTCGGTTCTTGGCATCGAATTTGACACGGAAGACATGATTCTTCGCCTGCCACTCACAAAGCTCACTCTCCTGAGACAACAGGTCCAAGCATGGTGTGGAAAGAAGTGCTGTTTAAAGCGTGAACTTCTATCCCTGATTGGGTCCTTGCAACATGCTGCCTCTGTTGTAAAGCCTGGACGTGCCTTCGTGAGGAGGATGATTGACCTCTCTGCCTCCCGCAAACACCCAGATGCCAAGATTCGTTTGTCCCGAGAATTCCGGTCCGACCTGGAGTGGTGACATCGCATGGCAGCTTCATGGAATGGCACCTCCATGCTAGCCCCAGTGAAGAAAGATTAGCCCGATCTTACAGTCACCTCTGATGCATCTGGCGGTAGGGGTGGGCAATATATCATTATTATCGTATATCGTGATATTAAGAGCCCATGATAATCGTATCGTGGTGGTTATAAAATTATCGTCATATCGTGTTCACATTATTAGTGGTGTTGTTTTTGCAGAAATAAGGCATGCAGTAGCTAAATAGTGTATACATGCAATTTATGACAACATAGTAAATGCTTGGCTTGTATAAATATTCTAGTTTGGCATGAGAAGTCAAATAAACTAGCCAAAACGCATTATCGTGATAATATCGAATATCGTGATAACTAACACATGATATATCGTGACCACATTATTCTGATATCGCCCACCCCTATCTGGCGGATGGGGGTGTGGTGCCTTCTGCAACTCCAATTGGTTTCAGTTGCAGTGGAGTGGCGCAGCATCCTCCGCCCATATCACTGTCCAAGAGCTCATCCCAGTAGTTCTGGCCGCAGCACTTTGGGGTCATGCATGGGCTGGGAAGACCATCAGAGCCCTGTCGGATAATATGGCAGTGGTCCATATTATAAATTCCCGGAACCCCGATGCTATGCATCTTATCCGTTGCCTCACCCTTATTGAATGTGCTTATGACTTTGTGGTTGTCAGCAAGCACATACCTGGAGTGCATAACACATTAGCTGATGCTCTCTCACGCAATCGACTGGCAGCCTTCCTATCTCTATACCCACAGGCCTCCCCATCCCCTACTCCAATTCCATCGCCTTTACTTCAAGTGCTGGTATCCTAGAAGCCGGATTGGACCTGTGTCAACTGGGCAACTCTGTTCGCAAGTACTATCAACAAGGTCTAGCCCCTTCCACACAGAAATCTTACGACTCCGCAAAATCTCGTTTCATTAACTTTTGTGTCTCAGCAAGGCTCAAGAGAACTTACTATGCTATTACATTGCATTTCTAGCTGATAAGGGCCTGGCCCATTCATCATTAAAGTGCTACCTTTCTGCTGCCCGCCACCTCCAAATCTCCCATGGGTTCCTAACCCTAACATTGGTGATATGCCCCGCCTCAAGCAACTCATGAGGGGAATCAAATCCCTACAAGCCAAGCAGGGCCGGCAACCCAGGCCCCGCCTCCCCATCACCCCAACAATCCTCAGAAGTATATGGCAAGCTTGGTCAAAAAGCCCTCTTACTTTTGAACGCACCATGCTATGGGCTGCCTTTACTGTGGCCTTCTTTGGGTTCATGAGGTCAGGAGAAATCTGCTCTCCTTCTGACAGTACGTACGATGCCACGGCCCATCTGAGCTTCGGCGACGTGGCGATTGACAATCTCTCAAACCCCTCACTCATGCGGGTTCATTTAAAAACGTCGAAGACGGACCCCTTCAGGAAAGGTGTCGACATTTATCTCAGGCGAACGCACAATGAGCTCTGCCCAATCTCTGCCATGTTAGCCTATCTCGCTTGCCAAGGTGGTGCGGAAGGTCCACTATTCAAGTTTCGGGATGGCAAGCTCCTGACTCGTGATCGCCTAGTAGCCAGCCTCCGTGAAGTATTGTCAATAACAGACGTTCGCCAGAGCGACTACTGCGGCCATAGCTTCCGCATTGGCGCCACCACAACGGCAGCCAAATGCGGCGTCCCAGACTCCACAACTCAGCTACTTGGGCGATGGAACTCATCAGCATATTTGCTGTACATCCAAACGCCTCGCGAGCAGCTTGCAGCCATCACAAGGAATTCTGTCATCCTCTCCATAAAAATCTCCGTAGCTTTCATTGCTCATGCCTCATATTTATAGCTACACATTTTATTACATTTTTCACTTGATCTCAATTTTTTTTTTTAAAGGATAACTATCATATGTCTCAGCTTGGAGGGTCAGACTCCGTCTCTCCTTGGAAGGTAATCTGGCAGGGTCTCTAAACCCACCTGTTACCAAGAATCATTTCCCTCCAAGCATTGATCAAAGTAATCAGGGACCCAATCATGCAGGGTCTCTGCATGCTACTGGCATGCTGTTCCTTGCCTCTGTTTTTTCCTCCAAAACCTGATGGGTGTCCTTACTCGGGCTCCCATGCTCATATCGCTCTGATAAGCTGTTAAATGTAGGTACATACATAGACATCTACAAACAGGCACCAATATTCATAGGTAAGCTAAAGCATGGATAAGCTGATTAAGGAGAACAGCAACTACACAGGAGGAAGCCAGCATTCTTCTGCATCTGTTAAATTCCGGCTATGCCACACACGTCGGAAAAGCGTTCCAAATGTCGGCATCAATTTTAAAGAGGCTTACCGTACATGTATGATACCATACGCCAAAGAGAGACCGTACTTTGTTATCACAATACATTGAATATGCTACTGACATGCAACTTCACCACTGACATCTTGCACACTGCAATAACCACCAAACTGAGCCACCAAAAGATGTACACCAGATTCCTAACAATTACATATGATACTGTAAAACTAGTGGGATGATGTTACCGTATGTACTTTACCAGGGGGAGAGTGGTGACACGTAAGAGGGTGATTCCACTGTGATAGCTCAGGCTGGTGGTTGAGGACACTAACTGTAGAAGAAAGGAAAGAAACAACAGAACACATGCAGTAAACTCACGGAGAGAAATGCACGCTTAGTCTTGTGTATTCTGCACTAGACTTATTCCCAGCTAGGCAATGCAGGAAATGGCATGGCACGTACTGTTCGCGCATGTACATTATTGCCAATACTTCAGTTTTATGTACTGAGAAATACAGTGTTGTCATATGGATAGATAATCGTTACACATAGTCATTTTTACGGAAGATTACGAAAGACAAAGGCCAGACCAAGTTTCAAGGTTATCCTGGTAATATCAAGCACTGTCAGCCACTAACGATTGTGCCAGTTAGAATCAGTGAATTTGCTGTATCTTTCAACCAAATCCATGCTCTGTCTATTGGATCAACACTGTAGTTGCACAGTATACACCCATAGGCACATTCTTTGTTCCTGTACTATACTCATGGCCATAGGCCGGTGTTACCCCACTTGAAGAACCGAAAGGGCACAGACTTGGAAAGATGATTCGGAATTGCACCCAGAGACTCTGATGACTTTGAGTAAACTGTATTAGTAGAGTGTGTTGCTTTGCTGATTCAAGGTACGTAGCTGAGAAGCCAATGTCACCATCTGCCTATAAGTGAATGCATTAGTTTGCCTGAATTACTGATGACAAGGTGACAACTACCCAGTAGCCATTTGTTCTCATCACCACTGTTGTGCACTTGTGCTCTAGCCTCGTTCCCAGGCCCCCTACGAAAAATTTCCGATTTTTCGTAAGGGGCCTGGGAACGAGGCTGTGTGCTCCTGGTCGTCAAACATCATCTTTCATCTACATACATCTAAGCAGTCGCCTGCAGTCATCTGATCACTGTGGCTGGTAGACCTGCCGGCAATTAACTGGCGCAGAAGAAATTGTCCTCTGGCAGTGACATCATCATACTTCAGGTCATGAATGAGCAGTACTACCCAGTACAATGGTGCCCCGACCCCATGCCACTTGGAAATACGTAAGGTATAGGTACTTGTAGTGAATGACAGTGAATGGACACAGTGTAACAATATTACATCAGTTGTACATGACTTGTGAGAATGGCGATGCGCTAAAACACGTGAAACTGCTCCAGTTATGAAACAATCAATCAATAAACAAAAATCTATAGTGTTGCTCAGTTTTGCATTACTACAAGCCTTGAAGTAGCACATGGAGAGTAGGTGGGTGGGGTTTAGTCAAAGGTTCAAAGTTCAAGGTTCAGTCAACAGAGCATGTGACTGCGAAAATTTGTTCTTTTGGCAAGATGAGAGGAAAGAAGCGACAAAGGAGGCTGCATGGTAAGTGCTTACTTATACCTTAGGTACTTACATTTTAGGTCAATTGTTTACAGTAACCATCCCGCATGCATATCGCATTGGTCTGTCGGTCACCTGTACTCGTTCAAGGTTTACAGTAACCTGCACCCCTGCACGTACGTCCATAGGTGGTCAGATTTTTCCGTCCCAATATGACTTGGGAAGGTGGCATACCAGTAGCTGCAATTAACTTAACTCATACTACTCGCATCTGACAAGATCTGAAACAACACATCAAGAAAGACAAATGGATTTCTTGAGGGAAACCAGCATCAACACATCTGTGTGCCCCAGGACCAAAGGCAAAAAGAAGAAGTGTGTGGTTATACCTCAGTACCAGCAGAAATACTCCAGCAACTTTCCACGGTATGTGTTACTGCATTAGTAATCTAGTTTAATAGAATATGCAATCAGTTTGGAACAAGCATGCATCTTCATGGTTCAAGTTTTTGTTAGTTAATTTTCCCATGGAGTTGCTGGAATAAGAACAACTGAACTGGAACAACAGAGCATGTGACTGCGAAAATTTGTTCTTTTGGCAAGATGAGAGGAAAGAAGCGACAAAGGAGGCTGCATGGTAAGTGCTTACTTATACCTTAGGTACTTACATTTTAGGTCAATTGTTTACAGTAACCATCCCGCATGCATATCGCATTGGTCTGTCGGTCACCTGTACTCGTTCAAGGTTTACAGTAACCTGCACCCCTGCACGTATGTCCATAGGTGGGCAGTCAAGGAGGAGGAATGGAGGGCACCCGAGGAGAAGGAATGACAAAGGGCAGCTGAAGAAGAGGAACGAATAAGGGCAGCTGCAAGGAGGGAAGACGGAGGGCACGTGCATGAGGAATGGAGGGAAGCTGAGGAGGAGAAACAACGTAAAGGGGAAGGAGGAGGAAAGAAGGAGGAGCGACGAAGGACAGACAAGCAAAGGGAACTGCAGAATGAAAAAGCTTATTTGGAAAGATGGAGGGCAGTACAGAGAAGGAAGAAGGAGAGGGCAACCAAGGAAGGAACTTACGTACACGCTACAGATGAAAGGGGCCCTAAAGATAAGGAAGTCTGCCCACCGATGGTGTGCAATGGACAGCAGAAGAAAGCAGGTGTGTGACGATTGCCAGCAATGGTTTCATGTCGGCTGTGTAGATCTGACTGCAGATGTGTTAGACACTGGCACCCACCAGTAACCACTCAGAACCATTGGGAACAGGTGTTGTTTTAACCATAACTACGATCACTTGGTGAGCTGATATACTTCTACTACGTACAACTAACACGTAAAATGTTTGTACCTAAGGAGAAAAACTATAATATTACCGTACTCTCGCGAAAGTCCGCCCACTCCGCAAAGAGCGCCCACCCCCCACTCTTGGCTCAATTTTCTATATAGGGTCAAAGTTTACTCGAATGAGCGCCCACCCTCGCGCTATAGCATAATACCCTGTGCCTCATGTAACAGGCGATAGAGCGCATTAGTGAGATGTTCCAGCGTATCTGAGGTAAGAACCTCCTTGCAGCAAGTCTCTATTAGTCTGTGTATCCGTATCTATGGTGTCCATGTGTGTTGCCTGGCTTGCCTGTGCTGACGACGGCCCCGCCGCCTCCACGCTGGACCTCCCTCAGCCAGTGCTTGGCGGCAGCGAAGACAACGTGGTGAGCGGTGATGTTGCTAGTGACTCCAGCGATGTAGATGTGCTGGGAGGGCTTTGACTCACGCGCGCTTGCTGCTCGATCGCTGCTATTGCGCTACTTGTGTACGTAAACAAAGGTGGGCGCTCTTTCAAGGTTGAATGCGGAAACACTCGAAAGAGCGCCCACCCCCCTGTTTGGTGAGAAAGTAAGATGCAGCGCCCATGGGCGGACTTTCGCGAGAGTACGGTATACGTGTCCCACACAGTTCTTATAGTTTTTCTGATTACGTTACAGTTCACTGTGCGCATGCACAGTATGCAGTACATGCTTTGTTCTCTTTGCACTGTCAGCGTAGGGGATGGCATTGCAGTCTTCAGGGTCTTCTGAGGAGGCCACTTAACTCTTGCTCCCTACCCCAAAAAGCAGTTGCCCGAGTGCCAGTGTTGTGTGGGACTACTTCTCGCTTGACTCTATTCGAGGAAAGAGCATGTACTGCATACCTCCGTCCAGTGATAGGCTCTGAATTGGATGGCTCAGAATCTGACCCTTCTTCCGATGGCCCACAAGCTATCTCGGATTGCAATCTAGATGTCAAATGTGCTATGACAGCTCCATTCTCAGTGACTGCTATTGCTGCTAGAACTAGGTCTAAGACATCATAGTTCAGGGTGTGTGTTCTGTATTAGCAGTCATACCTGCTGTTCACACGTCCCAGTACATTTGTATGTACTAAATTGTCATAGAAAAGAAATCAGATCGTGAGCAGTTTTGAGAGTGCAGGGTTAGTTGTTGTGGCTAGTCGTACGGCAATTGGCAAAGAGATGACAAAGTCCTCATTGAGCTCAAGGAAAGTGTCTGCTAAGATCAAAAATTAAGTGTAGGCATTATAGCACACTTTCTAGGTATTACATGCAAGTACGTACATACTCCATACACTGCATATGCACTCACTCTGGTCTGCCCCACACACAATGTAATGCATTCGTCTAGCACCAACAATAGCAAACTCACATTCTGAATGGTGGCAATAACAGCACTCTCAGAAAGGTTTGGACAGTCACCCTGGCTTAGCACCCTCTCTATCTACAGGAGAGGTAAGGCAATGGGGTCAAGAGACTCAATAACATCTATCATTTACTGTTACAAACTTGAAAATCTGGTGACCATTTGTTTTCTGCTACGAAAATATATGTGATGACTGAGGCACACAGATTCTCTGGAGATCCGCCAAGTAATCTCCATGCAGCAATCTCCTGTAATCCACACGTATCCCAAGTAATTAATAACACTCTCCAGTAACAGGAGCCCATAACAAGAAGGAGTGTCTACAAGTCTGGTCTATATGTTTCACCATATAATTTCATTCGATGCACTTGTCATGTGTGAGAAATTGATACTTCCGGACACCGACTTTCGGAGCTTATAGCTAGCTCTGCAGACGTACATAGGAGAGATTTTGAATGACGACTCCTTAGTGCCAATGTCTGGCTTCGATGTCACACCCCCACAGTTTAATCATCGGCACGTATGATATTACCTGTTGGCTGTAAACTGTAATGGATGCACACCACACTGAGAGGCAGGCTAACCAGCCCACTGGTACCCACTTACATCACGTACCTGGTTGCTACCCAGTGTCATGAAGCTGTCAAAAGATTCTGAGAAACAACCTGAAAAGTAAGAATGTCAATCAACAACAATTGGTGCACATGAAGGCACCATATAAATACTGCTACAAATTTGTTCCTACGTAGCTATAAGAAACGGGAGGGGTGGATGAATAACGAAAGGTTTGAAAGAATGGCATGTGAGGCCATTGTTTAAGTGAGCTTGCCGTCCAAGGAACAAGTGAGGCCTAGCTTGCTTCTTTTACGGGTCGTTGTTGACTGCAATCATAACACACATCACCATGACATGGTGATGTGTGTTATGATTGCAGTCAATGGCGTATGCATTGTATGCAACCCGAGCCCGAGAACTGCATGTGGACAATGCAAAAGGCTTCACTGCTGTCTTTCTTATCTGAAATTATCTGTTCGTTTATGCTGTCAAATAATCCACCTCAACAGGAGGAGTGCACTACAAAGGCATAGCAATCAATTTAGCTCATTCCTTGCAAGCTCGCGCATTTAATTGCTCCTGAAAGTCAACAAGGATCATAACATGGGGGTCCCTGCAAAAGCAGCACTCTGGACTCTGGACTGGACTACGGACTTATGGATGAGTCTAGTCAAAAGGACAACTTACATTGATCAATACTGGTTACCATGGCTATAACAGATCAGCTCAATAAGCATGCAAACAGGTAAGCATGCAAACAGGTAAGCATGCAAACAAATTACGCATGCGACCTTTGACCTCTCAGAAGTGAGGAACATGACTCAAAAGAATGGGGAGCAACTTTGGACAGAGACAGTGACAGCCTGTCATAGCTTTGGTGAAATTCACTGTCTGCACATACGTAGCTTTTCTTCAGTCCAGTCAAGCCAACCCAGAGAGACCTCAGTCAAGTAACCCAGAGAGACCTCACAAACTGCCCTCCTCTACACCAACATGAGCCTTTAGGGCACTATTATTTGGGGGCACTAATTTTTAGTGAACTGCTAAATTTCAAACCTGCAAACAACAATGTTGGCAGTGTGTGATGCCATACATCTGCGCACTCTCGAGCTGCCTATAAAGCAACCTGGGAACAACATTGTATACTACGTATGAGATGGTGTCCTGATTGCAAGGAGCTTTGTGTCCTTAAACGACGAAAGGATCCGTTACTTTGGAAACAATCCTAGAATCCAGCACCGTGTGGAAAAATAACAAGGTGGTGGATGCTTTGTGCTGAATGGGAGGGCACCAAAGTGCTCACAAAGTTCGGAGAAAAACACCTGAAGTCTCTATAAGGAAAATGTAAGCAGGATGGGACAGCACAAAGGATGAGTAGAGTGTGGCGATAGGGGGAATTGGCAAGGAAGATGAAGACAGAGACACCATTGAGAATGAGGAGGCTGGTAGGTAGAAAAGGAGACTCTCAGACACCAGGATACCAGGGCCGGCGCAGGCTAGTACGGTTTTGGCCGTACACATAGGCTTGAGCCACCAGCTGTATACAGTCGGGGGGTGTGGCACCCACGTGGAGGCACTGAATTGATGAATGTATACTGTAGTACATGCATGCAGTTCAAAAGGGCCAGCTGCTCATGCCTCGTTGTCCAGACTCCTCACCAGCCGTCTGCCAGATTAGCTTTTTCAAATCAAGCCTACGGTAAAAGAATGTCATGTGGCATCCCTTCCAGCGGACTTGGTTTAATCATCTGGTTGCACTAGACTAAGCAAATGACCTGGCCTACTGCCATACTTGCGTCACTGCACTCAAGCAGAAGAAGATGAGGTCATTCAAGTCTAGTAACTATTCCTGTGCATACTTCGTATATCATTTTCATCTCGTACCATAAGCAATCTATTGTAACTTGTTGTGTTGTACTAGTTCTTTGTTTGTGTACTCGCTGTTTGCTTACTGGATTACTAGACCAGTATTAGCCTACTAGCTCAGTATATTCTGTTGTCTCAGTTTGCCACACCTGCAGTACAGCAGTTGTCCCAGCAGTGGTGTTTATGGCTGAAGGGCTCCTGCCTGTCCCAGAGAAGCTGGCCCAGAAAATCGTCCTGTTGGAATTTGTGGAGATGAGGGAGATGATGCCAGAGACGTGGTTGAATGAGGAGACATCCAAGAACATTTTGTCCTGGCTGCGGCGCAAGGACGGATCCGTGACGGACATTCTGCAGTGGCTGCAATGCTTCTCAGCGATGGTAGGTGCACTGTCGAGGACGTACCCACAGACAGTGCCAGAATTCACAAGCACCATTGACCTGGCTGACCGCGCTACAGCTTTCCTTCCCACATTGTGCCCACTGACCCCAGGTCTGACGTTGTCTGGTGGAACGACACAAACCAATCAGTCTGTCTAGTGGAACTGACCGTGTGTTTTGACACCCTCTTCCATGAGGCTGGGTGACCCTGGCAGGAAGGAACAAGCACTTGGAGCTCCTCTCCACTCATCGAAACACAGGCTACAAGATAAAGCTGCTCACAGTTGAGGTTGGGTAGCGAGGCCTGCCCAACATAACTTTGTTGAGCAACTGAAGAAAATGGTCAACAAAACTGAGATGTGTGACTTCATGGTCAGCACAGCAAGGAAAGCAAGTGTTCCACTCCTCCGAACACTCCCTTCCAAGTACCTTAAGGTCACTATTATTTGCGGGTACTAATTTTAGCGAATTGGGCATGCAGCAGATTTGACGGGTATTAATTTTAGCGTTTTAACTAACCAGAGCTGCTGGCAACTAATCCGTTCAAGAGGCAACCACGCGGCTCAGTCCTCTGGTGCAACAGGTAGGACAAACTCACTTTTCAGAATGATGTCTAGCTCGGGTCTTGCTCGTATATATATATATATAGATAGCCTCTGATTCTTACTATACAGCTAACTACCTTCGCAGATCACTTCGTAGGTGGCTAGCTTATGACTCACTCCAATTAATGCACACGTATGTGACGTCACATGCTGCTAATACTATTGTTTGCAGGTTTAAAATTTAGCGATTTTCAAATTCTCAAAAATTCGCTAAAATTAATACCAGCAAAGAATAGTCTTAAGGTACCACCGTTTGATGAGACTCAGACTGCTGTCAAGTTGCCTGCACAAGCACTAACTCAGTGGCTCAGTACCTCTTGTCTATATTTGCCTTCAAAATCCTGGGAATCCCATATATACCAGACGAGATGGCTCACAGACATATCCTACCCCACTGTACCACATACGATTGTCCACTGGACTCCCATGTGCATCCTGGTAAATAAGAGATCACTTCATGCACCGACCATTTTTCACTACTGACTCGCACTATATAGGTGAGAAGGCATGCATGGGAAATTTTACAATCTGCAGCACAGATACCGTTATGTTGTCACACCTCCTCTCAATAGCCAAGTCATGCAGGAGTAGCCTCGTTCCCAGGCCTTCTACACAAAAACAGAGGGGGAAGTCCTGGAGAATATTTGCACGCGATCCGCAGCACGACTGCCATCTGTTGTCATGCTCATCTCAACAGTCAAAGTCATTTACGAGACCGATTTTGCATTCTGCGCTAGCTACGAAGATGGGAAAGCACCAACTGAGGGCTATAGCGAGGGTATAAAGCATACCCAGGCTAAAAGCCATGATTCCAAAGGGCTGCCGAGTGAAAAGCGTGAAAATGCCCAGCTATGACACAATCTTCTCGTGGGCAAAAAGATGGCACTCTTTGGAGTTTCACCCCTTGTATCACATGCAGCTATCCCTCAGCAGTTTTAATTGCTTCACACCTGGATATATATGCATTATTATGTTGGACCTACTTCTTCTCTGATCATGTTCAGTTTACTACGTAGCTTCACTGTAGCTGAGGATGGGAATGTAAATAAGCCATTGTGTCTAGGATCCGTGATGTAAGCCGTGCCGAGGATCACGTGTGAAGATTTCCCAGGCCTTCCCGCTCTGATTTTGCATACTGCAAGCGATCAAATTAAAACTGGAGGTGTAGAAGGCCTGGGAATGAGGCTAATGTAGGAGACCAATCGAGCATTCTGTGTGACATGTACATGTAGCTATATATACAAAGATGGGACAACTGCTAGCAGAGAGGTACATCAAGCATATGAAGCACACCCACGCTATAGAAGCCACGACTCCTAAGAGCCAGCTGGAAAGTGTGAAAATGTCTAGCAGTGACACAATCATGTTATTGAGCAAAAAGAAGGCACTATTTGGAGCTGTTACCCCGTGTGCATGCGCAGCAGAGGGTAGAGTGATCGGTTTGTCTGTCAGTCAGTCTGTCTGTCCAAGTGGTTTGAGCACTGAAGGCCTTGTCGAAGGCTTATTTCAGAATAGAAGTGTCAGAATTCAGAAATTACTAGTGTCTACATAACTCACAGACCAGAGATCCACTCGAGAGGCTGAAAAAAGTTGCGTGAATGCCGACGATTAGCATTTATACAACTTGAGCACACCCTGTTTCTAACATTACTGCCACAACTTACGGTATCTTATTCTGCATCGGTAGGCCCTAGCTATCTCATCGTGCAAGCTGTATTAAAATGCATGAATGATCGGCAGTTAAAAAGTCGCGCATGGGGTACGTACTCTGCTGAGCACCTCTAGTTCTACATGTACTTGTATTGCAGCCATCTGTCAGAAGCTACAGTTCAAATCTGGATGTGTTATTGAGGTACATGTAGGTAGGACCATTGTACATTAATCGTGTGTCCATTCTATCTCTACACAGCCTATTGACTTGATGGTTATAAAACCACTCGAGCCTGTCGGATCGAGGTCGAGTTAACTCTTAGGAACATTCCAGTTCAGTGGAACAATACTACTGTACACACAGCTCAGGTAAAACTCACCTCAAGCCCAGCAGAAGGTGCTTCAAACACATGCGCTCCAGTCTTACCTGCAACAACAAGGGAACAACTTGAATAGATTTAGTACACTCACAAACTATAAGCTCCCAGTACAGAATGACCAAGTGAGTCTAAAAAAAGACTTGATGTGTCTCAGCACGACTTGGTATCAGCTAGAATCATGCAGAGGACATGGCAACAGTTTTACTTTTACCCTTTATGACTGCAAAACCTGTTAGCTATGAGACTTTCAGCTTAAGTGCGTCAATATCGTTGGAGGTTCTGTGTGAGTAAGGAGGTGAGGTGGAAATTAATGTTCACCCAAACAGTGAAAAGCAGTATGGTTGTGTCTGGGCTTGATGTTTAGTCAGAGCCAGGTGGGCAACACCTTCTTTCAGCAATTTTCTGTCTAGCTAGCTAGAGCTGAGTGTGTGTATATAGTTAGTATGCACTTGGGATGGTTGAGTCAGCACACTGTGTATGGATGAGTGAGTATTCATTGTCCTGGTCTTGGTAAGTGGATTCATGAAGCAAAACCCATAATCACTTTTGAGGCTCTACTTGCAGGCTATAAATATGCTGGCAGGTTCAACTAGTAGCATTGAGACGAGGCACAACTAATAACACAAAGGTTAGCAGAAACTTAAAAGTCAGATCAGAAGTTACTATATACTTGGCCCTCAAGCGACCGCAGTTGCAGATATGCTATCACTTACTTGTGCACAAGTTCTGCATAATTTTGTATGTAGTACTAAATTTTGCTACCCGCCGGCAGGTTCAACTAGTAGCATTCAGACAAGAAATTCAGGCACAACTAATAACACAAAGGTTAGCAGAAACCACAGCAGGTGACCAGGTGACCAGGTGACTGGGTGTGGGTTGTCCAAGAACATGCACAATGCAATAATGGCTTCCAACCTACGACCACCAACATGATAATGGCTTCCAACCTGTGATCACTGATCACCAACATGCCAAAAGGTCAACCTTATAGGCTGGTCTTTGGCCACTTCAGCAGCTCACAAACATTCCAGCTACTTGGCTATTCACAGCCAATCACTACATTGAACAAGCACTACATGTACAAGCTTTGCTCAAGGTTCAAGGTTCAACAGTGGTGTAGGAAGATGTTTTGATAAAGTGGGGCTCTACAAGCACACGTAGACGGTTTCAGGGACGGGTGGAACATACCCGGGCAGTAACAGCCAGCTGCTGGGAAGGGATGGGGCTATACTAGCCTCGGTCCCAGGCTCTCTCCTCTAAAAACGGGGGGAGGAGAGAGCCTGGTAACATTCGCGTAAAAAGCTGTCGACTTCCGGCGCCTGGATCTGGCGGACCCAATCAGAGGAGAGAGCCTGGGACCGAGGCTAGGGCTATACACCCCAAAGTCCTGGCCCCTTAACTTTATAGTGTGAATTAAATAGGGACGAGTTGTTGATACCGCTAGCAGCCAGGAAAGTATATGAAACTGTGACGAGAGAATGTGTAAGATGGTAAGTTTTATATCAGAATATAAAGGGGGCGCCAGCCCCTGGAGCCCCCATGGTTCCTACGCCACTGTTCAAAGTACAGTTCGGATGATATAGCAATTGAAATGGTCACTAGCCTCATAAAAGTGACACACCATCCTTATTGTTCCTAGGACGGCCATGGGAAAGCATAAACAGATCGATAAACAGCCTGGAGTGCCATCATCCCGCCATGAGCAAATTCTGCGATATTGGTGATGCTGGATGTTGCCTCATTCCTGGCCATTCCCACTGCCAGTATTTGCATACTGGTGGTAGGAATGGCCTGGGAACGAGGCTAGGATGTACGCAGCACCTCAAACAAAGTGCCCATTGCTACGAGAACTCTTGAGAACATGCTCACACAGCTATGGTAAAGGGCGACTTTCTCTTCTCATCAAATCCTGGGAAAGGAAATGATTTTCTGGAAGCCCAATGTCTGCCTGTATGGAAAGCGCCTAGCCTTATTCCAAGGCCAGCTCAGCTTTCCAATACTGCAGGTATGTGACAAAAAGCTGCAGAGGCCTGTACAGCAAGTGACGAAATGCTGGTGGTGGGGGGGGGGGGGGGGGGAACGAGGCTGACAAGTGCCATGTGTAGCCATGAAAGAAGCACACAGGGAACAAGAACCATGGCTCATACTGCAGACAAATAAGACCACCATCGAACAACAGTGGTATGTCTGTCTAGGAGCAAACACTGACTCAACTTACAGGCATCTACTTGTTCTCCACTGAGAGCAGGAAGCAGACACTCCGTACTCTGCTCTGCCTCTGTATCAATCCTTCTCCGTTTCCTGAGGGGACCATCTGTGAAAGAGGTATTTAAAAGCCAGGTTAAACTATTAATGAGCAAAACCATCTCAATTTCCAACTTGCAAGGCAGAAATCTATTCCCATTTTCGAATGGCATACATACACACTTTGGAAGCTACTATACATCGCACATATTATCCACACTTAAAGCTTTCTAATTCACATCAACATGCATATACCTGTTTGTAACATTAGCCTCGGTCCCAGGCGCTCTCCTCAAAAAACGGAGGAGGAGAGAGCCTGGGAACGAGGCTACTGAAACATGTGGGCATAATGGAAGTGTAGCACGTGTGTATATTAATGAAAACATTCTCGTAGTTGTCAGTGTCTGCAAAATCAGATACCTCCTTGCTAATACCTTCGGCGGCTCGATGCGCCATTGCTAATACATACACTACCATCCTTGCTTACTTCACATGCTCAGCTACTGCACCTGTGCTACCGGTAGTGACAGTGTGGTGCAGTGTGCTGCAGCCAGGCATGTCCTCACGTGAGGATCGAGCTATGTACATAGCTGCTTCTAAACGGATATGATATATCCCTGCCCTGTTGGGCACTCGACAGCCATGACCGACACACTTCCATATACGTAGGTTATACGTACATGTACACTTTGTAGAGTGGATATGGTAGTACTGACCTCATTTTAACCCACAGTCCACAATAACGATCATGTCATCATGCATTCTTGACTAAGTCTATCTGTATAGGCAGTGCATAGAGGTGTGTAGTGGTGATCAGTCCACGCGAAGCGTGGAAAATTTCATTTTTCAGTTATCAGGATGGCACCTTCGTGCTTTACACTGCAAGTTAGAGACGCCAGCCCCCAAGACACGAGGCCGTGACATAGCTATAAGTTAGTGCTAGATTTCGTGGGATAGTACCTTCCAGTCCCCCCTGCTTTTGAAGGGGGGGGGGGGGGGGGGGGGGGGGGGGTGGGGCTCAAGCCCCCCCCCCCCCCCCCCCCCCCATATCTCCGCCCCTGCATACATATGTACTCACAGATTGATCACAGACAAAAACCCTGCAGCATATCTCCGCCCCTGCATACATATGTACTCACAGATTGATCACAAACAAAAACCCTGCAGCTAGCAATGCCATTCATTACCAGCGAATCGCGAAGAGGGAATACTACGTTAGCCATATGCATTTGCTACTGAAATTTGCACTGAAATCACATTCTTTGGTCACTCACTGTACTACTCTAGGGTGCAGAGCTGGTGACACAAGGTAGCGGAGTGCACAGTGGAACTCCTTCTCGCTTTCGTAGTCCCCAGGCAATGGATCCCAAGGAGCTGGGGCAGGCGATCCAGTCTTTTGCAGACTGAGCCCGACGAAAATCTCAGCAAATCTTTTTTTTGTACTTTGTCGAGGTGTCAGAGACTCTGTTATCCTCTCCACTACTGCAGCACCTTGAGGGTGCTTCAGGACGCTAGTCGAAAGCATGTCGGCTGCGATCATTATTTCTTTAAGAACGGGTTTTCCCCTTCTAATTTGCAAACGTTTAAGGGGTGTGGTTTCTTTCCAATACTGCAATCCTCACGGACTAAGCCGGAGATATGAACTGTTCAAGCCAAATCACGCTCCCTCTGAGTGACCAGTGCCACTTGTACCTTATTCTCCACTTGGAGGAGTTTCTGCCGGAAGAGCTAGCCCTCCTCTCACTTAGAATGAGGGAACGGCTACTCATTAATCTACCAGTAGCAGACTATGCAGGCTGGAGGAGACCACTGTGGTGCAGGGAATTGATACCAATTTCATTTGGAGAGAGGTTGGGAAGCGACAGGTGCATGATTACTACTATGACTTGGTTTGTAATTCCACCGCTCGAGCAACATGAAGGGTACCGGGACCATTTCCATGAAGTTGCTTCTCACTATTTTATTTGGAAACGCTACTGTCATAGAGATCTGCCTCTTCTCTTGTACTCAGTGAGAGAATGCCTTGGATTCCAAGACTTGTATTGGCAATCCAGGAAGGGAGCTCCTGTCCGAGTTGTAGAAGGTCATGTAGCCATTGTTCCCCCTCGTTATGCTCCATACTTAGACTCGAACTGTCCTATTTCGTATGAACTAATGTTGGTTGCTTGTTTCAAAAGATTTCCACGCAAGTTGACTACAGGTCGCTACAAACCACAATACGCCTGTGGAGATGAGAGCACTCTGAATCTGCTACTGAGTGAAGTGGAGGAGTTCGACTTTGTCTCATGTCCCACCCCATCACAAACCCTCTGTGGTCTTTTGCGGAAGGATACACCACCAATGTCTATTGCTAATACATTTATCCAATGTTCTGGCAACAAACTGAACAGTGTTCATGTCAACCTGAGCACTTCTAGCTATGATCCCAACAGCGATGATTGTGGATGGAATGGAGAGGTCTCCCAACGCAGTTATGTACCACAGAAAGGTGAGTGCTTACCACGGTCAACATTCCTCCACTTGGAAAAGATTGATATAGACTTACCTATCAGTAGGGTATCCAATCTTGACCTAATACTTGATGATATAGACCAGGCAATCAGCTATGTAAGGCCAGGAGAGCTACGTATTGGAATGGTGAACCTACTCAATGATGACTTACAACCCTTTGTCACTGCTTTATTGTCCATACTAACCACGTTTGTGTGCAGGAAGACCTTCCGTAAGCTAATATTGCATCTCCATACAGTGCCTGACGCAGAGCTATATGACAAACTCATTGCACCATTTGCGCATGCCCCACCGGTGCCTCTGCAAATGAAGCAATGTATCGAATTTCACGATCATACATTCTTGAGTGCGGAGGAAGGGGAGAAGGTTCCTCTGAGACCTCAGAGTTTGTCTGTCACTGCTCCACAACAGCGATATCGATTACATTTTAAGATTGCTCTCCAGTCTCAAAATCCTTCCAAAAGAAGCTGGAATCTTTGGGAATTGAATTGCAAGTTGTAAATAGTGATCTTCGAAAGCTGATTCAAAAGCAGCTGGAATCGCATAGTAGAAGAACAAGAAAAAGAAAGCACAATAGTGAAGGCGATGACGTACGGTGAAGATGCAGATATAGAGAGACTTTTCAATTGCCTTGTACATAGTGGTAGTCATGTATCCGATCCGATGTATGATACCTACAATCATAGTTGTGTTATCATGGCATTGCAGCATTGTTTACAAACAAACAAACAGTGGTCCATTACTTGCTGAGGCTGCTGAGTGGCACCCTAACCACATTTCCACGCAGCTATATAGCTGCATGTATGCATGTGTCAAAGGTAGTCCCAATGTATGACAGACTATAACCACTAACCTAGATACAACCAAATCCGAGTGTGAACTCCGGACTATAAAGCCACAAGCAGTAGGGACAGGGAAATTTAAGCTAATTAAGAAGCTTACATAATTATTATTATAGGGCACCCCCTAAATAACACCTAAGGCATAGTTCTGCAAGCAGTAAAACGAAAACATTTTGAGGCACCATACCTGCTCATTATACGACCTGATCACTGCTCTTTTCTATCTACTCTTTCATGCTTTCACTTATCATGCAATTCTAGTCTTAATTGTCTTTCCCCTCTTCTTAATTCATGCCTACGACTCCCCCTTGCCTCATCCTCCTCTCCCTCCTCCCATCTTTCTCCCTTTCTTTCCCAATCTCCTCCTAGTCATTCTCCCCTTTCTCCTCCTCTTCTTCCTGCTCCGGCTCCTCGATCTTCCTCCTCCGGCTTTCTCCGGATCATCCCACATTACAATCAAACAGCATGAAGTGCACTGCAATTGAACCATGGGAAAACACTGTGACCTCCCACCATATTGAGTGTTGAGTGTCATTGTAAGATTGGATGCACAATCGTTGTCATATGAAATATGCATAGATTATGTTGCTACGTAGATGCATGCAGGGTTGCACCACTGCATGAGCTCAACAAGGGCTGTTTGCAATTGACAGCTGGGGGGATGTAGGTGTAGCCGTGTTGGACGTTTGCTAGCTTGCAAATAGTGGCAGGGTCCTGCTAGTTTATATTAATGGATGATACCAGAATACGCTGCAAGTATTTCACAGCATGACGTCGACATAATTATGAGGACACAATGAAGAAATTCTGCAGCTATATGACTTAGTATAGCACTAGCAACAAGCAAGCAGATTATTCACAAGCAGTTAGTTGATTGCATGGAGTATTCATGTGGCAGCAACTAGCCAAGCCAATTATCAGCATCCAGCAAACTCCTTCAATTAACTTGTCATTGTTGTCAAGCATTGTTACTTACTAGATCTTTCTGATACAATGAAGTCTAAACTTGGATTATAATTACATTCATTCCAGAGGATAAGCCTGGGAGGAGTGGCAGCACATGGAACCCATGGATAATGTAGAGACTTAATTCTTTTGCATGACAATGAAATAAGATGGGCAGGGAGATTGAGTTGTCACACCATCAGAGCTTTTTGGCCCATAATTACGTGTACTACTCCAGGTTTATATTCTTTTGCTGGGGGATGAATGAGTTGAGTCAGCATGCTCTGGATGCCAGTCTGTCCAAGGACACCTTGACACTAACTAGTGCTACTGCTGGCAGTTGTATGCAGTCAACACTCAACTGGTGCATACTGGTCACACACAGACATAAACTGCTGTTGAGTACACAACTCCTTGTATATGGTTGCACCATTGCATGTGTACTGTGTTGTGTGGCACACATGAACTTATATATTCATCATGAGGAGTACCACGCTAAAATCAATACAAAAAGTACTTATGACAGTGACAATAGAGATTACTGTGTGTGTAGGTGCACTAGTAAAATGCCTATGTGAAGGTAGGTAAAAGAAAGGAATGCAGTCATTGAATTTTGAGATCAGTTTACATTATGGATAATCCATGTAGCTACAAGGACTTGTACAACTTCGTTTGACAACAAAAGGAAGTTGGCTATAAAATGGATGGGTGGGGAGAGTTAGTGTGAGCCACCATTCCTGATTCTCAAGGTCAGGCATCCAAGGTTTTGATTTTGTTGCGATGTTGAGTCAGCATGCTCTGGATCCCATGGAATGAGTGTGTTCAATGACACCTTGGCACTTCACACTGGGTGCATACATGCAGTACACAATACTACTGCTGTCGGGTACACAACTCATTGTACGGTTACGCCATTGCAGTGTACTGTGGTGTGTGGCTATAAAGCTATAGTATTGGTTTGCCAGGGCCAAATTGCCTGCATGCTAATTATGCTGATTCCTGATATTTTAGAATTATACCACTAACCCCATATACTTTATCCCAGCACTCCAAAAATCAACGCTCCTGACTATCAAACCAGGAGTGGGGACCTTAAGGCTATCCATAAGTGACATCACTGACGGTTGTGATGAAGTCGTGTTATATACATATTGACAATGCTGTGTGTTGTAGACCTTTCTGATACACTGAAATCCGTCGTTCATAATTGATGTATAGGACTTGTACAACCTCTTCAGATGATGGCATGCAGGAGGTAGGCTAGGATACTGGATTCGATCAACATCATGCCAGACTTCTTTCAACCCCGTTCCATAAACCGTGGATGGCTGACCTTGATCTCATGAGGATTGTTGATGAGCACACAATTCATTGCACGGTTACACCATTGCATGTGTACTGTGGTGTGTGGCACGATTTAATTGCCCTGTGACATGAATCTGACCCCTTGGTCTGACTAGGTGTTTGCTCGAGCAATCAACAATGGCCAGGCAATTTTAGGAGAACGTGAATGCTGATGAGGCTTGTTGCAAAATTTCCAAAGAAAAGTTTTCAAATGACACACGGTGGTATTGGTATTGGCCTATTTCACATATTCCAATATCGGAATCGGAAGTATTGGTAGGTGTGGCATTGGCGGAACACTAAGTACAAGTCTTAGACTGCTCTTCAGTAAAGCTGGACTGTTCAACAATGATGCTGGCCTAAGTATTCCACCCGGGCCTAATATTGGCGACTGTGACAATTCCCAATCGTGCACTGTTTTCACTTTCTAGTTCTAGAAACGTGTTGCTATTTATTCCGTGGAGTGCAGTTTACTTGTTAGTTTTCATGTATCTCAGTTCTTATTTACAAATTACCATACCTTCAGAAACTCTACTACCCCCTATAGTGTTTCTCGGATGACTTGGAGACCTGCAGTGGACGATCACAGTTAGCATGCTCACAAGAATGGCTAGTCGTATTCCAAGACCACCCCCAGCAATAGACGTGGGAATAAGACTGCATGTGTGATGCACAATATACAATGTGGCAATATGGCTCTAGGCTATCTTCTTAGTTTCTCTCAGGAGAGCTCTGAAGTCATTCTTGGCAACAACCATCTTGTCCCTCAGGTACTTGTCGTACTTGAGCTCCCTCCTCTGTACGTACAGGGGAGGATCACATGTGACACGGAGCAGAATACAACAGCATCACTAATGGGAGCTTGCTGACTACAGCCAACTTGGTACTACACTGTCTACAGTACAGGAACTTTAGAGAAAGAAGGAGAGCGATGAGAGACTGAGATGCGCTCACTTACATTGTCCAAAGTTTTTGTATCTCGGGTCTTCTTTGATCAACTTATGAGCCTTCTTCCACTGCATAGTGAGCATAATCTGTCAAGGGGTATACACACACACACACACACAATAAGAGAATCATCTCAGTCACTACACAGCAGAACAGTATAGCTACATCATTCTATCCTTGGCTACACAAGCAAGACTTTCCACATTCTTAGTCATGAACCTACCTAGTCTGCTTTTGAGACTCATTAAATATACACCACAGCTGTTCAGCTCTGATACTCTGCCTATAGGTAGCTAGCTAGCTAGCCATAATCTTGCAACTCATAAATAGGGTATCGTGGGGTATTTCCGGACATCGACAGTTTCCGGACGTGTTAATTTGATTACGTAATGCAGCTCATAAGCGGCAGCTGCGGAGCACGAGTTACACGTGGTTCTAACTAGTGGCATGTGCTCTGATTTTTTGTTGCACTGTTTGCGACTTGAAGCTTGTGCTGGAGGGAGTTCTGCAGGGAAAGGTAAGTCCTGTTGAAATTGTTTGGTGAAATAACTGACTGGTTTACGTAGGTGTAAGAATGGGCATCATTTTGTGGGGAGATTGCTATCCAGAAGTCATCGCGCTTCAATGTCTGAAGCATGCGTTGTGATCTACTACTATTGGTGACTTCAAGTTTTGAATGACCAAGAGTTTGGATGATCTACTGATTTTTGGGATTTTTTTTTGGCTGGGGTAGGTTAAGTGGTAGTTCCTGGACACTAACAAGGCAACAGTGAAGCAATGGTGCCCATTTTCCAGTTTGGCTAAACTATGTTGTAAATTGAGTTAGTACAAAGTAACATATCAGAATGAAGCACAGGATTCCCTAAATACAGTAGTAGAAGGCAAATTTACTTATTCGGTTGCATTTATATGGCTTTAAAGTGGCAAATTTGGTGAAATTTGTCCCACTATCAGTCCCACTCTAATCAATGCACACCAAATTTAGTTTGCACTCAGGTCAAGTCCATTCCTACCAATTGGTTTATGTCTGGTTGAAAGCCATTAAGGGATTATCAAGTTAGAGGGAAAAGTAGACCCCTCAGTGAATTGTATAACCTGTGGTGGTGGGTGGAGATATTTCATTTCGTGAATTACTAGGCTGGGTCTGATGATGAAATTTGGTATACTTGTGAACAAGTCCCCAATGAAGTGCTCACCGTGTTTGAATCTGCTTTGTTGGGTGTTACCTATGAGCATGCCCCTCACTGATTTCTCTCATGCTTTTCCATAGTGCACTAATGGCAAAGAAGCCATCTGGATCTAAATCATGGACAAAACAGGACCTGGAGAATGCTGTGGTGGCCATTCGGGAGGAAAAAATGTCAATGCGTAAGGCAGCGGAAGCGTATGGTGTGCCTAAAAGCACTTTGTATGACCATGTGAGCTCTGCAGTCTCAGCAGCGACCCAAGAAGAGAGGCAGGAGGCGATTGCCTTCCCCACCTCCTTCCCCACCTCCATCCCCACCATCATCCCTGTCTGGCGCAGACGACAATGTCAGTGACACAATCTGCCCAACCTGTGATACCAATAGAGCACTGGACTGGGTGGCTTGCGATCTGTGCACTACCTGGTACCACAAGGAGTGCACTGATATTCCTCCTGAAGAGTACGATATAGTGAGCGAAATAACTTGGTATTGTTCTGCTTGTAGCAGTTGACTGCCATGCATGTAGATCCCAGGTCTCATTGCTTAAACTTTTTGTCAACACCTCTTGTCATTTCTAGTGCATATTTTGTGACCAAAACTTCGTATACTGTCTGTAAACTCTACCGTCCAATAATTGCCTCCACTGTCCGTTTACTACCTCCGTAGGGCCCCGCCTTTTCGTTGCGCGCGCTCAATACCCTGCGACAAGTTCGAACGGTTACTACCCTCGGTGTTTACGAACGGAAGCTGGTGTGTACGAAAGTCGACTTAGCAGGACTGGAGGCTATTCATGTAAGCCTGTGTTAACGATGCATTCTTAAGTGTCCGGAGACTCCCCCTATTACCCTACTGCTATATATTGCCTGTAGGCAATAATTTTACAGTTTGACTGCTGTTTTAGACAATTCTATTGCAGGTTGTGTGTGCGCGCGTGTGATCGGGAACCGCAATGCGCAGAGCGCAGGGCCAAAAACAGCAGTGTGGGTGGGGCTCACTTGTGATTACGCAATCAGCACATGACTGCATTTTTAGGGCGTTGCCATTCTCGAATCGAAGAAGCGCAAGTATTCCACTGCTATTGAAAGGTATTGTTGGCCTAGCGATCTTCCTTCTAGTTTGGGAGAGACCGCACCTGGTACATGGCACTGGGGTGTTAGTCTGGATCCCAGACCCTACTGGGGTTTCAGGATAGTCCAATTAACAGTTCATGTGCAGATAATTATGTCAATGTATGTTGTTGTATTAAACTTGTAAATGACTTCTGCATAACCTACCATAACTCTGCAGGTAGAGTAATATGATAAGCCATCCCTATTATATGGTTCACCAAGACCTGCCCACAGCCACAAGCTAAGGGGGTGACACTCCCATAGACGCCATAGTCACAGCTGCAACCAGGGTCAGGAAATCTTGACCGTCATTTTTGCTGCTTGACCACAACAAGACTTGTAACCATTTGACTGCACTGTATTTCAGCCGTTGATCGTTTGACCACAAGTGTCGTTTGACCACATGCACATTTTGCCCTTGACCCGATAATATGCGGAAGAATGCGTAGTGACTCCACCCCTTCCTTAGTATATGGGATCAAGATGCGCCGGTCACAGCTGTGATTACAGCGAATATGGGAGTGTCACCCCCTTGTTAATCTCCGTGTATATTGACTGCTGGTATGGGGTGAGAAGGCGGGTATGAGGCTAGGGCTAGACTGGGATGGTCTGGTTGAACAGCTGTCCCTCCTTCAACTATGACTGAAGTCAAGATTTTGACTGGCATGCTGGACCAATTTTCAACTCCCTGCACACCACTGTGTCCCCTCTAATATCCCATTTACACGACCTAAAAGAACCATGCTGGCACGTTTTAATACAGTTCAGCATGGTTATTGATTTGACACTAAGGCCATGCAAACTACAGTATTAGTTTCTCCTCATCACCCGCATGCATTCTGGAACACCTTTGACCTTGTGGCCCTTGTCGAATGCAACTATTGTGTAGACAGTTTGTTCAAATTGAGCCTTCACAGAATTACTAGAAATAACTCCGCCCACTTCTGTTTTTGTTACGATGTGGGTGAGAAACTAACCTTGCTGTGCCAGTACTGGTGCAAAAAATACTAGCTGAGAATGAAGTATGACAAGTACAGCGTGTTGTCTCGCTCTGCATTGTCTGAATCTTACCGCCATACCCTGCCTGGCGTGCATGCCTTCTACTCCGACAGTGTTCCCTAAACGAACGCATGCATGCATTCTGCGAATGCGAGGTAGCCATAGGGCTGGCTTGAGAGCACTTAATAAAGTGTTCAGCCACACCCTCAATAATTGCACTACCACACTTTCTTTAAAATGGCATGATTATTATGATACTCGTGTGAACGGATGCCGACACGGTTCGCTTATATATGGCACGGATTAGTGATTTTGTCATGTAACTGGTTCTAACCCACTTAACCTGAAGCCATTGTAAGTACTAGTAGACATTGTACTGTTGTCATAGCAACAGGTTCATTATGACATTGGGGACACCATGCAGGAGCTCATTACTTGGGGATGCGTGCATAATTACGATCCAGTGTGAAAGATCCAAAGTTGCATGTTCTTATTGTACTAAGCCTTTATTCCTTCTCACAACTTGTGATACTCCTTTACCTCAGGTAGTGCCTACCAGCAGCCATGGCCCAGCAAACTCCACCCAAGAAGCAGTTCCAGTACCAAAACTTCCAACTCTTACCTCAAGAATCCCTCGGTATTGGGTCCTACGGGAAGGTCTGCAAGGCCATACTCGACCAACTCCCCTGTGCAGCCAAGCTCCTCCATCCTGTCCTCTTCCAGTTCAATGATCCTGCCAGCCAGACCATCGTACGACGGTTCGAGCAGGAGTGTGAATTCCTCAGTGAGATAAGGCACCCCCACGTGGTGCAGTACCTCGGTGTGGCTCGTGACCCAGAGTCCGGCCTACTGGTCCTGCTGATGGAGCTGATGGACGAGTCTCTTACAGCATTTCTCGAGCGATCAAACGAACCACTCCCCTACCGCCTCCAGGTGAATCTGTACCACGATGTGGCCCTGGCCCTCGCCTACTTCCACTTGAACGGCATCATCCATAGGGACCTCTCAAGCAACAATGTCCTCCTCATAGCAGGCAGCAGAGCAAAAGTGACCGACTTTGGAATGTCGAAGCTGTCTGAAATGCACCCTCGCATAACCCCCCTCACCCAGTGCCCGGGCACGTTAGCCTACATGCCTCCAGAGGCCTTGAAGGTACCACCAGTGTACAGCAAGAAACTGGACATCTTCTCCAGTGGTGTGGTGGCTGTCCAGATCGTGACTCGCAACTTCCCCGATCCAGGGCCTGCCACGATGGAAATGGAAATACAAGACACACGATTTCCCTCTGGAACTGTGCTAGTACCTGTGCTTGAAGTTGATCGTCGCAAGAACCACATAGATCTCATTAACCCCGCCCATCCCCTCCTTCCTGTGGCTCTGGACTGCCTGAAGAACAGGGAGAAGGAACGCCCCTCTGCACAGGACCTCTGCTGTCGCATAGCTGCACTGAAGGTGGAACCCCAGTACTCCCAGAGTGTACAGGAGGGAGAGAGGGAGGGAGGGAGAGGAGATAGTGGGGCAGCTGAGGTGTTGGCAGCCAAAGACAGAGATATCCGAGAGAGGGACAATCAACTTCGAGAAAAGGAAAATCGGATTCATAATCTTGAAGACGAAGTTGGTGTTCTCAGTCGACGGCTGCAAATGGCAGGTGTGCAGGTTCGCCAACTACGAGATAAAAAGTTTGAAGAACTTCAAGAAAAAGACCAAGAGCTACAACGCAAGGATGAAGAGGTACGACGAAAGGTTGAAGAACTGCAACAAAAGGATGACGTGGTGCAAGAAAAGCATACACAGCTAGAGCTGCAGCTCCATGCGCAGAATCAAGAATTGAATCGTGAGCTGCAAGACAAAAAGTGTGAGCTGAGAGAGAAAGATCATCTACTGCAGCAGCTGCAGTTACAGTTGACTCCACCAACCTCCTTGATGCAGGCCACACCCACTTCCTTTACATACAACATCAGTGGAGCTGAATTAGTGACAGGTATGGTCAAAACACGTTCTCAATTCTCAATTGAGGTTTTGCATTCCCATGGCGGGCCATGCTCTAGTAGCCAGCGTGTCACAGCCGAGCTGAACTCCACAACCTCCAGGTCAGTCACAAAGTCCACAGTGGTACAGAAATCCCCCTCCACCTATGAAGTGACGTACACCCCCACCACTCGAGGGAGGCACGAGCTGTGTGTGAGGGTGAACGGTGATGAGATCCAGGGCAGCCCATTCAGGGTGGTCGTGTACCCTGACCCCACTCAGCTGCGCCAGGCAGTGAGGGTGATTGAAGGGGTACAGTGTCCATGGGGAGTGGCATTTAGTAGCCATGGTGAGATGTACGTAACAGAAAAAGACTATGGCCAGGTTGCAGTGTTTGACAGAAGTGGCAAGAGGATTAGAACCATTGGGTCCAGAGGGGATGGACCAGGACAGTTTTGGTCCCCTCGTTACATTGCCATTGACAGTAACGGTAACGTTTATGTAACCAGTAGAAACAAGCTGCATAAGTTTGGCAGAAATAGCGAGTTTGTCAAGAGTGTTGGGAGTGGCAGTAGGGGAAGCAAACCAGGAGAGTTCTACTACCCTCTAGGGATCAAAGTTCATCATAACCAAGTGTATGTGTGTGACTCAGGCAACAATCGAATTCAGGTGTTTGACTTGGAGTTAACATTCATCACATCTTTTGGCACTGAAGGCTCTGGACAAGGAGAGTATAAAGGACCTAATGGCCTAGCCTTTGACAGCCACGAGAATATCTATGTGAGTGAATGGGGCAACAGGCGAGTTCAGGTCCTGGACTGCAAGGGCCGCTACCTCCGGCAGTTTGGTAACAAGAGTGGGCCAGGGAAACTGAACCAACCTAACGGAATACACATTGCACACGAGTGTGTATATGTATTGGACTATGGAAACAATCGTATTGCTGTATTCCAGTTGTCTGGTGCATTCCTCACCTCCTTTGGCAAGCATGGGAAGGGAAGAGGTGAATTATTCTCTGATCCATGTGGCATTGTATTTGATTGTGACGGCTTTCTTTATGTGTGTGACTGGTTGAATAATCGTATCCAGGTGTTCTAAACATTTGTTAATCGTTTTGTAACTTTTCAATGCAATACATTATAGTTGCACAATATAATACAATGAAATCTCAACTATGTAGCTGCAACATGCCTAGTGTGTGCTGCATGCGTACACGTGACCTGACACATGCTTACAAGTCTCACTATACTAGGGCCACACCAAAATTGATATCATGTTTCTTGGATCCTGCATGCGGGTCTATTTTTTACGGATTGCAAAAAAGCTACTTTTAGTGGGTGTGATTCAATTACGTGCTAGAGCGTCAAGTGTTGGTGGGAAGTAATTTTGTAAGCCCTGAAGGCCCTGCTTGCTTGTACCCTAGCCTCTGGCTATGTGATGGTTCTGGACCCCAACGGTCGCTATACCTCCGGCAGTTTGGTGACAAGAGTGCATGGGTCAGGGAAACTGAACCAACCCAACGGAATACATGCATTGTACCCATTGCGCACGACCGTGTATTTTTATCGGACTACGGACACCATCATATTGCTGTATTATATTATTATATATAGTTGTCTGGTGCATTCCTCACCTCCTTTGGCAAGTATGGGCAGGGAAGAGGTGAATTCAATCATCCATGTGGCATTGTGTAATGACTTTCTTTAATTTATGGGTGTGACTGGTTAAAACTTAAATGATCGTATCCAGGTGTTCTAGACAATTATATCATTTTTGTAACTTTTCAATGCTGTAGCTACATACCTGTACATTGTTACATACTAGATCTTTCTGAAACCTAAACTCGGATTAAAGTATTCACTAAGGTCATGGATAACACAAATTGTAAAACTTCTTTGGACAAGAAAGATCGAGGTCAGATATAAATTTAAACGCTGGGTGGGCAGGGAGAGTTGTCACGCCCAGGCCACCATTCCAAGGTTTAGGGGGATAAATGAAGTCTGTCGGCATGCTCTGGATCCGAGTCTGTTCAAAGACTACATGGGACAAAATATATAATTAGTGCTATATACTGCTGGCAGTGTATGCAGTCAACAATCAACTGGGTGTATACTGGTTACACACACCAACGGTACATGTATGGTTACACCCTTGCATGTATATGGTGTTATATGGTGCATTGTATGTTATTATAATGGCATGTGTGTGACTATCAAATCCAGGCCGGTGTTCTAAACATAATTACCGGTATTGTCAAGATTGTAGCTACATTGCAGATCTTTCTGAATCTAAACTTGGGTCGTTCATAATTGATGTATAGGACTTGTACAACTTCTTCAGATGATGACATGCAGGAGGTAGGCTAAGATACTGAGTTCTGTCAAGGTGTCCTTGAACAGACTCATAATTTCATGGGATCTGGCCAGAGCATGCTGATTCGATCAACATCATGCCAGACTTCTTTCAACCCCCATCCATAAACTGTGGATGGCTGACCTTGATCTCACGAGAATAAGGATTGATGGTGCATCAACTGCTGATGAGCACACAATTCATTGCACGGTTATACCATTGCATGGTGTGTGGCACGTGCACGATTTAATTGCCCTATGACATGAGTCTGACCCCTTGGTCTGACTAAGTACTTGCTTGAGCAATCAACATTGGCCAGGCAATTGTGAATGCTTATGAGGCTTGTTGCAAAATTTGTGAAGAAAGGAATAATGACACACGGTGGCATTGGTATCAGCCTCTTTCACATCGAAGTGGTTATTGGTCCGGCAGGAAGTAGGGCGATGGGTTAGGGAATATTAGGGCCAAGGCCGGTTCTACATGCATTTGCGTGCGTTTCCAGTACCTATATACCTAAAGTATGTACTTCCTGCTGGACCAATATCCATGTCAATTTCAATACCTGAATCGGATTTATAGGTAAAATGTGGTATTGGTGGAACAAGACCGTTCTTCAGTACAGCTGGACTGTTCAACAATGATGCTGGCCTAATTATTCCACCCGGGCCTAATATTGGTGACTGCGACAATTTCCAAACAGTGCACTGTTTTCACATTCTAGTTCTAGAAAGCATTGGTGGGGATGCCAGAGAACACTGCAGTTGCCGAGTTAGTCTCCGTCCCAGACCCAAACCCACCCCAGCACGGATCGCATCTAGTATCACGCGCGTGATACTAGATGCGATCCGTGCTGGGGTGGGTTTGGGTCTGGGACTGAGACTATTGCCGAGTGGGAAGTGAGGCTTGTATGATCGTACAGTTTGTGGTGGAAACTGGGCATGGGTTAGTTAGCTAGGTCACTACATCCATTATGTGGTGTGAAGTTTTCAGGTTGCTAGTCTAAGATCCATTTCAAATTTTGGCACATGCACACTGATGAGAGAGTATGTATGATGAGAGCCTTTTGCCGTTTACATGGTATAGCATCTTTCCCGTAAACGAGCACACAATCACTCTAACGAACACACAGTGATTTGTAATTCCCAGCATTGACTTCAAGTGCAAAACCCGTGTCCATAGGCTATAGCTACTCATGTCCAAGATCCATTCAAGAAGTTAGTGCATGTGCAAGTAACCAGTGCATGGGATGTTGAACACAGTCCAGTAAAGATTGCATAAATTCATACTGTCTTAGGAATTCAGAGGTTTAACAAGACAGGAGCTCATAAGCTCCTGTACAAGAACACCTCCAGTTTCCACACTGCAAGCCAATAAGAGTTTGAAACAGCCACTAGCTAGTTCCATGGGCATATGTGTCAAAGATTCATCACAAGGTGTACACACACACACAATAACATACTGCCGTGGGAGATAATCATCTCAGTCACTACTTTACACAGCAGAACAGTGTACACTATTGTATCCTAGGCTACACAAGCAACACTTTACACATTCTTAGTCATGAACTTACCCTCAATTTTTTAGCCTGCTTTTGAGACTCATTAAATACATCGCATGCAGCTGTTCAGCTCTGATACTCTGCCTGTAGGTAGGTAGGTAGGTAGCTAGCTAGCTAGCTAGCTATAATCTTGCAACTCATAAATACTGTAGGAAATTTTACAGTTTGACTGCTACAATCAGATTGTTTTGATAGTATGCGCAATGCGCAGAGCGCAGTGGGCCACCAAACAGCCGTGTGGGTGGGGCTCGAGATCACTTGTGATTACACAATCAGCACATGACTGTATTTTTAGGGCGTTGCCATTCCAGAATCCGAGAATCGAAAGTATTCCACTGCTATTGAAAGGTATTGTTGGCCTAGCGATCTTCCTTTTATTTTGGGAGAGACTGGTACATGCATGGCACTGGGGTGTTAGTTAGTCTCGTTCCCAGACCCCCCTCGGAAAAGTCGAGAATAGTCCAACAACATGAACAACTGCCAGTATGTTTGCAGCATCAGGTGTAGTGAGTTTGCAATGACAGTTCATGTGCAGATAATTAATGACTTCTGTAGAACCTACCATAATTATCTCTGTAGGTAGAGCAACATGACCAGCCTGTTATGGTTCGCCAAAACCTGCCCACAGCCATATAATAATTTAGCACTTAATCAAGGGGGTGACACTCCCATAGACACCGTAGTCACAGCTGTGACTGGGGTCAGGAAATCTTGACTGTCATTTTTTCTGCTTGACCACTTGACCACATCGCAACAAGACTTGACCATTTGACTGCTCTGTATTTCAGCCGTTGACCGTTTGACCATGTGTACATTTTGGCCTTGACCCGATAATATACAGAAGAATGCGTAGTGACTCCACCCCTTCCTTAGTATAAGATGCACCGATATGCCCAGTCGCAGCTATGATTACAGCAAATATGAGAGTGTCACCCCCCTGTTAATCTCGTGTATATTGACTGCTGGTATGGGGTGAGAAGGCGGGTATGAGACTAGGGCTAGACTGAGATGGTCTGATTGAACAGCTGTCCCTCCTACACAATTACAATTATTATGACTGTAGTCAAGATTTTGACTGGCTGCTTCCCTTGGCTGGACCAATTTTCAACCTTCTGCACACCACTGTATCCACTCTAATATGCCGTTTACACTACCTAAAAGAACCCTGCTGGCACGGTTTAGTATGGTTCAGCATGGTTATTGATTTGCTGTGTAAACAAACACTAAGGCCGTGCAAACTACAGTATTAGTTTCTCCTCATCACCGCATGCACTCTGGAACACCTTTGACTTTGTCGAATGCAACCATTGTGTGGACAGCCTGTTCAAATTGAGCTGTCACAGAAAATTACTAGAAATAACTCCGCCCACTTCTGTAAATGAACGCATACATGCATCGAGAAACTTTCTGCGAACACGAGGTAGCCATAGGGCTGGCTTGAGAGCACTTAATAAAGTGTTTGACCACACCCTCAATAATTGTGCCTCCACTCTTTCGTTAATTGTTAGCTGATGCTCATGTGAACGGATGCGGACACTGTTTCGAATGCAGTGTTGTTCGTTGAACATCCCTTTAGAATTCCATACATGGTTATTACTACAGTAGTATCTCCTGATTAGTGTGCTGTGAATATGCTTAACACTGAACCCATTGTAGGTGTACTTAGTACTGTTGTCACAGCAACAGGCTTTCCTCCCCCATTATGAGATTGTGGACACCAGGAGCTGATTACTCACCACAGTTGCCATGGGAGTGGGTACTAAGTAGTTCAATCTTGGTGCATAATCCAGTGTGAAAGATCCAAATCTGCATGCTGATGTTAAGCAATTACCGTATTGGGACATTTTCGTTGTTAAATTATTTTTGCGAATGCCACTAAAGGCAACATTTATCGTGTGAAATTTACAAATACTGAGGAAACCGAATAAATTACGGTAACGACCAAGGAAACAAAGTCGCGCACTTTGGCTGTGTACATTGCTGCACAAGTCATGGCTGATGGCTCTGTTTCGCTGCTTTCAATGATGGACTTCCAGCCGGACTCAAGATTGAAATACCTTCTCAAAGTATCGATCAAGTGAACTGAGAGGTCCAAGATGCGGGAGCATGGAGCACATTGAGCACAGCGCGAAGGAGCGGGCCAGAATAGGCAAGTACGTTTGTCACCATGGTGGGTCCACAGCAGCTCTCTGGGTCAGCGTGAGAGTGAAAGTACGGCAAGTACATTGTGTTCATGGTCGTTGAAAAGAATTCACGAATGCTTCAATCATGTCAGTTCGCGAAAAATGTTCAATACAAATAATTGTCACGTGAACAATTTTCAAAGTGAAAATATTCCAATATTCTGTCCTCTCCTCATATTGACCTTAATAGATCTCATAATTGTGGGAGTTGCATGTTCCCTAATCTTTCTCATAACTCTTCACCTCAGGTAGCACCTACCAGCAACCATGGCCCAGCAAACCAAGAGAGTTCGATAATCCCCAAGGGATCAAAGTTCATAAGAACCAAGTGTATGTGTGTGACTCAGGCAACCATCGAATTCAGGTGTTTGACTTGGAGTTAATGTTCATCACATCTTTTGGCACTCTTTGTAAGTGACACTGGCAACAATCGAGTTCAGGTCCTGGACCCCAACGGCCACTACCTCCGGCAGTTTGGTAACGAGAGTAGGCCAGGGAAACTGAAGAAACCTGAGGGAATACACATTGCACACGAGTGTGTGTATGTATCGGACTATGGACATAAAACTTGCATGTCGCATGCAGTGACGTAGGTGGACGCTACAATTACATGCTAGATCTACAGAAGCAGTGAAACTTTGAACTGTGGTCAAGTGTTGGTGGGAATATAAGCCATTTCATAATGATATTCATATTTTTTGCCAGCCACCCGGGTCAAAATTTAAATTTGGGACTGGGCTGTCTGAGAAACCTATCTCATTCCCAGACGATTTTTGAGTGTGGAGCTGAGATTCGATTTCACTCACTGTTAGACTCCACATAGCTGCTAGCATGCTCTAGCTCGATCTGTAAGCCCTGAAGGTCCTGCTTGCTTGTACCCTAGCCCCTGGCTACATGTACACGAGACTATTGTGGGAGTTGTGGTATAAACTGATGCCGACTGCACTCACTGTCCAACTCCACATGTAGCTGCTCCAGAGGCATCACACACTTGTACAATGATCTCACACCATCGACTCCTCATGGCAAATAAAACTCAATTGGTCAGCAGGAACCCACAACAGCGTTCTCAACATTCCTGAGCATGACAGTCCCGGTACACGTACGTACGTACATATGTATATCATGAGAAATACACCCCCATTCAGAGCCTCACGCCAATGTGCTCGGTAACGATTGTCATAATGAGGAGTACCACACTAAATACAAAAGGTAACCAATTATTGTGACAGTGAGAATAGAGATTACCGCGTGTGTAGGTGCACTAGTAAAATGCCTATGTGAAAGTAGGTAAAAGAAAGGAATGCAGTCATTGAATTTTGAGATCAGTTTACAGAGGTTTCTTCAGTCTATCAGAGGGGTTGGTAGCGGTGGGCGGGGGAGGAGGACCCTTCCTGTAGAGGTCATGAATGTGGTCTTGCAGCATTGCCTCTCGTTCGTCTGCTACACATTCTAACACCAAGAATCTTCGGTCATTCTGCACACACACACAGGACAGAAAAAAGCTTCATTACTGGGGATCATGTACAGAAGATTTTAAGATGACAGTGCATCAAAATTGGATGGCTGAAATGACCTCTGGAAGCAGTTTCAAGCCCGACAGGCGGAATTATGGTACGTTTAAAAGCTCAAGAGGCTCAAAATGATCTCCAGAAATGCTGTGGGTTGGAAAGTAATTCAGCTTAGAACACAAATATCGTACCTTTAGAAACTCTACAATCTCTCTATAATGTTTGCTGGATTCCCTGATCAGTTCATGAGACCTGCAGTGGAGGATCACAGACAGCATAACCACAAGAATAACAGTCGTATTCCTAGACAGGCCACATTCCCAGGCTCTCCCATTGTAAGCGATGAAAACCTGCCTGGGAACGAAGCTATTCCCAGCCCACCCCCAGCAAAACAGACATGGGAATGAGACCGTGTGATGCACAATACAATGTGGCAATGGCTCTACCAATCTATACGTTATCTTCTTAGTTTCTCTCAGGAGAGCTCTGAACTTGTTCTTGGCAACAACCATCTTGTCCTTCAGGTACTTGTCGTACTCGAGTTCC
Source organism: Axinella damicornis (assembly GCA_963931865.1). NCBI lineage: Eukaryota > Metazoa > Porifera > Demospongiae > Axinellida > Axinellidae > Axinella > Axinella damicornis. Next base: position 4,150,631 of record OZ007517.1, on the reverse strand, counting down.
CTCCTCTGTACGTACAGGGGAGGATCACATGTGACGTTGAGCAGACTACAACAGGGAGCTAGCTGACTACAGCCAGCTTGGGTACATGTGCTGCATAATAGGATCTTTTAGAGAGAGGAGAGAGACGAGAGACTGAGATGCGCTCACTTACATGGTCAGAATCACCAAAGTTTTTGTATCTCGGGTCTTCTTTGGTCAACTTACGAGCCTTCTTCCATGGCATAGTGAGCGTAATCTGTCAGTGGGCACACACACACAATAATAGTTACACGTACTGCCGTGGGAGAGAATCGTGTGATTACTTACACAGCAGAACAGTACACATTATTCTATCCTTGGCTACACAAACAAGACTTTCCACATTCTTAGTCCGGGAATGACCTAGCTATCCTCTGCTACTGAAACCCATTAACTCCACTTGCTCTTAGTCAGGGAATGAGACCAGCTAATCCTGTACTCATTCTTAGCCTGGGAATGAGACTACACAAACTCTAAGTCTGGGAACTAGATTGGTCAATCAATTGTTGCAGTTTTTTGCACAGCACAAATGCAAGAGAGACAGAGATACCTCTTAATGAAATGATGGGAATACTTTGGCAAGAGAAAGTGGGATGGAGACAGCTAGTTCTCAATGCAAGAGGGAGGAGAAAGAGTGCTAAGAATCAGGCTAGGGTGACAACTGGGAGGACAAAGCCTCAGTGGTACCTTCACGACTGGCGAACAAACCAATATCACTGAAATCATGGAGGTAACCTACTTTCAACACGGGGAGAAGTGGGGGTGCAGACCTGGGGCGTTTCCTCTAGCAGCTTCCTGAATTGGAGCCTCTTCTTCTCCGCAAGGGTCTCCGCGTGTTCTCTGAAGAGGTGTTCCTTTTCTGTGGTCTCCAGGAGGTCAGCCAGCTCCCAGCGATGGTCCCGACAGAGGGAGCGCTTGGTATCATGCCAGATGGCATCTGAGTCCGGACCTGAGAGAGAACAAGGAGAAAGTGAGATGAGCTCAGCTTACAGATACATGTTGATTATATATCTGTTTCCACACAACTAATGGTTAGTGCAGGCTCCTTTGCAATTCAGGAATATTCACTGTTCTGGCCAAACACGTAACCTCATGACATCATAGCTACATCACAACAACCAATCAAAGCTACTTACCATGTCCACGAGGAGTGCTTTGAAGTGCTGTGTGGCCTCGCTCTTCCTGAGTTGGTCCCTCTCCCTGTCCCACTCCTTCTCCTGTGCCGTCCGGCTCATCTTCACCTCCCTCTCACGCTCTTTGAGGCTAGCCTGGATCCGCTCCTGGCGCTCCTGGTCTGGGTCCAATGACTATCGATGTGTGGATGTGAGTGTGATGTGTGTGATGTGTGGATGTGAGTTTGATGTGTGGATGCAAGTGTGATGTGTGGATGTGTGATGTGTGGATGTAAGTGTGATGTGTGGATGTGAGTGTGGTGTAGATGTGAGTGTGATGTGTGGATGTGTGTGATGTGTGGATGTGTGAGTGTGATGTGTGGATGTGAGTGTGGTGTGTGGATGTGTGTGAGTGTGATGTGTGGATGTGTGTGTGATGTGTGGATGTGTGTGTGTGATGTGTGAACAGTGGATGTGTGGAGTGTGTAAGTGTGAGTGTGATGTGTGGATGTGAGTGTGATGTGCGTAAGTGTGTGTGATTATGCCCTCTCTCTCAATCCTCCTACCTTGCTCATAAGTGTCTTCACGTGCTCCTGGAACCACTCTTCCCTCTGGGCCACACCCCCTACGGCCTTGTACCGGACATCCTTCTCATAGAGGCCCTTCACCTTCTTCCACTGGGTCCGCTCAGTGATGGCGTCACTCTCCGAGAGCATGGCCAAAAAGTCGGACTTCACCTGGGGAAACAAACAAGCATGAGTGTTTCCCCTTGCATGTTCTACATGCCCAAACTGATACAGACAATGGTCGGCTAAAGCTAAAGGTACGTGCATGCGTTCAGCATCCAGACAGGCAGTTATTTCGTCTATGGCAGCGTCTTCTCAACCAACCCAATCCTTCCTTTTTCATCCATCTTTCTCCATCCTCCCTCACTCTTTCCATCCATCCCTCCATCCTTCTCTCAGTTGTTGTCAACAAACAAAACGCGTAATTGTCAAGGGTTAACTTGGAGGGGGGGCAAGGGGGAGTTTAATCTTTGTCCCCCCCCCCCCCCCCCCCCCCCCCCTAAAAAATACCCATGTATGCCCATGCCTCGTCCCCCACCACTTTGCCACGCTATGATTTCTACTTGGAACAATATTCCTAAATAATACACAGAACTCAGAATGTGTTATTACCATTTCTGCCAGGCTACGTATCTGCCAGCCTCTGTTGGTGCTCTTGCCATTCCGAGAAGTAAGAGACAACATCACATGACCAATCACATGACTATCACATGAATGTTACAGCTACACATATGTTTAAATGAGCGTGCATGGTGTCAGTAACTACCCAGGCTCCAAACCATACTTTTATAGATTCACTTTTCTTTTCCTGCCCAATGACTTCATACGATGTCATGAGACTTCCAGCTTCATTATGCCACTTCTGGCAAGTTATTGGGTGGGTGCACTGCCAGGATGCAAACCGCATGGTTACATATGCCTGGGCTTGGCTGTAGAAAGGCCTTGGTGCACTGGGAGGGCCATTTCCGTCATTTTGGGGCATAAACGAATTAGATTAATTCGTTATGCCCCTCGCGGGAGAAGGGGCAGGAGGAAGAGAACTTTATTATTCTAACAATACTCTAGTCTCGTGCCCAGTCCCTCTCAGACCCTCCTTCCACGAGTATTGAGGGTCTGGGAACGAGACTAACAATACTCCTGAAGTCAGTATATTGTATGAGATTGAAGGAGACATGTTCAGTCCGACTTCGTGATTTGGAATGAACATCCAAAAACTGTGACATCTCTGCCTCCTTCAATTTCATATCAATGATATCCATCCAAATCAGTCCAGTTACGTACAAGAGAAAGAGATCCAGCCAGGACTTGACCCCGGTCTGGTCAGATGCTGTTCTGAATATGAATCTGATCTGGGATACTGAGTACGCAGCAACTGCTGATGACGCTCAGGACGTGGTGACACTGAGCTACTGGAGCTCAGGCACTGGAGCAGAGGATGACGATGTACGTACACAGGAGTGCATGAGCCGCCGAAGGCGGCGAAGGAGCATGTAACTCACGGAGAAGGAGCGTGTAACTCGCGAGTACCCGTGAGTGCCATGAAAATACAAATCTGTAGTAGTAACGACTTCCATATTTGGAAAGCGGAAGCTCATTTAGACGTTGCGTGATGCCATACAGTGCACGTGACTTAATTAGTACAGCATCGCACAGAGCCACCCGCAAATTATGGCGAAGCGTACAAGCAGTGACATCGAGCTACCTCAAGCAAAGCGAGTTCGGTTTGAAGAAGGAACTCCACGCCGATCCGAGGGGGGTCACGCTAGAAGGAAACTTCAGCTTCAGGAAGTATCTCCCCGCAACTTTCTATGCGCCAAGTGAAGGATTCTCCCATGAGACGCGCTATCAAGCGGAGCATGACCATGCTGAAGTTTGCAAGAGCGAAACAGGCAGGGAACCAGCGAGTGTCAGGACGCCCCTGAAGGCTTGCACGCCAATAAAACTGCCCCCAGAAAACTTATGACGTACCCGATCTATTTTCAAACGCGGAAGTACGTAACAAATTTGTATTTACATGGCACTGAAGTTACACGCTTCTTCACCGCCTTCGGCGGCTCATGCGCTCCTGACGTACACTATCCATGGACAAGGCTCAATTCTCAAGCTGGATCTCTTGGAAATCGAGCTGTGTCTGTGGATAGTGCACATCACTATCCTTTGCTGCCATGCCTCAGCATGCAGTCTGATTGGGTTTCAGAGCACCAGTACAAGTCCTGGCAGGATCTCAGTACCTTCTTTACATGTGATACCAACTTTACAAAACGGTATGCAAGACAAGTCTCTCGGTACCCACCAAGACATTGATATTGATTGTGAGACTAATTTTATTCCTTTGTGTGAGTCTCTTATGTGGTTTCTTGCAGTTCCCTTTTGCCGTAGCCTCATTCCCACGCCATGTAGGAGAAACGGCGTGGCAACCTCCGCGAGTACAAACTGTAGAGCTAGCTGCTGGCAACTAATCCATTCAAGCGGCAACCACGCTGCTCAGTCTGCTGGTAAAGGCTAGTACATCAGGTAGGACAAACTCACTCAACGATACATGTCCAGGATTGCCACGGACTATCTCAAGCTGTCCTACATATACAAACCCATAGTCCCAGGTCCCAAATGTCCCTGGGATATCCCAGGATGTCCTGTCCTGTCCCACCTAGGACATTGCCCAGAGTCCCAGGTCCCAGATGTCCCTGGGATATCCTAGGATATCCCGGGATGTCCTGTCCCGTCCCACCTAGGACATTGCCCAGAGTCCCAAGTCCCAGATGTCCCTGGGATATCCTGGGATATCCCGGGATGTCCTGTCCTGTCCCACCTAGGACATTGCCCAGAGTCCCAAGTCCTAGATGTCCCTGGGATATCCTGGGATATCCTGGGATATCCCAGGATGTCCTGTCCTGTCCCACCTAGGACATTGCCCAGAGTCCCAGGTCCCAGATGTCCCTGGGATATCCTGGGATATCCCGGGATGTCCTGTCCTGTCCCACCTAGGACATTGCCCAGAGTCCCAGGTCCCCTTAACTTCCCAGGATGTCCCAGTTCCAGGGACATCCCCATTTGTCTAGGGATATCCCCACTTGTCCCAACTGGAACCCTCTGCAATGCATTAGGTCCCAGGTACCAAATGTTCCTACACAACCACTGGCGGATCCAGGGGTAGTTCGTTGCGTTCGGTCGAACTACCCAGAAAAAAAAAAAAAAAAAAAAAAAAGCCGCTCGACCGAGCTATAGCCGTGTGCGGCATGCCGGCAACGTAGGGGGCGCGAGCCAGCTAGTCCCGTCCTCAGCTCAGGAAAATGTGCGCGCGCGTGCGTGAAAAAGCACGTGGCTGGGCTGGGGATTAATCTCCGGCCGCGCCGGGGACGAGAATAGCCACGTGCAGTGCAGCAGCAATGCAGCTAGAGTAGTCTGAGAGATGGCGAAACGTAAGAGTACAGGTCAACAAAGCCTTGATCTATGGACATTCACCAAAAGGCCTAGGGCGGCATCAACTGGTGAGTCATCTGTACCTAAGATAAGTCTAGAGAGTAGCTTTAACTAATGGTGAGTCCAGTAGCCCTAGGCTGAGCCCCACACATCGATTACTTACTGGTTATTTAGTCAATCTTCATTGCGTCTGGGAACGTGTCCAGAATGCACAGAGATGCTACGAGAGCGCTTCCTGATCGCTAAAAAGAACACGCAAATAAATTTTCCGCGCTTCGCGCGGACTGATCGCCGCTTCGCGGCTCTGCGCACCGCCTTCGGCGGTGCGCTGTGACAGTGTATGCCAACCGAACCACCCTTTCTAAATTTCTAGATCCGCCACTGACAACAGGGGCGCCGGAGCCGGTCCCGCAGGTCCCGCGGCCGCCGGACCAATGCTTGACCAAGTGCTTATTTAAAATTCATAGTGTACAGTAGTCGCGCGATCGCAGAACCACAAACCGAACTCTTAATTTTCTGGCCTGAATAAGCAATGGCCTTTACACATTTGTGAGGCATCATACTCTGCGAGCGCAGACTACAGCAACAAGTCTACGAATCCCAGCTATACCCCGCAATACGTGCGCGACTGTTCCTGAATAATATATATATATATATAAATTTTAATGACAATAGAAGGCCGGGGGACCCATATGTCAAGACTACAGATAAATACATACAAATACACACTTGTTAAAGTTAAAGTTTACGCTTTGCCATAAAACTTTGGTACACAAACACACCTGTGAGCCAAATGATATGAACATTCTTTGAGAGCAAAATAAATATTAGCTTGTCAATAGAGCTCATGTGGGGAAAGGAACTGTTGAGGGATCTGCAGCAGTTAAATAGTTCGTCTCTGTAATGACCTTGCCACAACCGGCAGGTGATCAGAAAATGGGTTTCATCCTCAATTTCGATACAACTTGGACAGAGGCGTTCCTCCAGTGGAGTCGGTTTAGGGAGGGAGTATCGGCCCGTTTCAATCCTTAGTGAGTGGGAACTAGATCGTAGTCTAGCCAGTTGTATACGAATATGTCTTGGGAGGTTGAGGTATGGTTCAAATTCAAGCCTTGTTTTGAACAAACGGTATGTTCTCAATTTTCTGGATGTGGCCAGATCACTTAACCATTGTTGTTGATATTGGTCCCAAAGTCTTTGCGTAAGCTTTTCAATGAATAGGTCATGTGGAATACTGTCTGGGTTGTTCCAGATATGGGAAAACCCTGCTTTGTCGAGCACTGTCTTGACTGTCTGTGCCCACTGACTGGGCTGCTCACAAATATTTAGCTGGTACGCTTCCTGCAATAATGGAGGGATGTCCCAGTGTGTTGAAATACGTAACCAATACTTTACCATAGCAATCTTTCTTCTGTTCTCCAGGGGACACCTACCAAGATCTCCATATACTGCTGCATTGCAAGCAGACGTTGGCAGCCCAAGAGCAAACTTACAGAACCGTTTATGAACTTTTTCCATTTCCTCTGCTTTGTCAGAGGCCCAGACTTCACATCCATATTCTGTAATGGGGCGTACTAATGTATCAAATAGGTATAGTAGTGTTGTTGGTTTAGGATGACCGAGGTGCATTGAAGTCTTTATCAAGGAGAAGGTGGCCTTATTAGCCTGGGATGCCAAGATCGAAATGGCTGGCTTCAGAGACCCATTTGCTGACAAGAGGACACCCAGGTATTTGTATTCTGATGCAATGGTAATGGGTGATCCACTCAAATGGAACATGTGTGACATTGTTGTTCTTTGCCGTGAGAAGCAGACAACCTTGGTTTTCGTTAAATTTACTTGGAGGCTCCATTTTAGGCAGTACTTGGACAGGCTGTTTATGGAAGACTGGAGTGCCTCAGGAGATTCAGAAAGAAGAACCAGGTCATCTGCAAAGAGTAGGAGTCGTAACTTAGAATGAATGAGATCAACACCTCCAGCCTCATCTGCTTCTAGGTGCTGTTCCAAATCAGCTATAAACAAATTGAACAGTAGGGGACTGAGGTTACACCCTTGACGCACACCTTTTCTACATGGGAAGTGAGAGGAGATCTCAGTTCCCAGCTGAACTACTGATATGGCGTTCGCATACATACTTTGAAGCAGGGTGAGTATCATATTGCTAACTCCCAGCGATGCTAGCTTGGTCCATAGGGCACCATGACTTATTGAATCAAAAGCCTTCTTGAAATCCACAAAGCAGGCAAATAAAGGTTTGGCTTTCTTCCTGTAGAACTGGATAACTGAGTTTAGGATAAATATTGGATCAGTCGTTCTTCGGCCATGTCGAAAGCCAAACTGTGTTTCATTTATAACATGTGTTGTTTCAGCCCAATCTAGCAGTCTGGCCCTTATGATGGCAGTGAAAATCTTGCCCATGACACTGAGGAGGGTAATGCCTCGGTAGTTGCTAGGGTCCTGTTTTTCACCACTCTTGTGAATAGGTTTGATAACACCAATGCTCCATGTTGAGGGGTAGATGCCTGAGGTTAACACCTGATTGAAAATGTCTCTAAGGAAAAAGACCAGCCGAGAGTCAAAGAGCTTAAAAAAGGCTGGCGTTAAGCCATCCCAACCAGGTGCTTTGTGAGATTTGAGTTGTGCAATTGCCGACTCTACTTCTTCCATTGTAATGGGAGAGTCCGTCGATGGATTTCCCAGTCTGCTTCCTCCCGGAGTGACCTGACTATCCAGTGGGGCTGGGCCGAGATTGAGCTCCTCAAAATGTGTTTTCATTGCATCCAGAGGGATAGGGATACGTTCAGGTGTTTGCTGCCCTGAGGCTCTACGGACCCATTTCCAAAAGGTGTGAGGGCTCCTCATTCTAAACGACTCCAACTCATCATGGAGATTCAAAGCTGCTTGGCGCTTTTTCCTTCTGACCATGGCCTTGTAACTCTTTCTGGCTGTTAAGTACTTATCTTTTGTCCACGGGTCGTCTGCCTTAGATTTGAACAACTTTCCCAACTTCCTTGTTAATCGTTTTTGATCCTTACATTCATGATCAAACCAAGAGTTTCTGGGGAATTTCTTATTTGTTCTAGTAGGGCGTTTGTTTGCATGTTTTCCCAGGACATCTTGAAGGAGGTTTGTAAAGTGAGATACCGTTTCTTCTACTGGTCTAGAATTGATAGCGAAGGAGAGTTCGACAAGTTTGGATTGGAAGCCAGTAGTGTTCAGTTCTGCTGCTACTTTCTCTTCGACTTCCTCTGACCATGAAAAGGAAGAGAGTGAGAGAGATGGTTCCGAAGTTAGTGGGTGACTGGCCTCATATCTGCCAAGGAGGTCAAAGAGCATATCCTCTGAGGTGTTCTGGAGGTTATGCAAATATACCATTGAGTCCTTTCCGCAGACAATGCTGGTACTCACTGAGCAGTGATCAGACAGAGTGGAGATTTCATCTATCTTAAAGTTGGAAATTCGCTTCAGCAGGTTTTCTGATACGATCGTATAGTCAACTACACTGTTTCCTCGTGGTGTCATACATGTAAACAGACCCTTCTCCTGATCCTCACCTCTTCGACCATTCAAAATCCTGAGTCTAGCACTTTGGCAAATGTCGACAAGCTCATAGCCATATGCATTGTGGTGACTGTCTTGGGAAGTTCGTTGGACACAGGAATCGGTTATGTAGTCGGGCGGGAGTGGGATATGGTCACATGAATCATGAGGAACGAAGTCAGATAATCCACCAGTGCGTGCATTGAAATCACCTGTTAGCATTATATCACCATTTGTTGCAAAGTGAGCAATCTCTTGTCTTAGGATGTTCCAAATGTTATCACGAGACGTTTTGTGGCATGATCTCTCTGGGGTAATATAAGCAAGACATATGAAAAGGTCTTTGTCAATAATTAATGAACGTAAAAAATTTCGCGCGCGCTCCGCGCGCAAACCATCGCCGCACCAACACTAAATTGCTTCCGACGCCCCTGCACAACCTGCAACCTGGGATGTCTGGACATAAAATTTATGACGATATCAGCAGGACAAAAGTAAGAGCATAGAATTAACATCATGGGAGGGTGCAAGGTAAATGGTCTTTAATAAAGTTAGCGACATAGTAATTATAAGGCCATGGTAAATGGTGTCACACGAGGCGAGGATCCTGGACCATTGGTATCTGCAGAGGATGAATAATGCAGGCAACAGTATACTGATTTCTTACATCAAAGAGGGTCTACCCTCCTTTTCATACTGTACTAAAACCTGTACTGTTAAGTGCAACCTTAGTACTGTTGAATGGCGTAGTGGATAGCAATAAGTGGTGGTTGACAAACATTCGTGGCAAACACAAGTAATAACTGTTTCTATGGTTGCAAACCTATTGTCCGGAAGGGGAGAACATCTTCCGAGGTGTGGTCCTTGGGCTATGGGAGGAGTGCTTGGAGGGGGAGCAACGTTCAGCTGCGTTCTAATGTCCCCAAACCATGGGCGCTTGATACAACTATGCTTTCCATACTATCCCTGTAGAATTCATATGTTATGATGATGGCTGTCACTTGAGTAAGTTTGCTCAAAACAGTACAAGGAAAGATGCAACTCCAACCGCAGAGAAATTGGCCAAAATTGAGATTGTAATTGATAAACTACACATGGAAGGACACACTGACAAGTGGTGCATTGCCAATTGGAACCCGCATCTCTTCAAGGCACTGGACAAAGTAAGTGCCTGTCACATAAGACTATCAAAATGCAGAGTACCATATGCTACCATGCATCTGTTATGTAAACATTCCTCCCTGCAGGTTGACACTGAGGCTTGTGAGCAGTGTTTCTCTTGGCTTTCTCGCTATGCCAGAATAACACGGCAGATGCAAAGGAGCACTTTTTTGTTCTTTGTACTGTACAGTCATGTGTGACATGCACAATCTAAGGGAAGAGGGCAAAATTACAGAGAAGCCATTATTAGGAAATAATATGGTGTTAACTTAAATAATTGGTACGTAACATTTGCTACACCACTGCTTTGTTTTTGTTTTGAATCACATGAAAGGATCTTTGAGTCAGGGATGGTCTACTTCCGTGGCTGGAACTTTCTAGTTGGATATCATGGACACATCTGGGACCTGGCTACCACTCTGGGACCTTACACTGCCTGCATGACTGGGATGTCCCTGTATATCCTAGACCTGGGACGCTGGGACCTAGCTTACATTACCTCCATGGCTGGGACATCCCAGTAAATCCCAGTAAATCCCAGGACCTGGGACTAGCTTACACTACCTCCATGGCTAGGACATCCCAGGATGTCCCGGTGTATCCCAGGACATCTTGGACCTGGGACCCTGGGACCTATCTTACACTGCCTCCATGGCTAGGACATCCCAGGATGTCCCGGTATATCCCAGGACATCTTGGACCTGGGACCCTGGGACCTATCTTACACTGCCTCCATGGCTAGGACATCCCAGGATGTCCCGGTGTATCCCAGGACATCTTGGACCTGGGACCCTGGGACCTATCTTACACTGCCTTCATGGCTAGGACATCCCAGGATGTCCCGGTGTATCCCAGGACATCTTGGACCTGGGACCCTGGGACCTAGCTTACACTGCCTCCATGGCTAGGACATCCCAGGACATCTTGGACCTGGGACCCTGGGACCTAGCTTACACTGCCTTCATGGCTAGGACATCCCAGGATGTTCCTGTATATCCTAGGACATCTTGGACCTGGGACCCTGGGACCTAGCTTACACTCACCCCATGGCTAGGACATCCCATGATGTCCCTGTATATCCTAGGACATCTTGGACCTGGGACCTTGGGACCTAGCTTACACTCACCCCATGGCTAGGACATCCCAGGATGTCCCGGTATATCCCAGGACATCGGACCCTGGGACCCTACACTGCCTCCATGGGTGGGACATCCCAGGATGTTCCTGTATATCCTAGGACATCTTGGACCTGGGACCCTGGGACCTAGCTTACACTCACCCCATGGCTAGGACATCCCAGGATGACATCTTGGACCTGGGACCTTGGGACTTAGCTTATACTACCCCATTGGCTGGGACATCCTAGGATGTCCCGGTATATCCCAGGACATCTTGGACCTGGGACCCTGGGACCCTACACACTGCCTCCATGGGTGGGACATCCCAGGATGTCCCAGGTATCCTGGGAAAGCTGGGATGTCAGACCGGGTATACCTCCATTGTTGGGATAACCCAGGGTATCCCGGGAGATCCCAGCCATGACTTTCATATACTGAGACAGTCCGTGGCAGTCCTGGACCACCCTGCACTCAACACCCATATGGTATATGGTATGGTATAGCACTTGTGGTCCCTCAACAAACACACACTCCAATTTCAAGTCTATCTGTCCTCACCGTTACAAGGGGTATGCAAAGTGATGAAGGGCGGCAAATGGTCTGTAGGCAACCGCTACTTGGTAGTGGGCACAGCGCTGTATCGATCTGCAGCTGCAAGTAGCAAGAGATATACAATCATGTTGTTTACCTGGAGACACCAACATTTCACTCATTAAACAACCATTTTAAACTACCCAACCATGCAGACAAGCAGCTTCCACGATATCCGAAGCACATAATGAGGTAGAGAGCGGAAGGAAGGGAGGCCGAGGAGCATGAAACGACCACAGTAGTCCCGTTACTATTTTTAGCTCGCATGTGTACGGACTACTAGAAGACAGAAAAGGCCAGTATCAAGACTCCAATGGCAGCGAGGCAGGGGAATGACATACTGGTAGTGACAGACCTCACCTCGACAAAGTGCTGTATGATGATGCAGTCGACTGCTGGGAAACATCCCGCGACACTTACGGACACTATCTCCTCTCTCTCCCACTCTCTCTCCCATCCAGATCTGGCCCGTTGCTGTAGTCTGTCAATGGCATCACAGAAAAACAACGATACACGTGCGTGCTAAGAATAGTAACGGGACTACCATGGGAAAGTTTTCAATTTATAACCTTTTGCGTGGTCGTTTCACGCTCCTCCCTTCCTTTCCCTCTCTACCTCATTATGCGCTCCTGACGATATCTAGATCCGTACTTCACTGCATGACAAACTTGCGAATGGGTACGCTTCACTAGAAGACGTTTCTTCATTGTGTGGTGTAACTAACCCACCCCCCCCCCCCCCCCCCCCCCCCCCCCCCCGGGTCTCTTCCCTGTCACATAACAAAATGGCTTCTTCGATTCCTGGACACGAGTTACTCAGTGTCTAGTAAGGTAAGGCGGGGCTATTCCGACGGCGGGGTAATTCCGATAGTTGGCTGCCTTGTTACCAGACAAAGTTTGGTAATTCTTCTGTGGTACTGCAGAGTAGGTTGAGTATCAGCCTACCCTGCGGTACCACAGAAGAATTACCAAACTTTGTCTGGTAACAAAGGCAGCCAACAATCGTGCACAATGCAATAATGGCTTCCAACCTGTGACCACCAACATGATAATGGCTTCCAACCTGTGACCACCAACATGCCAAAAGGTCAACCTTCTAGGCTGGCCTTTGGCACTTCAGCAGCTCACAAACATTCCAGCTACTTGGCTATTCACAGCCCAATCACTACATTGAACAAGCACTTTGTGTCTTGGCTCAAGGTTCAAGGTTCAACAGTGGTTAGGAAGATGTTTTGATAAAGTGGGGCTCTACAAGCACACATGGATGGTTTCAGGGTAAGGGTGGAAAACATACCCGGGCAGTAATAGCCAGCTGCTGGAAGGGATAGGACTACACCCCAAAGCCCTGGCCCCCTAACTTATAGTGCGCATTAATTAAATATCAAGGGGCACCAGCCCCTGAGCCCCCGCGGTTCCTACACCACTGTTCAAAGTACAGTTTGGATGATATGGCAATTGAACTGAACTGAACTGAACTAAATTTTATCTGCAAGCAGAATGGGTACACATTGAGGCTGACGACAGCCTATGAAGTGTGCTCCCCAAAATGGCCACTAGCCTCATACACCCTCCTTATTGTTCCTAGGACGGCCATGGGAAAGC